>OX638130.1:32310553-32935553 GCA_951804985.1 Dryomyza anilis | reverse complement strand
AAGTTTCAATATATCAAAGTATTATTTTTAACAAGTATACAAATTAAAATTTTTTATATAGATATATATTTTATTTTTTTTCAAACAAACTTTTAAACACAAAATATTGAAAAATACATTTAATGGTAAAATAGTTATAATCAACATTAATCGAGTACAAACACATATTTTTTTAAAAATTAATTAAGTTTATTACTTATTTATTTAGCATTTATTTACACGGAACAATTAATTATAATTAATTTAAACTTGGCATATTTATTTTATTGCATCGCAGCGAAGTGAAAAATTCGTTGTTATCCACACTCTTTTGTCTCTCGTTGTTTGAATCAGTTTTGGTCGATCCGCCCGTGTTCCTGTGTAGTTCTTATGTATTTCGATGTTTGAATCAAATTTCAGTCAATTCGCCTGTGTAATTCCTTAGTCTCTTCGCATCAAGTCTCAGTTGATTCGCCTGTGTTCCTGCGTAGTTCTTGGTTTCTGGTTATTCAAATCAAGTCACGGCTGATTTGCCTGTGTTTCTCTGTTGTCTAGCCGTCACGAACATGATGCAATAAACAAGGTGGCGTACGTACGGAGACGAAATCATATTTATACCCTACACTAAGAGTGAAAGGGTATATTCAGTTTGGTACGCCGTTTGTAACACCCAGAAGGAAGCATCTCCGGTATGGAAAAGTATATATATTCTTGATCAGCATGACCTCCTGAGTCGTTAGCGATGTCCGTCTGTCTGTCCGTCTGTCTGTTGAAATCCCTACTACTTTTAAAATTGAAGAGCTAGATAAATGAAACTTATAACTTAGGTTAGTAATATACCTACGCTGTATGTGCGAGATCGGTCCATTGTGACCTAATTCAAATACCTCATATAAAATGTACGTATAAAGATCAATTTTTATGTATACGTGGTTAGGTAAACTTTTTTGTTCAAATATATATTGACATCATGCTCAAATACATGATAATAATGTTTTCGGCGAAAAGACTTGTGGTTCACAAAAAAAAATCGAAATTCGGTATACCTACACATTTGTAAATATGGGTATCAAATGAATGGAAATTCTTCAGCGATTGAATGTTTGTAGTTATTTTCAGGATTCGTATACCCTGGTGACCTATATATCACTTTGAATGGTAACCACACATATGTGTAGGGTATTTATAGTCGGCTTAGACCGACTATAATTTTGATAATCCTAACTATCATAATTACACCTACTTTAAAATTTCCCATGTGATCTAACCTTCCTAACTGGTTTTAATTTGCCGTGCGGCATTTGTTGTTGTTTTTTGTTCGCCGCATGTACTCTGTTCAGGCCATGGTCACGAACAGTTCAGTGCGCGGCATCTGGCTCTCACTCTCTATACGCATTCTCGCGAGAGTCAACTGTGCTGCGTTTACTCGTCGTCGGTCACTACATCTAACCGTCACGAAGAGTTCAGTGTGCGCACCTAGGTCACACGTTTCGTTTAAACAACTTTAAACCGATACGAGGAAGAAAATCGAAATTGAAACCGTTATTCGTTTACATTCCAATCCTTGGATATAATCATCAATTTTGAATTTCACAAAATATACATGAATACCTAAAAAAATAGTTAGTTTGCAAACAGGAACCTTTATCTTAAAACTATTTTAAAATAATAAACTGAACGAAAATAGTTTCCAACAAAAATGAGCACAACGGTATATTAAATGCATTTCTTAAAGATTTAATAGTTAGTACATGATAATTTATGCTTATAAATATTACTATTGAATTTATAAATACATGAAATAAATTATGTTATTAAACGTGGCGCATGTAATCCGTCTACGTTCTCAATTGGAGGACAATGTGTTGCACCAGGTGGACCCCAATCATGAAGACTTCGAGAGTTTGCTAATCTATGTGTCAAACGGTGGGCAATGCTAAACCCGCCACTTCCTTCAAGTTGTGTTAAAACTATTATTACTTGTCTAAAATGATACACCAAAAATGTTATTAATATAAGTGAAATCATATTTTTTTATTGTATTCTGGATATTAACTTAATTTAAAACATAGTGGCGCGTAACTATAGTCATTTTTAAAGTGGAGTTTATTTTAATGTATGGCTTTTAGACATTTATTTTCCTAGGAAATAAAAGTCGTAATTAAATTCAAGCACCAAGTTAATTGTAAATATAGTTACGGGCTAGTATGTTTACCAATTTGTTGTGCGTCATTTTTGGCAAGTAAATGATAAACAAAATAAAGTAAACAAAGTAGACAAATAACGGAGACCTTTTTTTTATTTGTCCACGATCTTAGCTCTTTCGGTTCATATTTTTTATTTTAAACTATAAACATTCCAAAGGCTTGTTATTGGGATCATTTTAAGCCCAAAAATGCAAAATCACTTTAAGTTAAAAAAAATATATATATATATTTCAAGCGTAGATACATGGTGAGTGGGGGGTTCCCCCCAAAAAGGCGCACTTTTGGATTTTTCGATTGTATATATATATATATATATATATATATATATATATATATATATAATATATATATATATATATATATATATATATATATATATATATATATATATATATATATATATATATATTAGGGAGATGCAAAAACAATAAGTTGACGGGACTGATCACCTTATTATCACAAATGGTGGAAAAAGCACACAACCAATTTTTTTGGAAATTCGTTGATGTTTAGAGGTTACGTCTCCGATTTTCTATTTTCGACTATAAAAAATTCTGAATTATCATAAAAGTGAATATCTCATACATTTATGTGAAAAAAAAGAAACACCAAAGAAATAAAACAATAATAATTCAACAACAACAACCACATAATAGAACCGGTTTCGCGCTGCCTGCTGAGTTGCCGCACTCGCTGTTTTTGCAATTGCCGACGCAAAGGGCTTTTCTATGCTCTTTGCTGCAATTGCACAGGTTTGTTGACGTATCCCCTCCCTCCCTCATCCTACTCCACGCTACTAGCGCGCACGGTTGAGGCTGCAGTGAGTGCGGGGGGCCAGGCCATAGGCTATCGTGGGGACAGCAGGTGGCGGATAACTGAACGGCCTACAGATATGTAGGCCAGCTGCGAATAAGTCCGTGGACAAATAAGCAGTCCCCGACCATTGGCGACGCGATCGGAGGGTGCGACATAAAAGTCAGCATAGGCCCAAGGATGCTCGCGTGACAGGACGAAATGACACCGCCCTTCAATAAGTGTTCACAAAAAAAAAAAAAAAACCCAGGAGCGTCTGACCCAGAATGTGCGGCTCCCTGGTCTGCGTCTGACCCCAGAGGGGCGGCAGCTTACAAACCTGGCAGAAGGTTTAAAATGCAAGGAGGAGGAGAATGTTTTTAATGGAAAGTTACTTACAGAAAAATGTTACGGCGCAGGTTGGCCTAAAAACCCCAGTGCCGGCGGCTATCGGGAGTGAGCAAGCGGGCTCCCAGCCGTCGTTATCCAACGACCGCAATGCTACGGTGGTGGCACACTTGGCCAAGGGCAAACGGTGGACCCAGGCGGCCTCCAAAGCGGCCCCCAACACGCCCACATGCAATCGTCATCGCCAAGACAGGAGACTGGTCATACGCCGACATACTGAAACACATGAAGGCGCAACCCGAGCTGAAGGAACTCGGCGATAATGTGAAAACCATACGGCGAACAGCTAAAGGCGAGCTCATACTTCAGCTGAAATGCAATGGAGTGAGCAAAGTTGATGATTAAAGGGAGGAAATGATGCGAACGCTCAAAACTTCGGCAACCATCCGAACCCTCTGCCACATGGAAGTGGTAGAGTGCCGGGACATCGACGAATCTACCACCCCAGAAGAAATCTGTAGTGCGATTGCAAAACAGTTTCCCGATGCAACTGAGCCGGATCGCATCGCCATCAAGACGCTCAGATCCATGCGAGACGGCACAAACGGCACAGATAAGCCTGCCAGCAGAGGCAGCGAACGCGCTATTAAAAGCTGGACGAGTACGCATTGGCTGGGTAAGATGTCGCCTACGGGAGTGCTTCAACCCGACCCGATGCTACAGGTGCCTTGAATTCGGACACATATCGAGGCAATGTCAGAATAAAGAAGACCGACAAGACCTATGCTTCAAATGTGGCAACAAGGGGCACAAAGCAAAAACATGCGAAGCCAAACCAAAATGCGCCATCTGTGAACCAGGATGTAGCGGGGGCAACGAGCACCCCACAGGCAGCTACAGATGCCTAGCGTACAAGGCGGCGTACCGCTCGAGAGCCAAGCGGAATGATTAGATGCCTACAAATAAATCTGAACCACTGCGAGGCAGCGCAGGCCATACTGTCAAAAACAGTTTCAGAACATAAAATAGATGTGGCCCTCATATGTGAGCCATATAAAATCCCAAACGGAAGCGCGAAATGGGCGGAAGACAAGACCGAAAAAGCGTCAATCTGGACTTGTGGCAAAACAGCCGCAGCACCGTTGATGCTATCGCCAGAGTGTGTGACATCGCCAGCAAAGCCATTGCCGGCGAAAGATGGCTGGGGGGCGACAAACAATATTGCGCAGTGGTGACCTTAGACATCAAAAACGCGTTCAACTCTGCTAACTGGAGCTACACCCTAATGGCATTAAGCAATATGGGAGCTACAGATTACTTGCTAAGGATAATATCCCAATATTTCCAGCAAAGGACACTCTCATACGACACAGACGCAGGCCCCAAACAGTACAAGGTAACCGGTGGAGTGCCACAAGGCTCAATCCTTGGCCCGGTCCTGTGGAACACCATGTACGATGGAGTCTTCAAAATCGAGAAGCCAGCAGGGGTACACATCGTCGGATACGCGGATGATGTTGCGATAGTTGTAGTCGCCAAAATGCTCAGCGATGTAGCCCAAAACTGCAATGCTACGATCGGAAGCATCAAGTCTTGGCTACGAACCGCAGGCCTACAACTGGCAGAACACAAGACCGAAGCCGTACTCATCAGCAGTCGCAAAAAGGTGGAACGCTTCGAAATACGGGTCGGAGGACACACTATCCAATCCTCTCCGCAACTGAAGTACCTGTGAGCCCAGCTCGACCACAGGCTGAACTTCAGAGAACATCTGGCACAGAGTGGAAGCAAGGCCGCCCGAGTTGGAGCCGCCCTAGCAAGGTTGATGCCCAACATCGGAGGCCCCAAACAGCCTATCCGGAAACTGCTGGCCAGCGTAAACACGTCGACGATCATGTACGCAGCGCCAATATGGGCCCCGGCAACAAAATGCCAATCGTACATAAAGGGAGTCAAATCAGCGTACAGGCTGACATCACTGCGAGTCTGCTGTGGATTCAGAACAATATCGGAGGATGCAGCAAACATAATTGCTAGTAGAACCCCCATTGATATTCTGGCGAACATGGCTGCAGACGCCCGCAACATCCGTAAAACACACGGCATAGTCTTTCCTGCAATAATGCAGGCGATAGAAGGTAGAGCGATGGCAGAATGGCAACGGTCGTGGAATGCCTCGCCAAAAGGCCGATGGACACATAGGCTAATCCCCGATGTGAGAACCTGGGTAGAATGGAAACACGGCGACACCAGCTACCACCTAACGCAGTTCTTCTCCGGCCACGGATGCTTCAGAGAGTACCTCCACAAGTACCAACACGCAGAAGACCCCTACTGCATATTCTGCGTAGGGAAAGTGGAGAATGCAGAGCACGTGCTCATGGATTGCGTGAGATTCGGCAGCGACCGACTCCAGATAGAGGAGCTCACAAGCGGAGTACTGTCTCCAGAAGGAGTAATCGCGTACATGCTTACCTCCTTAAATGCGTGGGAAGCCGCGAGCAGCATAATAACCCAAATTATGCAACGAGTCCGACATGACGAACAAACGCATCAAAGCCAACAGAGGCGATAGACGAAACAACAAGAACGAAGTCAGATGAATATCTGACTCTATCCTGCCCTGCGAAGTAATGCCTTAACTGGCGGTTCCGCAGGGAAACACAGGAAGCGAGTGGGAGGGGTGCTTAGTACGTAGGCGCTATGGAAGCGAATCGTGCATGCGTAATATTTTTAATACGTATCTTTGGAAGATTACACCTCTCGGCTACCATGTCAAAAAAAAAAAAAAAAAAAAAAAATGTGAGTGCGTAATCTATGCTGTGGTGAAGGCATAACACTCACCACGGCTTGACTTACGCTCTCATTTGTTTGTTTCAACTGCTGCGCCTTGGTAGTATGTATGTCTGTTTTGAAGTTTCCCAGTAGAAAAAATGTCGCAAAAATTTCGCATAGATTTTTGCAACATTCGTGGGCTAAGGGCGAACTTTTTCTCGGTATATGCGTATGTGTCCATCCATAGGCCACAAATAATGGCACTAGGTGAGACCCAGGTTAATGAGGGTGCAGATCCACTGGATTTTCATATACCTGGTTATCACCTATTGCCATTATTCTCTGCCCATAGGGGCCTTGCTCTTTTTATCCGAAGTGACGTTGCGTATCAACTGCAGCAACAACATAGTGTGTCGGATAGCGAATTTAAAAGTCCTAGTCCTTTTTCTGACTTCACATCATGAAAAATATGATGTAAAAGTCCTTGCACCTCTTGGTAATTCCGACCACTGTACTGTTTCCGCTGAGTTTTCGTATTCTAGTTTATGTGCCTCTTCGATTAAAGCCCCGAAGAGGACTGTATGGCTTTACGAAAAAGCAAATTGGGTTGCGTTAAATGATTTTTTTCGCAACTTTAATTGGAAATTGTGTTTCGCTGACAGAGACATAAATGCTGCGGCTTTAATGGTACAAAATATTATTTTATTAGGTATGCGGTCCTTCATACCTTCTAAAAAAATTAGCATTAAACCTAAGGACCACTCTTGGTTTAATGAGACTTGCAGGATTGCAGTCAGGTCGAAAGAGGAAGCCTTTCAGACTTGGCGTTCTAACAAGAATGCTGATACTGAAAGACTTCGTATACAGGCTAGGAATCGCTGTAATGCCGTGATCTCGCGCGAAAAGTTTCTTCACGAACAAAACGCGCGCAAAAAGGTCCTACTCTATCACAGGGGTAGTAAAAATTTCTGGTCATTTGTAAAAAGGGTGAAGAATCAGACGACATCGTCTACTCCAACTCTTAGTATGAATGGCCAGACCTTCACTGACCCGGTTGATAAAGCTAATCTCTTGGCAGAATTATTTGCAAATAATTCAACGCTCCCAGATAGTAATCAACCACTGCCTGTCGTCGATTTTGTTTCTTCTGCAATGCCGGAGATACATTTTCGAACTCGGGCAGTTAAAAAGGTTTTAGAAAACCTCAACATTAACAAAGCCTCTGGGCCAGATGGCATATCTGCCCATGTGTTGAAGAAGTGCGCGTCAACGCTGGCTTGTCCGTTGCGTAACCTTTTCAACATCTCCTACACGACAGGAGTTTTTCCATCTTGTTGGAAGGTTGCCAATGTCCAGCCAGTTCCGAAAAAGGGCGAGGCCACGAACCCTGCCAATTACCGACCCATTGCAATATGCTCTGCACTCTCCAAGGTAATGGAGAGCGTAATTAACTTCCACTTTGTGAACTATCTTGAGCACAACGAATTGCTCAGTGACCGACAATACGGTTTCCGTAGGACCAGATCCAAAGGTGACTTGATGGCGGTCCTCTCCGAAAAGTGGAATAATTGTGTTCACCTTTTCGGGGAGAGCAAGGCTGTTGCTCTTGATATCTCCAAGGCTTTTGATCGAGTGTGGCATAAAGCCCTCGTTTCAAAACTAATTGCATATGGTGTTGGTGAATCTTTTACTCGATGGATATCGAGTTTTCTCCAGGGTCGTTCAATACGAGTTGCGATGGATGGTGTTCTTTCGGAACAACATTTCATCAATTCTGGAGTTCCGCAGGGTTCCGTCCTATCCCCGTCCCTATTTCTGGTATTTATCAATGACCTTCTGTCATTGACCCAGAACCCAATCCATTCCTTTGCAGATGATAGCAACATTTGTCATTCATACTCGTTCAAAATGCGCCCAACCTCTTTGGAGATTGAAACAATCTCCGATTGGGGTCTTGCAAATAGAGTTGATTTTAATGCACGCAAGACCCAATGTTGTCTGTTATCTCACAAAAGAATGGATTCAACCCTACATCCCCTTAATATGGGTGCTGTGGATATTGCAGAGTCAGCTGCTCTTGACGTTCTGGGCATATCAATTCAATGTGATCTCCGTTGGAATGATCACATATTTGACGTGTCGAAAGAGGCGGCCAAGTGCCTCGGTTTTTTAAAACGGTGTAAGACATACTTCACTTCAGCTGACTTGCGCACTGTCTACACCACCTCTATTCGGCCTAAGATCGAATACAATTCGCACATATGGGCAGGGGCTTCAAAATCTTCTTTGGAGTTCCTGGATCGAATCCAACAGCGTGCAATATATTTAATAGGGGATGAAAATATTTCATCCTCTATTGGTTCTCTTGAGCACCGAAGGACCGTAGGGTGTGTAAGCCTGTTCTATAGGTATTACAATGGTAAGTGTTCGAGGGAAATACATGGCCTAATTCCACTAGGTCGTGTGTCCTCTCGTCTACTCGAGCATCGAACCAAGCCCACCCCTTCGTAGTTCACTCGGCTCTCAATAGAACCACGCATTACCGAGAGAATTCGTTCTTCAGTCGCACGATACGTTTGTGGAACAATCTCCCTGCGTCTGTTTTTCCCGACATTTTTGATATTGACAAGTTCAAAACAAACATTCACCGACACTACTCCATCTTTCCACCCTCCATTTAACCTATCATCCCTTCTTACGATCAACACTGAGCATTGCCTGAATAGGGGACATCCCCTGAGCGTTGGTTAATTTGTAAAAAAAAAAAAAAACTTAGATTACTAATATACCTACGCTGTATGTGCGAGATCGGTCCATTGTGACCTATGATCCGACCACTTATGTTCAAATACCTCATATAAAATGTACGTATAAAGATCAATTTTTATGTATACGTGCTTAGGTAAACTTTTTTGTTCAAATATATATTGACATCATGCTCAAATACATGATAATAATGTTTTCGGCGAAAAGACTTGTGGTTCACAAAAAAAAATCGAAATTCGGTATACCTACACATTTGTAAATATGGGTATCAAATGAATGGAAATTCTTCAGCGATTGAATGTTTGTAGTTATTTTCAGGATTCGTATACCCTGGTGACCTATATATCACTTTGAATGGTAACCACACATATGTGTAGGGTATTTATAGTCGGCTTAGACCGACTATAATTTTGATAATCCTAACTATCATAATTACACCTACTTTAAAATTTCCCATGTGATCTAACCTTCCTAACTGGTTTTAATTTGCCGTGCGGCATTTGTTGTTGTTTTTTGTTCGCCGCATGTACTCTGTTCAGGCCATGGTCACGAACAGTTCAGTGCGCGGCATCTGGCTCTCACTCTCTATACGCATTCTCGCGAGAGTCAACTGTGCTGCGTTTACTCGTCGTCGGTCACTACATCTAACCGTCACGAAGAGTTCAGTGTGCGCACCTAGGTCACACGTTTCGTTTAAACAACTTTAAACCGATACGAGGAAGAAAATCGAAATTGAAACCGTTATTCGTTTACATTCCAATCCTTGGATATAATTATCAATTTTGAATTTCACAAAATATACATGAATACCTAAAAAAATAGTTAGTTTGCAAACAGGAACCTTTATATTAAAACTATTTTAAAATAATAAACTGAACGAAAATAGTTTCCAACAAAAATGAGCACAACGGTATATTAAATGCATATCTTAAAGATTTAATAGTTAGTACATGATAATTTATGCTTATAAATATTACTATTGAATTTATAAATACATGAAATAAATTATGTTATTAAACGTGGCGCATGTAATCCGTCTACGTTCTCAATTGGAGGACAATGTGTTGCACCAGGTGGACCCCAATCATGAAGACTTCGAGAGTTTGCTAATCTATGTGTCAAACGGTGGGCAATACTAAACCCGCCACTTCCTTCAAGTTGTGTTAAAACTATTATTACTTGTCTAAAATGATACACCAAAAATGTTATTAATATAAGTGAAATCATATTTTTTTATTGTATTCTGGATATTAACTTAATTTAAAACATAGTGGCGCGTAACTATAGTCATTTTTAAAGTGGAGTTTATTTTAATGTATGGCTTTTAGACATTTATTTTCCTAGGAAATAAAAGTCGTAATTAAATTCAAGCACCAAGTTAATTTTAAGTATGTTTACCAATTTGCTGTGCGTCATTGTTGGCAAGTAAATGATAAACAAAATAAAGTAAACAAAGTAGACAAATAACGGAGACCTTTTTTTAATTTGTCCACGATCTTAGCTCTTTCGGTTCATATTTTTTATTTTAAACTATAAACATTCCAAAGGCTTGTTATTGGGATCATTTTAAGCCCAAAAATGCAAAATCACTTAAAGTTAAAAAAAAAAAAATATATATATATATATATATATAATTATATATATATATATATATATATATATATATATATATATATATATATTTCAAGCGTAGATACATGGTGAGTGGGGGATTCCCCCCAAAAAGGCGCACTATATTAGGGAGATGCAAAAAAACAATAAGTTGACGGGACTGATCACCATATTATCACAAATGGTGGAAAAAGCACACAACCAATTTTTTTGGAAATTCGTTGATGTTTAGAGGTTACGTCTCCGATTTTCTATTTTCGACTATAAAAAATTCTGAATTATCATAAAAGTGAATATCTCATACATTTATGTGAAAAAAAAAAATTATTTTTGTGAAATGGTACGAAATGCATTGAAATTTTTAAAAATATGATTATTTTTTTTCGCGAAATCCAAAATTTTAAAAGATTTTTAAATTTGAATATTTTAATGGAAAAAAAGCGCTAACGATTTGGAAATAAATAATAATATATAATAGTTTGGCGCTACAGTCCTATAAGAACTTAGGCTAAGCTCTCTAACCATTTTGAGCTGTGCGTGTTATATTTGTACTCAAAGTGGTGGGACCTACAGTTTATTACCGAATCTGAACGGCGGGTGAGAGCTTTTCATAGGCAAGGTTTTACTATCGTAGGTTTGCCATTTACTGCCGAGAGGTAGCGCGGTATAGAAAAATGTTTCTATGAAAAGATGTTGTTAGCCCCAGTCCAGGCTTAAACCGGGGAACTTTCGGCTCGCAGTCCAACGCACTAACCACTGAGACACCGCACTGAGCCACCACGGCTGGAAATAAATCTGTTCTGAATTCAATAGCTAGATGTCCAGTGCACATAAAAGATAATATTCAACATGAAATTCCTACCTGATAAATTTATATTTTTGTATTTTTCGAATCAAAATACTTTCACAGAATAATTTTACAGTAATATATTGTAACATAATATAATTCTTCCAACTATAGTTCTTAAGTTTCAATATATCAAAGTATTACAAGTATACAAAACAAACTTTTTTATAAATATATATTTTATTTTTTTCAAACTAACTTTTAAACACAAAATATTAAAAAATACATTTAATGGTAAAATAGTTATAATCAACATTAATCGAGTACAAACACATATTTTTTTAAAAATTAATTAAGTTTATTACTTATTTATTTAGCATTTATTTACACGGAACATTTAATTATAATTAATTTACACAGCGAAGTGAAGGGGGGTTTTTGAAAAATTCGTTGTTATCCATACTCTTTTGTCTCTCGTTGTTTGAATCAGTTTTGGTCGATCCGCCTGTGTAGTTCTTTTGTATTTCGATGTTTGAATCAAATTTCAGTCAATTCACCTGTGTAATTCCTTAGTCTCTTCGCATCAAGTCTCAGTTGATTCGCCTGTGTTCCTGCGTAGTTCTTGGTTTCTGGTTATTCAAATCAAGTCACGGCTGATTCGCCTGAAATTCCTCTGTTGTCTAGACGTCACGAACATGATGCAATAAACAAGGTGGTGTACGTACGGAAACGAAATCATATTTTTAATTTGCCGTGTGGCATTTGTTGTTGTTTTTTTGTTCGCCGCATGTACTCTGTTCAGGCCATGGCCACGAACAGTTCAGTGAGCGGCATCTGGCTCTCACTCTCTATACGCATTCTCGCGAGAGTCAACTGTGCTGCGTTTACTCGTCGTCGGTCACTACATCTAACCGTCACGAAGAGTGCGCACCTAGCTCACACTTTTCGTTTAAACAACTTTAAACCGATACGAGGAAGAAAACCGAAATTGAAACCGTTATTCGTTTACATTCCAATCCTTGGATATAATCATCAATTTTGAATTTCACAAAATATACATGAATACCTAAAAAAATAGTTAGTTTGCAAACAGGAACATTTATCTTAAAACTATTTTAAAATAATAAACTGAACGAAAAACAGTTTCCAACAAAAATGAGCACAACGGTATATTAAATGCATTTCTTAAAGATTTAATAGTTAGTACATGATAATTTATGCTTATAAATATTACTATTGAATTTATAAATACATGAAATAAATTATGTTATTAAACGTGGCGCATGTAATCCGTCTACGTTCTCAATTGGAGGACAATGTGTTGCACCAGGTGGACCCCAATCATGAAGACTTCGAGAGTTTGCTAATCTATGTGTCAAACGGTGGGCAATGCTAAACCCGCCACTTCCTTCAAGTTGTGTTAAAACTATTATTACTTGTCTAAAATGATACACCAAAAATGATATTAATATAAGTGAAATCATATTTTTTTATTGTATTCTGGATATTAACTTAATTTAAAACATAGTGGCGCGTAACTATAGTCATTTTTAAACTGGAGTTTATTTTAATGTATAGCTTTTAGACATTTATTTTCCTAGGAAATAAAAGTCGTAATTAAATTTAAGCACCAAGTTAATTTTAACTATAGTTACGGGCTAGTATGTTTACCAATTTGTTGTGCGTCATTTTTGGCAAGTAAATGATAAACAAAATAAAGTAAACAAAGTAGACAAAAAAACGGAGGCCTTTTTTATTTGTCCACGATCTTAGCTCTTTCGGTTCATATTTTTTATTTTAAACTATAAACATTCCAAAGGCTTGTTATTGGGATCATTTTAAGCCCAAAAAAATATATATTTTTATACGACTTTTGGAATGTTACCATATCCCAGCAGGATATGTCACCAATGATTCCTCTATGTCAGGTCAGAAACATCGATGACCGATAGCATTTTCGCCCTGCAAAGCATTGATGACATTTTCATTCAAATGGCCACTGATTCATGCATGATGTAGCATTAACGATATCATGCACGTCATTCATCAATGAAGTCAGAAATGATTGTCATACATATATTATTTTTTTTGTAAAGAAAATGTTTTTTTTATTATTTTATTTATTTTTTAATTTATATTTTTTATTTATCTTATTATCTTTATTTATCTTATTTCTATTTTATTATTTTTTCTGTTCTCGGTTGGAATGATATGTGTACTTGCTAATGTCAATAACGTACTTCACTAACGGCCATTATCTATAAACATTACTAATGCTTATTATCTCGCTTTTATAACAATTGGTCCCTCAATTTTTGCCTATGAATTATATGGCAGGGTGACATCGAAACAAATTTTCAGTTTTACGTGTAAATGCTGCCCCTAGACGTATGTTGTATGCATTTCACAACGTAAATGCTGCATGTGACGTGAATGTTATATTTCATCAATGATGTCATCAATAATATTTCATCAATGACAAATTTTAACAATGTCATTGATATGTGTATATATACATATGATGTATGACGTCTTTAATGTAATGTCATTTATGAAATTGTTGTATAATTGTTGATGAATAATGACAAATTTTCTAATATCCTCGATTCATGTTGTCAATGAGGCCATTTCCTGCTCGGTATGGTATGATTTTAATAAAAATAAGTGTACTTTATATAATATACACAAATACTAAAATTAATTAATTCATAAGTATATCTGTTTACTAAGCAACACATAATAGATATCATAAACTATCAGTTAACTTATTTCTTTCAAAATATTATATATGAAAGTATTTAAAAATTGTCTTTGAAAAACTGTAACAAATGATTAAAAGGGCTAGTATGATTTTCCGATGGACTTCAAGATTCTTATCACGACCACATACTCAGGGTTATCATATTTCCTAAAGTTTCGGAGTTTTTTAAGTAAAATAAATCTATGGCAATTCTCGTGTTTATCTACATATTTTGTACTTTAACTTTATAGTGATTTGAGTTTTCGATCTGATTGATTTTGAATACAGTTGCGAATACTTCAACTAATATTTTGAAATAAACCTAGAGTATTTCGGATGGGTCTGACCAAAGTTATGACAAAGTATGAAAAAAATGAAAGTCCAAAATATATAGAACCAGTTGGGAAGGTTAGATCACATGGGAAATTTTAAAGTAGGGACATTTTATAGTAGGTGTTATTATGATAGTTAGGATTATTAAAATTATAGTCGGTCTAAGCCTACTATAAATACCCTACACATATGTGTGGTTACCATTCAAAGTGGTATATAGGTCACCAGGGAATACGAATCCTGAAAATAACTACAAACTTTCAATCGCTGAAGAATTTCCATTCATTTGATACCCATATTTACAAATGGGTAGGTGTACCGAATTTCATTTTTTTTGGGGATCGTTTCGCGGGAAAACATTATTTTCATGTACTTGTGCATGAAGTCAATATATATTTGACCAAGAAAGTTAACCTAAGCACGTATGCAGTAAAATTGAGCTGTATATGTAAATTTTATATGAAGTATTTGAATATAAATGGTCAGATCACAGGTCACAATGGACCGATCTATCCAATTTTTTAGCACATACAATTTTTGAAGTAGTAGGGATTTCAACCGACAGACAGACAGACGGGCAGACGGACATCGCTAAATCGGCTCACGAGATCATGCTGATCAAGAATATATATACTTTTCCATATACTTTTCCAGATGCCTCCTTCTGGGTGTTACAAACGGCGTACCAAACTGAATATACCCTTTCACTCTTAGTGTAAGGGTACAAAAACAGGATAATTCCCACATATATTTCACGTAATAACTTAACGCAACGATTGCCGAACGTTCCTTTATTACCATTGCTACTAACTATAGAAAACAACAGCAATTCTACACCCAAAAAAATATTTTATCATGGAAATTTATACTAGATATGAAGAAAATTGACAATGATTTATCTCAATAGAAACTTTTAATTCAAATACATAATTTTTTTTTAAATAAGTAAAAATTATTTCTTAGGATTGAATACAATTTCTTCAAATTAAAGAAATGGTTTTCTCGTTTTATGTAATGTCTTAAAATATTTTGACTAAATTTTCACGAAAATTTGATTTTCAAATGTAATATCTCCTCAACTATTAAAGATAACTGATTGATTTTTTGTTGGTAAATATTTTTATGCACGATAATTCTTGAAAAAACAAAACGTTTTCGCAATTGTTACGACTTGATATGAACCATAATGGTGGACACATTACATAAAACTTTTATAATTTTTTTAGTTGAAAACTTAATAGTTTAAGCAAAAAAAAAAAAATTACATTCAACTTCTCTAGTAGATATTTTCGTAGAGCTATGTCTATGAACTAGTGATGATCAAAAATTTCTTGGTCTTGCATTTTATAGCTTCAAAAGTGCTTCAAAAGTCGCTTCAAAAAGATTAAATATAGAAAACAATGTTATTTCTCTTTTCTTCGCTACGCTAGTTCGTACTAAAAACTATAAGACGTTTTTATGATATTTTTTGATACACTGTGTACAATGTGTACATGAGCTCTGCCGGCATTGTTGTTGTTTCACGGTGTAAAAATTTTAAAACTCAAAACAGCTGTTAGTTAATTCAGATGCAGAAAAAATTGATAAATTTGCTAACTTTACACATTTTTTGCAACTGAACTACTCAAATGCAAAAGTTTGGAGTTGCACTCAGCGAGTCTAAAAATGAGCAATAATTTTTTAAAACTATGCCGAAAATTCATAGTTTAAACAAAAAGTAATAAAATATTTGCACTTTCCTATAAAATTGTTTAATTAACGAGAAAAAATAACAAAGTGATGAATAAAGACAAGTGTGTCCTACTTTCCTCCTTTTAGGGAAAAAGGGACTTTATTATACGTTAATTTTAATATATATATAATATTATAAACCGTTTTTATATATTGAAAATTTAATTTTACAAATGGGATATAACAAAACAAAAATTATTTTAATTAAATCATAATTTTAGACAAAAACATTTAAATATTTATTACTTAATTGATACAAATACAAGAAAAAAAATATCAAAGACATACATTTGTTATAAAACGGTGATGATGAGTGATCGCATGGAAATCATGCATTATTCAAACTTAAGCTGGAACTATATCACGCTTAAGTAAAATTATGAGAAAGTAAAAATGAACTAACACTGTGAAAATACATAGTTTAACACAAAAGTAAAGATATATTTCCATTTTCTCATAAAATTTGAAAAATTTACGAGACAAAAATAAAAAAGTGGTGAATAAAGACAAGTGTGTCCCCCTTTTCATTAGGTTAGGGAAAAAGGCACAAAACTTTTGCAAATATTACAATATAAAAATAACTTTATTATACGTATTTTATGTACATTTTAATATTTATAATATTATAAACTTTTTTTTTTAGTGAAAACTTTTTTTTACAAATTGACTATAACAAAACAAAATATTATTTTAATTAAATCATAATTTTAAACAAAAAAATTAAAATATTATTACTTAATTGAAACAAATACAAGAAGAAAAATATCGAAATCGCTTGAATATCGAGTGACTGAATATGATATAATGTGTTTTTAATATTTGGGTTGTATGAGAGGTGCCAAGCCCAGTCCACCAATCTCACCAACATATAGCCTATACTCATATTGTTACGAAAATTCAGTCTACGGAAAACTGTTCACAGGATTGTGTACAAAATAAAAACACACTTATATTTGGTTTTAACTAGTATTATTTCAACTAGTATTAATTAACTTTATTTAATTAAATAACGACTTAAAGAATAATAACTTTTATCAACTGCTGAATTTCTACAATTTAGCTTTACAATGTTCACTCACGAGATGCACTAGTTCACTATCAAATCACAACTGAAGTGCTGTGCCTCAGATGCGGCGGCCATATATACTGCAGGCATCAGTTCGACACGTTTTGACAAGCTTTGACTTGTTTCGAGAACCTTCTACTCGTTTCGTGAATGACGCATGTATTTGGTATCTCATTCGCACTCATGTGTTTTAATGTGCTGATCTTCCATCTCTTTCTCGCACATTGCTCAGTACGCTGAATGATCTTCCGTCTCTTTCTAACACATTGCTTAGTGCGCTGCATTGTCTTGCGTCTCATTTATTATTGTTGAATGCTTGCACTATCTTTTCGTAACACTGCCCTCCACCTAAATCTGTTCGTCTCGAACAGATATTAATCCTCTCTCTCTATATATGGCGCCAACCTTTCTAAATGTACTACTTTCATTTTTCGTCTAACGCCTGTAGTATTCTGAATTTTAATCTTAAGTCTGTTCCAAAAACAATTTTAGCCGGCGAAGAACTGTGGTGTCATGAACTGTCGTTCGATAAGCCATGAGAAACATTGGTATGTGTGTATCCCAATCTTTTTGATTTTTATCAACCACTTTTCTGAGATACTTTTCCAAAGTCCGATTGTATCTCTTCACTATGCCATCAGATTGCGGGTGCAAAGGCGTTGTTCGTGTTTTGTGTATGTTGAGGACTTTGCATACTTCCTTAAATACTGCAGACTCAAAATTTCTTCCTTGATCTGAATGCAATTCCAACGGTACTCCAAAACGGCTTACTAAGTTGTTAACTAATGCATCCGCAACTGTTGTGGCTTCTTGATTCGACATGGGATACACTTCAGGCCACTTGCGGAAGTAGTCAATGACGACAAGCACATATTTATTACCCTTATACTTATCACTGATTGGAAATGGGCCAGCGACATCTATGGCGATACATTCGAATTGTGCGCCCACGTTGATGCATTCTGCCGCGACTTCTGACTGTTGGTCCTTTTGCTGGTACACATTGCTGATACACATTGCTGATACACATTGCTGGCAACTGCAAATCCAATCGGCGACTGACTCTGGGCATCCAACCCAATAAAAAGTTTCCTTACCTTTTCGACCGTTTCATTAATGCCCAAATGATCCACCATGGTATTCCGATAATATATTTTTTATTTTTGTCTTGGGAACAACAATAAAACTTCGAGCGGAGGTGCCATCTTCATTTTCCCATACACGATATAAGCAACCATCTTGTAGCTTTAAGCTCTGCCACTGTGCCCAGTAAGCTTTAGTTACTGGACTGTCGGCTGCTATATCTTCCCATGATGGTTTTCTTTGCTGTTCCTTGAACATCATGATTTTTGTGAGATCGGTATCACCTTTTTGATCAATTTGGATTTGTTCCGGTGTCCAGTTTTTGATCAATTTGGATTTTTTCCGGTGTCCATTTTTCATCGGGTAAAACATTCAGCAGACGAATGTCAATTATGTTTTCTTATCCTACTGCTCTTAAACAATGTGTGCTTTCAAGTTTACACGGTCGTCGGGACAGAGTATCTGCATTTCCATTATGACCTCCTTTACGATGTTCGATGGTGAAATCGTAGCTATGTAATCCCTCTATCCAACGCGCTTTTTGACCTTCTGGGTCTTTGAACTTAAGTAACCATCTAGTGCGCACATTGGGAAAAAATCAATTTTTATGGCCAAAATTATAAAATGTTTTCAGATTATTATTTTTTATTATTTTTTGTAGTAAAGGGCAAAATTGGGCACATCACGTTTATTCACAATTAATATATCATTGTTCCCCAGTATTTGAAAATAAAATATCGCGTGTTAATCGTATTCTAAAGTGAAAAATAATTTATTTAAATCGAAATACCTAACTTCAACATGGCCGTATCCTTCAGATCCAAATTTAATATGAATTATTAATGAATGTATATGTTCTTATCTTCAATATCAATTAAATGGAATATGTTATTTGATATATTTGGGGTGGGGCACAAAAATTTAATAATTCATGTTTCTTTGTTTAAATAGGGATTATAAGAAAAGTACAAACCAAATATAAAAAAAAATAATATGCATATCTGCTATGATTCATTACCTATAATTAGACAGTAAATTTATGTCGATGTCATATAGTTGGTTTTTGGCCATAACCGGCCTGATCGGTTCTCAAGTTAAACTGTTGTCCGTAAAGATATTTGTGGAAAATTTTCACACTTTTGATTACAGCAAGAAGCTCCTTCTTGGTGACACAGTAATTTCGCTCAGGCTTGGACAAGGTTTTACTGTAGTATGTGATCACTTTTTCTTGGCGATTGATCACTTGAGTGAGAACTCAGCCTATTCCGTATCCACTTGAATCCGTATCAAGTATAAATTTCTCACCTGGAATTGGATACGCAAGAATTGATGCCGAGCACAGTACATCTTTTAATTTCAAAAACGCCCTTTCTTGATCATCGCCCCATTGAAATGCGCGGTTCTATCTTGTCAACTCATGAAGACTGCTAGCAACATTGGCAAAACCTGGAACAAATCGTCTGTAGTATGTACATAGCCCCAAGAAACTTCGTAGGTCATGTAGATTTTGCGGTCTGAGCCACTCCTTTACTGCAACTATTTTATCTTCATCGGTATGCACTCCTTCCGTGGTAACTCGATGACCCAGATACTTGACTTCTTTCTTGAAAAGTGAGCATTTCTTTGGGCTAAGTTGTAGACTTTTCAATCGAACGAATACTTCCTCTAAATTTCAAAGATGCTCGTCAAAGTCCTTGTCCATAACAATTATGTCATCAAGGTATACTAGGCATGTTTTCCAGTGCAAATCTTTTAATACGTGCTCCATTAACCGCCCGAATATTGCTGGGGCATTGCATAGTCCAAACGGCATTACCAAAAATTGCCATAGTTCATCTCCAGTACTGAAAGCGGTCTTCCCTTGCTCTTACTTATCGATTTCTACTTGCCAGTAACCGCTTTGAGAAGTCCAACGTGAAAAACCACGTAGCATTAGATAGTGTATCCAAGGTGTCATCGATTCTCGGCAATGGATAACTATCTTTCTTAGTGACATCATTAAGTTTTCGGTAATCAACGCAGAACCGAGTGCTACCGTGCTTCTTTTTCACCAATACTACTGGTGCACTCCATGGACTCTCAGATGGTTCCACCACGCCATTTGTGTGCATTTCTTCAACTAAATGTGATACTTCGTCTCTTTTCGCAAGTGGTACCCTTCTTGGTGCTTGACGAATTGGGTTAGAATCACCAGCGTCTATTCGATGTTTTACAATGGCAGTTCTGCCATCCTTTTGGCCCTTACAGCAAATATACACCGATATTTATCAATTAGCTTTTGCACTTGACTCTTTTCTTTGGCAGCCAAATCCTTCGACCACTCATTTATAAACCTGTGAGTAGATTGTTTGTTTATTTGCGGTGCGACATAGTCCTTTGATTGATTTGACTCACAATTTATAATCGCTGATGGCTCTTGACACTGGCCTATCACTGTTAACTTTTTGATTAATTTAGACGAGTTGGTGGTATTTTTATATACTATATGAACGATAACTTGTGTAATTTTCGGGCTCTGGTGACAATCAATGTTTAGTTGGATCTCTGTGTTGGCATAACTCAAAAATTTTCTTGTTAAATCTAGTGTGAAACCGTTCCTTATCATGAAGTACATGCCAAGTATTATTTCGTCTACTATTTCCGCCACTATAAAATCATGCTTAATTGTCGCAGTGCCAATCGTGATTTCCTTGGCAATCTTTCCTCTGATAGAGGCCTCTTCGCCTGTAGCTGTTTGCAATCTTATTCCTATAAGCGGCTCTACTACGTCCTTAACAAGGTTACTTGTTATTATTGAGTGTGAAGCCGCCGTATCCAATGTTACCATATATGCTGTACAATCAATGAGTCCTTCGACAGTTAAGCTATTTACTTTCGAGCAATTTGTGAAATGGAGATTCTGGGGCAATGGGTTATAGGAGTCAGATCGTGCCCCGTAAAACTGACTCGTTTCAGTTGAAAGATTGTTTAAAATTATTGTTATTTTCGACATGATCCTGTCGTTGTTCATTTCTGGGTTCGTCTGTGGATTGATTTAATGCGCGCTTGCGTTTCTTACTTGCACTTTTTTCCAATCTTTGAATTATATCGTCAACGCTCACGTCCATGTCATTTACATGCGCCTCATGCTCCTTTACTTTGACATGGAGCGTATTCGAAACTTCCAGAAGTTGCTTCGAATGTTCCTGCATCTTTTCCGCAATTTTTATTTGATGTTTGTTGGAATTCTCTAGAAGCTCTGCTTTGGGCTGATTGGAATTTTCTTGAGCTTTCTGCTCCATTTTGTTGGAATTCTCTAGAAGCTCTTCTTTCAGCTGATTGGAATTTTCTTGAGCTTTCTGCTCTATTTTGTTGGAATTTTCTTGAAATTCCTGCTTCATGTCCAATTTTAATTGGTTTCAATTTTCCTGCATATCCACAATCAATTGTCTGGGGACCGGGGGACCGTACTTTTTCTTCTGCATCCAGATTTTTCGATGACGGGGTGCAGCTTCGACTTCAAAATCGTGCTCTGCGAGATTAATGCCCTGTGACTCTAATTCTTCCATTAGGCGCTTTTGCAGCTCTCCTTTTGTACCAGCAGTTGTCAGATCACGAATCGACAGCTCCTTCTTTAGCTGGTCGACTTTAAGTTGATCGAATTTAACCATTTTTTATCACATTCCCACTTCTGACACCAATGTTACGAAAATTCAGTCTACGGAAAACCGTTCTACGAGTTCGTATCACTGGATTGTGTACAAAATAAAAACACACTTATATTTGGTTTTAACTAGTATTATTTCAACTAGTATTAATTAACTTTATTTAATTAAATAACGACTTAAAGAATAATAACTTTTATCAACTGCTGAATTCCTACAAGTTAGCTTTACAATGTACACTCACGAGACGCACTAGTTCACTATCAAATCAGAACTGAAGTGCTGTGCCTCAGATGCGGCGGCCATATCGTTTCGTGAATGACGCATGTATTTGGCATCTAATTCGCACTCATGTGTTTTAATGTGCTGATCTTCCATCTCTTTCTCGCACATTTCTCAGTACGCTGAATGATCTTCCGTCTCTTTCTAACACATTCCTTAGTGCGATGAACTGTCTTGCGTCTCATTTATTATTGTTTGAATGCTTGCACAATGTGGCAAATTACATCTTTTCGTAACAATATTGTGTCAAAATTTTATTAAATTCGGTTCAGTAGTTTTGACGCCTACTCGGCCCAATAAACCAAAAGGCACGTAAACGTGCTGTATACGTTCCGTATTTACGGGCATAAACACCGTTTACGGCAGCCGTTTACGGAACGTAAAACAACCCGTTTTACATATGAAATTAAATTTAAAATACGGCCTATTCCGGAAATGGCCCGTAGGTACGGCAATAAAACGTGAATGCGTGAACGTATTTACGGTCCGTTAACGGAACGGTACAATGAATGAACGTAAAAGGCACGTAAATACGGCCCGTAAACGGAATGTAAAGGGAACGTAAATACGGCACGTAAACGGTCCGTATAAAAGGCACGTAAAAGGAACGTAAATACGGCACGAAAACTGGACGTAAATACAGTGCCGTATGCGTGCCATATGTAAGGCTTTATGTAAAATCAAAATTTTATAATTGAAGAAAAATACATTATCTGCGCATTACTGAAAGTATGTTTTCAGCATTCTTTAGATTCCACCATTTGATTAACATGTTGCAACTAGAAAATTTTATATATCAATTATTATTTATATTTTTATTATTTCAAATGAAAAATATTTTTTAATCATGAAGAATAAAAAACCCAGGCATTATAGTCATAAAAATATTTCTTCAAATTAAGTAAAGCCGTAAAGTTACCGTTTTTTACACGTAAAAATGTTTGTCCGTATTTTTAGTCGTATTTACGGTAGCTGCCGTTTCTGAGCCGGAATTACATGCACGTAACGTTGCCGTACTTCGCGCGTAAAAATGTTTTTTTGTATTTTCAATCGAATTTACGGTAACAGGCGTTTTTGTACCGTAATTACGTGGCCGGAACAGTTCCGGTTTTTGTACGTAAAAATTGATATCCGTATCTACTACCGTATTTACGGCTAGACGTGTATTTAACACGTAATATTGTGCCGTAATGTCACCGCAATAACGGGCATACCCGTTCTCACAACCGTTTTTACGTTTCAGTCCGTATCTCTGTTTATTGGGGGAACATACATACTTACATTCACAAATATATAGTAGATTAATTCCAGCCATATGTTGTGTATTTTACTTGTTATGTATTAAGTTACATAATTTCTCATTTCATACACATCCGGCTTAGTTTTTAATACTTAAACATACTATTTAATATTGTTTTATACCGTGACCTTAATTTAGAAAAATCATACCTCATATCTCCTAAAACGGATATGAAAAAAATGGATTATGACTTTTCACAATTAAGGCAACGATTGTACCTACTTATTTACTTAAGTTTGAATTTAAGTTAAAATAATGTAATTAATTATAACATATCTCAATTGTCTCCGTACGTACACCATCTTGATTATTGCAACAAATTGAAACAAGGACGTACATTGCGAATACATTTTAGTTAAGGTTTATCTTAATTATTAATTATATTTTTCAATGAAATCAACGTACAGCTGTGTGAAAAATAATAGCAGCGCTCTCCCATAAATTATAAATTTGATTTTTTAGAAGTGTTGCGTAATAAGAATAATCAATTATTTTTATTATTTACATGTACTGGAATTATGTCGTCTTATTTTCCCATATTCTTAACCTATTTCAAAAAATATGGAATCTTTTGTAAATGAGTCTTGAATTTAGGTGTGAAAAATAATAGCAGCGATACCAAATATGTTACAACATCCATTGTTTTCTTCAAGGTTTTTAAATTTAAAACTTGTATTTATATTAGTTAGGCTAATTTGAACAGTATTGTGGAATATTTGAAATATTTTGGGTTGCTTTGATTAAATATGGAACATACAAAACCTTGTTTTTAGTAAATCGCGAAAAATCCTTAAAAATCCTTAAAATTTTTTAAAAGAGCTTTCAAAATTATACAGGATGTTGTTTATTTCATAGCTAAAATGATAACTAAAGCAAAACATTTGAAAAAATACGAAACACGTGTCTAAACTTAAAAAAAAAGTATATAAAAATCACCTGTTTCAATATTACATATGATTTAAGTAATCTTTTCTATGAAATATACCAAAGTGAAAAAAAATGTTGATATGCAATTTGAACTATTAAGATTTAGAGAACAACTCATAGAAGAAGTTTTTTCAGTAAGAATCCATTAAGAACTATAATACACATCGGCAAATATTGATACATCTCGAGTTTGCAGGTGTCTTTCATAATCGTAACTTGATGTAAACATTAGCGTAACTTAGTATGATCTAATGGTTCAAAATTGCCACGACTGATTCCTTGAATGTCAGAATTACAAATGTTAATGTATTGGACATTAGTAAATGCCGCAATTTTTAGACTAATCGACTAAATGGTACTTTGAATTAGTAGTTTCAATATTTGCCGAGGTCTATAATTGTCCTTCAGGGCTCCTTTCATAAAAAACATATTTTATGAGCCGTTTTCTAAAATCACATCTTTCGAATTGCATATCCATATTTTTTTTCACTTTGGTACATTTCACAGAAAATATTACTTAAATCATATGTAACATTCAAAAAAGTGATTTTTTTGATTCTTTTTTACGTTTAAGCACGTGTTTCGTGTTTTTTGTCAAATTGTTTGCTTCAGTTAATATCTTATCTATAAAATAAACAATATCCTGTATTAAAAAAATTTAAGGTTTTTTTGGGATTTTTCGCGATTTACTAAATCAAGGTTTTGTATGTTCCATATTTAAACGAAGCAACCCAAAATATTTCAAATATTCAACAATACTATTCAAATTAGCCTAACTAATATAAATACAAGTTTTAACTTTAAAAACTTTGAAGAAAACAATGGATTTTGTAACATATTTGGTATCGCTGCTATTATTTTTCACACCTAAATTCAAGACTCATTTACAAAAGATTCCATATTTTTTGAAATAAGTTAAGAATATGGAAAAATACGACGGCATTGTAATGACATAATTCCAATACATGTAAATTATAAAAATAATTGATTGTTCTTATTACGCAACATTTCTAAAAAATCGAATTTATAATTAATGGGAAAGCGCAGTTATTATTTTTCACACAGTTGTATATTAAATTTTGTATAGTTGGTAAATGTTTATTTTGTATATTTAATTAAAACGATAATTCAAAATTATGACTGAAATTTTTGAATAAAACTAAATTATTATATAAACTAAAACGTTGATTATGATCTTTTTGAGAGTCTTTATGTTGTCAGAAAATGATTTTTTTTTTAAATCCTGTTTGGCAAACATTTAAAGCAATGGCGAAGAATGGTGGATATGTTGAAAATATAGGGATTTTACCCTCTAAAATGAGAGAAACCAAGGCATTATATTCCAAGTTGAATAAAAATTTTCCAAGTTGAATAAAAATTTGTCCACTAACAAAACGATTTTTACAACTACATTTCATGTCTTGTGGTATATGGTCGCACGTCTTATAGTTTTTGGACGAAACTAAAAAAATTAGTGGGCTACAAGCAGTGTTGCCAGAATTTTTATAACACTGTGGCTAAAAGACTGATCGGCTAAATTACATTTTAAAACCGGCTAAAAGACGGCTAATGTTTTTTTGTTTTATATTCAATTCACCGTAATTAATTTATTTGAAAAAATTGACTTTTAAAAAAGTATAAATCGACTAAAATTCCATTTAAAAAAATTATTGATATTAAAAACAATAAAGTATTGTAATTGGTTCGTCAGTACTGGAATGCGAAATTCCAATTCAACGACTGTCAACGTCAAAAGACAGAATTTTTCAATACATTGCTATGTAATGAACATATTTTTATGTTAGTAAATTAAAAGAAAACGTTAGTAATATTGTAATATTTTAAAATATTTTATTTTACATATTTTTAATAAATTGTTAAATAAATGAATGTATCTGTGATCAACATAACTGTTTTAATACTTTGGTTTTTATAATATATCGTGTAATGCAGTGATTCGTGGATTCCACATTTTTGTATACAAACAATGCTCGTTTTTTAGCTTTAATTTTTTAGCAGAAAAAAATGTCAATCCTCATTGAGGAAATATACGATAATAACTTGGTTAAAAGTACTAGATTAAATAAAGGCAATTTTTTTTTCCTTGTTATAGACATTTTTTCACTAAGTAATATCGTATTTTATTCATACATTTTTTGTTTATTAAAAATTTTGAGTTTCTTTTGTTTATATCTCGTAAACAAATTTGTTCATACATAAAGTCAATTTGACAAAAATGATGCCATTTTCAGAATCAGCGCTACAAATGTATCTATTATTTGCTTAACTTTTACTGTACCATGTCAAAATTTGGATTTTGTCGCAGAGTGTAATTTAATTTACCCACTTACTGACAGTGTATTTTTTTAATTAACACTTTCACTTAAATTATAATTTATTTGTTTATTCAAATTTGACAGATTTGAAAAGTTGAAAATTGGACTTGCAACAATTTTTAAAATGTCAAAATATAAATTTAAATTATATTTAAACTTTCAATAATCCGGCTAAAATATTTTGTAGAAACGGATTAAAAGCGCCTGACAAATTAGACCATAATTTTCCGGCAAAATTTTAAAAACTTTAAAAATTTAGTCGGAAATCGGCTAAACTAGCAACACTGCCTACATGCCACCAACGTCTTGGCAACAAGTCACCAATCGCAGGCCTATAAAATGCGCTGCACAGCGTAATTTCGCACTCTCTGTTGCCGACTTCGACCTCGACTAGACTGACTGTTACAAAGTTAGGCATACATTTTGAAACATTGTAGAACAGGTCACGTTACATGGCGCCCGAGCAGGGACCCTTAGTGCAAAACAAAATTAAATATGTACAAAATAGAAAATACACTGCGTCGCGTGTTAACTAAAAATAACAACAGCAAAATAAGCTAAGCAATCGTTGCAAATAAATCGTCGGTAGAAAAGACTTAAGAAAATAGAAAAGAAACTATGTGAATGTGAACAGAACCGAGAGCTAAAAAAACGAGTTGGAAAAGTTATGTCACATGGGTAAGTTCGGTCACATAGGACGGACTTTTATAGTCCACCGTGCACGACTATGGAATACCCTACACCTTTGGTATACCTTAATTTTAAAGTTCTTAATAATGCTGAACCCATCACCCTCAGAATATTATTCACATATCAGAAATGTACATCTTATATAATTTAAAAAAATTGATAAAAAAGTGTAAAATAACTAATACAAAAAATTGTAAAAATAAAAGTGAGCGGATCACTCCTATATTTAAAATTTTGTTAGGCAAATATTTCATAGATTTGATTTTAATAATGGCTAAAATTTTCACTATGGCAACCCGGGAAATAATGTAAAAAAATGTGGGCGGGTCACGTCCATTTTTGGACCACATATTTTTAAATGAATTGTAACAATACTTTTTAAATTTTATAACTATATCGAAAAGTATTCAATTTCGAGTTATAGTCACTTTTATATAAAGTGTTATATAAAAGTGACTAGTATGGGTGATGGGCGTGTCTGTTGACCGATTTGGCTCATTTTCAAACTTTTCACATTCAAACTTTTGGCTAAAACATATTGTGACCAAATTTCATCGCATTTTGACCAGTATTTCTCAAGTTTCCTCGTATACGGACAGCAAGACAGACAGACAGATGGACTTATCTAAACGGACTCGGGTAGTGATGATCATCGGTTTGTTGAAAAAAAAGACGCGAGTAAAATAAATAAAAGAACATATTACACAAATAAAACAAAAGGCGCGAGTGAAAATAATTGAAGGAACAAATAACTCAAAAGGCCGATTGCGGTGAAGAAGACGAAAATGAAAGAAATCGAAAAAAAAACAGTGAAACGAACTAAAGCCAGTGAAGAAAGGAAGAAAAAAAGAGAAGGGTAAAGAAAACTTGAAATTTAAGCGGACAAAGAAATATAGTAATCGCCATGGTAAAAGTAACCTGGGTATACGGTCTCCGCCGGGAGAACCTCATAAAGTATGCCGCAGAGTTTGGGTTCGAGGGGAACGGCACCGTCGAGGAGGTGCGCAAAAATTTCGTCGCATACGTCAATGACGGCAAGAGCACAACTGAGAAGCTGGAGCGCCTAGAAAAACTCAAGCTGAGATACACAAAAGGGGCCTCACCATTGCCGACGGCAGGAACTGCCGGATTCCAGGAGCTCTTCAATCTGCCATTCGCCCCACAATGTTAATTCTTCCTTGATTCTGTCCTACGATTTCGTGTGCGCGTAGAATTTGGTATTTTAATAACTTGTTGTAATCATCGGTATATACACTGGTGAACACCTTCACTTAAGATTTGTTGGCATAACCATACGTCCCAGTTTGACTTCTTTTGTAAATATTCTGCTAACGATCCATGGCTTTTTTCCAAAGACCCATTAGCTTGTGGATGATATGGCGTAATATATAACTTTTCTAATTAAACAGTTTTGAGACAAAATTTAAACCATTGTTTGTTACTAATATTTTTGGAATATTATGACGTGTAATTATTTTGTCGTTAAACGCTTTTGCTACTGGGTTTGCTTCTGCATCCGGTATAGCTACCCAGCAAATATATTTTGAAAAATCATTGTGAAAAGTTAATATTTATATATTTCCTGATATAGTTTCCGGTAAAATTCGAGAAACGAGATCCGTGTATACTTTATCAAATGGTCTCACTGGCATATCAGTTAGAACCATTGGCATTTCTGTAAGCCTAGAACTTTTATTTTCTTGACATTTTAAACAATTATTAACGTAATTTTTTATTTGATTCTGCAAACCTTTCCATTTAAATTGTTTTCTGTTTCTAAAGTATGTTTTTACTGCGTCCAGGTGACTTACAACATACCTCCACCCTCATTTTAAGAAACAAATATTATTAAAATGAATAATAGTTTTTCTTTTACATTATTAATATCTTTATATAATGCATTACTTACTAAAAAATATATATAAATAAATAAATTTAATAATAGTTTTTTCATGTTCATCCATGTTATTTACATTAATAACCTAATTACTAAACAACAGTTACAATGCACAAAACGTTGCCGTTGACAAAGCAATAGTTGATCAGGTTACCGCTTTGCTCTAGCTGCGTTTTGTGTTGTTCTGTTGTTAATTTTATTTACTTATACTGTAAGAGTTCTATTATATTTTAGAAGCCTTTGAATTTAAATTAATTTAAAATAAAAAATGAAATTGTAAAACATCATTAGAAAAAATAAAATCAGAACGAACAGTCGCAAACAATTTATAATCAGAAGTGGGATTTTTCTAAAATGTCCAAAAATATACGATCGAATTTAACTGATTGGCTCATCGAACAAGGAATTGATTTTCCGCGAACAGCAACTATGCAGCAACTCAAGCGTTTAATTAGAGCATCCAGATAGCGAGGAAAGCCCAGAACGAGAAATGCAAGTGTTCAATCAACATGCCAGCGAATTGCCTACCTCTGATACTGGTCCATGTTCGAATTGCGTAAGCGATTAGCGGAGTTAGAAGATGTGTCTGGAAATATTAATTCAGCAAACTCTGGGGCACACCGAAGAGTTGATTTCAGCGATATCTAGTACGCTGTAGTCAAATTTACTGGAGATGATGTGTATGACGCTCGCAAATGGATCAGCGATTTTGAGCGTGGCTGCGAACCATTATAAGTTGATGATAGGTTCCGTTTAAAGTGTGTGCGACCCCTGATGAAAAGGGACACACCAGCAGAACTCTTCTTGCGTATTGATGAGTCGTATATGTATTTCCAGTTTAAAGATAACTTCTTGCGTAATTTTGGTCATGACTTCTCGGTGGCGGAAGTCCTAGAATCACTCAAAAATTCAAAATTTAACTCATCGAAGACAACGGTTTTAGGTTATATCCTGCATATGCAAGATATCGCCTCCAGCGCAGGACTGGACGAGACGTTGGTTATTCAACATATTATTAATGGTCTTAATGATCGATCACCGTGTGTCGCTGTGTTGTATCCTACCACAAGTATAGAACAATTGAAAGCCTTAGCACACCGTTATGTCCAGTTAACTTCGGTGTCTGCAACATCTTCTGCTGCAACAAATTTTTCAAGTATTCCGCTAAAATCAAATGGAGTAAGGCGATTCAATAACGTTGGTGGGTCAAACATTCATTGTTTTAATTGCTCTGGATTGGGACATATTTCTTCCGAACGCCCTAAACCAAAACGACAGAAGGGATCCTGTTTTCGCTGTGGGTCAACACAGCATATCTTTAAAGACTGTCCGAAACCATCACCAACCGACGTAAAGCGCATCGCATTGCTGGATGCAGTAGCTCAAAGGCAGAGCGAGGATGATAACTTAACTAATAATCTTTCTGAGTTGAATATGGTGAGTGTCGCTTTTCCGATTGATACTGTCAGATACACTTTATTTAACGAATTCCGTTCTTTGTTTTATACCGGAAGTCCGGTTAGTTTTGCCAAGCGCTCAATAATTCCGAAACACTTGGTAAATGATGTGGCTTCATTTACTGGTTATAAAGGTATTGGAGATTTCAAATTAAATTCATGTGGCCGTGTGCCCGTCAGCTTTAAGTTTTCTGGCGTTTTAAAAACACTTTTAATTTATGTAGTTTCTGATGAACTTCTTACGTTTCCATTTTTATTGGGTCGAGATTTTATGAAAATCTTCGGCATTGCATTATATATATCAGTTCCAAAACATAACATTCAAATTAACTATGATAATGATCCAAATAAAATATTATTATACGGTAATTTGTTACATTGTGTGTTTGATTTTAATAGTGATGAGAAGTTGAAAATTATACAATCCGGTTCTGATCCAAATGTACCTCTAGGTTTTGCTATTAAAAATAAAGTAATGAAACATATAAACGAGAATAGTTCTGTTGATATATGTATTTCTGATCACAGTGAACCTTTTATTGTCCCGGAAATTTTTGCAATAGAATCTTATTTTGAATCTGATAAAGAAATAAACATTTGTAACCTATTAAGTTCTACTCAACAGTTTACATAGTAATTATTTTGATCTTGATCTGCTAATGATCATAACTATGAGATGAAAATTCGTTTAAGTTCCGATATTCCTATTAGCTTTACCCCGCGACGACTTTCACATTACCATAAGCAATAAGTGCATGACATTATTCAGAAATTGATTCATGAAAATAAAATTCGTTCCAGTAATTCTCCATATGCGTCTCCAATAGTTTTAGTTAAAAAAATCTGGCGAAATTCAAAAATGTGTTGATTATCGTGCGTTAAATAAGATCACCGAACGTGATAATTGTCCATTACCTCTTATTGACGACTGCATTAAGCGAATGGAAGGCAAAAGGTATTTTAGTACTCTGGACATGAAAAGTGGTTTCCATCAAATTCGGATCTCTGAAGATTCTGTAAAATTCACTTCATTTGTTATACCAATGGGACAGTATGAATACGTAAAAATGCCTTTTGGTTTAAAAAATGCGCCTGCTGTATTCCACCGATTCGTAAATTTTGTTTTGAGACCGTTTCTTGATGAAGGAATTGTTGTTGTATATATGGATTACATTTCTATTATGACTGTTACTCTTGAACAACATTTTGATGCGTTACGACGTGTTAGAAACGTTTAGCTGACTTTCGATTGGAACTAAATTTAAAAAAATGTCAATTTTGTTATTCTGAAATAGAATTTCTCGGTTACCATATTGATCGCAAAGGAATTAGGCCAAATAACAAACATCTTGAAGCTATTCAAAAATTACCTATACCAAGAAATTCGCGTGAAATTCAGCAATGCTTAGTCCTATTCTCATATTTTCGGCGTTTCATTCCTTCATTTTCACGAATTGCTAAACCTTTAATTGATCTTACAAAGAAAGATTCAAATTTTAATTTCGATTCTGAGTGTAATACAGCATTTCAATTTTTAAGATTTAAGTTGCTTGAATCTCCTGTGTTCTTTATTTACAAACCAGATAGAGAGACTGAAATGCATTGTGACGTAAGTGCGGTTGGATTTGGCAGTGTTTTATTACAAAAACAGGAGGATGGAAAATTTCACCCAGTTGCATATTTTTCTAAGCGTACCACTCAAGCAGAAGCACGATACCAAAGCTTTGAACTAGAAACATTAGCCGTAATTTACTCACTACGACGTTTCAGAATTTATTTAGAAGGCATTCACTTCCGCATTATTACGGACTGTAATTCATTAGCATTAACCTTACGAAAAGTGTTAATGCTCGGATAGCCAGATGGGCTTTGGAATTGGAAAATTATGACTATACAATTCTTCATCGAAGTGGCGAATCTATGAGGCATGCTGATGCGTTGAGTAGAAATCCGATTTCATTAGTTGCACTTTCAGAAGACATAGACACCCAATTACAAATCTCACAAAACAGAGATGACAATATAGTTAAATTAAAAGAAAAGCTAGAAAATGAAGTAGTAAACAACTATGTACTTATCGACGGGATTGTGTATCGTAAGAGTAAGGAGAATACATTACTTATGTATGTTCCAAAAGAAATGGAAACGAACTTAATAAGGCATATTCATGAGAAGTTTGGTCATCTGGGTATAAATAAGTGTGTGGACTAAATACAATTTCATTACTGGTTTCCTGATATGAGGACTAAGGTGGAAAATTTCACGCGAAACTGTCTGAAATGTATTTTGCACTCTGTACCATCACACTCCAATGGCCGAACTTTGCATAGTATTCCAAACAAACCGATTCCATTAGATACGATACATATTGATCACTTCGGTCCCCTTCCATCAATAGTTTCTAAACGCAAGTTTATTTTAGCTATAGTTGATGCTTTTACTAAGTACGTTACTTAGTCGTCCGCGAAGAATAATTAGAGATCGAGATACGTGTTTTACTTCATTAGAATTTAGTTCGTATTTATCAGATATGAATATTGAACATGTAAAAACGGAAGTTGATTCTCCCCAAGCTAATGAACAAGTCGAACGTGTTAATCGGGTTTTGAAAACCATGTTGGCTAAAATCACAGAACCTGAATTGGTTCTGATTGGACATGCATGATATGTTGATGTTGAATATTCCATAAATATTTCGGTTCATTCCAGTACTAAACAAACCCCGAGTAACTTATTATTTGGTGTTTGTCAACGCGGTCGTAAAGTTGATATGCTTTCTGAACACTTAAACGATAAATTTGCTGATACCATTGAAAGAAATTTGGAAAATTCCCGTTCGAAAGCAGATACTGCTATTCATATTTCTCAAGAGCGAAACTCCAAATATCATTCTGAAAAATATAAACCACCACCAGTATTTGCTAAAGATGATTTTGTGTTGGTTAAAAATGTTGATAATATAATAGGTAGAAATAAGAAATTCGTTGCAAAATTTAAAGGACCATATAGAATATAAAAGGTTCTTCCCAATGATAGGTATGTGGTCAGGGATATTGAGAATTGTCAATTGACGCAACTTCCATATAATGGTATAGTTGAAGCTTCTCATATTAGAAAATGGGTCGATTGGCGTCGTCCCTGATCGGAAAGCGCACTCATTTATAATTTTTTTATTTTTACTTTACATTGTATAACGTTTTAAGTTATGATTTATTTGTTTTATTAGTTTATAGATTTATGTTGATTACATATCGATCGGGTCGATCGATTATCAGAATGGCCGAATGAGTTAATTCAATTTCGATCGGGTAGATCGATTGTCAGAATTACCGAGTTGTAAGAGTTCTATTACTTTGTATCAATTATATTTTAGAAGCCTTTGAATTTAAATTAATATAAAATAAAAAATGAAATTGTAAAACATCATTAGAAAAAATAAAATCAGAACGAACAGTCGCAAACATTTTATAATACATAGAAGCCATTATTTTTAATTTTGTGCAACGATTTGTTTACTTTAACTTGTAAATATTTTGCGATATTTTAGTTTAAATATTTAAATTTATTTTTGAATATTCTATTACTCTTTTACTTACTTTAAATAATATTTCTTTGACTTTCTTTTTTTTTATTCTTATTTATATTGTTGCAATTTTTAATGTTTAATGTTTGTAGCCGCGGTAGCTCAGTGGTTAGTGCGTTGGACTGCGAGCCGAAAGGTCCCCGGTTCAAGCCTGGACTGGGGCTAACAACATCTTTTCATAGAAACATTTTTCTATACCGCGCTACCTCTCGTCAGTAAATGGCAAACCTACGAGATTAAAACCATTGCCTATGAAAAAGCTCTCACCCGCCGTTCGGATTCGGCAATAAACTGTAAGTCCCACCACTTTGAGTACAAATATAACACGCACAACTCAAAATGGTGAGAGAGCTCGGCCGAAGCTCAGGACTGTAGCGCCAAACTATTATTATATTATTTTAATGTTTGTTAACATTGTTTACTTTTACTTTATTCTACTTCCTTTTTCATTATTTTACTTTAATTTTCCTCCAGTTTACTTAAATTTACATTTTTCTTTAATTTTCGTCTAGTTTACTTTTATTTACTTTAGTTTTGCTATATTTCAACTTCAATTTACATTAACTTACTTTTACATAATTATAATATTTTAATAACATTAGATGACATAAACTGCTGCGATCGCTGATTCAGTTACTCGTGTATATGTTGGCGGCATTTCAACTATTGATTTATTGTTACTTTTTTTCGCTGCATTTAAGTATCTCATTTCATTTGCTGTACAATAGTGCAGTGCTGCTTATCGTTTAGTTCAATGCCATTCATGCACTAACCTACCTCAATCAATGTGACTAACTTTTTTTTTTTCAAATAAATTTTCAAAGTTTTTCTAATCTTTTCATTATTATTTCGTTACTTATACAATCTGTTTACTTGCGACACCCAAATTTTGTTTTAAACCATCATACGCATTTATTTAGTTAGACAGTGGGAAACTAAATTAAGTGACAGAGATTTGACAATTTTTTTTAGAGTGAAGTAATTTCACCTAACAAACTTATGTCCTATCACGTCAGGTTTACGAGATATATGACCATAAATGTCCTAAAGTGACTGCAATATTATTGTTGATTTATTGAGAAAACTGTAGTAGTTATGGATTTGTTACTATCCAAGGCTTCATATCTGTAGTACATATTAAATTGCTATCTCGTCCCTTTAATATCAATATTAATGATTTTCAAAGGATCAATCTACATAATCGACTAATTTCACATTAAGGTTGCAAATGTGTCATATTGTTCATGGAAAAATATTCAGAATACAAAAACATAAAAAGTTGCCAAATATGTCAAAGCCGTATGAACTGTAGTTGCTCTAATACTGAGCACTGCAAAGTATTTTTTTATTTTATATGAAACTGCAAAATACTAAAGTTTTTCGTTGCTTAAAATCGAATGATCCTTTAGCGGTGCCAAGGATGTAAACATTCAACTAAAGATCTTTTCCGTGGTACAATTTAATTTTCTATCTCGTCCTTAAAACATCAATATTAAGGATTTTCCAAAAATCTCTGCAGTTAATTGGTCAAATTTATATGAAGAATTAATAAATGTATCTTTGGTAAAAAGTGACTTTTCAAAAAATTGAAAATTGTATGAATAAAAAACATAAATTTCAAAAATGATTTTTATTTCTAGTTATATAGCTCCATGTATTCCCTTCAAACCCAAATTTAAGAAAATAAATGACGAATTTTACTTAAAAAGTTTATTAGTAAATTAAAAAAAGTCAACTTTTTTTACTTTTTAAATATATTTTTTCTGATTATGAAAATTTAACAAGCAAAAAAATGTTGTATTTATTTAATATTGTATTTATAACTTTTTAACCAAGAGTCGTAATTTTTCTTAAACGGAATTTTTAAGAAGATAGATTGCCCTAAAAAAAAATCATTTCAATAATTTTAAACATTTTTGTCCACAAAGTAATAATATATTTTATTACCAATATTTTTAGCTTTTAAAACAATTTTGAATTGCATGTATCTCTTAAACTATTTTTTTTACGCATAAAAGCAATTGTTTTAATTGTAGCGCAAGATTTTCTGCATCTAATATCGAAAAGATAATTTCAGTATTTTCTTCTGTTGGAGTTTTAAAAATAAAAGAAGACCAACATAAAATGGGCTATATCTCAAAATCTTTCGGAATCAGCGCAACAAATGCATCAAATATTTGTTGCAAGTTTTACTGCACCAAAACGAGTGTAGGGCAGTGTTTTATCGTTTTTATTTCATCTGGGTCAGTTAATTACTGAGAAGTGGTTGATATTTGCATCTGTTATTGTTTCATCTACGACCGGTGGCATCTACGACCGGGGCTTTGATCTAATTTATTTTGTGTTGTTTTGAAACGTGATTGAACTGCTGTAATGTTAGGATCTGAATATGGAATTCTACTTGAAACATCTGCGTTTAAACTATTTTTACCCGGTTTATAGATTATTTTAAAATCATACTCTAATAATTTGTGTATGAAACGCTCTAACCTTGATGGCTGTTCTTTGAGATTTGCTATGCTACGCAATGGCTGATGATCCGTAAAAATTTTGAATGGTCTTCCTAATAGATGTGTTCTAAATTTATTTTTTGTCCAGACTATAGCTAAAAATTCAATGGTGGAGTAATTTTTTTCTGTTCCATTCAATGCCCTACTAGTAAATGATATTAGTCAGTCGCCCCCTTTGCCTTGCGATAATATCACGTCCATTGCTTCGTTACTTGCATCCGTTGTAAGTAAAAAAAGTTTTGTAAAATCTGGATATGCGAGAATGGGTAGTGAAATTATTGATTCTTTTATTTTAATGAATAAATTTTGTCAATCGTCCGTCGAAGTGAATATAACATCTTTTCTAAGTAACTTATTAATCAGTTATGATAATTTTGCATTTTGCCTATGCATTTTCTGTAATAATTAATTAATCCCAAAAACGTTTGCATTTCTTTTTTATTTCTTGGCACCGGAATATTTTTACGCATTCAATCTTAGAGTATACAACTTCGCGATGTATAAACTGTATTTAATTTTAAATTTTGTTCCCTTAATTTCTGCAATACTCTACTCATGCTCAGCTAAATTCTTTCGGTACTCAACTATATCATCAAGATAAACAAAGCAATCTATACCTTGTAAACTTGATAAAATGTGGTTAATTATTCTTTGAAAAGTGGCTGGAGCCCCAGTTAAACCAAATAGCATTCTGTTAAACTCGAAATGACCAAGACCTGTACTAAACGCTGTGTTTCCTTTATCCCCTTCTTCTACTAGTACCTGATGATAACCAGTTGCAAAGTCTAAAGTTGAAAAGTAGCGACTGTGATCTAACTGATCTAATATTTCGTATACGTAGTTTACGAAAATCTACTACTAGTCTCCATTTCTTGCTACCGGCCTTGCCGCTTTTTTATGGACCAGTAACATCGATGAATTGCAGGGTGAGGTACTCAGCGATATAATGACATCATCTAACATTTTTCCTATCTGTCTATTAATTTTCTGCGTATGTGTATGTGGTAGCTTATATTGTCTCTGATTAATTGGTGGTTGATTCCACTGTGTTGTTATTTCATGTTTAAGCGCTGGTAATTCATCGACGTGTAAATGAAAAACATCATGTTACGTAATACACAGATTTTGTACAGATGTAATTTCGTCTTTATTTAAAGTCTCATCACTTTTCATTTCCTCTAATAATTTGTTAATTATTTTTGTAATGTTTACTGAATTTATGCTATTTATTTAGAATTATTGGTATCCATTCTTTATACTGATTAAAATTCAAAAATTTTGGTTTGAAATTACTCTCTATTATAATTTCTTTTTCTAGCATTTAAAACTGAAACATAAAATATTTTTACTAACATTCGATATGTTTTCCTCCAAATATACTCCTGGAAAAATTTCTTGTTTATGTATTCATACGATTGGAATTTTAGTTTTTAAACGTAAATTTGCTATCTTGCGGTTCTCACTTGAATTTTAATTTGTTGTTGAAAAAAATATTTTGAACCTCTTTTATTAGTAGTTTTATAATATTATTTTTATGTTTATCAAAGAATGTTATTCTATCGCATTTATTACAGATAGATTCCATAAATTGTCACGTCCGATTATTCCGTCCAATTATTTAATGCTACACTATGTGTAGCATTAAACTTAAGCGCTGTATGTTCCTATGTTGGACATTTGTGGAACCTAATGTTCTAACGCACCCTAAAAAGCTCATTTAAATCCTTTGGTAAATTTGTAATTGCATTTTCTTTTACTATACCGACACCAGCTCCTGAGTCTACTACTAAAATAAGTCTTCCATATTTAGCTGCCTTCAATGAAAACGTCACTTACATTAGATAAATGTCGATGCACACTGCACATATGTGATTCTTTTATTCTTCCTTTAATTCATATTTTAATTCATTGGTGATCTCCTCTATTCTTTGGAAATTCAATGGAGTAGTAAATTTGACCACAGTACCTCCGACGTCTGATCTACAATTCCTAACTCTTTTGGCCCTATATTACTATTATTATGGGGTCCCGAGTTTTCTGGCCTAGACTGAGCCCCTGTTTGGTTCCCTGATTATTTCCGGCGGATTCAAGTTTTCTTTTCGCGTAGCAATTATATATTTTATTCCCTTTTGTATCAAACCATAAGCATTTTATATTACTTGTATTATTTTCCGTGTTACTATTTTTTTACTATCATATCTGTATTTTTTTTTACTTGCAATTTCTAATACCATGGATTGCAACTCGTCTAATCGTCTTCCAAACACTCTCAAACTTTCTTTACTATTTTGGCAAGCTTTTTTAATCTCTTCTAGTACTGAATCTAGAGAAATTTCATTTAAATTTCATGTTTTTTGGCCTCACTAAATTATAGGCATCTCCCTCCAAATGTAACCTAACGCATTTAATAAATTCCACACTACCTGATTCTTTAATTTTTAACTTTCCTGTTTCAAAACAATCAATAAATTTATATAAATCAGTTTCTAATAATCAAGATTCCGCCACAGAAAAGTAAGGAACAACGTAATCAACGCGTTTCAATACATTTTCTGTACCCATTTTTAGTGTTTCTTATTTTTCCAATTTCTTAATCATATAATTATTTATAAATTTATTTATTAAATTATTAATTTAATTTATACTATTTTTATGTGTATATTTGATATAAATCTTTTATACCATTATTTAATTTATGTATTGAATGACCTTCTGTTATTGACCCAGAACCCAAATTCATTTGCAAATGACAGTAAAATTTGTCATTCATATTCGTTCAAAAAGCGCCCAAACTCTGTGGAGATTGAGAGTAAAAGACGCACTATGAATGACACACTCAATAATGACCTTAAATCAATCTCCGAGTGGGGTCTGGCAAATAGAGTAGATTTTACTGCAAGCAAGACCCAATGTGGCCTGTTATCTCATAAAAGAATAGATTCATCCCTCCCTTAAATATGGGTGCTGTGGATATTGCGCAGTCAACTGCTCTTGACATTCTGGGCATATCAATATAATGTGACTTCCGTTTGAACGATCATATATTTGATGTGTCGAAAGAAGCGGCCATGTGCCTTGGTTTTCTAAAACGGTGTAAGACATAATTCACTCCTGCTGACTTGCGCACTCTCTACACCACCTATATACGGCATGAGATGGAATACAATTCGCACATTTGGGCAATTTCAAATGTTTCTTTTTTTTATCACCAACTCACAAAATTTATTTTATATTACTCACATTTTTTTTCACTATTTTGCACAATACTCACAAATACAAAAAATATTTGCCCTGGTCCAAAATTTTTAATTTTTTCTAGTTTTAATCTCCATCCAGTACTTTTCGGAGCTTGAGGGTTGATGTTTGGTTCGAAAACCGGCTGCGCCAAATGTTGTAATTAAAAAGTCGGTTGCTTTGGCGTGTAGCTAAATGTCGCAACATTCCTTTTATAATTACCCATGATGTCCTACCAGAGAATGTCCAAAGTTGAAGTTCCATTTTTATTAACCAAAATAATTTAAACAAGTCTTTTCTTTAAAGACATACTTTCATATAATGAAAGTTTTATATTAATATTAACATAATTGTTTAACTTCTAAAAGAAACACGTCTGCCTTTGAACGTAGTTCAAAAAGAATTCTTTACTTCAACTTCCAACTTATAACTCTAACTAAGAACTAACTTAAAATCTCACTTGAACTATTATATGAAGGTATGTTCCAAATCTAACATGTTCCGGAAGAGTGCCGTGCGCGAATTCCACTCAAATGCACATTACATGCAAACACTGTCATTTCTAATGAAGACAATAATTGCCATTGTTGTCAAAAGCGCCACTTCTTATACAAGTGCTTGAAGTTCGCAGCACTTTTGTCAGCTGCAAAAAGGGCAATAGTAACAAACAAAAATGTTTGCAGAAATTGCCTCAATGTTAGACGCATGTCTTTTGAATGCAAACTTGCAACGCGTTGTCAAATCTGTCTTATAAAACAAACCTTATAACGTTCGCCTACACTCAGAAAACAGTTTCCTTATATTAAGGAAATTTTACTTGAAATAGCGTCAAGTTCAATTTTACTTATTTTTAGGAAGGTTTTTCCTTAATAGTAGTAAAATTTCCTTATTATTAGGAAAATTTTACTTAAAGAAAGGAAAATTTCCTAAAAATGAGGAAGTATTTTCCTTAACGCTATTTCAAGTAAATTTTCCTTATTATGAGGAAACTTTTTTCTGAGTGCAGTAGCGAGCACATCTTCTGTACATGAACTATACCAGACACCAACCAATCCGTCAACTTCGAGAAGTGCAAACATTAACGCAAATATTTCTTCACTTTCTGCGAAAGTAATGTTCAAGTCCTACTTGCAACTGTAAATGTAATTTTAAATACAAGGCATCTTTTATTTCAGAAGATGTCGTTCAACTATTACAGTTAACTAAATAAAAAACACATATTAATGTTGTCGGTATTGGTGATAAAAATACGACCACTGTTAGCAAATAAGTTACACGCTTTCTGCTTTTTAATTACGAAACTAAGATCATATTAGAATTGCATTCTTGCATTAGTCCTACCCACACTTACATCATTCAAACCGCTGCCACTTATCCAAAATATGCTGCCTTGCTAATCTCCCAACTATTATTATACGCTGACGCCGCACAGTGCAACGGGTGCAGCCAAAAATTACAAAAAAAAATTTAATATGATAAGTACAAAATCTGATTATGAGGTTCGTTAAACAATTCTTAAAAAATTAATTAAAAAAAAAATGTTTTGAGCCACACGGTTACTCCAAAGTCAAACATTAAATTGTATTGCGTAAAAAAGGTAATTCACAAATTTTAATACTTGCAAGTTTCGATGAGTGTAATTATTATTTCTTACTTGGAAATATGTTAGTATTATACATTAAATTAAAATATAGAATATATTTTAAACATGTAATATGTTTAGTTACTTTGAAAACAATGAAACAACAATTAAAAGTTTGGTGGCGTTTTAAAAAAATACATCAAAAAACGTATCTCCAATAATTTCCTATAATATTACTAAAACTATGTACAATAATATATAATAAAAATTTGCCTAAACTTAATATAAAATCATTTTTTCTAGTGGTACCTCCAGTGAAAAATGTGATATCTATAAATATAAAAATCAATTGCCGTGCGGTAGTTTCGTAAAAACTCAAGAATAGCTCGACCGATTTGTATAATTCTTTTTTTGTGCTCTTCTTCTCAATACTGGGGTGGTTTAGAAAAAAATAAAATCCCGGCAAAACTCAATGGAAAATCGAGAAATAAGAAAAAAAAAAACAATTGAAATTTGACACTTAGACCTATGACCATGAAATTTTGAAAGGGTGCTCCCGACTTGTTGGTGCATACAGAACGGATTTATTTGAAATTAGCACTCTAAGGTAGACAAATGGATGTGCCAAAACTATTGAATGCGACAAATATCTGTTTATTTAAGATAGCCAAAGTCATGGCTCAGTGGTGAATACTGTGGTTTTTTTTTTTATCTTTTTGACAAATTTTGGAGGGATTGGACACAAAGACGTGTCACATCCCATATAACCATAACTTTTAAAATGCTAAAACTTCTAACTTTTAAAAGTAGAAGTTATAAAAATTGAAAGAGATCATATTTAACATTCTAATCGCCATGTAGAATGTGGGTGTGATTTAAAAAAGGGCGTGGCACCTCCCACATAATCAAAACTTTAAAAATGCCATTACTTCTGACCTACTTAATTATAAAAATCGAAACAATGGATCATATTTGTATAAAATTAGAAAAACGTCCATTTTAAAACATGGAATTACTATGGGTTGTGGGCGTATATATTGTTTAATATCTAACATTTTTTCTATTGGGTGTTTGAATAAGTTCTTTTTTATATCATTTTTATAACATATCAAAAAATAATGAAAAAAAATGTTTTGTCCAAGGTCATCATGGACATGTCCAGGAGCACCTCATTCTCCAGTGGTTATGTCCAAGATCATTTTTTTTTTACTTTTCCAAAATTAATGAAAAAAAAAATTGCCCAAGGTCATCGTGGACATGTCCAGGAGCACCTCATCTTTCAATGGACATGTCGAAACCATTGCTACCAAAAAAATTGAAGATACAAATTATTTTCATCATCAGTACATCAGTACTTTTAAAATGAGAATTAATTTCGATCATTGAGCGATATATTTTTTCTCATCGACGATGAAAATAAAAATATCGCTCATAATGGAATTTTTTTTGTTCATTTATTTATATCCCTCATTTTGTATAAATTGATAAATATCTTTGAGGGATATTTTGCGAACTCTGATTTTGAGCCAATTGTATGTAATAATTTAACCTTAAGATTTGTATGCTTTTTTTATTGTTTTGTATTCTTATAATTTAATAATTATAATTAATGAAAGGAATTAACATTGAAAGGTATTAAGAGTTTTTAAATATGAGAAATGGTTGGCTTAGTATTGGAAAGCGACTCCGACGAAACATTTTTCAAATAAATCGCGCGATTTTTTTGATGAAGAAAGTTTTAACTTCATAAAACAAATTTGTCTTTGTTATATGAAAATGTTGTTGAATTTTGAAGTAATAGCGGTGCAGGTGAACATTTTTTCGTTTATATTCCCAAGTGCGATTTGTTTTTCGCTATATCAAACAACTATTCTTCTAAGGTCAGTAGCACATAGTATTTATACTACAGAACAAATTTCCTACCATATATGTTATTATTTGGGCCACAAATAAAATAAAAAAAAGAAAAAAAACAATACAAGAAAAAAAGATTAAACATAAAAATCTTAATCTCATACAAGTTAGTCATAACACATATTCATACTATTGAAATAATATATATTCGTCTGGTGGCTGCTAGAATTGACAGATCGACCAAATATTTACTGTTTTGTAATAGAGGAAATTACCTTTAATTTGAGTACCAATATGAATTTGTAAGTAGGCGTACCTGTTTTTGATTTTTCAAGATCAGCACTGGTCTGAGCGACCATTCTATTAAATTGGTATTTGTTTGCGAAAATAAATCGCGTGACTTTTTTTTAATATTTCGAAGTGGCCGGTAAAGTGAACTTTATCCCAAACGAATAAGGATATTTATTATATTAATAGGATAAGATTCACAAAAAATATATTCGACAAAAACAGCAATTGAGGACAAAAACAACGGCGAAATCGAAATCACGATTTTCAAAAAAAAAAAAAAGATTCGACAAAAATAATTGCGAAAAACATAGTTTTTGATTTTAAATAAGTTTTTGTTTCGTGATTTTGCTTGTGATTTTTTTTTTATTTGTGAGTTTTTACATTAGTTTTTGTGTTTATGGTTTTAATTTCGTGTTTTGCAATTTTCGGGTTTGATTTAAATTTGAATTTTTTCTTTTGCGTTTTTGATTTTATGTTTGTGTTTTTGTTAATGTTTTCTTCTGGTTTTTTTCTTTTGCTTTTTTTGCTTTTAGTTTTATGTTTTGGTTCTGTTTTTGATTTGGTTTTTGTGTTTCTGTTTTTCTTTTCTTTGCTTTTGTTTTTTTTTTTTTGCTTTCCTTTAGTTTGGATTTAGTTTTACGTTTTTGTTTTGTGCATTTGCTTTTGTGTTTTGGCTTTCATATATATTATTTTGTATTTGAGTTTTTTGTTTCATGTTTGTAGCTGGTTTAACTCTCGAGAAAAAAATCTCTCGAAGGAAAAAATCTCATTAGGTATTTTTTTAGTGTGAGAATTCTCATATCCCGCAAATACTGAAAATTCTCAAAAACTTTTTTTTTCCGCAAAACTGGCAACGTTGGGTGTAAGTGCCAAGTTATAACGTTTTGAAAGTTTAGGGTGTGTCGGAGGTATATATAGCCTCCATATATAGCTGCACATATATAGCCTCCTATCATTCCTTCCTGGCCCTACCCCATCTGTGGTAAAAATTTCAAGAAATCAGATCAGTCGTTTACACGGAGATTGGGAACAAACAAACAAATTAACAAACAAACCAACAAAAGATGTATTATATTAATAGGATAGGATTTTTCATAATATGTTTATGTTTAAGTACGACACTTTAAGCATATTTATAGTAGTTTTGATTTTTAGTTTGAACAATGGACAATGACAACGCAGTGATTTCCATACCAGTAGAGGAAAGTGTCGGTTCGGTTATACCAACGACTACGACTAGTACTCAGAACAAGGGCATCGAAATGAACGGATGGAAAATCTATAGTCTTAAACCAAAGCGTCGGGAGGACAAGGAGGGTTCAACCCTTGTTTTTGGCTTAGACCAGAAGTCGTTAGAGGTCATGTTATCTAAGTACGACAATCATCTAAACTTATTCTTTGGACGGATCAAATTCCGAATCAATTCCAAATGAATAGGCACATGATGAGAAACGAGTTAATTATCCTGTCATGATATTAACTCAGATCAATCTGCAACATTCTAAAGCTGCTACCGCTTTACTAGGTAAGCGGCTCTTCATGTTGCATACATTACCTGACATCACAACCATTCAAGAACCATGGGTGTATAACAAACGCATCTGTGGTCTTAGTGAACTACGTGGTGAACCATACTATACGATGAGCCAGTCGCAAGGCCAAGTTAACCCAATTCTGTGGGCAAGAACTGCCCGACTGGACTCTCTGCGGAGACCTGATGGTTCGTAAGCTGAGTCTAAGACAGAGGCACCCAGTTTCCTAGTTGGGACACACTTTCGGGAAATCAAATCCACATAGGGCCACTTTGTAATCCCAGCACTGGGGACTGCAATAACAACCCTAATGTGACAAAACATGACTGTCAGTTTGCCAGATTGGTTATGTACGATGAAGCTATCCAATACGCAGTGGCCTCTTTTGATGGCTTTAATTTACCTGGACAGGATGGCATCTACCCAGTCATGTTACAGGAAGGTATAACCCAATTGTTACCACGCCTAAAGAAGATTTTTAGAGCATATCTCACATGGGCATGCGTTGTTGCCATTCTTGCCACAGGCTTTTCCCTGTGGTCTGTGTTAAAACACAAAACTCATTGAACCGAATTGACTTCTGGTGTACTGCAAACAGACTTTCCGTAAACCCTCACAAAACAGCGATTCTTCTCTTCACTAAGAAAATAATAATGACAGGATTATCTCTACCAGTACTTAAGGGTGTCACCATTTCTCTGTCTAACAAAGTAAAATATCTGGGCTTAATTCTAGATAGTAAACTACTTTGGACAAAACATGTTGAAAATAAAATTTCGCGAACAATGAATGCCGAGGAATTTTTGGGAAGACATGGGGACTATCGCCGAGCAAAACCTTATGGATTTACACGGCAATGATAAGACCGATGATATCATCTGCATCGATAGTCTGGTGGAACAAGTTGTCGCGAAAGTGCGTGACAACTAGTCTTGCCAAGATTCAGAGAACCGTGTGTCTGGATGTTACGGGTGCCTTTTCCATTACACCAGGTCCAGCACTGAATGAAATCTTCAACATACCACCACTTGACATATTCATCAGAGGCGAAGCCATGAAAGGCTGTTGGAGACTAAAACGAGGTGGTTTTTTGTTTAATGTTCCTTGGAATATCTCTGATAACAGAAATATTACCAAGACGCCATTTTGAGGTTTGCCTACCTGACATTCAAGACTGGCTAACGCCTGATTGCGAGCCTGGTTGAGTTATATCTGTTTGCAGCGATAGTCAAGCTGCTCTTATGGATTTGAACCACCCGATCATCACATCAAAATGTGTACGTCAATGCAATTGTATTGGTAAATACAATACACTGAAACTGATCTGGGTGGTGGGCCATAAAGGAGTTTCGGGTAATGAAACATCTGACGAACTAGCACTTGCTGGATCTGAGGATAATCCAGTTGGACCAGAATCTGTGCTTGGACTACCTGCATGTACGGTAGGCGGATCGACATTTTTTCCCAAATTTGTAATAGGGTTTAAAAGTAGCATTGTGCTGCTAGAATTTACCACAAAAAATTTGAGTCGACAAAAATAATTTCCTGTGTTCGCGCATTGCAGATAAAGTTAAAAAACACTTTAAATTAATATTTTTATTTCTTTATCATTTCTTTACCATATACATTTTTGGATCGCAATAGACTTAAAAAAATTAGAGATTGTATATATTAATGTCCTTCTAAAATTTCATCAATTTTGAATAAAATCTTATGGTCGCGCATCGTCCTTAAAGTTAAAAAAGTACAAAAAAAATCGACATTTTCTTTGGTTAAGCCGTTCTAAAATCGGCATGGGTGGTTATTTGGACATGTAATATTTTTTATATATTTATTTTTTATATTTTCCCACTGATTTCCCCACTTTTATAGTTTAATGTGTTTGAGAGACATAATTTTAATACAATTATTTTTCGATTTAGGTACGAAAACGGATTTCGCTGAAAATTCTCAACATCGATTTTCTCTTTCAATAGAGCATTTCTAGGGGCTGAACTCCTCTCGATTCGAAATCATGATTTCCCATTGTCAGTCTAATGTACATTCACTGTATACATGACTATTTTTACGTTACTGTCCCGAACTGTATATATGACTAATGTTATTAAAATTCAGTCTACAGAAAACTGTTCTACAGTTCGTATTTCTAGATTGTGTAAAAAATGAAAACACACTTATATTTGGATTTAACTAGTAATATTTTAACTAGTACTTTTAACTTAATTTCCTTAAATAATAACTTAATTAATAATCACTTATAACAACTGCTGTATACTACAACTTAGCTTAACAATGTTCGCTCACGAGATGCACTAGTTCACTTTCAAATCACTACTGAAGTGCTGCGCCTCAGATACGGCGCCCTTATATACTGCATGCATCAGTTCGAAACGTTTCGACACGCTTCGACATGTTTCGATAACCTTCTACACTTTTCGTGAATGCCGCATACTATCTGCATCTCATTCGTACTTATGTCTTTTAATGCGCTGATCTTCTATATCTTTCTCGCACATTGTGTCATTGCGCTGAATGATCTTCCGTCTCTTTCTAACAACTTACTTCAGTACGCTGAATAGTCTTGTGTTTCATTTACTTTTAATCATTGCATGTATAATGGGGCAAATTACATTTTTTTTTCGTAACACTGCCTTCCACCTAAATCTTTTCCGTCGCGAACAGATGTTAATCTCTCTTCATACGGCGCCAACCTCTCTAAATGTAACAGTTTAATTTTTCGTCCAACGTCTGCAATATTCTAAATCGCATACACTACGTCATTAATCCTTTTAATTATCTTGTAAAGTCCTTCTCAATGTGTTTGCAGTTTAGGGGATAAGCCTTTTTTTCTTTTTAGGTTATACAGAAAAACAAGTTCAACTGCAGTGAATCCCTCTGAATTTATCAGTAAGTCTTATCTGGCCTTCATCTTATTACTCGATAATTTTGTGCGCTGCCTTATAAACTTATGCACTTCCTAAATTTCTTCACTTTTGCTGGAAACGTAATTCTAGTTGAAGGACTCGCACCAAACTTTAAATCGGCTGGTAATCTCAAATCTGTTCCAAAAACTATTTTTGATGCGAAGCTACTGTGATGTCATGAACCGCCGCACAGTGGGAGATTTTCACTATTTAGCTAGACAAAAGTCCATTTTTTATTTTTTTCATGTTGACAAATATTTAAATGATGTTATATTTAAATGAACTATCCCAATAACAATAAAACTTAATAAAATGTTAAAAAAATGTAAAGAAACATATTCTAACTAAATGTCAATGTTTGCTCAATGCGCCCAAATACACATTGTCGTATGATAATAATTTGTTTACTTTGCAGGTGCAAAACTTTGTTATGGTTATCGACTTTCTCCAATTTTTTTTTGTTAAATAAAGTTGTCTAAATGCACTTCAAAAAACATTTAAAATATACTTGAAAAAAGTTAAAATAATATTTTAATATTCGAATTAATTGTAAGTATTTCGGAAAAAATGTCAAATTCTGAGGAAGTTTTCTTTTTTTTTACACTTTATTCCGATGTTTGATTACATTCACAATAACAATGAAAATTTTCATTTTTAGGAAAACAAAATTCTGGCTGCAAGTATTTGCAACCCCCATACATTTTTTTTTTCAAATTACTACAATCAATTCGTCTGTCTTTTGTAAGCAAATTTTTGATATTTGGCTAGTTTTTTTGCTCAAACGTGAGAGAACATCATCTTTAAATATTTCCAGATTTAGTCAGTTTAAAAATAGTTCATTCATAAATCATTAAACCCGTTAAAGTTAAAAAAGCGGGCTTAATGACAAAAATGTTGTCATTATTTACAAAACCTAAAAATTTACGAAAAATTGGGTTTAAAAACGTTTTTTTTTTAAATAATTTATTAAAATTCCATATTAAACAATGCAGAATAAAAACAAAATTTTTGAATCCTTACAGAATACCAAATTCTGATATATAAATATTTCCAGTTACATGGCAAGTGGGCGTGGCAGTCGACCGATATTTCACAAAATATACCCAAATACTCTTTAGGGGATTACTTTACTGTGGTGAAAAATTATTGGTCTATCTTCCTAAGTTTTTAAAATATAGACATTTGTCCAGCTAAATAGCGAAAATCTCACACTGCGCCGTTCGATAAGCCATGAAAAACATTGGTATATGTTTATCCCAATATTTTTTATTTTTATCAACAACTTTTCTGAGATACTCTTCCAAAGTCCGATTGAATCTCTCCGGGTGCAAGGGAGTCGAGTTTTGTGTATGTTCAGTATTTTGCATACCTCCTACAATACTGCAGACTCAAAATTTCTACCTTGATCTGAATGGAATTCCAACGATACTCCAAAACATATATTTATTTCCCGCATTACTCATGGAAAATGTCCCAGCTACTTCCAGCTAATTCCATGATCTGAATGGAATTCCAAAGCACATATTTATTTCCCGCATTACTCATGGAAAACGGCCGAGCTACGTTGTACTGATGCAGTCTTCCGCGACTTCTGACTGTTGGCCCTTTTGCTGGTACACACATCGGACAACCGCGACTAGCTCTTGGCATCCAACCCAATAAGCGTTTCCTTACGTTTCGACCGTTTTATTTATTACAGATGCCTTCCACCATGGTATTCCGATAATATCTCTTTTACTTTTGACTTGGGAACAACAATTTGATTGACGCATTTTCACTTCTTTTACAATTAGGTTGCTTCTTATTATTAAATGTGAAGCTCTAATTACCATGTATCAATCAATTAACAGATAAATTATTTGACTTACGAGTAATTTGTGAAATGGATATCCTGGGGCAATCGGTTTGGGATTCGGATCGCGTTGCACAGAACAGACTCGTTTCAGTTCAGGTGTTATTCAGGTGATATTATCGTCATTATTATGATAATGACGAAAATGACACCAGGCAAGAAGAGAGACATGTCTCTCTTCTTGTCTGTGTTCCTCTGCGTTGTTGTTGTTGATCTCTGTTGATCGCTAGCGTTACTTACGGCAGTCATGTGCCATGTGCCCATATGTATCACAGTTGAAACATTTACATTTGAATTGGATTTCACGGTTGGCACCTGTGTGTTCATATTTATTTCCTGCCTTGACCGCTGGGTACACTACTTCAAATAAGTCGTCGCTCTTCATATCCATTCTACGGGCCTTTAAAACTGGTCGACATATCGCATATGCAGTCTCCTGGATAAGTGCTGTGCGGAATACGAATGCCATCAACGAAAGCATCGATTTTGCAATTTTCTATAAAATCCCTCAATGAATCTGCATACGACAAATGCGCAAGCATCTCGACGTCCGACGCATACGCCTGCAATGTTTCACAATTTCTTTGTATTCCGCCTTTTAGTTCCATTCACTAAATCTGCTTCATGTGATCACTGCCGTATTTTCGTTGCAGTGCAGACATAACCCCTGTGTAACTGTTGCTATTGTAATACTTCGGCTGCACATCATTTCGGAACCACAATAAGCGTGGCTACGCTGTCTTCAACGTTCCAACGATTACTTACAGCCGTGGTCTCAAATACTAGCTTGAATGTTGAACGCTGTGGTTCCATCGTAAATCGGTGATTTTAGTCTCGTACCACTAACAACAAGCTGTGTAGGTCCATTTATCTACAAGACGTGCATTTTTTCCATGTTTTCATTGTCTATACCATTTACTATGTCACCAATGTACCTCAAGTTCGTTGACTTTGCCATGGAGTATATTAGAAATTTCCAGAAGCTGCTTCAATAAGCTTTTCGAAAATTTCCTAAAATTTCTGCTCTTTTTTGATTTGAATTTTATACCCCTTTTCCTCAAGCCGATTGATTTTCCTGAAGTTTTTGCTTCATTTTATTGGAATTTTCCAGAAATGCATGCTTCTTGTCTAATTTCATCAGGTTAGAATTTTCTTGAAGTTCTACTTTCAGCTAATATGAAATTTCTAAAGCTGCTGTAGTATTGCCCCGGGTAACTGGCTCATATCAAAATTAAGGAAATGTACTTTTTTCTCAGTTTTGATGACTGTGCTGTAGCTTCTACTTCAAACTCATTCTCCCTGAGATCAATGCCTTGGACCTCAAATTCATCCATTAGGCGCTTTTGCAGCTCTTCTTTCGTTACAGCAGTTGCAAGATCACGACTAGCCAGCTCTTTCTTTAGCTGGTCGTCTTTAAGTGGTTTGAACTTAAGCATTTTGTATGACAATCCCACTTCTGACACCAAAGTTACTAAAATTTAGTATACGGAAAACATACAAGATCATATCTCTGAAATGTGAACAAAATAAAAACAAACTTATATTTCGTTTCAACTAGTATTTTTCTTTATTTACTTAAATAACAACTTTAATAATAAACACTTCTAAGAACTGCTGTATACTACAATTTAGCAAAACAATGTTCGCTCAAGAAATGCACTAGTTCACTTTCAAATCACTACTGAGAAGTGCTGCGCCTCAGATGAGGCGCCCTTATATACTGCATGCATCAGTTCAAAACGTTTCGCCACGCTTCGATAATCTTCGACATGTTTCGATAACCTTCTACACTTTTCGTGAATGCCGCATACTATCTGCATTAGGGTGGTTCAGAAACATATGAAAAAACTCAAGTACATCTTACGATTCAACGTACCTCAAATTATGTGCGGGAGTACCGTTCGTAACATCTTGCCCAAATTTCAACACCCTACGAATATTGGAAGCAAGGATTGAAACCTAAACGAATAACTGTTTCGATTTCGGTTTTAAGTTTTTATAACGAAACGGTTTCAGTATATCGGTTCCATGTTACGGATCCGGTTTTGATTTCGGTTTTTGTATAAATTTTCTTTTTTTATTAGTAAAAATATTGTGTTATATGAATTGTTTAATTGATTTCACCAAGAAAAAATTTTAATTTAAAATTTCGTGACCACAAACCAATGAAAAGCCACATTTTGACATCACCTGAGAAAAAGAATTTTATACAATTTCCATCCATAAAAGCCAAAGAAATTAAATTTCAACAATTCAGTGAACTGCAATATATGTAAACTAGTGATGATCATTTGCAAGAGCAAGGCGAGAAATGATAATCTTGTTCTTGCACGCTGAGTCCTGCTCTTGTTCTTGCATAGGTACATATGATCTTGTTTTTGGTCTTTTTCTTGCTCTTGCTTGCAAGAATCTTGCAAAATATTGCTTTTTATACCCTACACTAAGAGTGAAAGGGTATATTCAGTTTGGTACGCCGTTTGTAACACCCAGAAGGAAGCATCTCCGGTATGGAAAAGTATATATATTCTTGATCAGCATGACCTCCTGAGTCGATTTAGCGATGTCCGTCTGTCCGTCCGTCTGTCTGTCTGTCTGTCTGTCTGTTGAAATCCCTACTACTTTTAAAATTGAAGAGCTAGATAAATGAAACTTATAACTTTGATTACTAATATACCTACGCTGTATGTGCGAAATTGGCGAGATCGGTTCATTGTGACCTATGATCCGACCACTTATGTTCAAATACCTCATATAAAATGTACATATAAAGACCAATTTTTATGTATACGTGCTTAGGTAAACTTTTTTGGTCAAATATATATTGACATCATGCTCAAATACGTGATAATAATGTTTTCCGTCGAAAAGACCTGTGGTTCATTAAAAAAAAAAATCGAAATTCGGTACACCTACCCATTTGTAAATATGAGTATCAAATGAATGGAAATTCTTCAGCGATTGAATGTTTGTAGTTATTTTCAGGATTCGTATACCCTGGTGACCTATATATCACTTTGAATGGTAACCACACATATGTGTAGGGTATTTATAGTCGGCTTAGACCGACTATAATTTTGATAATCCTAACTATCATAACTACACCTACTTTAAAATTTCCCATGTGATCTAACCTTCCCAACTGGTTTTTAATTCGTTTTGAAATTTTATTTTATTTTTTAAATCAGTAATTATGAAATTTAAAAAAAAAATATATTCAATAAATAGAAGTAATTATAATGCTATGTATTCTATTGGGTTCGACATATTTTTTTTTCAATCTTATTAGTCCGTATAATAAATAAAAATGTAATATTTATATACTTAGTATGATTATTTAAAAGTTAAAAAATTAATTTTAAAAAATAAAAAATGTACCTCGCGGGACTCGAACCTGCATTTCCGGAATACAAGTCTTGAGTTCTCACCGTTACGCTATCAGTCTCAATCGCCACAGAGCATTTATTCAAAATATTGATACAACTATCAAATGCAAGACAACTAGATCATTGAAAATGTTTTTTAGTGTGACATCAGGGCTGCATCTTTTAGTTTTTTACAAATATGATCATTTAAGGTTGTTGAGCACCTTGTAAAATAAAAATAATGTATAGAAAACATTATTTCTCTTTCCCATTTAATTTGGTGGGCGTTTTGTTACAATCTTGTCGTTTCATAACTATAGCACACATTTGAAAAAAGTACTTTTAAAAAAGAAAAACTGGTATTTTCATTTAACTTTTTTATAAATAATAAAATATTAGCTTACTTTCAAAAATGCCACCAGGGGCCCTATTCTCGAGTTCATGCGAGAATTCTCACTTTCGTGAATTCTCACTTGATCAGTGTCGAACGATAACCAAATATGCAATTCTTGAGTTTATGCGAGATTGAATTCGATAGAAAATTTTCGTTCGACAATTTTCTATAGACAATGTTCTATTGTGAATTGCACAAAGAAAAACTGAAAAAAACTGAAAAAAAAAAACATTTATTAAATTAGAAAGAAAAACAAAAACGTTTTATTTGAAATAATATAAACAAATGCAAAAATTAGTGCGCGTAAAAAGTGTACACGATCCAATGTAGGAACTATGGTCGCGTCCAATCATCAATAACGTGATGCACACATTTGCTGAATGATGAGTCGTGTACGTAGTGAATAGTGTAGCCCATATTTTCGTCGTGCTAAATCTAATGCCGTCAATATAATTTGCAACTAATATAATTTTCCGCTTATATAATTTGCCGCTAATATAGTTTACAATGTTTTGTCGAATAGAATCGATTTGTCATAAAAAAAAATAATGTTGACGAGTATACTCGTCCACAAAACCTAGCTAGCTAACATTCAAATAATTCCAACGGATCAATTTGAAGATTAATTTCAAGCGACTTTGAATCTTATAGGACTGTAACACAAACTATTATTATATTAAAGTGATGCACGCACGTTGAGTGGAGTTCGTAGTGAATAGTGTAACGGATTCATTGTGCAAATTATAATGTCACAAAAAACGATAATATAGCTTTCCGCCATTACCATTTGTTTACTCAAACGGTATATTATTTGAACATCCGTTTAATTAAATTGATAAAAGGCATTTCTTTGATAAAATGACTTTGAATCTCACAAGAAAAACACCATTCGTTGCAAATTCGAAAATTTCATTCGCCAATTGTCGCATTCGACAATTCTCATAAACTCGAGAATGACTAATTTGTGCTTCATGCGAGAATTTACGAAAATTGTGAGAATTGTCGCATGAAAATATCTCGAACGAACTCGAGAAAAGGGCGCCAGGTTCCAAATTTACTGATATTGAATAAGGCAAAATGATTGCTCTGAAACAGAAAAATATAAGTATATCTGAAATTAGTAAAAAAATGAATAGAAGTAGTAACGTTCTTTACAATTTTTTTTTATCAAATCCAGATACTTATCTTAAAAAAGGCGTGGAGGTCCAAAGCGAAAGATTTCTCAACGAGAATGTCGAAAAATTGTTAGAAAATCTAGCAATTCAGCACTAAGTTGCGCACAACTGGGTGTTATTCTTAAAAAAAAAAGTTTCCAAATCGACAGTTTGGAGAGTGATTAAGGAAGCCCTGGATATTTGTCGCACAAAATTATAGACTGTGCCACGATTGCTAAAGCGTCATAAAATTGCTAGCCACGATTTGCTAAAAAGAATTTGAAAGCAGATTAGTCTAAGGTTTGTAACTTAAATGACATTTTATCAGCCTTACTGTGTTTTTTATGGTCTCGACGGCTGAATATTTCTCTGCGAGAAATTTTAGCGGTGGTTCTTTAATGGTATTGGGAGCATTTAGGGTAGGTGGTGTATTGGAAATGCAGGATGTTTCATAAAATCGTCTACATTAAATGTCGTTTGTTTTTTTTTTAACAAAAAAATCCTACAAAATGGATTTTTCAGCTGGATAATGCCGCAATTCACACCAGTACGGAACTAAGGGTTGGATACAATCAAAAAATATATCAGATCTAGACCAGGCTGTGTGCTCTCCTGACTTAAACTTAATTTAAAATATATGGGGTATACTTACACGATCAGTTTATATTGAAAACCGAAAATATAATACCAATGATAACTTTAAAAATGCAATTTTAAGGGAGTGGGAAGTGATGGATGGTAATTTATTAAAAAATTTAATAAATTCTTTGAATTAGAGAATATTTGAATGTATTCAAGCTAAATGCTAGTTATTAAATAGTTATTAAATAACTTATTTGCAAAACACAATAATACAGGGTTTTCAGCATTTTTGCTGTTGTGTGCTATTTGCATATTGAGCATTTATTTAAAATAGTATTCACGCTTTAAATTTTTAATTTATGTAGAAAAAAATAGGAATGTAATAGATTAGAAAATTGGTTTAATTTTTTTGACAGGGTGTTTAATGAAAATTTGTCGATAAAAAAATGTGTGCTATAGTTATGAAACGCACTTTATAATTCAATGCGTCTCGAGATTCCTTTGTGGAATATTTTTTTTTTTTTGCGTTGAATTCTTTTTTTGTAAAATACGAGAAGTTGGCAAAATTATTGAATTAATTGAAAAAATATGGCAATAATTGTATCTGTAATATTAAAAAAAAAATAAAAATTGATAAATAAAAAAAATACAGCACAACAACAACAAAAAAATTACGATCTTTGTATGATTTTCCGATGAATTTCCGTGTTCTAATCGATATACCTTAACTCAGTTTTTGAATATTTCCTAAAGTTATTACGTAAAACAAAAAAAATGAATGTTCTCGTGGTTTCTATGTATTTTAAACTTTGACTTGTTAGAAATTTGATTTGCTTTGGAAAAAATGTGTGTAATCATTAAATTTAAAAATGATTCTATGTTGTCCAGAAAATTATATTTTTGTCCAAATACATACGTGAAATCATATTCAATTTAAAACCAGTTGGGAAGGTTAGATCACATGGGAAATTTAAAAGTAGGTGTAATTATGATAGTTCGGATTATCAAAATTATAGTCGGTCTAAGCCGACTATAAATACCCTACACATATGTGTGGTTACCATTCAAAGTGATATATAGGTCACCAGGGTATACGAATCCTGAAAATAACTACAAACATTCAATCGCTGAAGAATTTCCATTCATTTGATACCCATATTTACATATGGGTAGGTGTACCGAATATCGATTTCTTTTTTGGTGAACCACAAGTCTTTTCGCCGGAAAACATTATTATCATGTATTTGAGCATGATGTCAGTACATATTTGACCAAAAAAGTTTACCTAAGCACGTATACAGTAAAATTGATCTGTATATGTAAATTTTATATGAGGTATTTGAACATAAGTGGTCGGATCATAGGTCACAATGGACCGATCTCGCCAATTTTTTCGCACATACAGCGTAGGTATATTAGTAATCTAAGTTATAAGTTTCATTTATCTAGCTCTTCAATTTTAAAAGTCTAAGGGATTTCAACAGACAGACAGACAGACAGACGGACAGACAGACGGACAGACGGACATCGCTAAATCGACTCAGGAGGTCATGCTGATCAAGAATATATATACTTTTCCATACCGGAGATGCTTCCTTCTGGGTGTTACAAACGGCGTACCAAACTGAATATACCCTTTCACTCTTAGTGTAGGGTATAAAAAATTAAAGCAAGGATTGAAACCTAAACGAATAACGGTTTCGATTTCGGTTTCGATTTTTTACGCGTTTCGGTTTTAGGTTTTTATTACGAAACGGTTTCGGTATACCGGTTCCAAATTACGGTTTCGATTTCGATTTTTGTAAAAAATTTCTTTTTTTTCCATAATTTTCAAATAATTTAAAATTGTTTATATTGTGCTAAGTTATGTTCAAATTGTTATATTGGGCTAAAGTGGGAAACGTAATTTAAGAATGTTTGTTGTTATTTTAGTGAAAATATTTTGTTACATGAATTATTTAATTGATTTCGCCTAGAAAAAAACTCAATCGTGACCACAAGTCAATGAAAAGTAACATTTTGACTTCAACTGAGATATGATCTAAATAGCAGAGGAGAGCCGAGAAGCGAACCTTAAATAAAATAAAGAAGAATACATCAGTAAATGTTCTTAAACTTCATGAAAAGAAGAAGAATTATGTACAATTTCCATCCATAAAACCAAAGAAATTAAATTTCAACAATTCAGTGAACATCAATATCTGCACTTTATTTTCCGTATTAGTTACTAATTTTTTCTTGTATCACCATTGTTTTTTTGTTACCTTATTATAAGTATCCTTAATATATATGTCCAAAATTTAGGTGTTTTGAAAAAATCATTCAAAAATCAATCAAACTCAGACTTATAATGGTATTCTATTGAATAAATCCTTTAAAAGAATTTAAAAATTATTCAAATGAACTTTTCAAAACTTGTTCCACTTTATCATTATCATTCAATATTTAATCAATTTTTAACAAAAAAAATTGTGCTGGAGTTGCTGGTTTTTACCGCTACACAAATTAATGAAAAAAAAAAAAATAAATACTGTTATTTGGAAACAATGTTTCTCAAAAAACAACATGTGAATTTTTGTACAATTTTTGCTTTAAACTTAAGATCTTCTATATAAAATAAAATATGTTTTCCTGCTTCTTTTTATGCTTTTTTAAAAACCGTTTTAAACCGGTATAAAATCGAAACCGTTTATTTCGGTTTTGGATATAGGTTAATTTCTGATTTTCGTGTAAAGGTTTCGGTTACGGTTTCGGTTTTAAAAATGAATCCTTGATTTAAAGTAAACCAGAGTATGTATTTGATATAGATTTTGCATACAGATGATTTCGCTGCCACTTTTATCAAATAAATTCTTTTATCAAATATGGGAAATTGAAACGAAATTGTTGTCAACAGAGACATTTTCAAAGTCAAATTCTGAAGTTTACTGCCACAATTTTGGCCGGAATTATAATTTCGGAATTATAATTTCAATCTCTAAAATTCCACTTCCACACAAACAATATTTTCGGCAGTGAACAAAATTAAATAACTTCAAAACAGATCGATAGCGTTGATTTTTTTTAGTTAATAATAAAATATCAAGGTATCGAAATCTGGAGCTAACATCGGTATAATTAATTTTTTATTTTTGACCACATTGATAGTGATCTAAAATAAGGTAATGTTAATGAAGGATATCGTTTGCAGTCCCTAAAATAAATTTATAAAAAAGGTACATATGTATGAAATTAGAAAATAAAATGATAATTTTTGCCATGTAATTTCTTCTAATCCGGGAACGATAACGGGATGATTTTTTTTATTTTTTATTACATTGATTGTGATTAGAAAAAGTTAGTGCGAACGAAGGATGTCGCTTGCAGTCTTGTAATAAATTTACAAAAAAAGGAACAAATGTATTTAATTAAAATAAAAATGGTAATATTTGTCATGTAATTTCTCCTAATCGGGAAATGATATCGGGATAATATATATTTTTTTATTTTTTACCACATTGATTGTGATTAGAAATAAGTTAGTGCGGATGAAAGATATCTCTAGGTTTAATTGATATAAAATTACTAAATTGACATAATATTACTCAAATTCAAATTTTCGACATGAAATTTTACGAAATGTGGATGATTAATGGAATTTTGGTATTTTTATATTTTTTTACACAATATGGACATAAATTTGTGTTAATATAAACTTTGTATTATTCTTCTGTGTTGAGTTATGATATGAAATACTAAACACTTAAAATCAAATTAATAAATTTCTAACGAAAATTGTAGTATTTTACTACAATTTTCCTGTAAACCGGAGCAAATCGGAAACCAATTTTTCTTCAGAAGGTGTATTTTGTAAAAGCCTAAATAAAATTTTAAGGATTTGGGAGGATATGCAAGGATATTTCAGTTATGTTCTAATATGTATTTTCATATAGTTATGTATGGAATGCAATTTTTTCCTATTTTTGAAGGCTCATATCTCTTAAAATATTAATGTTATAAGAAAATATGATTATTCTTAATGGGTATTTAATTTATATTATAGTTTAAAAAAAAATTTAAAATTAAATAAAAAAAATAAAGTGTTGAAAGAAATCTCTATCATTTAATGCAAATATGTTTGCCTAAATATGTATTGGGCATTAAACGTCAATTCGCCGAGCTTTGACCCTGACCCCCTCCGATTTTCTTCATATTTTAATATGTTGTTATTATTAGTCAATGATGTTTAAATTTAATTTTTCAGTTTTCTATCGCTACCCCTTCACCCCCTTAGAAAACTGTAAAAACTCGATTTTTGGTGTTTTGCACCACAGCATCCAAAAACTGCCTTTTTAAAATTCTGAAAAAATTTACATAAATTCTTGACATTAAACAAAGATCATTCCATTTTGATTTGGAGTGGTAAGAATTTTTATTTTATTTTTTTTCTTAACTTTGAAAATCCTGTTTTTTAGTATATAAATTGCCATTATTTTGGATCGGTTTGAGATACATCAATGGTATATACCAGAGCTCTCGATTTCATACGAGTATTTTCGAGTAGCCCGGGTACCCGGACCCGAGCAGCTCGTTCGTTCGTTTGACCATTCTTCATTTGATCGCTTCTTAATTTGTCTGTCCGTTTGTTTGCTTGATGTGGGAGTTGGTCGGAAGTGGTTGCAAAAATGTGGGTGGACAAAGTGGGCGGAAAGTGACTCAAAACGAACGAGCAATCGAGCTACTCTAACAAACGAGCTACTCGAATAGCTCGAAAAAACGAACGAACGAACAAACTACCCGGGTAGCTCGAACATTTAATACCCGGGTTTTTCGAGTATTTGAGCTACCCGGGTAGCTAGGAAAACCCGGGTAATCGGATGCTCTGGTATATACTCATATGTCTTAAATACAAACCGTAATACAAAAAATGGGCGGTTATTGTCAACTGGGCGGTTATTGTCAACTGCCACGCCTAACTATCATATAACATTTATAGTAAACACGCTATAACTCTGAAGATATATATCATGTAATATAAAAATAAAATGGACCACTGAAAATTGTTGCGATCGACCAACTACCACGCCTACCGGACATATAAATGTAACATATAAAGTGCTAAATTTTTGGTCTTATATGAGTTAAAGTCATGAAATTTTGCTTGAAGTATCATCAGTCATCCGTTTCGTTCCGTTCATTCGATGAAATTTTTGATGTTTTAATTTTTTGTAAGGATCAATAATTATACGATATTAAATTGTGATCGGTGTACTACAACGTCTACCTACCATATAAATTCAACATATCATTTGTTATAACTCCGATACTATGCGAGATACCCTACTCTTCCTTTTTTCATAGAGACCAAATTAAATACATATTGTAGCATTTTATATGTCATGTTTTTTGGCAGGTAGACGTCGAAGTAGGCCGATCACAACAATTTTTAGTAAAACGTTTTCTTAAAAAATAAAATGTTACTGAACTAATGTTGCGTACCGATTCTTCTACAGGAAACGTGTCAGCGTTTTTTTTGGCAAGTTCTTCTGAATCCTGCACGGATAATGAATGTTTGGTTTCAATACAGAAATGTATGATTGAGTCGCATAATAATTTCCTGGAATTTTCCTCAATCTTTTTTTCTCTTTAAATATCTGAATAGCGTTTAAGCCATATGGATTCGAGTGAAGAATACTTTCTAATTTTATTGTTGTTTTAGTTAATAAACTTGCGGTTGCATCCTCTGTGCTATTAACGATTTCTGTAATGGCTTGTTTTTTGTTAGATTTGTTCTGTATTGTAGAAATCCACTTCGACCAATGATGGTAAAATTAAACTTTCGCCCCAAGAGATAGATTTGTACGATGCAATATTGTACACAAAAAAAAAGTTCATACTATTTATGAATTTGTTCATCAATTTTATGAATTTTCATTAGGACTCAACCAATGACCAAATTCACCCAATTTATGAATCGTTCATAAATCCGTAATGAAAAAGTTCATAATATTGATGAACGCACGCTTTCATAATATTTATGAAAAATTCAGGATATTTATGAACTTTTAAACTATTTAAAAATAAAAAAAAATATTTTTTTTAATTTGTTGTATTCTTTTTATACCCTACACTAAGAGTGAAAGGGTATCCGGTATGGAAAAGTATATATTCTTGATCAGCATGATCTCCTGAGTCGATTTAGCGATGTCCGTCTGTCCTTCTATCTGTCTGTTGAAATCACGATTACAGAAAAAGAAGAAAAGCTAGAGCAATGAAAACTTAAATTTAGATTACTTATATATCTAAACTAGAGCAAGAAAATTGGCATGATAGGTCTATTGTGACCTGAGAACCGACCACTTATGTTCAAATACCTCATATAAAATTTACATCTACAGATCAATTTTACTCTATACGTGCTTATGTAAACTTTTTTGGTCAAATATATATTGACATCATGCTCAAATACATAAAAATAATGTTTTCCGGTGAAACGACTTGTGGTTCCCAAAAAAAAAAAATCGAAATTCGGTACACCTACCCATTTGTAAATATGGGTATCAAATGAATGGAAATTCTTCAACGATTGACAGTTTGTAGTTATCTCAGGATTCGTATACCCTGGTGACTTATATACTACTTTGAATGGTAACCAAACATATGTGTAGGGTATTTAAAGTCGGCTAAGACCGACTATAATTTTGATATTACTAACTATAATAATAATACCTACTTTAAAATTTTCCGTGTGATCTAACCTTCCCAACTGGTTAAATTTTAAATAAAAGATCGAAAACAAATATCTTAAACTGCATATTAATTATGAAAACGATTAGAATTCGAACACTAATTGTATTTAAGTTACTTATTTTTCATATTTTCAATTTCTTCAACAAAAAATAAATTTTTTACTAACAAAAAAAAAAAAAAAATCCAATAACATAAAAATTTGAATTATATTTTAACACGAATTAACTAATAAAAAATAATTGTATAAATCAAGTGATGTAGACGAGACAATTCAAAATCACAAGACCGTAATAAAATGAACATATCGTCGTTGTAGAACGAAAAGTCACCAAATACATTTTCAAAATGGTAAATATTCATTTACAATCATTTTTATGTATCTGTCAATTTTTAATCGAAGATCTCAATTTTTTTTACCACATGATAAATTGATATTTCAACTTTAAAAATGCATCAATTACTTCTTATAATATTAATCAACAAACTTGAAATTTAAGTTTTTCATAAAAATGTATTTGGTGACTTTTCGTTCTACAACGATGATATACATTCATAATAAATATAATGAATATTTCGAATGGACATATTTCTGTTTTCGTCAGAGATTAAAAAAATTCGTATGCATATCTTGCAGGGTAACAGTTTTCTATGCGAACACAAACTCAAACGCTACAATGCGAATACTAACAGAAAGAAGAGAATAGAACAATAACGAATTGCGTTTCGTATACACACACTTTCACAACGACAACTTTTCATTGCTATCCTGTATCATCGCATGGCGACAAACAGACGCATGACAGCAGACAGTCGCATTGCACCACACTACATGTATGTATCTAGTACAGCTATCTAGTTGGCAACAACAAAGAGTTTTCTTTGTGGTACAAACAATTTCCCGCCAAAAAATCCATCAAAAGCTTGAATGCTGCTTTATTCGCATTTTGGTTGTTGCACTTTCAAAAGGATTTGTGAAAAAGAAAAACACAAAAAGCAATATATCAGCTAAATGAGACACTGTGAAAATGTTCATATATTGTTTTTTTTGGTTTTATAAGTTAAATGAAATAATGCACATAGAATTTAACTTAAGAGATATAAAGTTCTCTTAAGTTAATTCTATGTCTATTTTACAATTAACAAAAAAAAACTATGTATAAAAGTAAAACAAAAATAATAATGTGTATACTACAGTGCATATGCACAATGGATGTAAAAATTAGCGTAGCGAAGAAAAGAGATAAAAACATTGTTTTGTCTATTTTATCTTTTTGAAGCCACATTTGAAGTACTTTTGAAGATATTTACCGCTTCAAAAGTGCTTCACGGACCTTATTTTTAAGATGTTTATATTCTTTAGCCTTTAAAAGCAAAAAATAAAAACACACATCTTCATTAATGTTCACGTTCATAAATATTTTGCACGCTTTCCATTGTTACTTGTTGTTCAATTTAGTAATATCATGAATTCTTTTGAATTTCATTATTACCTTAAAAACATAATAAATATATTAAAATGATAAAAAAAAACGCAAGAGTCTTGCTTTTCTTGCAGTTTTAGTCTTGCACTTGCTCTTGTTTTTGCATTTCTTATCTTGCATTTGTTCTTGCAAGAAATGCAAGAACTAATGTAAACAAATATCTGCCTTATACTTGAAATGTTTAGACTTGTCGAATTTGCTCTTCATTTTTCGTATTTCCTTAAATATTTACTGAGATGCTAATAATTTTAAACTTTTTTTTTAATTTTTTCTTGCATTACCATTGTTTTGTTTATGTCCGAAATTGAGAATTAACAGACTTATAAATTTCTATTAAATAGATCCTTTAAAAGAATGTATAAAATATTCAAATGAACTTTTCAAAACTTGTCTCACTTTACCCCAAGCTCCTCTATACATTTAACTAATAAAATAAATAAAAAAACAATATTATTAAAATTTGAATCATTTTTTAACATACAAATTGTGATTGGAGTTGCTGGTGTTTTGTTGTTAATTCGATTAATGAAACAAAAAAAAATGAATACCGTTGTTTTGGAAATATCGTTTCTCAAAAACCATGTGAATTTTTGTACAATCATTTTGTATATCATTTTATTTTGGGAACTCCAAATTTTATTAAATGACATTTTACATAATTCTATATAAAATAAAATATGTTTTTCTGTTTTTTATACTTATTTAAAAACCGTTTTAAACCGGTATAAAACCGAAACCGTTTATTTTTGGTTTTGGATATCGGATTATTTCTGATTTTCGAATAACGGTTTCGGTTACGGTTTCGGTTTTAAAAATGAAACGGTTTTAAACGTATATCGGTTTCGGTTACGGTTTCAATCCTTGTTTGGAAGACGGTGCTACACGGGCATATGTGTTGGCGATCACTGAACAAATCTTCAAAATTTGTATTGTCCTATCGCAATGATAACTATATGTAATGATAGTATAAATAAATTCAGTAAATTGCATATGGCCATTATGTCCTGAGTTTGTATATGAAGTAGAGATGGGCACGTGAGTGAGTTTTGACTCACACTCACTCACGCTTTTTGCTATTGTTTGTTGGTGAGATTGGTCGACCGAGCGTGGCACCTCCAATACAACCTAAATCTTTAAAACGCAATAATAATGTTATGATGTTTTGATTTGATTTTGATTAAATATATCTCAATTTTTAAGGGAGATGGAAATATGAAAGATCTTCCATGTGCTGTTCATATAAAAAAGTAAAAATTTCCTTAAAGAATAATTCTCCGTTAAAGAATTCGTGAGAATTGTCTCTGGAAAAGAATCTACTATATATTTGTGAATGTAAGTATGTATGTATGTATGTATGTATGTATGTATGTATGTATGTATGTATGTATGTATGTATGTATGTATGTATGTATGTTCCGAATAGACGGCTAAACGGCTGAACCGAATTGAATAAAATTTTGACACAATATGTATGTTGTTTCTGGGCAGAGTATAGGCTATATATCGGTGGGATTGGTGGACTGGGCGTGGTACCTGCCATATATCCGAAAAATTAAATCACATTATATCGGTAATTAGGATAGCAAATTTAATGAAATATTGGTCAAACTCTGCGGGGAAGAATTCTACGGGAAATAATTCTACCGAGAAGAATTCTACGGGAAAACGTTCTACGGGGAAGATATAAATAATAAAAATGTTCTTTATATTAATAAAATCACTACATATCCTTGCATTCACAAAATCTTGGCACGAGTCGTGCACGAGTCCACTTGGTTATCAATAAATGAATAGTTCGGGGTAGAATTAACCAGGGATAAATTGACTTTGGGAAAAACTATTTTTGAAGCGATTTTTTTGGTTACTACATTTATAACTCGAATAAAATCGGGACCCCACACGAACCTCTGGAACAAACTTAAGTTAATAAACAAAAGAAAGTCAATACAGAGTTATCATGTATAGTTGAAATTGAACATTCAACTTTTTACAAAAATGGGAATATCGAAAAAGAAATGCGTTTCATGAACGGTCGTATGAAACCAAGCAAAAACTATTAACATGACCCCACAGAAATTGACTAGCCCATACTAAGTACGGCCGGTTTTCAAGGGTTAGATAAATTGTTGACTGAAACATTGCAACTTATTCTGAGTTGACGAAGGGGTGGGTATATGACGGTTATTAGAAAGGGTTTGATTTATTATAGTTCTGAAATGTGGGCAGTCGCCTTCCCGAAGCCTTCTGAGTTCAAGGGGTGGTCCTACTTGTTCTGTGGTTCAGCAAAAATATATAAAATCGCAAAAAAATAAAACTGAAATTTTTTATTTTATGAAATATTCTACTCACGCACACTCACTCACGAAAAACTTGTACTCACGCACACTCACTCACGGTATTTTTTGGTCTACTCACTCACAATCACGTGAGAATAATTAGGATTCAATAACAATCACGCGTGATTTACGTGAATCACGCTGAATCACGCTCACATGCCCATCTCTAATATGAAGGACATTAAGCACATGACAATATGAAATACGACAGTAACAAATAAATGTATATCTTTTGATAGACTTCGTCATATATATCAATATATATATATATATCAAATAAAAGCTATTTTAAATTCCTTCTTAATGGACTATAACGCAACAAAATTGGCCTGACAATATAAAAGATACAGCGGTTTAAGAATAAAATATGTTTAGAATTTTATGTCTAATTTACTAAAAATATGTTCAAAATGTATAGTTTTTATGTAATAAATCTAAGCTCTGATGTTTTACTTTTAATTTGATGTACCACTTTCTAACACCAGTTGCAACATTTAATTAAAATTATTTATAATAACTCAAATGAGTCATACCATATTAAAGCATCAAATATATGAAACCACACCATCTGGAAAGCTGAATATTGGCCAATATCTTAATTTTGAGCTGTTTCAACATACTTACAAATTTCATCCAATTCTGAGAAAGTCCTGGAAAAAAAATTTATTTTTTTTGGTTGATTTGTATGGAGTGGCTTATTTGAGTTAATTTAAATAATTTATTTAATATTGCAACTGGTGTAAGAAATTGGATTAAAGGTAAATCATTAGATCTTTTGTTAATTATATAAAAACTATACATTATTTTTAGTAAATAAGATATAAAATAAAAATCGAAACTTTTTAGAACTAAAAGCGCTATCTCTTTATTAATACCATACCAATTTCATTGTATTATAGTTCATTAGAAAGTAAATTAATATAGCTTTAATGTGATATAAATATTGAAATTGACGAGGTGTATTTCTATATCTTTCTCGCACACTGCGTCATTACGCTGAATGATCTTCTGTCTCTTTCTAGCACATTAATTCAGTACGCTGAGTTATCTTGTGTCTCATTTATTCTTATTCGTTGCTTACATGATGGGGCAAACTAAATATTTCGTAGCAATATGTACACGTAGGGAAAAAAGTTCTAAAATCCAGAAGGAATCAAGAAGTATACGGAGTGATATACAGCTAAACCGAAAAATCCTTAATTTCAAGAATTGGATTTCTTAGTTGTAAAAAAAGTAAATAAGTAAAATTATTCTTGAATCCCATAACACTGTTCTACAAATTGACGGTTGTTCGCCTAATCTGTAATGAAACCTATCAATTCTGGTTGATTTCGGTCTCCTGATTCTTGAGCGCAGAATTTTCGCTATACGTTGAGATTTTGCACAACATCGAGTCAACGTTGCAATAAAGGCCGTTTTTGGTACTTTATATCGCAAATTTTCGCTCGATTTCGACATGTTGCAGATGCAAACTTTGTCACAAAATAAAATATGAACCTTTCCCTATTAGTTTTTGCAAAAACTCAAAAAGAAATTTGTGCTACCAAGAAAGTGTGTCGAGAGAGTAGTTTATCACAATTCTCTAAGCTCTCTTAAAAGGGGTAAAGTGGGAAACATAATTTAAGTAATGTTTATTGCAATTTTAGTGAAAATATTGTGTTGATGTTTTGTATTGTATGAAATATTTAATTGGTTTAGCCATCTATTTCAATAAAATGTTTAATATACATTACTACAACAGCCGCGAACAAACAATATTATAAATTGAAATTTAATAATGACTAGCTGTAGGTTGTCGCATTTCTTTAGTTTTTCATGTCAAATTTTCAAAAATTTCAGTTCAGTCGCTCAGAAGCATTCGATGACGATGGAGGTATATTTCATTTTTTTCACCCATTAAAGCCTCCCGAATCAGATGCACACCAGGAGATTACGCAGTGCAATTTTCCTCATCATGTTTTCCCATAATGCGTACACCAGATGCTAAGAATTCTATTCGATTTTGTATCTAGCACCACTACATTATATCAGTATGAAATTGTATATCTCTGCGTGCAATTTCCTCCATTTAATTCAAATCTATAATAATAAAACAAAACGTGTTTTTTTCTCTTGCACTAACCGTCCGTATTTCTGAACAGATTTTAATGACACTGGTATCAAACGATTCGTATTAACCTATTGTATTGCGTGCTATACTTAGTTTTTATAATTTTAGAACAAAAACGCCAGAAAAACGTAAAAACTAAATTACAACAACCATATGAAACTGAGTACTGCAGTAGCCTGCGCTCACTGTGTTTAGTGCAGTGCTCTCTCTCATAAAGAACACACTCTCTCATAAAGAATTACACACAAAAGAACAACAACTCTGTTTTTTTGTTGTTTTTGTTGGTTTTACACAGTATTTCAGAAACAAATTTAAAAAAAAAAGTTTAAAATAAGAATTCTACGGGAAATAATTCTACCGAGAAGAATTCTACGGGAAAACGTTCTACGGGGAAGATATAAATAATAAAAATGTTCTTTATATTAATAAAATCACTACATATCCTTGCATTCACAAAATTTTGGCACGAGTCGTGCACGAGTCCACTTGGTTATCAATAAATGAATAGTTCGGGGTAGAATTAACCAGGGATAAATTGACTTTGGGAAAAACTATTTTTGAAGCGATTTTTTTGGTTACTACATTTATAACTCGAATAAAATCGGGACCCCACACGAACCTCTGGAACAAACTTAAGTTAATAAACAAAAGAAAGTCAATACAGAGTTATCATGTATAGTTGAAATTGAACATTCAACTTTTTACAAAAATGGGAATATCGAAAAAGAAATGCGTTTCATAAACGGTCGTATGAAACCAAGCAAAAACTATTAACATGACCCCACAGAAATTGACTAGCCCATAATAAGTACGGCCGGTTTTCAAGGGTTAGATAAATTGTTGACTGAAACATTGCAACTTATTCTGAGTTGACGAAGGGGTGGGTATATGACGGTTATTAGAAAGGGTTTGATTTATTATAGTTCTGAAATGTGGGCAGTCGCCTTCCCGAAGCCTTCTGAGTTCAAGGGGTGGTCCTACTTGTTCTGTGGTTCAGCAAAAATATATAAAATCGCAAAAAAATAAAACTGAAATTTTTTATTTTATGAAATATTCTACTCACGCACACTCACTCACGAAAAACTTGTACTCACGCACACTCACTCACGGTATTTTTTGGTCTACTCACTCACAATCACGTGAGAATAATTAGGATTCAATAACAACCACGCGTGATTTACGTGAATCACGCTGAATCACGCTCACATGCCCATCTTTAATATGAAGGACATTAAGCACATGACAATATGAAATACGACAGTAACAAATAAATGTATATCTTTTGATACACTTCGTCATATATATCAATATATATATATATATCAAATAAAAGCTATTTTAAATTCCTTCTTAATGGACTATAACGCAACAAAATTGGCCTGACAATATAAAAGATACAGCGGTTTAAGAATAAAATATGTTTAGAATTTTATGTCTAATTTACTAAAAATATGTTCAAAATGTATAGTTTTTATGTAATAAATCTAAGCTCTGATGTTTTACTTTTAATTTGATGTACCACTTTCTAACACCAGTTGCAACATTTAATTAAAATTATTTATAATAACTCAAATGAGTCATACCATATTAAAGCATCAAATATATGAAACCACACCATCTGGAAAGCTGAATATTGGCCAATATCTTAATTTTGAGCTGTTTCAACATACTTACAAATTTCATCCAATTCTGAGAAAGTCCTGGAAAAAAAATTTATTTTTTTTGGTTGATTTGTATGGAGTGGCTTATTTGAGTTAATTTAAATAATTTATTTAATATTGCAACTGGTGTAAGAAATTGGATTAAAGGTAAATCATTAGATCTTTTGTTAATTATATAAAAACTATACATTATTTTTAGTAAATAAGATATAAAATAAAAATCGAAACTTTTTAGAACTAAAAGCGCTATCTCTTTATTAATACCATACCAATTTCATTGTATTATAGTTCATTAGAAAGTAAATTAATATAGCTTTAATGTGATATAAATATTGAAATTGACGAGGTGTATTTCTATATCTTTCTCGCACACTGCGTCATTACGCTGAATGATCTTCTGTCTCTTTCTAGCACATTAATTCAGTACGCTGAGTTATCTTGTGTCTCATTTATTCTTATTCGTTGCTTACATGATGGGGCAAACTAAATATTTCGTAGCAATATGTACACGTAGGGAAAAAAGTTCTAAAATCCAGAAGGAATCAAGAAGTATACGGAGTGATATACAGCTAAACCGAAAAATCCTTAATTTCAAGAATTGGATTTCTTAGTTGTAAAAAAAGTAAATAAGTAAAATTATTCTTGAATCCCATAACACTGTTCTACAAATTGACGGTTGTTCGCCTAATCTGTAATGAAACCTATCAATTCTGGTTGATTTCGGTCTCCTGATTCTTGAGCGCAGAATTTTCGCTATACGTTGAGATTTTGCACAACATCGAGTCAACGTTGCAATAAAGGCCGTTTTTGGTACTTTATATCGCAAATTTTCGCTCGATTTCGACATGTTGCAGATGCAAACTTTGTCACAAAATAAAATATGAACCTTTCCCTATTAGTTTTTGCAAAAACTCAAAAAGAAATTTGTGCTACCAAGAAAGTGTGTCGAGAGAGTAGTTTATCACAATTCTCTAAGCTCTCTTAAAAGGGGTAAAGTGGGAAACATAATTTAAGTAATGTTTATTGCAATTTTAGTGAAAATATTGTGTTGATGTTTTGTATTGTATGAAATATTTAATTGGTTTAGCCATTTATTTCAATAAAATGTTTAATATACATTACTACAACAGCCGCGAACAAACAATATTATAAATTGAAATTTAATAATGACTAGCTGTAGGTTGTCGCATTTCTTTAGTTTTTCATGTCAAATTTTAAAAAATTTCAGTTCAGTCGCTCAGAAGCATTCGATGACGATGGAGGTATATTTCATTTTTTTCACACATTAAAGCCTCCCGAATCAGATGCACACCAGGAGATTACGCAGTGCAATTTTCCTCATCATGTTTTCCCATAATGCGTACACCAGATGCTAAGAATTCTATTCGATTTTGTATCTAGCACCACTACATTATATCAGTATGAAATTGTATATCTCTGCGTGCAATTTCCTCCATTTTATTCAAATCTATAATAATAAAACAAAACGTGTTTTTTTCTCTTGCACTAACCGGCCGTATTTCTGAACAGATTTTAATGACACTGGTATCAAACGATTCGTATTAACCTATTGTATTGCGTGCTATACTTAGTTTTTATAATTTTTGAACAAAAACGCCAGAAAAACGTAAAAACTAAATTACAACAACCATATGAAAATGAGTACTGCAGTAGCCTGCGCTCACTGTGTTTAGTGCAGTGCTCTCTCTCATAAAGAACACACTCTCTCATAACGAATTACACACAAAAGAACAACAACTCTGTTTTTTTGTTGTTTTTGTTGGTTTTACACAGTATTTCATAAACAAATTCTAAAATATTCCGAAAAATTTCAGTAAGATAAAGTTTAAAATTTTTTTTCGTAATTTTGACAGCAAACACATTGCGAACTAATATTAAAATGTTTTTTAAGAGAGCTTAGAGAATTGTGATAAATTACTCTCTCGACACACTTTTTCGGTAGCACAAATTTTTTTTGAGTTGTTGCAAAAACTAATATTTGGACACAGATTTTTTTGCCAATTATCCGTAGGGAAAGGTTCATATTTTATTTTGTGATAAAGTTTGCATCTGCAACATGTCGAAATCGAGCGAAAACTTGCGATATAAAGTACCAATAACGGCCTTTTTGTGCAAAATCTCGACGTATAGCGAAAATTCTGAGTACGCAGCAAGAATCAGGAGACCGAAATCAACCAGAATTGATAGGTTTCATACCAGATTAAAATCCTTGTAGAACAGTGTTATTAATTTCTTAGGTATCAAAAGAGTAAATAAGTAGGATAAGTCTTTAATTCAGTTATTAATGTCTTAGGTATCAAAAAAGTAACTAAGTAGATTTATTCTTAAATTCAGTTATTAATTTCTTAGGAATCAAAAATGTTGTTGTTGTTGTTTTCGTTCCAAAATTTAATGAACACGTGTTCGTATTGTTGTTGTTATTTCGTTCTTGCTTTGTCGCTATTATGTTTTGTTTTGCTTTGTTCGTCTGTCAGCACCATCTGTTTGTTCGTGTGTCTGTCTGTTGATATGTTGAACGTAACTGAATGCAATTATTTCGAAGCTAACATAAACAAAATATATTTTAGTTAATTTATTGTTAGAATTTTATTACCTTATATGTATTTGTGTATATTAAATGACTTCTTTGAACACATAATTTAATTGAATTGTTTATTTTGTTTGTATTTGTATTATTATTTAATTGAATGTATGTATATTATTTTGAAACTGTTACACTTTCTCCTCTTCTGCTGCCTCTACTGTTGGTTATGTATAAACCTTCTGCGCGTTACCCATAAGCGTTGTATAGTGTATTTAGTGTATTTAGACAATGGAATGAAATGAACTTGGTATTTATGCGAAATTGAATCTCAATTTATGTTTACGAACTGAAACCATACCAACATTCGTAAGAAAATTCGTTTTTTTCTATTTTTATATCGTCGTTGTAGAACGAAAAGTCACCAAATACATGTTCAAAATGCCGAATATTCATTTACAAAAATCTTTACATATCTGTCAATTTTTAATCGATGATCTTAATTTTTTTTACCACATGATAAGAAAATGTAAATCTATCAATTGATATTTGAACATAAAAATGCATCAATTACTTTTTATAATATGTATCAATAAACTCGAAATTTATGTTTATCTTAAAATTGTATTTGGTGACTTTTCGTTCTACAACGACGAAATCTTTTACAGTCATACATACACAGACGCTTGCTTGTCTGGCTGTGCTTTGTGGTCCTATTCGTGAAAATGCAAACATTGGGCCACATTAATAAAAAAAAGTATTTACTTTTAAGCAAGCTTATATATTTTTGAGCAAAATTTTTAATTTATTTCAGAATTTTTATAGTAAATGGTCAGTTTAACGTTTTTATTAATACCTACCAATGTAAAATTTTATATTTTTGAACATTAGCAAATAGTTTTTAGTATTTTAATTAAATGAAATGGGAAACATTTTGACAATTTGGAGCATTTGCTTCAAGTTTTGAGTAAAGTCGATTTTTTTTAATATAACCTATTGTATATTATACCTTTTGTAATACTTAAGAAAAAAAAAAACATCTGGCATTCAGACAAATTGTACTTAGTTACTTTTTTGATACCTAAGAACTTAAAGTCTGAATATCCAGAAAAAATTGGCTTAGTTACTTTCAACAGACAGGCAGACTAGCAAACAGATGGCGACCTCGCAAAACAAAGCATACGAGCGAATATTACAGACAGAGCAATATTGATTAAAACAACAACAATACATGAGTACGTGTTCCAACAATTTCGCGTATTCTTTTTGGTTTTTAATAATCAATAAATTCACTTTTGAAAATCCAGTTGAATAAAGTTCGTTTACTTTTTTGACAACTAAGTAATTTGCTTTCTTGATATCCAGATGACAAATTCTTGAATTTTAGTAGTATTTTATTGATACTAGTCAAATTCTACTTTTTTTCTTTCTAATCGAATTCTTCTCGAGTTTTAGAATTTTATTTCCCTCCGTGTATATATAAGGTCATTTTAAAATATTTCTGGTACCGTTTAAAAAATAATGTTTATGTTGTTTTTTTTTAGATACATTTAAATCATGAGTGTATTAATTAAATATAAAAAAATGAAGTAAATTTAAGAATTTTTCAATATCTTTCTATGGGGTTCAATGCGTAAAATTGAAGCCGACTGCGCACAGTGGAACATAAAATATTTTTAATTATTAAAATATTTGTTTATTATTGTATACTTTATATTTAAATGATTAATGTATATTATAATAAATATTACCAATATCGGTTTGTACGCTTTGTACGGGATTGACATCCCTAGTTTTGTACCTTAATAAAAATATTTATATAAACAAATTCTAGAAAACATGCTCGCCCCTCTTTATGTGGCCAACACTATACATATACTAATTAAATACCATATATATATATATATATATTATATGTAAATTTACCTTTGCAATGGCGGCACAGAATCGACCGTCTTTAACTGACCTCGCGTCGAAACGACATTGTAACTTTCATGACAATCACATTTGACATGTATCCATTTATTTTCGTGTCTATTTTCAACCACAACAACTAGACCTGCCCATCCCTATTAATATAAGAATAAATTTTATAATTAGAATGAGTTATAACTAAGATAATAAGCATTATATTATATCAGGCAAATGACAATTTCGGTTTGTATTAAAATGTAAAACTGCCGTTTTACACCAAACTAATAAATAAATCTTGTACTAGAAATAAAATTTGTATTATAGATAATAATTTTAGTGAATTTACGTTCAAAAAGTGTGGTTAATACAAAATATTATTATAGATTTTTAAAATTGACATACAAAAACGTGCACTCAGAAATTATAATGTTTATGAAATTCTTGTTGTAAATTTACGCCTTATTTTTTTTTTTTTTTACATATTTACCAACGCTCAAGGGATGCCCCCTATTCATGCAATGCACAGTGTTGATCGAAGAAAGGATTATAGGATTAAAGGTTATTGAGAGGGAGGGAAGATGGAGTAGTGTCGGTGGATGTTTGTTTTCAACTTGCAAATATCAAAAATGTCGGGATAAACCGACGCAGGGAGATTGTTCCACAAACGTATCATGCGACTGAAGAACGAATTATCTCTGTAATGGGTGGTTCTGTTGAGAACCGGGTTAACTACGAAGGGGTGGGCTTGGTTCGATGCCCGAGTAGAACGAGAGCATACACGACCTGGTGAATCAGGCCATGTATTTCCCTCGAACACTTACCATTGTAATAACTATAAAACAGGCTTACACGGTCCTTCGGTGCTCAAGAGAACTAATAGAGGATGAAATATTTCAATCCCTTATTAAATATATTGCACGTTGTTGGATTTGATCCAGGAACTCCAAGGAAGATTTTGAAGCCCCTGCCCATATGTGCGAATATAGGTGGTGTAGACAATGCGCAAGTCAGCGGGAGTGAAGTATGTCTTACACCGTTTCAAAAAAACCGAGGCACTTGGCCGCTTCCTTCGACACATCAAATATGTGATCATTCCAACGGAGGTCACATTGAATTGATATACCCAGAACGTCAAGAGCAGCTGACTGCGCAATATCCACAGAGTCCATATTGAATCCATTTTTTTGTGAGATAATAGACAACATTGGGTCTAGCTTTAAAATCAACTCCATTTGCAAGACCCCACTCGGAGATTGTTTTAAGGTCATTATTGAGTGTATCATTCATTGTGCGCCTTTTACTCTCAATCTCCAAAGAGTTTGGGTGCTTGTTGAACGAATATGAGTGACAAATGTTACTGTTATCTTTAAAGGAATGGATTGGGTTCTGGGTCGATGGCAGAAGATCATTGATAAAAACCAGAAATAGGGACGGGGATAGGACGGCACCCTGCGGGACTCCAGACCCGACCCTGGAGAAAACTCGATATCCATCGAGTAAAAGAAGTACCGACACCATATGCAATAAGTTTTGATACCAGGGCTTTATGCCACACTCGATCAAAAGCCTTCGAAATATCAAGAGCAACCACCTTACTCTCCCCGAAAAGATGAATACAATTATTCCACTTTTCTGAGTCACCGGTGGATCTGGTCCTACGGAAACCATATTGCCGGTCACTAAGTAATTCGTTTCGCTCCAGATAGTTCACAAGGTGGGAGTTTATTACGCATTCCATTACCTTGGATAGCGCAGAGCATATTGCAATGGGTCGGTAATTAACAGGGTTCGTAGCCTCGCCCTTTTTTGGAACTGGCTGGACATTGGCAACCATCCAACAAGATGTAAAAACTCCTGTCGTGTAGGAGATGTTGAACAGATTGCGCAACGGACAAGCCAGCGTTGACGCACACTTCTTAAGCACATGGGCAGATATGCCAATTGTCCCAGAGGCTTGTTAATGTAGAGGTTTGCTAGAACGTTTTTAACTGCCCAAGTTCGAAAATGAATCTCCGGAATTGCAGAAGAAACAAAGTCGACAACGGGCAGTGGTTGATGGCTATCTAGGAGCGTTGAATTATTAGCAAATTATTCTACCAAGAGATTGGCTTTATCAACCGGGTCAGTGAAGGTCTGGCCATTTATAACATGAATTGGAGTAGACGACGTCTGATTCTTCACCCATTTAATGACCAGAAATTTTTACTACCTCTATGGTAGAGTATCACCCTTTTCCGCGTGTTTTGTTCGTGAAGAAACTTTTCGCGCGAGATGATGGCATTACAGCGATTCCTAGCCTGTATGCGAAGTCTTTCAGTATCAGCATTGTTGTTAGAGCGCCAATTATGAAAGGCTTCCTCTTTCGACTTGACTGCAGTCCCGCAAGTCTTATTAAACCAAGAGTGGTCCTTTGGTTTAATGCTAATTTTTTTAGGTATGAAGGACCGCATACCCAATAAAATAATATTTTGTACCATTAAAGCCGCAGCATTTATGTCTCTTTCAGCGAAACACAATTTCCAATTAAAGTTGCAAAAAAAATCATTTAACGCAACCCAAATTGCTTTTTCGTAAAGCCATACAGTCCTCTTCGGGGCTTTAGTCGAAGAGTCGCGTAAACTAGAATACGAAAACTCAGCGGAAACAGTACAGTGGTCGGAGTTACCAAGAGGTGCAAGGACTTGAACATAATATTTTTCATGATGAGAAGTCAGAAAAAGGTCTAGGATTTTTTGGCTCTGCCTGCCGACGCGTGAGATATACGTCGGCTCCTTCACCATTTGAGTGAGTTGATTGCACTCGGCAAACAGCTCAACATAACAACCCTCCTGTGTTGATAGACCCGAGTGGCTCAACCAGGTGGCGTTGTGCACATTAAAATCGCCGGCAACAACAATTTCACTGCCCGGCATATTACAGGTAGAAACCTTATCTACATTCGGACTCATATAAAGCAAGCACAATTGCATGATGTGTGATAGGATTTTGAATTTAACCCAGATAGTATTAAATTCGCTATCCGACACACAATGTTGCTGCTGCAGTTGATACGCAACGCCACTCCGATAAAAAGAGCGAGACCCCTATGGGCAGAAAATAATGGCAGTAGTTGATAACCAGGCACATAAAAATCCAGTGGATCTGCACCCTCATTCACTTGTTAAAACAAATTTATCGAATTATATAAATATAGAATTTATAAAGGGATTAAAACATACCAATACAAACTTATTTATAGAAAATAATAAGGTTAACATTGGAAAAATTAGCCAAGCCAGTTTAATCGAAATTGGTGGCAAAAATTCTATTCTTTTAAAAACTGAAATTATGGTAACTTGCAGAAATTTCTATGTAGAAATTTCTATGTAGAAGTAGAAGTAATTAATCATGTTTCAACATTAATCAGATTTCAAGCATGTATTTTACAGATAAAATTTTCGAAATTTTAGTTATTGTTGATCCCGATATCGCAGTCTTTTAAAATAAAATCGTTGGTTTCAATTAAAGCAGCTTTCCATTTCTTGTTGTAAATATGCAAGATCTCGATAAGGAATGCCGCGAGCATGCTCTTCTTAACTTTTCGAAATTAGGATTGTATGCAATTTCAGACCACGAGTTTTATTCAAAAGTATTTTTTTTTAAATTCGATTGGAACAATTTTACTCCCAAATTTAAAAATTGTTATAACTTTACTTTTAAAACTCAAATGCATCTGTGGAACGTATCATTAGCAGTTTAAATTTGTGCAAAACTGACAAAAGAAATAATTTAAATACTAATACTATTGTATCAATTTTTTTACAAAAGAAGGTATTGGTAATAATGGTTACGAAAACCAATAGATAAAATATTTCGAATGAATTGGAAATGATTTTTTGCATAATCTTTTTATGTATTTTACTTATATAAATTTGATATAATCAATGACTGTAATACATATAAACATATTTTAATTATATCTCTTTGTTTAGTAAATAAAAAAATTTGAGTGACGTAATGGTGGTGCGTAAATGGTGGTGGCAACACTAGTGTGCAGAATTGTGAAGGTTGTCTCCGCTGTGAACAACAATTTTCTCATTTCTCGTTTGGGAGAATATCAGTTTTTGTTTTCGGCGCTTGGCTGCGATCGGTTTTTTCAAATACCTAAGCACACACAAAGCAGGTACCGAGAATAGTAAAATTTATGTCTCGTGGCGCTGTATTCTGTTGTAAAAAAAATGTAATGCACGAGTGCGGGACTGCGTAAATAAATTTGCGTATCATTGGAAGAAGTGCAAGCACGTGTGTGTGCAAAATGATTTTTTTTTCATATATATTATGAACGGTGTCTCAATTAATGGCATTCATTCCATTTATGAACACAATTTTGTCTGTGCAGCAAAATCCTGACTTAAGGTGTATTAACAGCAAAACTATTTGATTATTTTGACATTTCGCTAATAAAAAAAAATTGGCTAAAACAATTACAAAAAGTTGTTTAACATTTTTACGATTTCGGTAATTTTAAACCAAACTATGTTCATTTTAAACACTGTTAAATCGTTATATGAAGCAATTTGAAATTTGAAAACACGTTCAAACCTGGACTGGGGCTAACTACATCTTTTCATAGAAAACATTTTTCTATACCGCACTACCTCTCAGCAGTAAATGGCAAACCTACGAGAGTATAACATTGCCTACGAAAAGCTCTCATCCGCCGTTCGGATTCGGCATTAAATTGTAGGTCCCACCACTTTGAGTACAAAATATAACACGCACAGCTCAAAATAGTGAGAAACTTGTTCTAAGTTCTTATAGGACAAAAGCGCTAAACTATTAATATTATTTCTAGAAAAGTACAATTTATATAGTTAGTTCACATTTGAAATAGTTAAATTGAATTTTTAACAATTATATTGTTAGCAGACATTTTACCAACAATAACGATGGCAAATTTAACTATTTTACTGGTTAAATCTGAGCTTAACAATTTCGTATTGGTTGTTAAAACTATTTACCTTGATAGGCGCTATAACAACCAATATTTTCGGTTAATTTTACCAGTTTCTTTCTGGGTGTACGCTCGAATTATCTCAACAATCATTAAGAAAATTTATAAAGCCATCACCTAAAAATTACAGTTCAATGGTATAAATATAAATTCCTGTGATAGAATTTCAACACGTGACGGGTTGATGGTTTCTTTTCAGGCTTCACCTATATGACAGCATCGCCGTGGACCATAGTGCGCGGGGGATGTTTCTAATGAGCAATAAGTCTCATGTCGTAGCATATTTTTACCGTCGAAGGCTTTATAAAGGCGATGGCGACATATCGTCGATGATACTGCAAAACCGCCTAACTGCATGTGAAAATTTCGGTTTCAAATGATATGTTGATCTAATAAATTAGATAAATGTAATTATAAATTATAACATATATAATTTTGTATGAAGTAAGTGCAGAATTGAGACTTAACATAATTTTGTTTCTTTTGTAAAATTTATTTTGTGAGAGGTATTCGAAATTGTAAATAGGCGGTTTTGCAGTATCACCGATGATATGTATAACAAGGATAATGCATTAAATCTAATACAATTAAAAATTAATTTGATTCGTTTTACATTAATTCAATAAAAATTACTCCCATAATTCTAACAGAGTACCTTTTCCAAGTATTCCTCAACTATGTTCATATTTGATTTTTATTTTGTGTTTTCTATGAAAAAAAAAAGGTCATACTATTAATGAATTTGTTCATCAATGTTATGAATTTGTCACAACGACTAAACCAATCACCAAATTCATCCCATTTATGAATTGTTCAAAAAACCGTTCAACCGTTGTTCAAAAAACAAAAATGCTTTTGCCTACTAGGGGCTCGCTTGAACATACCAGTTTCCGGCGTAAAAGCTGATATAGAACCTTTTTGCGTAATAAGTCAGACTATCTTGAAGCATTCAAAGAATTTAAAACATCTGTAGAGTTAGAAACAGGAAGGAAAGTCAAAATCCTTCGCAGCGATAATGCTAAGGAACTAACAGCTCGCGATTTTTCACAATTTCTCAAAGACAATAGTATCAAGCAGTTATCTACTGAATACACACCACAACAAAATGGTGTTGCAGAACGCATGAATAGAACCCTTGTTGAAATGGGGAGATGTTTGATGCTTGAGGAAAATCTACCAGAGATGCTTTGGCAGAGTTAATACACACTGCAGCTTATTTACGAAATAGATGTCCCACAAATTCAATTCAAAATAAAACGCCTGAGGAACTATGGTCTGGAAAATCACCATTCGTTTCAAATAGGCAGCAAATCGTATGTTCTAGATAAAGACAAGTGGCAGGCTAGAAGCAACGGATTTATTTTAGTAGGTTATTCAGAGGAATTAAAAGCGTATAGGCTACGGAAATGCGGTACAAGGTCCATTACAAAAACCCGTGATGTAAAAATAATAGAAGGCGATATTTCTGTAGATATGGCTTGTGCAAATTTTAACGAAGATGGAGAATTCGTAGAGTTCGGTATACATTTTGAAATCACCAACAGAGACCTCGAAAAAGAAGTAGAGGAAGAAGAAATATATAAAGATACAGTTGAGGCGGAACAAGTAGTTGACGATACAGTTCAAGTAGATATTGAACAAGTTAAAAATAACATCACAACAGAAACAAGTAGAGTAGAACAACCGAACCGGTTGGATTCTATTAAGTTGCCTTAGATCTTGGACATTCAAAGGTCATGATGTAGTACAAATTTCAAAGACGGAGAATCCGAAAAACTTAAAGGAGATTTCAAAATCGCATTGTCAACAAGAATGATTAGAAGCGATGAGATGTGAATTCAATTCACTTACAAAAAATTAAACATGCGAACAGACAGATCTTCCTGATGGTAGAACCACAGGAGGGTGTAAGTGTGTATTCCCAACCATATATCGCCCGGATGGCGCAATAGATAAAAGAAAGGCAAGGTTAGTAGCAAAGGACTATTCGCAATAATTCGGCGTCGACTATATGGATACATATGCGCCTGTTGTACGCCAAAATTCGTTAAGACTGATATACGCTCATGCCATCGAACATGACGTGCAGTTAAGGCGGTACATTTATAAGGTATAAGGTATATTTTTAAATGGCGATATAGAGGAGGTAATATATATGGATCAACCTGATGGTTTCGTTGAGAAGGAGACATGTAACAAAGTTTGCAGACTGAAGAAGGCAATATACGGATTAAAACAAACCGTATATTGCCTTCTTGAACCATTGTCTGTTCAAGAAAATTGATTACGTCATAAAAGATTTTGGACTGGAGTAGTCAAAAAATTATTAATGTATTTATTACATGCGGAAGAATAGTAGTCTCACCATTATTGCACTTTACGTAGATAATATTGTAATTGCGTACAACAATAATATGATAGTTGAGCTTTTCTTAGAAAAATTGAAATGTAATTTTGATATTAGGGATATGAAAAAGCCAATTTTTTGCATAGGGCTTGAAATTGATAGAAGCGAGGACAGACAATCTATTTCACAGCCGGATTATATCATAAATTTGGTAAAGAAATATGTCCTAGAAAATGCAAAAGCGACAAAGCTTCCAATTCAAGCTAAATTGCAGTAAGAAAAAGAACCAAAAACAACTGCGAAATCGGAAAAAATTGAACCCGTTAAATACCAGGAGATTATAGGTTCTTTATTACATCTAGCAGTACATAGCCGACCGGTAATTGCATGTAGCGTTAACATGCTGTCACAATTTTCACAAGATCCAAAAAGATAGCACAGGAACGCAGTTATACAAGTTGTGAAGTACCTAGACACATCTAAATCGGCTGTATTAACATATTGCAAAACAGGATAACGACAAATCGCAAATCACAATCTGGCTTTGTTTTATACTTGCAGGTGTTGCTATCACGTGAGAATCCCGTAAACAAAAAGTAATAGCAACTTCAAGTGCAGAAGCTGAGTATGTAGCATTGACGGATGTCGCAATAGAAGCCATGTACCTACGTTACTTGCTAGATGAATTTGGATTGAAAAACAACAATCCAACAAAAATATTTGGCGACTCGCAGAGTGCACAACACATGGCAAAGTTTGGAGGACATCACTCAACGACGAAACATATAGATTACAAGTACCACTTCATAAGAGATGCAGTTGAACGAAACATCGTCGAATTAAAATATGTCCCAACAAACGAAATGGCAGCAGACAGTTTAATCAAACCTGTTATTAAGGACAAACATTATTTTTGTTGAAAGCATTTTGGATTAATATTTTAAACTGGTTCATCTTGAGGATGCGTGTTGTATTATCAAGTTGTTTAAAAATACTTTCCATTATTGTTTGTTATCATTTATGTTTATCTGTTGTTTTTTATGTTCATAAAATATCATTTCTATATTTCATTCAAATAAATATTTCGATTCAATAACTTACAATAAAACCGTAACCGAAACCGATATCTATTTAAAACCGTGTCATTTCAGTAACTAAAACCGTAACCGAAACCGTTACATAAAAATCAGAAATAAATCGATATGCAAAACCGAAATAATCAGAATACTGATAAATTGATTAATCAATTAATCAGAAAACCTGTTTAATCAGAACCCTGATTAATTGATTAAACTGTAACGATAGTGTGGCAGCACTATGATAGTTATAGAAATGTTAAAAAGGGTTGCAAGGAAAAATACAACCCTGATAATGTAATAACGAATGCAAATAATCAATGCAAGTCGTTGAATTTCGCAGTTGTTGTGTGCAATAGTTTTCGTTTGTGAACAAAAGTTCGGCCATTAGATACATTTTCTTCCGCAAATAGAACTGCGTGATCAATGGGTTTTATATAAATATCCCGATATTTCCCAGACTCGTCAGAGATTCAACAACCAAAATAGTGTTCAGCCACCATGATGATTTGTATGGATGTTTTCAGATCTTGTAATCTAGCGTGTTAGCGCTGTAAACCGTGTGCTACAGTGACGCGCCTGGCAAAGGAACACAACCAACAACTATCAAACAACGTGCCACAACCTTACAATTCTTCAATTTAATCCAGCACACACTAGAATTCAGGGTGCTCCAAGACAGCGGACTCCGATAAAATTCATGTAACTGCATATTACGATGCACATTAAGTATTAATTTTTTCAAGAGGGAGGGAGAGATACCGATCCATTAACACCATCACACATTATTAATGAAATGAAAAATCATTTAAATTGATGCCAATATCTTCAGCGACTCGCCCAGCCCTTTTGGCGAAGATGTTGGGTACATATAAGCGACCTATTACCAAACTTTGCCCTCACTTCTTGGATATTTGAAAGCGGACGCTTTCAAAGGACGCCGACATGTTCAGAACCGCACTATACAATTTAATTTTATTTTAATTCTTTACTTTGTGTTGCTTGTCAAAGTTTATTGATATATATACATTTTTTAAAAATTTTGAGTTCGAATATTTTGTAACATCGCGCAACACGTTAAATTATTTAATTTTAGTTTTATTTTACTATTTTTAATAAAATCAGTGTTTTACAACCACAATCTTTGTTTTTTATTAGCAACAAGTAAATTTTTAATGGGGAAGGAGTTGTTTTCTTGGAATTATAAAATGCTGGCGTATGAATAACCCTTTATTACTAAAGGTAGCAGATTTATTATTCTTATAAGTCCTTCTACCTTTCGCATACATTTAACAAAAATTTTCCAGAAGTTTTAAAGGATCTGGCGGTGCTAAATTTTCAATGCTTTTATTATTGATTGGTAAAATGCTGGTAAAATGAACCGATATTCAAAACCAAGTGCTTCGTACTATACATCTTAGTTCGTAGCAACTAATAGTATAATTAAAATACAAAACATATATGTATAAGACAGTCGCACCTACAATTAATCTACCAAGTAGTATGATTGTTCTAGTCTTATTTAAATTATGTGGTGTCCTGAAAATTTAAATGGTGTTTTGTATCTGCCTGGTTTAAATAAAAATGAGTTAAAAAGTATTTGATTTGTATGTGGTACGTGACATTGTCACGTACCATATTTATATTTTTGTAAATTATAATAAAGAAAACAGTGGTTTTCGATTATTCGGGAGTTCTAGGACTTGTGCAAAAATTTACCTTTTCCGCCTATATTGGGTATATTTTGTTATTTTTGTAAAGTAAAACATTTGCACCCTTTCACATATAGTCTAAGGCAGGCATGTCAAACACGCGGCCCGCCAACATTTCTCTGCGGCCCGCGAAGACTTTTTAAATAATATAAAAAAAATATATTTTTAAGAAATGAAAAATTTTTTAAATTAATGATATTAAATTAAATTTCTTATCTTTGTTAAAAAATTATTAATTTATTTTAAAAAATCAATATTTTTGTATTTTCCAAAATTTAATAATAAGAAATTGATGAGTTTTTTATATAGAGTCTTAATTTATTTTCCTAATTTTCATTTTAAATATTATAAATGACGTTGCACAAATGGCATAATAATAATGTTTACCTTTTTTCATGAAGTAATATTGTAGCCGCGGTAGTTAAGTGGTTAGTGCGTTGGACTGCGAACAGAAAGGTCCCCGCTTCAAACCTGAACTGGGGCTAACAACATCTTTTCATAGAAAACATTTTTCTATACCGCGCTACCTCTCGGCAGTAAATGGCAAACCTACGAGAGTAAAACATTGCCTATGAAAAGCTCTCACCCGCCGTTCGGATTCGGCAATAAACTGTAGGTCCCACCACTTTGAGTACAAATATAACACGCACAGCTCAAAATAGTGAGAGAGCTCGGCCTAAGTTCTGATAGGACTTTAGTGCCAAACTACTATTATTATTGTTAATATTGTTTTATATTCATAAAATTTGAAATGTAATGTAAAGTTTTGAATTTCCCTTGGCTATATTTCACCGGCATTTATAAAAAATATATGGTAACGCTTTGAACTATTTTTGCAGTTTTAGTACGATTTGGCCTTTGATATTGGTACAAGAACTAATTCGATATCGAACTATTTTGCGGACATAAAAAGTTGCAACAATTTTAGATGATTGTTAGATCTGTTTTATAATTTTTTTCAATATACAGACAAAACATCGCAAACAAAAAAATAGCCTGCGGCGCTTTTAATTTGAATCACTGGAAAATTTTATCATATTAACATTATATTTTATTTTACAACAGAAGAACCAAATGCAAAAATTAATGATTTTTTTTTTATGGTACACAATTCCGGCCCGCCTCCTCTTTTGAGTTGCATGGTTTAAGGTATAATAACAGCTGTTTTAATAAAACCCAACTTGTAGTGGTGCTTGTTGCAATTAAAATAATATTGCTAATTCTTCGACCTCACAATAAAGATGACATAGCAACGTAAAAAATTAGCCTCAGTGTCCTGATTTTTAAATAAAAATTAAATTAAGAATGCCAATACAGCCCAATTAAGTATGCAATGAATATCAACCAAAAAAGTAACCACCGATATTAATTTATTTTTTGACTTTTGATCATTTCGCTACGAGAATTGAAAGTCAGAATCGCCTTTAAGAGAATTCTTCTAAGAACTAAACGAAACGTTTTTTTTAGAATTTAGGAGACAAAATTTATGCATTAGCTACGAGAATCTTGGAATCGACCTGCTGATGTTGTTAATGGTACATAATTTTTTGGGCAAATCTGAATTAGTCGTAAATGTTACTTCAACAAACCTTAGTAAGATAGTAGGCAGTCATGCCTTCTCTACCCTCATGTCGTTGGCCTTTCGTTAGAGTTAGGCTTATAATAGCATCTGCTAGAATATGTGCCGGAGGATTTATTTGTTCCACCAAAAGACGTTTGGAGCTATGTATAGCCAATATACACTGGGGGAATTGTTCGGGATCTTCTATTCCGGTATGCCAGTGATTAAATGCTAGACAGACCAATAAATACGTGTTACGTTCTAACATTTTGTGACAACCGACGAATCCTCGAACCTGCAACAAAATAATAAAATATTAATTATTATAAAACTCAGTTATTAAAATAATTTTAAATGATGTTATATATGAAGTAAATTGAATTGTACATTTATTAAGAACTATTAATAGTGGTGATCAAATATTTCTTGTAATTACATCTTGATCTTGAAATTTTTGCAAACGCAAGAGCGAGACGGGCTTCTGTAAAAGTTGCGTCGACAAATACTTTTCTTTTAAAAACGATTCTCATTACATGACTACGTCGATAGTTTTTGCGTTAATTTCGCAAATTAAATAAAGCACTGTACTGATGTATGTGGCCAAGTTGGTGGTCTAACAGTGATTTATTTTCAGAGATTTCATTTTGTTAGGATTACAACGTCATTTAGGGATATTTATTAGTTTTGCGGGCACTAACATGTATGTTTGGAATTTAAGTACACGGATGAAAAAGATGTGTTTGAATATGTTTGAATGTAATTAAAAATAATCCGAAATTAACATGTATTACGAATTTAGTGTAATTAAATTATAATTGAAATTAAATTTATTTTATAAATTTAGTTTATATTCTAATAACATATTGCTATGTGTAAATATTTTATATATAACCCAGCAGAATCTGTCAAAATTACCATAAATAAGTTACAATACAAACATAACATTTTAATTGCTTTTCAATATACTAATTCTTGGCAATTTAATTGGTTTTAACCATGTTTCAAAACATATGTTTCTACCTATCCCTCTTTTATCGTCGTTTACAAAATATATTGGTCATTTTACACATACTGATGTTTGAAAAAAAAAACAAAAAATGAAATTAGACGTAAATAAAAATATTCCTGTAACACACACACTCGGTGACCGTCATTTTCTGCCTACGTGTCTTGTTGAGAAAACGTGTTCGTACACGCTGCAAAAAAACAATTTATTTACATGTAAACATATTTATCTTTACATATAATTTTAATGTAAGAAAAGTAAATTTAGTGCTAATATCTTCTTTACACAATATTCATTTTTTTTCCGTTTTTAAATTTTTTTTTTATTTACATTATATAATTATAAAGTTAAACTTTTATTTTTCTTTATTACACATCTTTAATTTATACTTAATAAATTTATTTCCATCTATTGTTGCTGTTTTGAGTTCAGTGAATTACGGATTAATTAGATATTTCACACACAGCCACTATCTGGTATTAACAGTAATTGGCGGTACTTAAACAAATTCATCCACCAAAAAGAACTTTTGGACAATATGAAAAGTATTAATGTGAGTGTTACTGAGTACTAAAAGTAGGCAGCGTTGTTATTTAATTGTGATTTCGTAATGACAAACATACATATAATCAAAATAATGCTTTTATTTTTAAATTCGTTGTCACACTATAACAATCACGAATAACCAAATACATATAATTCAAAGAATCTTTCATTGACGTTGGGTATGTTAAATAGCGGAAATATCAAACATACATATATTAATATCTGATGAAAAATATATATTTTTACAGAAACATTAATATAGTAAATTCATGTAAATCCGCGATTAAAGAAATTTATGTTTATATATTATACAATTCAATTATAATGTAATTAGGTTTTACTGCTAATATTTATATAGTGATTTTATATTACGTTATAATTACATTCAGACATATACATATACCAACATCTTTTCTATCCTTGTATCGGTAATAATGTTGTCATTTAAAAATTTTAAAAATATACAAATTGTTAATAATAAGAGTTTAGCGCTACTAAAAAATCAAAGCCAAATTCGGCATGTTTTTTTACAGCAGCACGTCGTACAGCAGTACATCGTCGACGATACTGCAATATCGCTCAACTACATGTGACTATACCGTCTAACACCTAGTTGCAAAATTGAGATTTGGTATCATGAGATTTGGTGACATTGAAACACATTGTTTGGTGCTTCTCTCAATGTAATCGGACAAAAAATGGCCATGTAATTACATTTAAAGCAATACTGTTTCTAAACGCTGCAAAAAAAAGGGCTATCCCAAACATAATTTTGCTGGCGCTACATATATCTTTGGAGGTTTATTAAAACAAAAGTAGTATAGCGTTGTCAAACATTATTATAATAACTGGCACACATATTTTTGTTTTCGCTCAAACATACTTATGTTCATAATGAATAATTTTTGGTGTTCTTGCAAACAAATATATGTTTGATTGTGAAAAACATTTTATTTACATGTAAATATATTGATGTTTACATTTTATATTAATGTAATAAAAGTTAATTTAGTGCTAATATTTTTTACACAATATTTATTTTTTTTTCACTTTTTTTTCATTACATTTTTTGTATTATTTATATTATGTAATTATTAACTTAAACTTTTATTTTTTTATTACATATCTTTTATTTATACTTAATAATTTTATTTCCATCTATTGTTCCTATTTTGAGCTCAATGAATTACGAATTAATTGGATATTGCACAAACAGCCACTATTTGGCATTAACAGTGATTGGCGGTACTTAAACAAATTCATCCACCAGAAAGAACTTTTGAACTATAAGAAACGTATTATTGTGAGTGCTAAAAGTAGGCAGCGTTGTATTTATTTGTAATGCCAAACATAAATATAATTAAAGCGTTGTCACTCTCATTTAATTATTTTTAAATTCGTTGTCACAATCAAATAACCAAATATATATATTCAAAGGACATTTTTTGACGTTGGCTGTGTTAAATAGCAGATATTACTAACATACATACAGTAATATCTGATGAAATATATCTGTTTCTACAAAAACATTAATATAATAAATTCACATAAATCCGCGATTAAAGCAATGTATGTTTGAATAGCGTATAATAATATTTCAATCTGAACAAAATAATAATACAATTCAATTATAATGTAATTAGATTTTACTCCTAATACTTATATGGTGATTTCGAATTACATTCAAGCATATTCAACCAAATCTTTTCTATCCGTGTACATTATCACAAAATGTGGAAGAAAAACTGCCTATCTACAGTAGGTAGGAAAGTTTGCATTTTTATTTTATTCCTTTCACACTTAAATTTCCAATTTATTGTATGAATATTTAACTCTTTACACTCAAAATTTAGTATTCCGTTAAATTTTGACTTCTTATAAAAATATTATTTAAATAAATAATATATTAGCAAGATGAGCGATTATACAACCGAGTATAAGTTTGTATTCATCTATTTTAACAACAGTATAAACCAAGTTTGAACATCAAAACGACGAATTAATAAAAAAAGTAGAATAACTAATTAAAAAAATATATAAAAAATATTTCCTTCAGCAAGACAATGTTGGAACTATGCAGGTGGAGTAAACATTGATACGAAATCATATCTGTGGCAATATGAAATAACAACATAACTCGAGATATGCTAAAATTGAGTTATTATTATAATTCTGATATACGAATTCATTTTGTGTCAAATTTTGACACTGATCCTCCCAATAGTTGCTGAAATATACTAAACGTAAAAGCATATCTACTTGTTATTAAATATTTATTTTCATTAAAAAAAAAACTTTCGAAAAAAATTGTAACAAAAACATTTTGCAGCCATTTATTTTATTTAAGTTTTTCTTAAATTTGCAAAAATAATTTTTAAATCATTTTTGAAGATCATTTCCAGTTGTAATGTTTAAAAATGCTCTCCTGAAAAGTTCATAAAAAGGACCTATTCTTTTATTTCATATTGCCACAGATATTTTTTATAACAAAATTTTCTGTTTGTTTTCAAACATCAGTATTTATTTATTTTAAATCAACTTTATTTAGCCTCTCTTTATTATTTAAATAAATAAAATCAGATCAGAAAAGTAAATGCATTAATTTTCATACAGAGCAAAAATGATACCTGTCTATTTCGTTCACAGCCTAATAAGACACTTTAATTTTCATTTAAATAAAATTCATAAAAACAATATTTATAAAACCAATATCTTCTGTTTTCTAGTTTCTGGCGATGTCTTTACTGCAAGCTAATTAATTAGAATAAGCAAGGTTTGACGACATTATCACTAAAGACTAATAGTCAGTTTCAAAAAGATGTTGTGATGATGGATACCTCGGGGGATGTTTTATAAAGTAATTTAGGGCCTGCCTAACAATTTTACTGGCGCTTATAATCGCCACTGGCCAATGTTGTAAATGCCGGCACTTTAAAGCGCCATGGCAGATTGGAGCCGATAATTGGCTATATTAAAAAAGATGCCGATTGTGTATAAAAAATATATATATACATATATATCTATATATATATATATATATATATATATATATATATATATATATATATATATATATATATATATATATATATGTATATATATATATATATATATATATATATAGATATATATGTATATATATATTTTTTATACACAATCGGCATCTTTTTTAATATATATGTATATATATATATATATATATATATATAATTATATGTATATATATATATATATATATATATATATATATATATATATATATATATATATATATATATATATATATAACACTGCAAAAAATGCAAGATTCTTGCGTTTTTTTTATCATTTTAATGTATTTATTATGTTTTTTAAGGTAAACAGATAAACGGAGAGATTCGGGCTCTTACAGGTCAAGTCAAGTACCTTGGAGTAATCCTTGATTCTAAACTTAACTGGAAGGCACAAATAACTAGCAGAGCCACAAAAGCCGTTAGGGTTTGGATAACCTGTATTGGTCCTACGTGGGGACTTCGACCAAAGATGGCCCACTGAATTTTCACCCGCGTTGTACGACCAATACTATGGCTATGGCTATGGGATGTAAATGTAACATCAAACCACTCGAGAAGGTGCAAAGGGCGTGTTGTCTCGGCATCTGAGGTGCGATGTCTATCACTTCGACCAAATCCATTGAGACTATTCTAAACATACGTCCAATACAAATTCAAGTTAAATATGAGGCCCCTGTCGCAGCGTCTCGACTTAACGTCCTGAAGGGATGGCTTAATTCAGAGACATTAACCAATCACCAGACCATAATTAACTCAATTCTTAATACTGTTTCTTCAGGTAATTGGAACTGCAACCACATCCCGAAGACAACCAATCATACCGCCGCAAAGTTCGCTTTCCCGACTAGGGAGGAATGAAACAACGGTCAGGTATTGTCTAGCTATCCGGGGATCCACCTCTACACTGACGGATCAAAACTAAACGGTCACACTGTGAAGCCTTTTCTGCAAAAGAAAGCTTTTGTCTGCATGACCACAACACCGTCTTTCAGGCGGAAGTAGTAACAGAGGGGGCTAAATTTATACAAAGCACTCACTGTGTAAACAAGTGTATTAACATTTTCTCAGACAGACAAGCTGCCATTAGGGCTATATCCACGGACAAGGTGAAATCCAGAGTGATTTTACAATGTAAAGAGGCCCTTGCTGATCTCTTATTTGTTAACACTGGGGATATTACATGGGTCCCAGATAGCGATGATCATTTGCAAGAACAAGGAAAGAAATTGTAATCTTGTTCTTGCTCTTGTTTTTGCATAGGAACATATGACTTTTCTTGCTCTCGCTTGCAAGAATCTTTCAAAATTTTACTTTTTAAATTTTAAATAAAAGATCGACGACAAATATCTTAAACTGCATATTAATTATGAAAACGAATAGAGTTTGTATTTAAGTTACTTATTTTCCATATTTTCAATTTCTTTAACAAAAAAAAATTATTTACTAAAAAAAAAAATCCAATAACATAAAAATATTAATTATATTTTAACATGAGTGAATTCATGTAAATAAAAAATAATTATACAAATCAAGTAATGTATAATTCAAAATCTAAAGTCCATAATAAAATGAACACATACATTCATAATAAATAAAAGGAATATTTCGTATAGGTATATTTCTGTTTTTGTCAGAGAATAAAAAAATACGAACACAAATAATATCTTAAAGGGTAACATTTATCTTTGCGAACACAATTTTCCACAATTTTTTTTATGGTATTAAAAAGTATAATAAAATGTGACGTTGCATATAAAAAACGGCTTTGTCCATTTTTTGGAAAAAAAAACATTTAAAGCAGGATTCGCATACTAGAGCAGGTATAACATTTATTGTATTTTTATCGGAAATTAAACCAGTTGGGAAGGTTAGATCACATGGGAAATGATAGTTAGGATTATCAAAATTATAGTCGGTCTAAGCCGACTATAAATACCTACACATATGTGTGGTTATTCAAAGAATCTTTCATTGACGTTGGGTATGTTAAATAGCGGAAATATCAAACATACATATATTAATATCTGATGAAAAATATATATTTTTACAGAAACATTAATATAGTAAATTCATGTAAATCCGCGATTAAAGAAATTTATGTTTATATATTATACAATTCAATTATAATGTAATTAGGTTTTACTGCTAATATTTATATAGTGATTTTAAATTACGTTATAATTACATTCAGACATATACATATACCAACATCTTTTCTATCCTTGTATCGGTAATAATGTTGTCATTTAAAAATTTTAAAAAATATACAAATTGTTAATAATAAGAGTTTAGCGCTACTAAAAAATCAAAGCCAAATTCGGCATGTTTTTTTACAGCAGCACATCGTACAGCAGTACATCGTCGACGATACTGCAATATCGCTCAACTACATGTGACTATACCGTCTAACACCTAGTTGCAAAATTGAGATTTGGTATCATGAGATTTGGTGACATTGAAACACATTGTTTGGTGCTTCTCTCAATGTAATCGGACAAAAAATGGCCATGTAATTACATTTAAAGCAATACTGTTTCTAAACGCTGCAAAAAAAAGGGCTATCCCAAACATAATTTTGCTGGCGCTACATATATCTTTGGAGGTTTATGAAAACAAAAGTAGTATAGCGTTGTCAAACATTATTATAATAACTGGCACACTTATTTTTGTTTTCGCTCAAACATACTTATGTTCATAAAGAATAATTTTTGGTGTTCTTGCAAACAAATATATGTTTGATTGTGAAAAACATTTTATTTACATGTAAATATATTGATGTTTACATTTTATATTAATGTAATAAAAGTTAATTTAGTGCTAATATTTTTTTACACAATATTTATTTTTTTTTTCACTTTTTTTTCATTACATTTTTTGTATTATTTATATTATGTAATTATTAACTTAAACTTTTATTTTTTTATTACATATCTTTTATTTATACTTAATAATTTTATTTCCATCTATTGTTCCTATTTTGAGCTCAATGAATTACGAATTAATTGGATATTGCACAAACAGCCACTATTTGGCATTAACAGTGATTGGCGGTACTTAAACAAATTCATCCACCAAAAAGAACTTTTGAACTATAAGAAACGTATTATTGTGAGTGCTAAAAGTAGGCAGCGTTGTATTTATTTGTAATGCCAAACATAAATATAATTAAAGCGTTGTCACTCTCATTTAATTATTTTTAAATTCGTTGTCACAATCAAATAACCAAATATATATATTCAAAGGACATTTTTTGACGTTGGCTGTGTTAAATAGCAGATATTACTAACATACATACAGTAATATCTGATGAAATATATCTGTTTCTACAAAAACATTAATATAATAAATTCACATAAATCCGCGATTAAAGCAATGTATGTTTGAATAGCGTATAATAATATTTCAATCTGAACAAAATAATAATACAATTCAATTATAATGTAATTAGATTTTACTCCTAATACTTATATGGTGATTTCGAATTACATTCAAGCATATTCAACCAAATCTTTTCTATCCGTGTACATTATCACAAAATGTGGAAGAAAAACTGCCTATCTACAGTAGGTAGGAAAGTTTGCATTTTTATTTTATTCCTTTCACACTTAAATTTCCAATTTATTGTATGAATATTTAACTCTTTACACTCAAAATTTAGTATTCCGTTAAATTTTGACTTCTTATAAAAATATTATTTAAATAAATAATATATTAGCAAGATGAGCGATTATACAACCGAGTATAAGTTTGTATTCATCTATTTTAACAACAGTATAAACCAAGTTTGAACATCAAAACGACGAATTAATAAAAAAAGTAGAATAACTAATTAAAAAAATATATAAAAAATATTTCCTTCAGCAAGACAATGTTGGAACTATGCAGGTGGAGTAAACATTGATACGAAATCATATCTGTGGCAATATGAAATAACAACATAACTCGAGATATGCTAAAATTGAGTTATTATTATAATTCTGATATACGAATTCATTTTGTGTCAAATTTTGACACTGATCCTCCCAATAGTTGCTGAAATATACTAAACGTAAAAGCATATCTACTTGTTATTAAATATTTATTTTCATTAAAAAAAAAACTTTCGAAAAAAATTGTAACAAAAACATTTTGCAGCCATTTATTTTATTTAAGTTTTTCTTAAATTTGCAAAAATAATTTTTAAATCATTTTTGAAGATCATTTCCAGTTGTAATGTTTAAAAATGCTCTCCTGAAAAGTTCATAAAAAGGACCTATTCTTTTATTTCATATTGCCACAGATATTTTTTATAACAAAATTTTCTGTTTGTTTTCAAACATCAGTATTTATTTATTTTAAATCAACTTTATTTAGCCTCTCTTTATTATTTAAATAAATAAAATCAGATCAGAAAAGTAAATGCATTAATTTTCATACAGAGCAAAAATGATACCTGTCTATTTCGTTCACAGCCTAATAAGACACTTTAATTTTCATTTAAATAAAATTCATAAAAACAATATTTATAAAACCAATATCTTCTGTTTTCTAGTTTCTGGCGATGTCTTTACTGCAAGCTAATTAATTAGAATAAGCAAGGTTTGACGACATTATCACTAAAGACTAATAGTCAGTTTCAAAAAGATGTTGTGATGATGGATACCTCGGGGGATGTTTTATAAAGTAATTTAGGGCCTGCCTAACAATTTTACTGGCGCTTATAATCGCCACTGGCCAATGTTGTAAATGCCGGCACTTTAAAGCGCCATGGCAGATTGGAGCCGATAATTGGCTATATTAAAAAAGATGCCGATTGTGTATAAAAAATATATATATACATATATATCTATATATATATATATATATATATATATATATATATATATATATATATATGTATATATATATATCTATATATATATATATATATATATGTATATATATATATATATATATATATATATATATATATAATTATATGTATATATATATATATATATATATATATATATATATATATATATATATAACACTGCAAAAAATGCAAGATTCTTGCGTTTTTTTTATCATTTTAATGTATTTATTATGTTTTTAATGTAAACAGATAAACGGAGAGATTCGGGCTCTTACAGGTCAAGTCAAGTACCTTGGAGTAATCCTTGATTCTAAACTTAACTGGAAGGCACAAATAACTAGCAGAGCCACAAAAGCCGTTAGGGTTTGGATAACCTGTATTGGTCCTACGTGGGGACTTCGACCAAAGATGGCCCACTGAATTTTCACCCGCGTTGTACGACCAATACTATGGCTATGGCTATGGGATGTAAATGTAACATCAAACCACTCGAGAAGGTGCAAAGGGCGTGTTGTCTCGGCATCTGAGGTGCGATGTCTATCACTTCGACCAAATCCATTGAGACTATTCTAAACATACGTCCAATACAAATTCAAGTTAAATATGAGGCCCCTGTCGCAGCGTCTCGACTTAACGTCCTGAAGGGATGGCTTAATTCAGAGACATTAACCAATCACCAGACCATAATTAACTCAATTCTTAATACTGTTTCTTCAGGTAATTGGAACTGCAACCACATCCCGAAGACAACCAATCATACCGCCGCAAAGTTCGCTTTCCCGACTAGGGAGGAATGAAACAACGGTCAGGTATTGTCTAGCTATCCGGGGATCCACCTCTACACTGACGGATCAAAACTAAACGGTCACACTGTGAAGCCTTTTCTGCAAAAGAAAGCTTTTGTCTGCATGACCACAACACCGTCTTTCAGGCGGAAGTAGTAACAGAGGGGGCTAAATTTATACAAAGCACTCACTGTGTAAACAAGTGTATTAACATTTTCTCAGACAGACAAGCTGCCATTAGGGCTATATCCACGGACAAGGTGAAATCCAGAGTGATTTTACAATGTAAAGAGGCCCTTGCTGATCTCTTATTTGTTAACACTGGGGATATTACATGGGTCCCAGATAGCGATGATCATTTGCAAGAACAAGGAAAGAAATTGTAATCTTGTTCTTGCTCTTGTTTTTGCATAGGAACATATGACTTTTCTTGCTCTCGCTTGCAAGAATCTTTCAAAATTTTACTTTTTAAATTTTAAATAAAAGATCGACGACAAATATCTTAAACTGCATATTAATTATGAAAACGAATAGAGTTTGTATTTAAGTTACTTATTTTCCATATTTTCAATTTCTTTAACAAAAAAAAATTATTTACTAAAAAAAAAAATCCAATAACATAAAAATATTAATTATATTTTAACATGAGTGAATTCATGTAAATAAAAAATAATTATACAAATCAAGTAATGTATAATTCAAAATCTAAAGTCCATAATAAAATGAACACATACATTCATAATAAATAAAAGGAATATTTCGTATAGGTATATTTCTGTTTTTGTCAGAGAATAAAAAAATACGAACACAAATAATATCTTAAAGGGTAACATTTATCTTAGCGAACACAATTTTCCACAATTTTTTTTATGGTATTAAAAAGTATAATAAAATGTGACGTTGCATATAAAAAACGCCTTTGTCCATTTTTTGGAAAAAAAAACATTTAAAGCAGGATTCGCATACTAGAGCAGGTATAACATTTATTGTATTTTTATCGGAAATTAAACCAGTTGGGAAGGTTAGATCACATGGGAAATGATAGTTAGGATTATCAAAATTATAGTCGGTCTAAGCCGACTATAAATACCTACACATATGTGTGGTTATTCAAAGAATCTTTCATTGACGTTGGGTATGTTAAATAGCGGAAATATCAAACATACATATATTAATATCTGATGAAAAATATATATTTTTACAGAAACATTAATATAGTAAATTCATGTAAATCCGCGATTAAAGAAATTTATGTTTATATATTATACAATTCAATTATAATGTAATTAGGTTTTACTGCTAATATTTATATAGTGATTTTAAATTACGTTATAATTACATTCAGACATATACATATACCAACATCTTTTCTATCCTTGTATCGGTAATAATGTTGTCATTTAAAAATTTTAAAAATATACAAATTGTTAATAATAAGAGTTTAGCGCTACTAAAAAATCAAAGCCAAATTCGGCATGTTTTTTTACAGCAGCACATCGTACAGCAGTACATCGTCGACGATACTGCAATATCGCTCAACTACATGTGACTATACCGTCTAACACCTAGTTGCAAAATTGAGATTTGGTATCATGAGATTTGGTGACATTGAAACACATTGTTTGGTGCTTCTCTCAATGTAATCGGACAAAAAATGGCCATGTAATTACATTTAAAGCAATACTGTTTCTAAACGCTGCAAAAAAGGGCTATCCCAAACATAATTTTGCTGGCGCTACATATATCTTTGGAGGTTTATGAAAACAAAAGTAGTATAGCGTTGTCAAACATTATTATAATAACTGGCACACTTATTTTTGTTTTCGCTCAAACATACTTATGTTCATAAAGAATAATTTTTGGTGTTCTTGCAAACAAATATATGTTTGATTGTGAAAAACATTTTATTTACATGTAAATATATTGATGTTTACATTTTATATTAATGTAATAAAAGTTAATTTAGTGCTAATATTTTTTACACAATATTTATTTTTTTTTTCACTTTTTTTTCATTACATTTTTTGTATTATTTATATTATGTAATTATTAACTTAAACTTTTATTTTTTTATTACATATCTTTTATTTATACTTAATAATTTTATTTCCATCTATTGTTCCTATTTTGAGCTCAATGAATTACGAATTAATTGGATATTGCACAAACAGCCACTATTTGGCATTAACAGTGATTGGCGGTACTTAAACAAATTCATCCACCAAAAAGAACTTTTGAACTATAAGAAACGTATTATTGTGAGTGCTAAAAGTAGGCAGCGTTGTATTTATTTGTAATGCCAAACATAAATATAATTAAAGCGTTGTCACTCTCATTTAATTATTTTTAAATTCGTTGTCACAATCAAATAACCAAATATATATATTCAAAGGACATTTTTTGACGTTGGCTGTGTTAAATAGCAGATATTACTAACATACATACAGTAATATCTGATGAAATATATCTGTTTCTACAAAAACATTAATATAATAAATTCACATAAATCCGCGATTAAAGCAATGTATGTTTGAATAGCGTATAATAATATTTCAATCTGAACAAAATAATAATACAATTCAATTATAATGTAATTAGATTTTACTCCTAATACTTATATGGTGATTTCGAATTACATTCAAGCATATTCAACCAAATCTTTTCTATCCGTGTACATTATCACAAAATGTGGAAGAAAAACTGCCTATCTACAGTAGGTAGGAAAGTTTGCATTTTTATTTTATTCCTTTCACACTTAAATTTCCAATTTATTGTATGAATATTTAACTCTTTACACTCAAAATTTAGTATTCCGTTAAATTTTGACTTCTTATAAAAATATTATTTAAATAAATAATATATTAGCAAGATGAGCGATTATACAACCGAGTATAAGTTTGTATTCATCTATTTTAACAACAGTATAAACCAAGTTTGAACATCAAAACGACGAATTAATAAAAAAAGTAGAATAACTAATTAAAAAAATATATAAAAAATATTTCCTTCAGCAAGACAATGTTGGAACTATGCAGGTGGAGTAAACATTGATACGAAATCATATCTGTGGCAATATGAAATAACAACATAACTCGAGATATGCTAAAATTGAGTTATTATTATAATTCTGATATACGAATTCATTTTGTGTCAAATTTTGACACTGATCCTCCCAATAGTTGCTGAAATATACTAAACGTAAAAGCATATCTACTTGTTATTAAATATTTATTTTCATTAAAAAAAAAACTTTCGAAAAAAATTGTAACAAAAACATTTTGCAGCCATTTATTTTATTTAAGTTTTTCTTAAATTTGCAAAAATAATTTTTAAATCATTTTTAAAGATCATTTCCAGTTGTAATGTTTAAAAATGCTCTCCTGAAAAGTTCATAAAAAGGACCTATTCTTTTATTTCATATTGCCACAGATATTTTTTATAACAAAATTTTCTGTTTGTTTTCAAACATCAGTATATTTAACAACACTGAATACATACCTTAAAAACCGACAAAAGAAACGTAGGTAGAAAACATGGTTGGGTAAATTCATGTATTTCGGGATTGTCTACATTTTTGTGTAAATAATGTAGACAATTACGTAAATAATGTAGACTATGTATACAATTGTATATACTATGTTAACAATTATATATACTGCCTAATGCTATTAATATTATTTCAATAAAAGAATTGTTTTTATCAAAATAAGTATTATTAATAGTAGCGTTATCAGTCTTGAATCTACACACAAAAGAAAAATTTTGGAATTTTACGATCATAAAGCGAGGCAACTTGTTTTCTCGCTTTATAGTCGGTTTTTTAAACACGCATTTAAAATTGAATCTCTAATGTTAAAATTTAAAATTTAAGAATCAACAATACATGTGTAAAATAAAAACATTCAAATGTGGAAAATTACTCTTTATTGGTGTAAACTGAAACATAAAATGTATTAGTTTAAACATAAAATGTGTAAAATTATTATACATTTCTAAAATGAAAAGTGTGTAAAATTAAACATTAAATATTAATTTCTTATTTTCGATTCATAAATGTCTAAGTATAATTTTGCTCTGAGAACATCAATGTATTACTTTTTAAATCAACTTTATTTAGCCTCTCTTTATTATTTAAATAAATAAAATCAGATCAGAAAAGTAAATGCATTAATTTTCATACAGAGCAAAAATGATACCTGTCTATTTCGTTCACAGCCTAATAAGACACTTTAATTTTCATTTAAATAAAATTCATAAAAACAATATTTATAAAACCAATATCTTCTGTTTTCTAGTTTCTGGCGATGTCTTTACTGCAAGGTAATTAATTAGAATAAGCAAGGTTTGACGACATTATTACTAAAGACTAATAGTCAGTTTCAAAAAGATGTTGTGATGATGGATACCTCGGGGGATGTTTTATAAAGTAATTTAGGGCCTGCCTAACAATTTTACTGGCGCTTATAATCGCCACTGGCCAATGTTGTAAATGCCGGCACTTTAAAGCGCCATGGCAGATTGGAGCCGATAATTGGCTATATTAAAAAAGATGTCGATTGTGTATAAAAAATATATATATACATATATATATATATATATATATATATATGTATATATATATATATATATATATATATATATATATATATATATATATATATATATATATATATATATGTATATATATATACATATATATATATATATATATATATATATATATATATATATGTATATATATATATATATATATATATATATATATATATATATATATATATATATATATATATATATATATATTTATATATATATATATATATATATATATATATAACACTGCAAAAAATGCAAGATTCTTGCGTTTTTTTTATCATTTTAATGTATTTATTATGTTTTTTAAGGTAAACAGATAAACGGAGAGATTCGGGCTCTTACAGGTCAAGTCAAGTACCTTGGAGTAATCCTTGATTCTAAACTTAACTGGAAGGCACAAATAACTAGCAGAGCCACAAAAGCCGTTAGGGTTTGAATAACCTGTATTGGTCCTACGTGGGGACTTCGACCAAAGATGGCCCACTGAATTTTCACCCGCGTTGTACGACCAATACTCACATATGCGTCACTTGTATTGTGGACGGCTATGGGATGTAAATGTAACATCAAACCACTCGAGAAGGTGCAAAGGGCGTGTTGTCTCGGCATCTGAGGTGCGATGTCTATCACTTCGACCAAATCCATTGAGACTATTCTAAACATACGTCCAATACAAATTCAAGTTAAATATGAGGCCCCTGTCGCAGCGTCTCGACTTAACGTCCTGAAGGGATGGCTTAATTCAGAGACATTAACCAATCACCAGACCATAATTAACTCAATTCTTAATACTGTTTCTTCAGGTAATTGGAACTGCAACCACATCCCGAAGACAACCAATCATACCGCCGCAAAGTTCGCTTTCCCGACTAGGGAGGAATGAAACAACGGTCAGGTATTGTCTAGCTATCCGGGGATCCACCTCTACACTGACGGATCAAAACTAAACGGTCACACTGTGAAGCCTTTTCTGCAAAAGAAAGCTTTTGTCTGCATGACCACAACACCGTCTTTCAGGCGGAAGTAGTAACAGAGGGGGCTAAATTTATACAAAGCACTCACTGTGTAAACAAGTGTATTAACATTTTCTCAGACAGACAAGCTGCCATTAGGGCTATATCCACGGACAAGGTGAAATCCAGAGTGATTTTACAATGTAAAGAGGCCCTTGCTGATCTCTTATTTGTTAACACTGGGGATATTACATGGGTCCCAGATAGCGATGATCATTTGCAAGAACAAGGAAAGAAATTGTAATCTTGTTCTTGCTCTTGTTTTTGCATAGGAACATATGACTTTTCTTGCTCTCGCTTGCAAGAATCTTTCAAAATTTTACTTTTTAAATTTTAAATAAAAGATCGACGACAAATATCTTAAACTGCATATTAATTATGAAAACGAATAGAGTTTGTATTTAAGTTACTTATTTTCCATATTTTCAATTTCTTTAACAAAAAAAAATTATTTACTAAAAAAAAAAATCCAATAACATAAAAATATTAATTATATTTTAACATGAGTGAATTCATGTAAATAAAAAATAATTATACAAATCAAGTAATGTATAATTCAAAATCTAAAGTCCATAATAAAATGAACACATACATTCATAATAAATAAAAGGAATATTTCGTATAGGTATATTTCTGTTTTTGTCAGAGAATAAAAAAATACGAACACAAATAATATCTTAAAGGGTAACATTTATCTTTGCGAACACAATTTTCCACAATTTTTTTTATGGTATTAAAAAGTATAATAAAATGTGACGTTGCATATAAAAAACGGCTTTGTCCATTTTTTGGAAAAAAAAACATTTAAAGCAGGATTCGCATACTAGAGCAGGTATAACATTTATTGTATTTTTATCGGAAATTAAACCAGTTGGGAAGGTTAGATCACATGGGAAATGATAGTTAGGATTATCAAAATTATAGTCGGTCTAAGCCGACTATAAATACCTACACATATGTGTGGTTACCAGGGTATACGAATCCAGAAAATAACTACAAACTTTCAATCGCTGAAGAATTTTCATTCATTTGATACCCATATTTACAAATGGGTAGGTGTTCCGAATTTCGATTTTTTATTTTGGGAACCACAAGTCGTTTCGGCGGAAAACATTATTTTTATGTATTTAAGCATGATGTCAATATATATTTGACTAAAAAAGTTTACCTAAGCACGTATACGGTAAAATTGATCTGTAGATGTAGATTTTTTATGAGATTTTTGCACCAAAGAACGAATTAGTTGGACCAACCGTCTTTTTTGCCAACAGATTTATTTAGTTATGTCAACAATACACTGATTCAGTTATTGCAACACCGCGTATCCGTTCACACATCTAATGAATACAATTGACACAACCAATTTGTTTAGTTGTGATAGCCAATTTAATTATTTTAAATCGGCCAATTTACCTAGCCCCAACAACAGCAGTCACAACAGCGTTCCCAAGATCGAAAGTTACCGACGATTCGTTGTACTGCTGATTTCGTGTTTGCAACACGCTGGTCTGCTAGGGATGCATATATTTAATACAACATATAGAAATAAAATTGTAAGAACTCTGTAGAATAGTATGTCTCTTGTTGATAAAAGTATATTTGGTCAAGAAAAAACCGAACAGTTACAACGAACAAGCCTTAAAACAATTCCAAATTTTGTTTAACACGTGGCACGCGCTGTCCGCAGCACAAAAAAAATGATTGAAAAATCTGAAGCTTGTGCGACTGATGGTGTCCTGCTTTCGCATCGCTTTTATACAAGATAACTGATTTTGCAGTTGAATCAAATAAATATTGGTTGCTACAACCTAATGTTATATAATTTAATCAATATAACCAACTATCTGTCGAATCAGCTAAATATTGGTTATGTCTAATTTTGAATTTAGTTGCCGTAGCAAAGGAAATAAAAAAAATTTAAAATGCATAAAAATATATATATATATATCATATGTCATATATCATATATATATATATCATATATATATATATATATATATATATATATCATATATATATATATATATATATATATATATATATATATATATATATATATATATATATATATATATATATATATACATATATATATATATATATATATATATATATATATATATATATATAACACAAGACTAACACTGCAAGAAATGCAAGATTCTTGCGTTTTTTTTATCATTTTAATGTATTTATTATGTTTTTTAAGGTAATAATGAAATTAAAAAGAATTCATGATATTACTAAAGATTGAAAAACAAGTAACAATGGAAAGCGTGCAAAATATTTATGAACATGTACATTTATGAAAATGTGTGTTTTTTATTTTTTTGTTTTTCAAGCCTAAAGAATAGAGGCATCTGAAAAATAATGTTTGGGAAGCACTTTTGATGTGGTAAATAGCTACTAGTTCGAACATCGATTGTGCATTATCACATTATTATTTTTGTTTTTCTTTTATATATAGTTTTTTTTTGTTAATTGTAAAATCATGAAGTTTTTCTTAAGGTAAGTTATATGTGCATTATTTCATTTAACTTATAAAAACAAAAAAAAAAACAAAAATAATATATGAACATTTTCAGTGTTCCTCATTGCTTTTTGCGTTTTTCGTTTTTTTTTTCACAAATCAGCTGATTAGTTTGATAGTGCAACAACAACAAAAATGCAAATGAAGCAGCATCGAAGCTTTTGATAGAAATTTTGGTGGGAAATTTTTAGTACTACAAATAAAACTCCTTGTTGTTGCCAACTAGATAGCTGTACTATATACATACATGTAGTGTGGTGCAATGCGACCAGTGTTGCCACTTTTTGTGTAATTCCACAAAAACATTGCATTTTTGATCTTATTGTGTATAATTTGTGTAATTTAATTTTTGTGTAATTTACAATCAAATAAAATTACACTACAAAAGCAAAATTTAAAGACTTCCAAGAATATTTGGACATGGATATATAAAACACACGATGACATTTCGTTAATTTAAGGAAATTGTTACTATGTTTTAGGAAATTTGAACAAAATTTAAGAATGACATTTCCTAAAACTAAGGATGATTTATTGATATTAAGGAAATCTAAACTAAATTTACGGATGATATTTCCTAAGGGTGTTTAAGGGATGGTAAACTACATGAAGGTTGATATTTTTAATATAAATATAAGTAATTTTCTTTATTTTAATCTTGAAATTGAATGATATAGTTGTGGTGATTCTTGGGAAACATCGTTGCGGTCATTTGTGTTTATCCATTTGGTAGATTCATCAATGTTTTCTTTCTTATCTAAATGTATTAAAATAAAATAAATGACAAGGCTATGTTTAATTTTATGACATGCTTACATGGAATATACGGGAAAATGTTTAGATAATCCTTTTTGAAAGATTCAGGTTCACATATCTAACGTTCGCATTTATTTAAATTTGAATTTATTTTAATTTTGAAGGAAATAAAAAAAATTTAAAATGCATAAAAATATATATATCATATGTCATATATCATATATATATATATCATATATATATATATATATATATATATATATATATATATATATATATATATATATATAGATATATATATATATATATATATATATATATATATATATATATATATATATATATATATATATATATATATATATATATAACACAAGACTAACACTGCAAGAAATGCAAGATTCTTGCGTTTTTTTTTATCATTTTAATGTATTTATTATGTTTTTTAAGGTAATAATGAAATTCAAAAGAATTCATGATATTACTAAAGATTGAAAAACAAGTAACAATGGAAAGCGTGCAAAATATTTATGAACATGTACATTTATGAAAATGTGTGTTTTTTATTTTTTTGTTTTTCAAGTCTAAAGAATAGAGGCATCTGAAAAATAAGGTTTGTGAAGCACTTTTGATGTGGTAAATAGCTGCTAGTTCGAACATCGATTGTGCATTATCACATTATTATTTTTGTTTTTCTTTTATATATAGTTTTTTTTTTGTTAATTGTAAAATCATGAAGTTTTTCTGAAGGTAAGTTATATGTGCATTATTTCATTTAACTTATAAAAACAAAAAAAAAAACAAAAATAATATATGAACATTTTCAGTGTTCCTCATTGCTTTTTGCGTTTTTCGTTTTTTTTTTCACAAATCAGCTGATTAGTTTGATAGTGCAACAACAACAAAAATTAAAAAAGAAGCAGCATCGAAGCTTTTGATAGAATTTTTGGTGGGAAATTTTTAGTACTACAAAGAAAACTCCTTGTTGTTGCCAACTAGATAGCTGTACTATATACATACATGTAGTGTGGTGCAATGCGACCAGTGTTGCCACTTTTTGTGTAATTCCACAAAAACATTGCATTTTTGATCTTATTGTGTATAATTTGTGTAATTTAATTTTTGTGTAATTTACAATCAAATAAAATTACACTACAAAAGCAAAATTTAAAGACTTTCAAGAATATTTGGACATGGATATATAAAACACACGATGACATTTCGTTAATTTAAGGAAATTGTTACTATGTTTTAGGAAATTTGAACAAAATTTAAGAATGACATTTCCTAAAACTAAGGATGATTTATTGATATTAAGGAAATCTAAACTAAATTTACGGATGATATTTCCTAAGGGTGTTTAAGGGATGGTAAACTACATGAAGGTTGATATTTTTAATATAAATATAAGTAATTTTCTTTATTTTAATCTTGAAATTGAATGATATAGTTGTGGTGATTCTTGGGAAACATCGTTGCGGTCATTTGTGTTTATCCATTTGGTAGATTCATCAATGTTTTCTTTCTTATCTAAATGTATTAAAATAAAATAAATGACAAGGCTATGTTTAATTTTATGACATGCTTACATGGAAAATACAGGAAAATGTTTAGATAATCCTTTTTGAAAGATTCAGGTTCACATATCTAACGTTCGCATTTATTTAAATTTGAATTTATTTTAATTTTGAGTATATTTGACATAAATTACTCAATTATTTGTGAAAAAATAACTACTTTCATATAAATCAAGAAATAAAAATAAATTTTTTTGGCGTTTGCAATACCTCACAACAAATGACAAGGTTGCCGACTGCTCTAACGTATAAGTAAAACTAGTAATTTTTGAATGAGTTTTTGAACAAAATGTACGGACTTAGCAATTCTTTTAGGGATAGAGTTAAAAAAAATATAATTTTAAAATAAGGAAATATATAAACTAGTTTTAAGGAAGTAAGATTTTATTATTAATTTATACTAAAGAAATAGTTTTTTCTTATAAAGAAAATTTCCTAAAATTAAGTAAGTGTAAACTTAATGAAAAGAAATCTACCCATACTTTAATTAAGTTCACCACTTCCTTATTTGAAGTATGCAATTTTTTCTGAGTGTATGTACTTTGAATATTCACAAATTTTGTTATATTATTTCAAACACAAAGGCCCCACTAAAAACTAAAGCAGAAACTGAAGCAGAAAACTATTAGAAATAGAACAATATTTCTGTCAAACTATATTAAAATTGAAACAATAATACAGAATGTATTTGGATTTTTATTAACAGTGATACCAACAATTTTTTATATAGATTTAAAGATTTCGAATTTCTATTGAATAATTTGGAAATGAGAAACGCCTTTGTATTCCTTAAAACCAGTTCAAATGATGTTTTTTCAAATCTTGACAAAGTTTGATGCATACTTTCTTGATCAGCTTGACCTCCTGAGTCGATTTAGCTCTGCCCGTCTCTGTTGAAATCCCAACTACTTAAAAAATTGAAGAGTTAGATGAAAAAACTAATAATTTAGATTACTTATATACCTACGCTATATTGGCGAGATCGATGCATTCTGTTCATTCTGACCATTTATATTCACACACAAAAAAATAATTACTTGGCTTAGTCAGCTTCAACTGAAATTCATTTGTGGTAAACAATAGTAAGAAGCGTAACCAACTATTAGTTGAAGCAACTGCAACATTGATTGGGGTAACAAATTTGTATGTATTTTAAATTTTTTTTATTTCCTTTGCTACGGCAACTAAATTCAAAATTAGACATAACCAATATTTAGCTGATTCGACAGATAGTTGGTTATATTGATTAAATTTTATAACATTAGGTTGTAGCAACCAATATTTATTTGATTCAACTGCAAAATCAGTTATCTTGTATAAAAGCGATGCGAAAGCAGGACACCATCAGTCGCACAAGCTTCAGATTTTTCAATCATTTTTTTTGTGCTGCGGACAGCGCGTGCCACGTGTAAAACAAAATTTGGAATTGTTTTAAGGCTTGTTCGTTGTAACCGTTCGGTTTTTTCATGAACAAATATACTTTCATCAACAAGAGACATACTATTCTACAGAGTTCTTACAATTTTATTTCTATATGTTGTATTTATATATGCATCCCTAGCAGACCAGCGTGTTGCAAACACGAAATCAGCAGTACAACGAATCGTCGGTAACTTTCGATCTCGGGAACGCTGTTGTGACTGCTGTTGTTGGGGCTAGGTAAATTGGCCGATTTAAAATAATTAAATTGGCTATCACAACTAAACAAATTGGTTGTGTCAATTGTATTCATTAGATGTGTGAACGGATACGCGGTGTTGCTACAACTGAATCAGTGTATTGTTGACACAACTAAATAAATCTGTTGGCAAAAAAAGACGGTTGCTCCAACTGATTCGTTCTTTGGTGCAAAAATCTCATAAAAAATCTACATCTACAGATCAATTTTACCGTATACGTGCTTAGGTAAACTTTTTTTAGTCAAATATATATTGACATCATGCTTAAACACATAAAAATAATATTTTCCGCCGAAACGACTTGTGGTTTCCAAAATAAACCAGTTGGGAAGGTTAGATCACATGGGAAATTTTAAAATTATGATAGTTAGGATTATCAAAATTATAGTCGGTCTAAGCCGACTATAAATACCCTACACATATGTGTGGTTACCATTCAAAGTGATATATAGGTCACCAGGGTATATGAATCCTGAAAATAACTACAAACATTCAATCGCTGAAGAATTTCCATTCATTTGATACCCATATTTACAAATGGGTAGGTGTACCGAATTTCGATTTTTTTTTTTGTGAACCACAAGTCTTTTTGCCGGAAAACATTATTATAATGTATTTGAGCATGATATCAATATATATTTGACCAAAAAAGTTTATCTAAGCACGTATACATAAAAATTGATCTTTATATGTACATTTTATATGAGGTATTTGAACATAAGTGGTCGGATCATAGGTCACAATGGACCGATCTCGCCATATTTTTCGCACATACAGCGTAGGTATATTAGTAATATAAGTTATAAGTTTCATTTATCTAGCTCTTCAATTTTTAAAGTAGTAGGGATTTCAACAGACAGACAGACAGACAGACAGACGGACAGACAGACGGACAGACAGACGGACAGACGGACATCGCTAAATCGACTCAGGAGGTCATGCTGATCAAGAATATATATACTTTTCCATACCGGAGATGCTTCCTTCTGGGTGTTACAAACGGCGTACCAAACTGAATATACCCTTTCACTCTTAGTGTAGGGTATAAAAATCGAAATTCGGAACACCTACCCATTTGTAAATATGGGTATCAAATGAATGAAAATTCTTCAGCGATTGAAAGTTTGTAGTTATTTTCAGGGTTCGTATACCCTGGTAACCACACACATGTGTAGGTATTTATAGTCGGCTTAGACCGACTATAATTTTGATAATCCTAACTATCATAATAACACCTACTTTAAAATTTCCCATGTGATCTAACCTTCCCAACTGGTTTAATTTCCGATAAAAATACAATAAATGTTATACCAGCTCTAGTATGCGAATCCTGTTTTAAATGTTTTTTTTTCCAAAAAATGGACAAAGCCAAAATTGTGTAATTTTAAGTCAAATTGTGTATTTAAAAAAAAAAAATTGTGGAATCGCAAAGATAAATGTTACCCTTCAAGATATTCAGCCCAATCGAGGTTCCCGATGAACGGAAGCTCGTCGGATTGTTCTCCTACCGACGGAAAATAAAATCTAATCAAGTTTTCGAAGGAACGGGAAACATTTATAAAACAACGCAACATTGTTTTCCTCTCAATTTCGATATTAAATGCCAAATTTCGAAGTTAAAATTAAATTTGTTTTCAATTTTATTGATTGAACGTACTCTATTTGACATTTTAAAATGACTGCAAATACAAAACGAATGTATTTTTATTTTTTAAATAATTTTGTAAATGCTAACGACAGTAGGTACTCAAATAGTAAAATTTTCATAGCAATTTAAGCAAGTTTCCAACATCCAAGCAGTCGAAATAAATTATTTTTTAACTATTTGAACAGTTTAAACTACTTTATTTCTGCAATTAATTACTAAAAACCTAAAATTTCATATTTTCACATAAAAATAAAATGTGAGCAAATTTGACAGTAAATGTTCACACGACGGGAAACTCGATTGATTTGTTTCCGATGAAAATTTTCGAATATACATCGGATAACTGTGAGTTGCTCGATTGCTTTTTTGTCAATTCCGTCGGAAATGGCTCCCGACGCGTTTCTCGATTGGGCTGATTATTTGTGTTCGTATTTTTTTAATCTCTGACAAAAACAGAAATATACCTATACGAAATATTCCTTTTATTTATTATGAATGTATGTGTTCATTTTATTATGGACTTTAGATTTTGAATTATACATTACCTGATTTATATAATTATTTTTTATTTACATGAATTCACTCATGTTAAAATATAATTAATATTTTTATGTTATTGAATTTTTTTTGTTAGTAAAATAATTTTTTTTTGTTAAAGAAATTGAAAATATGGAAAATAAGTAACTTAAATACAAACTCTATTCGTTTTCATAATTAATATGCAGTTTATGATATTTGTCGTCGATCTTTTATTTAAAATTTAAAAAGTAAAATTTTGAAAGATTCTTGCAAGCGAGAGCAAGAAAAGTCATATGTTCCTATGCAAGAACAAGAGCAAGACTTAACGTGCAAGAACAAGAGCAAGATTACAATTTCTTTCCTTGTTCTTGCAAATGATCATCGCTATCTGGGACCCATGTAATATCCCCAGTGTTAACAAATAAGAGATCAGCAAGGGCCTCTTTACATTGTAAAATCACTCTGGATTTCACCTTGTCCGTGGATATAGCCCTAATGGCAGATTGTCAGTCTGAGAAAATGTTAATACACTTGTTTACACAGTGAGTGCTTTGTATAAATTTAGCCCCCTCTGTTACTACTTCCGCCTGAAAGACGGTGTTGTGGTCATGCAGACAAAAGCTTTCTTTTGCAGAAAAGGCTTCACAGTGTGACCGTTTAGTTTTGATCCGTCAGTGTAGAGGTGGATCCCCGGATAGCTAGACAATACCTGACCGTTGTTTCATTCCTCCCTAGTCGGGAAAGCGAACTTTGCGGCGGTATGATTGGTTGTCTTCGGGATGTGGTTGCAGTTCCAATTACCTGAAGAAACAGTATTAAGAATTGAGTTAATTATGGTCTGGTGATTGGTTAATGTCTCGGAATTAAGCCATCCCTTCAGGACGTTAAGTCGAGACGCTGCGACAGCGCCCTCATATTTAACTTGAATTTGTTTTGGACGTATTTTTAGAATAGTCTCAATGGATTTGGTCGAAGTGATAGACATCGCACCTCAGATGCCGAGACAACACGCCCTTTGCACCTTCTCGAGTGGTTTGATGTTACATTTACATCCCATAGCCGTCCACAATACAAGTGACGTATATGTGAGTATTGGTCGTACAACGCGGGTGAAAATTCAGTGGGCCATCTTTGGTCGAAGTCCCCACGTAGGACCAATACAGAGACAACACGCCCTTTGCACCTTCTCGAGTGGTTTGATGTTACATTTACATCCCATAGCCGTCCACAATACAAGTGACGCATATGTGAGTATTGGTCGTACAACGCGGGTGAAAATTCAGTGGGCCATCTTTGGTCGAAGTCCCCACGTAGGACCAATACAGGTTATCCAAACCCTAACGGCTTTTGTGGCTCTGCTAGTTATTTGTGCCTTCCAGTTAAGTTTAGAATCAAGGATTACTCCAAGGTACTTGACTTGACCTGTAAGAGCCAGAATCTCTCCGTTTATCTGTGGAAGAGATAACTTGGTCGCTTCATTTTCCTAGTAAAGAGACAGATTTCAGTTTTTTAGGGGTTTATATTTAATCCCCTAGGAAATGGCCATTCGGCCGAGATGTCCAAGGCTTCTTAGATTCGTCTAGAAGGGAGAAGAGGACGAGTTCCCGGATAGCAATGTCGTCTGCATAGCAGACAGCGTGCAAACCAGCCCGGGTTAGTCTCCTTAGGAGACTGTTTAAGTGCTCCTCCATTAGAATCTTTAAAGAATTCTCAGAGTTACCTGCCCTAACCCCCTGCCTGTCTATTAGGAGTTCTGGTTCGAAAACCCACTATTTCGAAAGGAATTTCTTAATTCTTGCAGTTTTTGTAACACAATCAACTTGTGCACAGAAGAGTCGCTATGACCCTCTTTTTGCAGAGCGCATGTTCTTTTTATACACACTGAGTTTTTGGTAGTAGAGATCCTAATGCTCTGTAGTATTTAATCTTTTAGCTTTATTATAAAGTATCCGTTCTTATCTTTTTCAAAGCCCCCGTCATCCAGGGTTTTTCCTTGAAAGACTCTCGGGTACGAAGAGGGCAAGCCTCTTCGAATGCATTTGTTACGGTTTTGTTATCCCCATCAAAGTTGTCTGTAGAACTTAAAGGATGTGCGGGAGATGCGTCGAGCGCATTCTTTAAAAGTCGTCTGAAAAGAACCCACTTAGTTTTCGCTTTGTTGCATAGGTGAGGGTAGGTTAGGTGAGGTAGGCAAATATGGTAGTTTTCCAAAAACTAACTTTTAAGGCGAGTAATTTGTATTTACATGCGGAGTAGTATTGTATGCGAAATAGTAATATGGGATCAAATAGTCCCATTCACCATCCTTACCAAAATTTAATAAAAATTCATGAAGTAACCTATGATTACTTTCCATCGATCCCAAAGTCTCATGATGATACGGAACACCAAAGATCTGTTCAATATCTAACAGGTTTCATATTTCAGACATTAATTGGTTGGTAAACTCTGTACCTCTATCCGATTTTAAAATTTTAAAAGTCCCATATATTAATATAAACTGTTCTACAAAAGTTTTAGATACAGTTTTTACATCTTTTGTCTCCATTGAACATGCAACCAAATATGTGGTTAATTCGCATTGTATCGTAAGTATATATCTATAATGATTCGACAGGCGTGAAGGACCTACGGTAACTATCGATACTTCTTCAAAACTTGTTCCTGTCGTGCCTGTTAAAATTAATTTCTCTTTTGTATGTTTCGTTTGTTTACTTATCTTACATTGTTCGCAATTAAGAACATATTTTTTATCCTTTCGCTTATATCTTTCCATATATATCTTTGTTTTCATGTTAAAATTGTTTTTCTAACACCTAAATGACCCCCATGTGTAGAATTATGATTCTCTTCAATTAATATTTCCTGTATTTCTTTGCATAAACTTCTTCTTGGTTCCTCATACAGTAATATCTTTAAATTATTTCTCTCTTGTTGCATCTTGTTAAATATTGTTTAAAATTCTTCTATGGCCATACATTCAAATATTATATCTTTCTTCTTCAAAGCTAATTCGCAATTTTTTTAAATTATGCATTTTTGATGAAAGTTTCTTCAAAGTCAGCTGTGTACTCAGTGGATTTTCGCTATATCTTGCTATCAGAGACATAATCATTATAAGTTATATTTGAAAAAGTCAGATTATAATAATAATTTTTATTTTAACTTTTTTATATTAAAATCTTTAATAATAGTTATTTTTGAGTAATATAAATAAAAATCATTAATAATATTATTTATGATAAATATTTATAAAACTCAGAAATAATTATTATTTTTGATAAATATTTATAAAAGTTAAAAATAATAATAATTATATTTAATAAATATTTATAAAAGTTATATATAACTTTTATTTTTCAGAAATATTTTTTAAAATCCAAAATAACTTTTATTTTTGAAAAATATTTATAAAAGTCAAAAATAACTTTTATTTCTGATAAATATTTATAAACGTCAAAAATAATAATTATTTCCGATAAATATTTATAAAAGTCAAAAATAATTATATTTTTTTTAAATATTTATAAAAGTAAAAAAAAAAAATTATTTTTAAGATATAGGAAAAAAGAAAAAGGTAAAATTTTCAAATTTTTGTTAGCGGAATCGATACTGCTTATCGAGACAATTATTTTGACACCCAGAAACCTACAAAAGTGCGCTGACATTGATTGTGTTGCAGATGGTACTTTTCCTAGCTGGTAACGTTTTTCACAATCCAGCAATGATATGCATTTGTTTTGCAGATAGCTGTCGATTCTTTTGTCGCAGTAAGTGGTAATACCGCCATCGAATTTCCAGCACTTTGTCAGCGTCGCGAGATTTCGAGACAAATTAATGAAAAAATATTTGCTTTTAAGCAAACTTACTTTTTCTGATCAAATATTCAAATTCATATTAGACTTTTTAAAGTAAATGACCAATTCAACGTTATTATTATTACCTACAAATTTAAAATTGTATGACTTCGAACACAGCAAATGTTTTTCGACATACAAATTGAAGCATATGCGGCCATTTCTGATAAAACATTGAAGCATTTACTTAAATTATTAATAAATATGTCCCATCAGATCTATTAATTTATTTTTATAATCTTGTAATTATACCCTACACCTATGAGGTACAGGATATATTAAGTTTGTGCATAGATTGTAACGCCCCTTAGGAGGCGTGTCCGGTATGGACAAGTATGCCCGAGTGTGTTTAGCCATGTCCGTCTGTCTTTCCGAAAACGTAGTAACTTGAGAAATACTTCTCAGAAAGCGATGAAATTTCGTTTCAATATGTTTTAGCCAAAAGTAGGAACTGACTTTGGAAATGAGCCAAAGCGGTCAAGGGACACGCCCACTAATAACTCGAAAAGTATTCAAGATATAGTTATAAAATTTAAAACTTATTGTTAGAATTCACCTAAAAATATGTGGTCCATACATGGGCGTGATCCGTCCACATTTTTTAAAAATTATTTTCCGAGTTTTCATAGTGGAAATATTAGCCGTGAATTATTAAAATGAAATCTATGAAATATTAGAAATATTTTCTTAAATATAGGCGTGGTCTGCCCACTTTTATTTTTAATTCTTTTTATTAGTTTTTTTTTATACTTAAAACGTAAATTTCTGATATGTGAATATTATACCAAGGAGAGGAAGGAGGTTTAGCATAATTAAGAACTTGTACAATTAAATCTTCCACATTTATATTCCCACCAATGGTGTAGGGTATTCAATAGTCGGGTCCGACCGACTATGAAAGTCCATCCCATGTGTCCCCAATGATTTTAATTTAGTGTATTTTTATTTAGCTTATAATATTTTTTACATATATTTTGTTAATATACTATAAAATTGAATACTGTATTTTATTTTATAGTGTATTTGCAGGGTTTTGGTAATGAAAACATATTTGAGCACAGGCTCTGACAAGGCAATGGCCGGGTAAATAATGAAATGAGGAATTACCCGATCAGTACATGATCATGGCCTAAAGTGAGTACATGATCGGGACACTTACAAGGTCATCGTGCGCCAGATTTGTTTCCTCGTTTGGGCCTCGTCATAGCCCGATCATTTCAAATAATGACATGATCAGTTCATGAGCATGGCCCTACCCAAATTTCTACTATTGTATGACATTATTTTTATTTTAGGTCTTTTAAATTTTAAAATCTTTAATAATAGTTATTTTTGAGTAATAAAAATAAAAATCATTAATAATAATTATTTTTGATAAATCCCAATGGAACCAATTTTTCCAAAATTAAAATCCCATGACGCGAGTGGGAGTGTTCAAAAAAATGTTCAATGACGCAAGCGGGTTCTGGATAAAACCCAATGGAACCAATTTGTCCAAAAAAATGTTCAATGACGCAAGCGGGTTCTGGTCAAATCTTAATGGAACCAATTTCCAAATAAAAAAAGTCCAATGACGCAAGTGGGTTCTGGCCAAATCCCAATGAAACCAATTTGTCTAAAAAAATGTTCAATGACGCAAGCGGGTTCTGGCCAAATTCCAATGGAACTAATTTTTTCAAAAAAAAATGTTCAATGACGCAAGTGGGTTCTGGCCAAATTCCAATGAAACCAATTTGTTTAAAAAAATGTCCAATGACGCAAGCGGGTTCTGGCCAAATCTTAATGGAACCAATTTCCAACAAAAAAAAGTCCAATGACGCAAGTGGGTTCTGGCCAAATACCAATTAAACCAATTTGTCCAAAAAAATGTTCAATGACGCAAGCGGGTTCTGGCCAAATCCCAATCCCAGGTTCTGGCCAAATCCCAATGTAAACAATTTTTCCAAAAAAAAATGTCTAATGGCGCAAGAGGTTCTGGCCAAATCACAATTGTAATCACCTTCTGGGTGTCAAAATAATTGTCTCGATAAGCAGTATCGATTCCGCTAACAAAAATTTGAAAATTTTACCTTTTTCTTTTTTCCTATATCTTAAAAATAATATTTTTTTTAAATATTTATAAAAGTAAAAAAAAAAATATTATTTTTAAGATATAGGAAAAAAGAAAAAGGTAAAATTTTCAAATTTTTGTTAGCGGAATCGATACTGCTTATCGAGACAATTATTTTGACACCCAGAAACCTACAAAAGTGCGCTGACATTGATTGTGTTGCAGATGGTACTTTTCCTAGCTGGTAACGTTTTTCACAATCCAGCAATGATATGCATTTGTTTTGCAGATAGCTGTCGATTCTTTTGTCGCAGTAAGTGGTAATACCGCCATCGAATTTCCAGCACTTTGTCAGCGTCGCGAGATTTCGAGACAAATTAATGAAAAAATATTTGCTTTTAAGCAAACTTACTTTTTCTGATCAAATATTCAAATTCATATTAGACTTTTTAAAGTAAATGACCAATTCAACGTTATTATTATTACCTACAAATTTAAAATTGTATGACTTCGAACACAGCAAATGTTTTTCGACATACAAATTGAAGCATATGCGGCCATTTCTGATAAAACATTGAAGCATTTACTTAAATTATTAATAAATATGTCCCATCAGATCTATTAATTTATTTTTATAATCTTGTAATTATACCCTACACCTATGAGGTACAGGATATATTAAGTTTGTGCATAGATTGTAACGCCCCTTAGGAGGCGTGTCCGGTATGGACAAGTATGCCCGAGTGTGTTTAGCCATGTCCGTCTGTCTTTCCGAAAACGTAGTAACTTGAGAAATACTTCTCAGAAAGCGATGAAATTTCGTTTCAATATGTTTTAGCCAAAAGTAGGAACTGACTTTGGAAATGAGCCAAAGCGGTCAAGGGACACGCCCACTAATAACTCGAAAAGTATTCAAGATATAGTTATAAAATTTAAAACTTATTGTTAGAATTCACCTAAAAATATGTGGTCCATACATGGGCGTGATCCGTCCACATTTTTTAAAAATTATTTTCCGAGTTTTCATAGTGGAAATATTAGCCGTGAATTATTAAAATGAAATCTATGAAATATTAGAAATATTTTCTTAAATATAGGCGTGGTCTGCCCACTTTTATTTTTAATTATTTTTATTAGTTTTTTTTTATACTTAAAACGTAAATTTCTGATATGTGAATATTATACCAAGGAGAGGAAGGAGGTTTAGCATAATTAAGAACTTGTACAATTAAATCTTCCACATTTATATTCCCACCAATGGTGTAGGGTATTCAATAGTCGGGTCCGACCGACTATGAAAGTCCATCCCATGTGTCCCCAATGATTTTAATTTAGTGTATTTTTATTTAGCTTATAATATTTTTTACATATATTTTGTTAATATACTATAAAATTGAATACTGTATTTTTTTGGTAATGAAAACATATTTGAGCACAGGCTCTGACAAGGCAATGGCCGGGTTAATAATGAAATGAGGAATTACCCGATCAGTACATGATCATGGCCTAAAGTGAGTACATGATCGGGACACTTACAAGGTCATCGTGCGCCAGATTTGTTTCCTCGTTTGGGCCTCGTCATAGCCCGATCATTTCAAATAATGACATGATCAGTTCATGAGCATGGCCCTACCCAAATTACTACTATTGTATGACATTATTTTTATTTTAGGTCTTTTAAATTTTAAAATCTTTAATAATAGTTATTTTTGAGTAATAAAAATAAAAATCATTAATAATAATTATTTTTGATAAATCCCAATGGAACCAATTTTTCCAAAATTAAAATTCCATGACGCGAGTGGGAGTGTTCAAAAAAATGTTCAATGACGCAAGCGGGTTCTGGATAAAACCCAATGGAACCAATTTGTCCAAAAAAATGTTCAATGACGCAAGCGGGTTCTGGTCAAATCTTAATGGAACCAATTTCCAAATAAAAAAAAGTCCAATGACGCAAGTGGGTTCTAGCCAAATCCCAATGAAACCAATTTGTCTAAAAAAATGTTCAATGACGCAAGCGGGTTCTGGCCAAATTCCAATGGAACTAATTTTTTCAAAAAAAAAGTTCAATGACGCAAGTGGGTTCTGGCCAAATTCCAATGAAACCAATTTGTTTAAAAAAATGTCCAATGACGCAAGCGGGTTCTGGCCAAATCTTAATGGAACCAATTTCCAACAAAAAAAAGTCCAATGACGCAAGTGGGTTCTGGCCAAATCCCAATTGAACCAATTTGTCCAAAAAAATGTTCAATGACGCAAGCGGGTTCTGGCCAAATCCCAATCCCAGGTTCTGGCCAAATCCCAATGTAAACAATTTTTCCAAAAAAAAAAATGTCTAATGGCGCAAGAGGTTCTGGCCAAATCACAATTGTAATCACCTTCTGGGTGTCAAAATAATTGTCTCGATAAGCAGTATCGATTCCGCTAACAAAAATTTGAAAATTTTACCTTTTTCTTTTTTCCTATATCTTAAAAATAATATTTTTTTTAAATATTTATAAAAGTAAAAAAAAAAATATTATTTTTAAGATATAGGAAAAAAGAAAAAGGTAAAATTTAATTTTAATAACTATTATTAAAGATTTTAAAATTTAAAAGACCTAAAATAAAAATAATGTCATACAATAGTAGAAATTTGGGTAGGTCCATGCTCATGAACTGATCATGTCATTATTTGAAATGATCGGGCTATGACGAGGCCCAAACGAGGAAACAAATCTGGCGCACGATGACCTTGTAAGTGTCCCGATCATGTACTCACTTTAGGCCATGATCATGTACTGATCGGGTAATTCCTCATTTCATTATTTACCCGGCCATTGCCTTGTCAGAGCCTGTGCTCAAATATGTTTTCATTACCAAAACCCTGCAAATACACTATAAAATAAAATACAGTATTCAATTTTATAGTATATTAACAAAATATATGTAAAAAATATTATAAGCTAAATAAAAATACACTAAATTAAAATCATTGGGGACACATGGGATGGACTTTCATAGTCGGTCGGACCCGACTATTGAATACCCTACACCATTGGTGGGAATATAAATGTGGAAGATTTAATTGTACAAGTTCTTAATTATGCTAAACCTCCTTCCTCTCCTTGGTATAATATTCACATATCAGAAATTTACGTTTTAAGTATAAAAAAAAACTAATAAAAAGAATTAAAAATAAAAGTGGGCAGACCACGCCTATATTTAAGAAAATATTTCTAATATTTCATAGATTTCATTTTAATAATTCACGGCTAATATTTCCACTATGAAAACTCGGAAAATAATTTTTAAAAAATGTGGACGGATCACGCCCATGTATGGACCACATATTTTTAGGTGAATTCTAACAATAAGTTTTAAATTTTATAACTATATCTTGAATACTTTTCGAGTTATTAGTGGGCGTGTCCCTTGACCGCTTTGGCTCATTTCCAAAGTCAGTTCCTACTTTTGGCTAAAACATATTGAAACGAAATTTCATCGCTTTCTGAGAAGTATTTCTCAAGTTACTACGTTTTCGGAAAGACAGACGGACATGGCTAAACACACTCGGGCATACTTGTCCATACCGGACACGCCTCCTAAGGGGCGTTACAATCTATGCACAAACTTAATATATCCTGTACCTCATAGGTGTAGGGTATAATTACAAGATTATAAAAATAAATTAATAGATCTGATGGGACATATTTATTAATAATTTAAGTAAATGCTTCAATGTTTTATCAGAAATGGCCGCATATGCTTCAATTTGTATGTCGAAAAACATTTGCTGTGTTCGAAGTCATACAATTTTAAATTTGTAGGTAATAATAATAACGTTGAATTGGTCATTTACTTTAAAAAGTCTAATATGAATTTGAATATTTGATCAGAAAAAGTAAGTTTGCTTAAAAGCAAATATTTTTTCATTAATTTGTCTCGAAATCTCGCGACGCTGACAAAGTGCTGGAAATTCGATGGCGGTATTACCACTTACTGCGACAAAAGAATCGACAGCTATCTGCAAAACAAATGCATATCATTGCTGGATTGTGAAAAACGTTACCAGCTAGGAAAAGTACCATCTGCAACACAATCAATGTCAGCGCACTTTTGTAGGTTTCATGCCTCACCCGTGTGCCCTTCATCCTCTGGCGTATGACTCAATACGACTTGCTTTGCTTGCATCAAGTGTTTAAAATATAACATTATTCTATAAGTTCTAAGTTCGTATCACACGTTTGACTAAATTGTATCAATTTTAGTTTGCATCAATACAAAATTTGATGCTCGAATCGTCAACAAAAATAGATGCAATTTGATTAAATTTGTTCTGTAACCATATCTTAATTTTATTAAACCCAAGCAAATCGTCTTGATCCAAGTTCTGCAAATTGGAAAATAATTATTTTCGGTCTCTGCTTGCTATTACTTCATAATTACAAACTTCAATTCAACATCTTTCAGAACCGTGTGGTAAATACTTTAGTTTTCTTACATTTTTCAAATCTGCTATCGATATACAATCCTATATGAAAAGTTGATCAAGCTTTCGCTCGGATGTGCACTCCTTAAATTTGTTGTTGTCATTTCTGCCTGAATGCAATTTCTTATGCATGTTTCTGTTCCTGCTAAAATTACTTCATTTCTTGTTTTATTTTCGGTGGGTATCATTGATTTTAATGATTCGCTATTAAGTACTATCCTTGACATGCATTTGTATTGGTGTTTATCTTTCCCTTCATATACACTGTGGTGCATACCTATAGCCGCACCATTTTTAAGCGATTCTCTGCTTCCAAAAAATATTTTTAAAAACAAACAAAAGTGGTTAAGAGCTCATGCAAAAAAACTATTTCTTGAAAAAAATTCTCAAATTATCTTTAACCGTGGTAATTAAATGTTTGTTTTCGTAGTGGTGCACAACTATAGACTCATTTTAATAAATAACACAAAATGGCACATTATTGGACTGTTAGATGCTAACTCTTTCCATAATGGCTTTCTTTGTTGTTCCTTGAACGTCCTAATTTTTGCGATGTCGGGGTCCTTCTTTTGATCATTTCGTATTTGCTCTAGAGTCCATTGATCATCTGCCATGACATTTAACGAACGAATGTGAATTATGTTCGTCTTTTCTTCTTCCGTCGAGCATTCCCTGGATTCCATTTTACACACTCGTGCTGACACAGTACCCGAATTGCCATGATGTTCCCTGGCGTTATTTTGGCCATCCTCAGGTCTCTTTTCTGGTCGGTATCCTTTAGGTGGTTGCAGATTTACACATTTACGTCTTTCACGACAGTCGCGTGCCATATGCCCATATTTTGCACAGTTGTAGCATTTACCTTTCAATTGGGTGTTTCTGTTGGCAACATAATGTTCGGTTTTAACGCTGGCTTTGGACGCTCTACTTACTCCTTGACATAAATTTTCTCTCTCCTCATCTTGTACACGTGTCTCCGTCGCTGGTCGGCACAATGTAGACGCTATCTCCTGCGTAAGCGCTGTGGTGACCGTTTCCATAAATGTCACTTTCGGCATTGTCACTGTGGCACGTCTTGTTTCCGGATCACGTATGCCGTCTTGCACTTTTCTATGAAATCACTCGTTGAATCTGCATACGACAAATGCGCAAGCCTCCCGACGTCCGCTGCATACGCCTGCAATGTTTCACCATTTCTTTGCATTCGGCACTTTAGTTCCATTCTGTAGATTTGCTTCATGTGATCACTGCCATATTTCGCAGCCATAACCGCTAAATAACTGTTTCGATCACTTTCTGGAACAGTCTGCAATACTTCGGCTGCGCCTCCCTTAAGCGCCACGATAAGTGCGGCTACGCTGTCCTCATTATTCCATCGATTACTTACAGCCGTGGTCTCAAATTGCAGCTTGAAAATGTTGAACGCTGTGGTTCCATCGTAAATCGGCGATTTTAGCCTCGTACACAACATGCTGTGTAGGTCCACTTATCTGTAGTAAACTGACATCTTCTTGTATTTTCTGTAGCTTTTTGTCGAAACCATTTTCCAACTTTTCAAATTTGTCATCAATCAACAATATCATTTACATGTGCCTCAAGTTCGTTTACTTTGCCATGGAATGTATTAGAAACTTTCAGAAGCTGTTTAGAATGTTCCAGCATCTGTTGCTAAATTTTTACTTGATGTTGGTTGGAATTTTCAAGCAATTTCTCCTCAAGTCGATTTGAATTTTCTTGAAGTTTCTGTTCCGTTCTGGTCGAATTTTCTTGGAGCTGTTTTGAATTTTCTAGAAGTTCTGCTTTTAGTTGATTTGAATTTTCTTGAAGTTTCTGTTCCATTCTGGTCGAATTTTCTTGAAGCTGTTTTGAATTTTCTAGAAGCTGTTGCTCTATTGCTTCGAGCAACTGGCTCATATCAAAACTTTGGGACTGTACTTTTTGCTCCGTGTCCACACTTTTCGATGACGCTGTTGCAGCTTCCACTTCAAACACGTGCTCTGCGAGGTCAATACCTTGGTTCTCTAATTCTTCCATTAGACGCTTTTGTAGCTCTACTTTCGTACCTACAGTTGGAAGATTATGAATCGCCAGCTCCTTCTTTAGCTGGTCGACTTTAAGTTGATCGAATTTAACCATTTTGTATCACAATCCCACTTCTGACACCAATGTTACGAAAATTCAGTCTACGGAAAACTATTCTACGAGTTCGTATCGCTGGATTGTGTACAAAATAAAAACACTCTTATGTTTGGTTTAAATTATAACAATTAACTTTATTAATTCACTTTAATAAACAAATTTACTAATAACAAATTCTAACAACTGCTGCATGTCCACAATTTAACTTGACATTTATCACACGAGCTGCACTCGACCACTTTACAATCACTACTGAAGTGAAGTACCTCAGATGCGGCTCCCTTATATACAGCATGCATCAGTTCGACACGTTTCGACAAGCTTCGACTTGTTTCGAGAACCTTCTACTCGTTTCGCGAATGATGCATGCTATTGGCATCTCATTCGCACTCATGTGTTTTAATGCGCTGATCTTCCATCTCTTTCTCGCACACTGCCTCAGTGCGCTGAATGATCTTCCGTCTCTTTCTAACACATGCTTAGTGCGCTGAATTGTCTTGCGTCTCATTTATTATTGCTGAATGGTTGCACTGTGGGGCAAATTACCTCTTTTCGTAACAATATTATTTTCATAATGAGTATTGCCTTCTTGATTATGAATAAGCTCAAAAATTCTTTTTGACATGCTATTAACTAAGTTTATGCGCACTTCTTCACCAATTGACTTCCAAGCTTCAATCACATTCATTTTTAAACGTGACATTTCTTTCGCATTGCTTGTTTTCAACAAAAATTGTTCGGAACATCATTCCTGAGATATTTTGTATTGGATTCAGGTCTGTGGAGTAGTGTGACCAATACAAAACCTTCACGTTATGCCAATGTTGCCATGAGCTAATCTCATTGTCATTATCTAGAGAAGCATTATTTTGCTGCAATGTGATATTTTCTGTATTATTTCTCTCTAAATACGGAAGGAGGTTATTTGTCAACATCGATGTGTATTCTCCAGAGTTCATACTCATGTATGGGAATGCTAACTCCAGCATTTCATGAACACAAAATGTTCCCAAAACCACCAAAGAACCGCCCCAAAGTTTCTCTTCGAAAAATAGTGTGGTCACTTCAATAATCCGGCTTCTCCAAATTAAACGTTGTATACTTGAACGTGGATCTCTCCAGATTTTTCTCCAAAATGGGACAGCAACTAATTACACTACACAACAGCCATTCTGCGCAGCATTCAAGACTATTTTTGTATTATGTAAAATGACCTGATTCCGAAGATGTTTCTTTGTATAGGTTTAAAAAATATCGGCCAATAACTTTTGAACCGAACTTGTAAATATTTCACGTTCCAAATAACTGACATGATCAATAACTATGTCAAATAAAACATTTTTCAAAACATTTTTAAATTCATTTACTAGTTTAAGAGAACTCGATAGAAGAACTTGAAATAAGTATTTTTTCAAATAAAATGTTAATTAAAAAATTTATTTAAAAAAAATTGGAAAAAATCGAGAAAGATGATACACATTTGATGATACAGCATTATAATTGATTGCTATATAAATAGGCATAAAAATAAAAAAGACGAATATGGGCTAATCACGCCAATTTTTTGAGCACGTATTGATAGATGATTGCTTGTAACTAATTTTAAATTTTATAACTTTATCCTGAATACTTTACGAGATATGGGATCGAAAAGTGATGCTGATCAAGAAAATATATGCTATTCATACCGGACACGGTCCTCATATACATAATATAATCTGTAACTCATGTGTCTAGGGTATAAAAAAAAACAAAATGGGATTTTTATTATTACAAGCTTTTATTTAACTTTACTTGTTTGTCCGTTCGTTTGTTGGTATGTCGGGCACAAAATATCAAATTTAACACACTTCCTTATATCCGATCGAGTTGAAACATGGAACAAATATAGTATTCGATGTGACACATATAAGAATAAATGATAAATTTCGAATTTTGGCCGAAAGGGGGCGCTAAAACTATTTTTGAACCGTGTGATGTCTGTTCTTTACCTAGAAAGTTGAAATTTAGAATATATAAAAGACACGGGCAAAATATGGCAAACTCAGTACTTTGAATTTAGTCTTTGAATGTTATCTATCAAAATAAAATAACAAAAGTATATGTTTTACTGAAGAAAAAAATACTTAAGGAGATTTGCGTAAAAGTAAAATTTTCCAAAAAAAAACAAAAAAAAAAAAAAAAAAATGGACTATAAAAAAAAATACGTATTTACAATTTTGAATTTACTAAACAACTTCAGATATTTAAAAACGGATTTCAGTTTATGATTTATGTGTTTTTAAAAGTCCCATACAAATCTTTTGATTTCATGATAAAATGTACAATCTATGTATAAATATGTAAAGTAAAGTCTTCAAAAATGAAAACAAAAAATGTATGTTCAAGTCTATATCTTTAAAACTAAACAAGATATTTTATCAAGTGAAAATTTAAAAAAAAAAGTTTTCATGAAAAAATATCAACTTTACTGACTTTTATATCCACAACCATTAAAGATACAAAACCAATTTTAAAACTTAATTTCTCTCAAGTTCTCTCTGTAAAACACTTTTTAAATTTTTAAAATCGGTTGAATAGTTCCGAAAATACTGAATTTCACCCAATTTAAGAGTGGTTGGGAACACTGTGCAGCGTTACTAATAATAACGAGTTGGGAAAGTTAGGCACATGGGACCGACTTTTATAGTCGGTAGGGACCGAATATTGAATACCCTACACCTTTTGTAGGGTATTGATGCTGATCAAGAATATATACTTTTCCATACCAGGCACGCCTCCGAAGGGGTGTTACAATATCTGCACAAAGTTAATATACCCTGTACATCATAGGTGTAAGGTATAAAAAGTGAATGTCCAGCTAGTACTCGACTTTTGACATGGTTGTCAAAAAGCAACCATTAGTTAAAGTTCTATATTTTGATTATTGGTAACGCTGTAAAATTGTGTGTTAAATTTATGTAAATAATAAATTGAATTTTCTTCTGTTCTTGTTTAAGACGGCTGCAAGTACATAGCTAAATCCAATAACCTATTTTACAATCGCACGCTGCAAAAAAAAGGGCTCCCCCAAACATAATTTTGCAGGCATTACATATATCTTTGGAGCTATATGCAAACAAAAGTATTATATCTTTACAGTCAAACTTACTTTTCGTTCAAACATATTTATGTTCAGAATGAATAATTTTCGACGTTCTTTCAAACATACATATGTTTGAATTCAAAAAACATTTTATTTACATGTAAACATATTTATGTTTACATTTAATTTTAATGTAAAAAAAGTAAATTTAGTGCTAATATCTTATTTGCACAATATTCATATTTTCAATTTTTTTAAATTACATTTTTTATTTATATTATATAATTATAAATTCAAATTTTTATTTTTTTTTTATTACACATCTTTTATGTAAACTTAATAATTTTATTTTCATCTATTGTTCCTATATTGAGTTCAATGAATTACGTATAATTGGATATTTCACAAACAGCCACTATTTGGTATTGACAGTAATTGGCGGTACTTAAACAAATTCTTCCACCAAAAAGAATTTTTGAACTGTATGAAAAGTATTAATGTGATAATGTGTTACTGAGTGCTAAAAGTAGGCAGCGTTGTTATTTAATTGTGATATCGTAATGCTAAACATACATATAATCAAAATAATACTATTATTTTTGAATTTGTTGTCACCCAGTAACAATCACGAATAACCAAAATTCAAAAAACCTTTTATAAACGTTGGGTATGTTAAATAGCGGAAATATCAAACATACATATATTAATATCTGATGAAAAATATATATTTCTACAGAAACATTAATATAGTAAATTCATGTAAAACCGCGAATAAATTGATTTATGTTAAAATAGCGTATAATAATATTTCAATCTAATTATATCAAAATAATTATACAATTCAATTATATGTAATTAGATTTTACTCCTAATATTCATATGGTAATTTCGAATTACGTTATAATTACATTCAAAAATATTCCAACAAATCTTTTCTATCCCTGCGACCATCATCTACCAAAATTAATAGTAATTTTTTCATAAATAATAATTTGTCGTTAAAAAAGACGATCGGAATTATATGACAAGCGGGGTGACAACGATTACAAAGTGCTTAATATATTTCCCATTTATGCTACATACCTTAATGTTGCATACCTTCAGAAGCATTTCAAGAACGCTCGACTGTTAAACCAATGCAATTAATTTGAAAAAAATTTCGTTTAATTTTTAAAAAAGGTTTTGATTTAATTTTCAGGTCAATTTTAAAGTTTAGTGTATAAATGTATAACAAACATCAACAAACTCATATTTAAACGACCAAACGATATTTAAACGACAATAAACGATATCCCTAAAACTGATTATCACAAAATCATTTATTCTATATTTTTCAACAAGATTTTTCGTTCGGATTTGAAATTATCTTCACTCAATATTAATCGCTACAAAAGACAAATATTTTTTAATTTTGTACATTGTCTACATAGAATACCTTGTCTACATGCATTTAAGAGATTGTCTACATGCAATTGTATTAATGTGGACAACCGTGTAATCTAGAAAATGCTGATCAACGAGTGCCAACTTCGTATATAAGAAGTGATTTGCAAGAATACATTTATTTAAGTGTAATTTTTTTTAAGTGTAATTTTTAAATGGCAAACCTACGAGAGTAAAACATTGCCTATGGAAAGCTCTCATCCAGCGTTCGGATTCGGCAATAAACTATAGGTCCCACCACTTTGAGTACAAATATAACACGCACAGCTCAAAATGGTGAGAGAGCTCGGCCTAAGTTCTTATAGCACTGAAGTGCCAAACTATTATATATTATATCTCGATATCCTTTATCAGTTGCCCAAATTTAATTGAAATGGAAGAAGGTAGTTTCCAACAAGAAAATGGCGCGTGCCGTGCTTTTTTCGTGTCATGCCCTAATCTAAGTTCGTGCGTACAAATCTCCGTGCGTGGTAGTTGTTGCCGTGCCTTTGTGTGTCCGTGTCTCCAAAAATCAGACACGCGCCCATTAAATATGGTTTTTTTTATAGTTTCTACCCCAAACAAAAAAAACCTTACTTCCAGATTCAGAAAATACAAATTTGAACCTTTTCTGTATTACTTATGGATTTAAGAGAATTAAACAGTTTCAAACATAATTTTTGAATTATTTATTACAGGGACTAAAACCCTTTGAAATATCGGTTCCGGTTCGGGTTCCAATATTTAAAAAAATGTGGTTCCGTTTCCAACCACAAAATTGAATGGGTTTCGTTTCCGGTTCCATACATTTTTTAATAACGGTTCCGATTCCGGTTATTTTCGTTCCCTGACAGGTACAATAATATCTGTTCCGGTTTAGGTTCCGAGATTTTTTAAATAGCTGTTCCGATTACAACCAGAAAAAATATATGGGTTCCGACTCCACTTCGGGTCCACACACTTTTAATAACGATTCCAGATCAAAAATCAAAACGTTTCCGGTATTATTTTACACTTTCTCCTGCTTTTTCATGTTTTTCCGTGATTTTTTCATGTTTTTCGTGTAATTCAAAGAATTTATAAATATTTCAAAAATTCGCGAATGAATCAAAACAAAAATTCTTCGGAGAATGAATGTATTTAAAATATTCTACGAACTCTGCGAGAATCTCGACGAGAATTCTCAAATTGTTGAACAGAAAATATAAAACCTAGCTATTTTACTAGTCAAGTTTTTTTTGTAATTTATTATTAATTAGGCTGTATAAATGTCGCTTCTTTAATATTGGTGCGCGGTCAAAATCCCAAGGGACATACTCATATATTGGATTATGTTCATTTATTTTGTTGTAAAATATGGGATATTGACCATATCGGAGAGGGACATTACCCCAAATTTATTTTTTTTAAACAATTTGTAATTTTCGAGCAAAATTTTTATTTTGAGTTAAAAAAACGTTATTTAAATAAAAAATTATAACAAAATTATAATGATGTTTCAAAAAACTTTTGAATGTTTTTGTACAACAAGTATTTGTTTGGGACACAAAGAGAACATAAAGAGGTACTAGCACGCGTTGCGAAATTATAAATATTTATATAATTCATTTCCAACTATTTGACGAGAAAAAATTAAAAATATCTACTAAAATTTTCAAATAAACTATTTACTCCAATAAAAACATAACAATTTTTAAATAACATAAGTATACATTTAGAAAACATTTAAGTTACAATAGTATTAATTAAGCCACAATTATACATTCTTATTAACAATAAATTACAAAAAAGACATTAGCTAATAAAATAGCTGATTTTTAAATTTCAAAAATTCGCGAATGAATCAAAACAAAAATTCTTCGGAGAATGAATGTATTTCAAATATTCTACGAACTCTGCGAGAATCTCGACGAGAATTCTCAAATTGTTGAATAGAAAATATAAAACCTAGCTATTTTACTAGTCAAGTTTTTTTTGTAATTTATTATTAAGAATTCGAGATTTCTCATCGAGATTATCGATCTCGTTGGAAAAATTGGATCTCGTTCCCAAATCTCGTCTCAACTCTTAAAGCTAAGCTCGTTCTTGATATCGTCTCGAATTTCGAGACAATATCAAGAACGAACTTTCTGATTTTACAACTAATGCATTTATTTCTGTTTTGAAAAGTTTCATCGGGAGACAAGAACTACCGGAGAAAATATATTGTGACAACGCAACACACATTGTCGGCGCCATTGGAAGGATGAAAGTGTATAATTTTTCGAAAGTAAATCTATTTTTCCGCCACGCGCACCCCATTTCGAAGACCTTTTGAGAGCCGGCGGAAAAAATTGACAAAAAATTTGCTGTGTCGAACAGTCACAAACGTCATTTTGACATTCAAAGAACTTTCGACGGTGCTAGTCGAGATAGAGGCAATTCTAAATTCAACATCAATTGGGGCTTTATCCGAGGATCCGAGGATATGGTAAAACTTTGACACCAGCACATCTTTTAGCCGGATCATATTTAAGGGGCGCTACCAGAAGTAGTGATGCGTTCGAGCGAGATTGTCCGAAATTTTTGAAATTTTCTCGATCTCGAAGCAGTTCAAAAAAATGATCTCGTTCTCGAATCTCGTTTCGACTTTTGAAAGTCATCTCGATCTCGGTCTCGAGTCTCGACGAGATCTGGAAAATTTTTCAAAAATAAATTATATAAAAATTATATAAAAAAATTTAAGCAAATTTAATTTAATTAAGGCTTTGTTTTCTATAGCATTATTTAAATTGTTATAATTTTCATATTTTATTGTTTACATATAAAAAGTAAAATTTGCAATAATTTTTTAATGTATGTATTTGTAACTCTAATTTCGAAAATGGCGTCAATTTCATCCAATTGTCTCTACTTTTTGAGATATATACCATTTTTCGAAAATCGTAAAAACTATATCCCAAAATAAATATCTTAAAAACTAGATTCAATAAGATAAAACTGACGCCATTTTAGAACTCGAAGTTACATACATATTCAAGAATTATAGCAACTTGTACTGTAGAAAAAATTTACAATAAATAAATTGTAGCCGCGGTAGCTCAGTGGTTAGTGCGTTGGACTGCGAGTCGAAAGGTCCCCAGTTCAAGCCTGGACTGGGGCTAACAACATCTTTTCATAGAAACATTTTTCTATACCGCGCTACCTCTCGTCAGTAAATGGCAAACCTACGAGAGTAAAAACATTGCCTATGAAAAGCTCTCACCCGCCGTTCGGATTCGGCAATAAACTGTAGTTCCCACCACTTTGAGTACAAATATAACACGCACAGCTCAAAATGGTGAGAGAGCTCGGCCGAAGTTCTGTACAGGACTGTAGCGCCAAACTATTATTATTATTATTATTATTATTATTATTATTATTATTAAATAAATTACAATTTAGAACATTATTTTTTAAAATATCATGCCATCAAAATACCATCTTGAAATTTTGCAAAAACATTTATAACAAATTGACGAAAATTTAGAATTTTTTTAGAATTTCAAAAACGGTCCTTTTAAGGACATCAATTTTGAAGTGCAAGGATAATTACCTCGGGCCACATATTCATGTTTAGAAGTTACAACTAAATGCTTGTTCTATTAGCTTTAAAACGAGCCATAAGCGGAGTTTCTACCATTTCTAGTTTTAGAGATATTTAAATATGAACAACCATATAAAAGTGATTTTTGGTCTATTTTTTGTAACTTTGAGACACTGCATCTGTGGTAGTGGACGAAAAAATAAAAAAAATTGGCCAGTACATATCTGGGTACCCTTTATCAGTTGCCCAAATTTCATTGAAATCGGAAATGTAAAATGTCAAATTTGACTTTTTTTGGTCGATCGAATCTGGCACAGACACTAATTCATCATTTGTGTACCAAAATTAAAATGCGAGTTCTAGTGCAAGTATCGAGGATTTGTCTAGCAACACTTTGGAAATTTCAAATAGAAATAAGTAAATTGAGCAAAAATTGGAGTAGTATTTGCATTGCAGCTTCATAGCAAACATAATTTTACAAGAAAAGATGTAGTTGATGTTCAAAATAAAATGATGGAGAACTTCAGAAATCCTATTGTAGACAATTTTAAACCATTTATAAAAAAAACAATCATTTTGATGACAATGTTGAGCATCGCTTAACTATAGCATCCTTAGGTAGCGATATTTCAAATCCATTGCGTGATTGCGATACGGATCACAAGTTAATGCAATGGTTGAGCACAAATGGTTATTCAAATATTTAGAATTTAATATTAATGACGAAATAAGTCATCAGTACAACCGAGGAGTAATCAATTATGATATAAACAAGGTCACAGGCATTTTGTTGCCATTAGAATTTCAATTCAAAAAATATTTAGAAAAAAAATGATAGATGCCATTAAAAATATGGAAAACATCTGTTCCACTTCAGATCACATATACAATTTTATCCAGGGTTCATTGTGGAGGGAAAAATGTAAACCTTTTAAGGATTCGGGAAAAGTTGTAATTCCATTTTTTTATATTGATGACGTACAAATTAACAATCCGCTTGGGTCACATTGCGACTCCTTTTCACATTTATTTCTCCTTGCCTATAATTAAAAATTCACAAATTTTCTTGGGTACCTTAATTAAAGGCAAAGACATAAAAAAATACGGCAACGAAAAATGTTTAAATAGTCTTGTCACCCAAGTTAAATTAATAGAGGATTGTGGAATCGATATTTCTACTTCATTATAAAGGTTAATTTTGTATTAGGCCAGATAATTGGTGATAATTTAGCCGTAAATTCAGTTCTTGGATTTACATCATCATTTAACCATAATTATTTTTGTCGCTTTTGCAAAGTTATGCAGACCGCTACACATCATGTATGTGTACAAGATTAACATTTATGGCGAAATAAACAACAATTATAGAACGGATTTGGTACTTAATACTATGAGCCTTACAGGAATTAAAGAAGAATCAATATTTCATTTAATAAATTCATTTCATGTTACAACTAATTTCTCTGTAGACATTATGCATGACTAAATTATTCACTGGTTAGAAAAAAAAATCACATTAGACAGACTGCACACTAAAAAACAAATGTTTAATTATGTAGAAATTGAAATTGGTAATATTTCTTCAGAAATTACAAGTACAAATTTAACGAGTTGGGAAAGTTGGGCCACATGGGTAAGTTCGGTCACATGGGGCGGACTTTTATAGTCGGTCGGGACCTACTATGGAATACCCTACACCTTTGGTGGAGATATTAATGTGGGATTTTTAATTGCATACCTTAATTTTGAAGTTTTTAATTATGCTGAACCTCCCCACCCTCAGAATATTATTCACATATCCGAAATTTACGTCATATATCCCCATAATTTAAAAAATTGATATAAAAGTATAAACAATTAATAAAAAAAATAGAAAAATATAATTGGGCGGACCACGCCTATATTCAAAATTTTATAAGGCTAATATTTCATAGATTTGATTTAATAATTTACGGTTCAATTTTCCACTATGAAAACCCGGGAAATAATGACAAAAAAAATGTGGGCGGTTCACGCCTATTTTTTGACCACATATTTTAAGGTAAATTACAACAATATGTTTTAAATTTTATAACTATATCTTGTATACTTTAGTTATTAGTTCTATAAATTAGTTATATAAAAGTGACTTGTATGGGAGGTGGGCGTGTCCGTTGAGGGATTTGGCTCATTTTCAAATTCAGTTTCTACTTTTGGCTAAAATATATTCAGACGAAATTTCATCGCATTCTGATCAGTATTTCTCAAGTTTTTCTGTATTCGGACAGCAAGACGGACAGACAGACGGACATGGCTAAACGGACTCGGGTAGTGATGCTGATCAAGAATATATTTCCATACCGGACATGCCTCCTAAGGGGTGTTACAATATCTGCACAAACTTAATATACCCTGTACCTCATAGGTGTAGGGTATAAAAAGTTTCCACCTAAAAATGTCTGCGCCTGAAATTATGTGCTTTATGCACTTATTTCCGCTAATGGTTGGAGATCTAGTTCCATATGATGATGACGTGTGGATATTTTTTATTAAATTTCTCAGAAATAATTGAAATATAACTTTCTTTTGAAATTTCTTTTAAAAGTCTTATAAATCGCCACCATAATAACTACGTACGTTTCTTTAATGATACCTTAAAACCAAAACCTCAGGTAATGCTACACTATTATTATGTTATTTCGCAATCAGGTCCTCCACGTCTACACTCAGAAAATGTTGACAGATAAAATTTTAACACGGCTCGTGTTAAATATTCATGATAAATTTTTCTACAGAAACCAAAACAATTTTGAAAATTAACAAGACATTTTTTACATGGTTCATAATGTTAAAATAACACGGGGTGAATTCAGCATGATAACATGATCACAGTGTTAAATTTACGCGTAGAAGTGTAAACTTAATACGACATATTTAATACGTATATCAATGACACTTTATAATTTCAAACAAATATTTTTTTTACCAAAAAAATTGTATTGCGAAAATCGATTGAGGATTTCATGGGATGCCTAATGGTACCTTTTGGAGTGGTCAATGACCACCAATAGCCAATTTTTGACCACAAAACTTTTATTGCGGAAATAGATTGCGGACTTCATGAGATGCCTAATGGTACCTTTTGGAGTGGTCAATGACCAAAATGGTACCATTAGACATGCCATGTTGCCCGCAATCGATTTCCGCAATAAAAAAGTTAGGGTTAATCGGTTTTCGGACCCACCTTTGGTGGTCATTGACCACTCCAAATCCAAACCACTCCAACCATTAGGCATTCCATAATGTCCGAAATCGATTTTCACAATAAAAATGTTCGGGTCAAAAATTGCTTTTTTTACCCACTTTTTGGGATATATTTTAATTTTCTTCAAAGTCTACACACAACATGTGAATAAAAAGATTTGCCAATTTGATTGTGAACACTTTTGAATATGAACAGAAGAAAAAATAATTTGTTGCTCATCTCTTATGAGGACTAAAAATGTAACGAATGTGAGTGCTCGTGAGCAGCCAAATTCTGTTCGATAACGAGTGTTCACTTTAGAATAACGAGTAAGTCGATTGCTTACTCGCTCGTGAAGTGTGAAGACAAATAATGAAATTTCGTATTCATTTATGAAGATTTATGGTGAGTGAATAATTTTGAATATTCATTTATGAGTATTGCCGAACCCTGATAAAAAGAACATTTTTATTATTTATGTTATAAATGTAGTAACCAAAACAAAAATAATTCCCCGTAGAACGCTTTCGCGTAGAATTCTTTCCGGTAGAATTCTTCCCCGTGTAGAAGTTTTATTGTGGTGAGTTTTAGTGTGGTGAATTTTGGTTTGGTGTGTTTCGGTGTGGTGCGTTTAGGTGAGCTTTGGTATGGTGAGATTGGTGTAGTGAGATTAAGTAAGATTTAGTATCATCCAAATTTAAAGTTTGGCGGAAATCAATAACATTACGGTTGAGATATAGCGTACTGAATTTTTGAGTTCTATTGGAGGTGGCGCTCCCCTTTGCACAATATGGTTTATTTATGGTTTAGGATACTGCATGGACTTTATATCATAGTAATGTAAGTTTTCAGAAAAATATATTCAGTGATTTGCTATGAATCTGAATTATACACCTAAAATAAAAAGGGCGTAAAAGTGGGCGTGGTCAACTAAAACTATATTGTGACCTTCTCCTTGGTCTGTAGGATATACATTCCAAATTTTAAGGAAATCCGAGCACAGGTGTACGTTTGCATAGCGCACAAACAAACAAACGGAAAATGAGTTTTATAAATATAGATTTCCAAGAAGACTTAATTCAAAATTTATGTAAGGACTAATATTCGTTATTATTAGGCTTTCACTTCAAAAACAGTATGTTTTCGGGAATTTTTGAGAGACATAGTGTTTTGAGATAAAAATATTTTCTACCCACAATAGCCCCTTAGACGTCAGAAATGCACAAAGAACAAACCCGCTATAAAATGAGGAAAATATTGGATATCCTTTGAATCCTTGCGGACCCCATAGCGTGTAAACCAGACGTGAAGGAGTATATGTTTATATCCACTGACCATGTAAATCAAGATTATTAACGAAAGTAAATTTTATTAATTGTTATGTAGTAAATAATAAAAATTAATTAATTAATTACAAAATTTCGTTTCATTTAATATTTCTGTATATGAGTCATTCCATATCAAATCAACCGACAAAATTCAAATTATGGCAGCACCATCTCAGAATTTAATGAAATTTAGAAGTGTGGTGAAACAACATAAAATGAATAAATTGTTTAAATTTAAACTTCTCAGTAGGTGTGGTTTCAGAGATTTGGTGATTTAAAATTAGATAAAACTGTATAAAATCAGAAAAGTGGTGCTAATCAATTAAACGTAACTTAAGCTGTAGTCAACCAAAATAAAATAAAAAGGTCTCATTTTAAAGATAATGACATTGCCAAAAAGATGTCTTATAATTTCTATACCACGTTTAAGATTTGAACTAGAGTGGTACAATCACAGGTTCAGAAGTTATGTATAAAAATGTTGTTGAATGTAGAAAATTTTGTATGAAAATTTTGTTTTTTTATATTTAAAATTTTTTTTTTGTATTTTATAATATACATGCTCAGTAACCAATTATTCAGCCCTAAACTTATTTTGGTCTAGTTAAACTTGCAACATTTAGTAGATGTATTTTTGTAGCTGATTCTGAAAATGGCATCAGTTTTGTCAAATTCTATCCCGTTTTTGAGATATTGCCCATTTCTAAAATTCTGGAAAAATTGTCTATATTTCAAAAACTAGAGTACATTTGACAAATCTTTTGCCATTTTCGGAATCAGCGCCTTAAATGTTTTTAAAAAAAGACTACAACTTTAACAACACCAACATGATGGTAGAGCATGTATGTTATAAAATAATAAAAAAATATTGAAATATAAAAAAAACAAAATTTTCATACAAAATTTTCAACATTCTACAACATTTTTATACATAACTTCTGAACCCGTGATTTTACCACTCTAGTTAAAATCTTAAATAAAAAATAACAAGTCAAATAAAAAAAAACAAATTTAAACATACACACATTTAAACATTTATTGATTATAACATTTTTTAAATCCAACGAAATTATTTAGGTAAGTGTGATTATGTAGTGAAAATGTATATGTTTCAAAATATATTTTTCTTTCAGGCGCAATGACCACAGTATCACAATCGCCAAAGCGAGACGCTTTGATAATTTCAAATAAAATAATAAATAGGGTTAATAACATTTGTGTACATATCTTGTGATAATATTAAATATATTATTATATTATTTTACTTACAACATTGCAACATTTGCAACATAGACCAATGGAGTGATAGTGCTAGTGCTGTTATTTTTCTGTGTTAATAATAATACGGAAAATAATCAACTAAATTACAATGAAGAAACTATGACAAACAATACAGAATTACGCAATGAAGATGATCTTCCAAAATTGATTTTCAAATTGGAATTTATCATAATTTCTTTTGGGGTTGGTTTGTTATTTAATTTTAATGTGTTGTTTCTACCTTTTTTTAATGTTAATACTTAATTTTAAACTGTAATGTACGTCAATGTGTTGAAACATTTAACTCATCGACTGGCTTCTACACAAAAAAAAATTTTGTTCATAAATGGAAAGAACGCCGTTCATTGAGACACCGTTCACAATATATATAGAAAAAAAAATCATACTATTCTTCGTATATACGAATCGCACAATTTGAGCGAAATTGATATAATAAACGCGTTCATAAGTGTTATGAATTGCGTTCAATAAGATATTCATATTCATTTTTTGACGAAAAACAGCGCAGCCTCCACGTCACGTGCAATTCAGCCCAGAATAAAGGCGAAACTGAAAAATAAAAAACCAGTCCACAAAAAGGAGCATAGAAAATACAACACAAAGTATTTGAGTATTTGTGTGTGATCGTATGTGTGCAACTGCAGCCATGTTGACCATTTTATAAATTGATATTTTTATTTTACTGACGCGTCATGAAAGACAGTGATTATTTGCACTACTCGTCGCAACGCGTCGATAGTCGATGATGATACAATTCTTAGTTTTTTTTTATTAGTATGTCATTTGGTACTTATACTATATCCTTTGTTGTTTACAACTTCAAAGAAACGAGCGCCGCAGGTACCTAACATCGATCAACAATAAACAGCAGCAATAGACAGCAACAGCAAGAGAAGATATAAAATAAAATATAAGTAGTTAAAAAATAAATAAATTAAAATAATAAAATAAAATAAAATAAAATAAAAAAAAATATATAATAAAATAAAAAAAAGAATACAAGAAAATATTTTTTTTTTTAACAATAAACAGCAGCAATAGGCAGCAACAGCAAGAGTAGTCATAAAATAAAATGTAAGTTATTAAAAAATAAATAAATAAAAATAATAAAATAAAAAAGTAATATAATGCACCCAAAAGTAATTTACTAATAGCAGCAACCTTGCCCACAGAAACCACGAATACTAATGCACCTGTAAGTTCAAGTTTAAAGGCGATCCCAAGATTAAAAAGAATTTTTATTTCTCGGTTAATGCCTGACACGACAACAGATAATATTACAAACTTTATAAAAACAAATAAACTCGTGCCGCTTGATGCTTACGTTTCATGTCAGAAAATCGGAAACAGGCCATCCCATGCAAATTTTATAGTATCTACTGCAGAAGAATATGCCGCGGCCGTTATCAGTTCAAATCTTTGGACAAATAACATTCTTGTTTCCGTGTTCAAAATTCAAAGAACCAATAGACCAACAAAATCAACAGTCCACCAAAATTCAAAAAACTCAAACGCATCTCCCTTTACTACCAAAACGTAAGGGGAATGCGTTCAAGGACTCGAGATCTCTTTTTAGCTACTCAGAATTTCGCGTATGATATCATCGCACTAACTAAAACGTGGTTAAATCAGAGCTTCTTAAATGTTGAATTATTTGATAATTCATTCAATGTTTTTAGAAAAGATAGATTTAATATCGAAAATTCTTCAGTTGATGGTGGTATATTAATTGCAATAAAGAACAGTTTTGTAAGTCCTTTATTGGAAATTCCTATTGCTTCCTCCTTAGAACTTATTAGTGTTAAGTTAATACTACACAATTCCTGCGTGTACGTCTTAAATGCCTACATTCCTCCTAAAAGTAGTGTAGAAGTCTATGAGACTTTATCTAAGTCCATTGACTTTGTTTTAGAATTACTCAGTAGTTCTGACGACATTTTACTATTAGGTGATTTTAATCTACCTGATTTAAAATGGAACAATTCTGACCACGACACATATTATTGTGCGTCTAATTCTGAAACACGACAAGAACAAGTTTTTGTTAATACTATATCATCTGACTTACAACAAGTAAGTTGTATTAATAACTGTCTTGAAAGACAACTTGACTTGGTCTTTACTACAGATAGTAACAATGCTGTTGTTTCTAAATCTGCTCATGTTCTATTGGGCATTGATGCATATCATCCACCTCTAACCATAATTTATCAATCTGATCGCACAAATATTATTAATAGTCAATCCGCAGACAAGGCTTATGAATTTAATTTTGCAAAAGCCAACTTTTCTATTTTAAATGAATTGTTGTCTGCGAAAATTGATTTAATTTCAGACTAAATTGATAATAACGATCTTTATGCTTCTATATTTACTATTTTTACTATGAACTATTTTGCTGCATAGCACTATTGGTACTGATACAGCCTTAAGTTCACAAAGATCTCAACGTATCCATGGTACACTAAGGATTTGAAAGTGTTACGTAATTCTAGGAATAGAGCATGGAATAAATATATTAATAGTCAGGACCCAAATGACCTAGAAACATATAACAGAATGTTTCTGGAATTCAAGTCTAAATCGTCTCTTCTCTATACTGATTATATTGAAAAAATTAAGTTAAAGATATTTTCAGATCCTAAAAAGTTTTGGGGCTTTATAAATACTAAAAAAAAGAGTTCGGATTTCCAGCATCTTTTAATGACGGATTCACTAGTGACCCTAATATTATATGTGGCTTATTTGCAAGTCTATTTAAACAATCATTCTCTATGGATTCGTTTACCACTGATGTCAACTATTTTCACTACATGCAATCTGCACCTTAAACTTCATTAGTTTCTATCTCATTTACCCCAGAGGAAATATTACAATATATTTCGATTATAGATGATGATCTTAATTCTGGACCAGACGGTATCCCAGCAACAGTTATAAAGAAATGTGGTTCATCGCTATGTAAACCACTGTGTTCAATATTTAATAAATCAATCAATGAAAGTAATTTTCCTACATTTTGGAAAAATTCATTTATAAGCCCAATTTTTAAAAAGGGCTGTAGAAATGATGTAAATAATTATAGGCCTATCGCCAAACTCTCATCAATACCGAAACTGTTTGAGCGTATTGTGTATGATCAGATTAAAGATCATTGTAGACATGTAATTGACACACGTCAGAACGGATTTGTAACTGGAAGATCTACAGTGTCCAACCTATTGGACTTTACATCATTTTCAATAAGCTCAATAGAATCTGGAAAACAGGTGGATTGTATTTATACAGATTTCAGTAAAGCTTTCGACAAACTTCCTCACAATTTAATTTTATTCAAACGAAATGCTCTTGGATTTCCTAAATTCTTTGTGTTTGTTGACTCTAACTTATCGTTTAATTTTCATATTGAAAATATATGTAAAAAAGCGTCATCATTACATGATTTTATCAAGAGATGGGCTAAAGAATTTAATAGTCCCCTAACAACTTTAACTCTTCATTGCACTCTAGTTCGTTCACAATTGGAATATGCTAGTCAAGTTTGGTCTCCTTTCTATAAAATACATATTGACCGTATTGAAAGAATACAGAAAAACTTTGTACGTTTTGCTCTCAAAGGTTTGAATTGGGTAGATAACCATACGAAGATCGACTAAAACTACTAAATTTAAAGACTCTTAACGAACGTAGAAAGAATGCCGATATAACGTTCATACACCAACTTATTACAGGTGGACTGGATTCCCCTGAACTTCTTAATTATGTTAAATTTAACCACAATCGTAGAAGTAGTGGAAATCGTGATACTTGTAACTGGAACAGTACAATATAAATCTGTCAAAAAATCAACTTAAATGAATTTTAAAACTATAATCTAACAATTGCATGCTTTGGTTCACGAGCCCAACTATTTTTAGTGGGTAAATATTTTCCAGCACCCGTGCTGTGAAAGTGCAAGCTAGCTGTATTAGCTAAAACTCAATTAAATTAATAAAATAAACCAGTTGGGAAGGTTAGATCACACGGAAAATTTTAAAGTAGGTATTATTATTATAGTTAGTAATATCAAAATTATAGTCGGTCTTAGCCGACTTTAAATACCCTACACATATGTTTGGTTACCATTCAAAGTAGTATATAAGTCACCAGGGTATACGAATCCTGAGATAACTACAAACTGTCAATCGTTGAAGAATTTCCATTCATTTGATACCCATATTTACAAATGGGTAGGTGTACCGAATTTCGATTTTTTTTTTTTTGGGAACCACAAGTCGTTTCGCCGGAAAACATTATTTTTATGTATTTGAGCATGATGTCAATATATATTTGACCAAAAAAGTTTACATAAGCACGTATAGAGTAAAATTGATCTGTAGATGTAAATTTTATATGAGGTATTTGAACATAAGTGGTCGGTTCTCAGGTCACAATAGACCGATCATGCCAATTTTCTTGCTCTAGTTTAGATATATAAGTAATCTAAATTTAAGTTTTCATTGCTCTAGCTTTTCTTCTTTTTCTGTAATCGTGATTTCAACAGACAGATAGAAGGACAGACGGACATCGCTAAATCGACTCAGGAGATCATGCTGATCAAGAATATATACTTTTCCATACCGGATACCCTTTCACTCTTAGTGTACGGTATAAAAAGAATACAACAAATTAAAAAAAATATTTTTTTTTATTTTTAAATAGTTTAAAAGTTCATAAATATCCTGAATTTTTCATAAATATTATGAAAGCGTGCGTTCATCAATATTATGAACTTTTTCATTACGGATTTATGAACGATTCATAAATTGGGTGAATTTGGTCATTGGTTGAGTCCTAATGAAAATTCATAAAATTGATGAACAAATTCATAAATAGTATGAACTTTTTTTTTTGTGTACAATATTGCATCGTACAAATCTATCTCTTGGGGCGAAAGTTTAATTTTACCATCATTGGTCGAAGTGGATTGCTACAATACAGAACAAATCTAACAAAAAACAAGCCATTACAGAAATCGTTAATAGCACAGAGGATGCAACCGCTAGTTTATCAACTAAAACAACAATAAAATTAGAAAGTATTCTTCACTCGAATCCATATGGCTTAAACGCTATTCAGATATTTAAAGAGAAAAAAAGATTGAGGAAAATTCCAGGAAATTATTATGCGACTCAATCATACATTTCTGTATTGAAACCAAACATTCATTATCCGTGCAGGATTCAGAAGAACTTGCCAAAAAAAACGCTGACACGTTTCCTGTAGAAGAATCGGTACGCGACATTAGTTCAGTAACATTTTATTTTTTAAGAAAACGTTTTACTAAAAATTGTTGTGATCGGCCTACTTCGACGTCTACCTGCCAAAAAACATGACATATAAAGAGCTACAATACGTATTTAATTTGGTCTCTATGAAAAGAGGAAGAGTAGGGTATCTCGCATAGTATCGGAGTTATAACAAATGATATGTTGAATTTATATGGTAGGTAGACGTTGTAGTACACCAATCACAATTTAATATCGTATAATTATTGATCCTTACAAAAAATTAAAACATCAAAAATTTCATCGAATGAACGGAATGAAACGGATGACTGATGATACTTCAAGCAAAATTTCATGACTTTAACTCATATAAGACCAAAAATTTAGCACTTTATATGTTACATTTATATGTCCGGTAGGCGTGGTAGTTGGTCGATCGCAACAATTTTCAGTGGTCCATTTTATTTTTATATTACATGATATATATCTTCAGAGTTATAGCGTGTTTACTATAAATGTTATATGATAGTTAGGCGTGGCAGTTGACAATAACCGCCCATTTTTTGTATTACGGTTTGTATTTAAGACATATGAGTATATACCAGAGCATCCGATTACCCGGGTTTTCCTAGCTACCCGGGTAGCTCAAATACTCGAAAAACCCGGGTATTAAATGTTCGAGCTACCCGGGTAGTTTGTTCGTTCGTTCGTTTTTTCGAGCTATTCGAGTAGCTCGTTTGTTAGAGTAGCTCGATTGCTCGTTCGTTATTCGAGTCACTTTCCGCCCACTTTGTCCACCCACATTTTTGCAACCACTTCCGACCAACTCCCACATCAAGCAAACAAACGGACAGACAAATTAAGAAGCGATCAAATGAAGAATGGTCAAACGAACGAACGAGCTGCTCGGGTCCGGGTACCCGGGCTACTCGAAAATACTCGTATGAAATCGAGAGCTCTGGTATATACCATTGATGTATCTCAAACCGATCCAAAATAATGGCAATTTATATACTAAAAAACAGGATTTTCAAAGTTAAGAAAAAAAATAAAATAAAAATTCTTACCACTCCAAATCAAAATGGAATGATCTTTGTTTAATGTCAAGAATTTATGTAAATTTTCTCAGAATTTTAAAAAGGCAATTTTTGGATGCTGTGGTGCAAAACACCAAAAATCGAGTTTTTACAGTTTTCTAAGGGGGTGAAGGGGTAGCGATAGAAAAATTAAATTTAAACATCATTGACTAATAATAACAACATATTAAAATATGAAGAAAATCGGAAGGGGTCAGGGTCAAAGCTCGGCGAATTGACGTTTAATGCCCAATACATATTTAGGCAAACATATTTGCATTAAATGATAGAGATTTCTTTCAACACTTTATTTTTTTTATTTAATTTTCAATTTTTTTTAAACTATAATATAAATTAAATACCCATTAAGAATATTCATATTTTCTTATAACATTAATATTTTAAGAGAGCCTTCAAAAATAGGAATAAATTGCATTCCATACATAACTATATGAAAATACATATTAGAACATAACTGAAATATCCTTGCATATCCTCCCAAATCCTTAAAATTTTATTTAGGCTTTTACAAAATACACCTTCTGAAGAAAAATTGGTTTCCGATTTGCTCCGGTTTACAGGAAAATTGTAGTAAAATACTACAATTTTCGTTAGGAATTTATTAATTTGATTTTAAGTGTTTAGTATTTCATATCATAACTCAACACAGAAGAATAATACAAAGTTTATATTAACACAAATTTATGTCCATATTGTGTAAAAAAATATAAAAATACCAAAATTCCATTAATCATCCACATTTCGTAAAATTTCATGTCGAAAATTTGAATTTGAGTAATATTATGTCAAGTTAGTAATTTTATATCAATTAAACCTAGAGATATCTTTCATCCGCACTAACTTATTTCTAATCACAATCAATGTGGTAAAAAATAAAAAAATATATATTATCCCGATATCATTTCCCGATTAGGAGAAATTACATAACAAATATTACCGGTGGAATTTTAGAGATTGAAATTATAATTCCGAAATTATAATTCCGGCCAAAATTGTGGCAGTAAACTTCAGAATTTGACTTTGAAAATGTCTCTGTTGACAACAATTTCGTTTCAATTTCCCATAACCAATGTTCGAATTTATTTGATAAAAGTGGCAGCGAAATCATCTGTATGCAAAATCTATATCAAATACATACTCTGGTTTACTTTAAATCAAGGATTCATTTTTAAAACCGAAACCGTAACCGAAACCTTTACACGAAAATCAGAAATTAACCTATATCCAAAACCGAAATAAACGGTTTCGATTTTATACCGGTTTAAAACGGTTTTTAAAAAAGCATAAAAAGAAGCAGGAAAACATATTTTATTTTATATAGAAGATCTTAAGTTTAAAGCAAAAATTGTACAAAAATTCACATGTTGTTTTTTGAGAAACATTGTTTCCAAATAACAGTATTTATTTTTTTTTTCATTAATTTGTGTAGCGGTAAAAACCAGCAACTCCAGCACAATTTTTTTTGTTAAAAATTGATTAAATATTGAATGATAATGATAAAGTGGAACAAGTTTTGAAAAGTTCATTTGAATAATTTTTAAATTCTTTTAAAGGATTTATTCAATAGAATACCATTATAAGTCTGAGTTTGATTGATTTTTGAATGATTTTTTCAAAACACCTAAATTTTGGACATATATATTAAGGATACTTATAATAAGGTAACAAAAAAACAATGGTGATACAAGAAAAAATTAGTAACTAATACGGAAAATAAAGTGCAGATATTGATGTTCACTGAATTGTTGAAATTTAATTTCTTTGGTTTTATGGATGGAAATTGTACATAATTCTTCTTCTTTTCATGAAGTTTAAGAACATTTACTGATGTATTCTTCTTTATTTTATTTAAGGTTCGCTTCTCGGCTCTCCTCTGCTATTCAGATCATATCTCAGTTGAAGTCAAAATGTTACTTTTCATTGACTTGTGGTCACGATTGAGTTTTTTTCTAGGCGAAATAAATTAAATAATTCATGTAACAAAATATTTTCACTAAAATAACAACAAACATTCTTAAATTACGTTTCCCACTTTAGCCCAATATAACGATTTGAACATAACTTAGCACAATATAAACAATTTTAAATTATTTGAAAATTATGGAAAAAAAAGAAATTTTCTACAAAAATCGAAATCGAAACCGTAATTTGGAACCGGTATACCGAAACCGTTTCGTAATAAAAACCTAAAACCGAAACGCGTAAAAAATCGAAACCGAAATCGAAACCGTTATTCGTTTAGGTTTCAATCCTTGCTTTGATTTTTTTTAAATTGATGATTTCACGTATGTATTTGGACAAAAATATAATTTTCTGGACAACATAGAATCATTTTTAAATTTAATGATTACACACATTTTTTCCAAAGCAAATCAAATTTCAAACAAGTCAAAGATTAAAATACATAGAAACCACGAGAACATTCATTTTTTTTGTTTTACGTAATAACTTTAGGAAATATTCAAAAACTGAGTATAAGGTATATCGATTAGAACACGGAAATTCATCGGAAAATCATACAAAGATCGTAATTTTTTTGTTGTTGTTGTGCTGTATTTTTTTTTATTTATCAATTTTTATTTTTTTTTTTAATATTACAGATACAATTATTGCCATATTTTTTCAATTAATTCAATAATTTTGCCAACTTCTCGTATTTTACAAAAAAAGAATTCAACGCAAAAAAAAAAAAAATATTCCACAAAGGAATCTCGAGACGCATTGAATTATAAAGTGCGTTTCATAACTATAGCACACATTTTTTTATCGACAAATTTTCATTAAACACCCTGTCAAAAAAATTAAACCAATTTTCTAATCTATTATATTCCTATTTTTTTCTACATAAATTAAAAATTTAAAGCGTGAATACTATTTTAAATAAATGCTCAATATGCAAATAGCACACAACAGCAAAAATGCTGAAAACCCTGTATTATTGTGTTTTGCAAATAATTTATTTAATAACTATTTAATAACTAGCATTTAGCTTGAATACATTCAAATATTCTCTAATTCAAAGAATTTATTAAATTTTTTAATAAATTACCATCCATCACTTCCCACTCCCTTAAAATTGCATTTTTAAAGTTATCATTGGTATTATATTTTCGGTTTTCAATATAAACTGATCGTGTAAGTATACCCCATATATTTTAAATTAAGTTTAAGTCAGGAGAGCACACAGCCTGGTCTAGATCTGATATATTTTTTGATTGTATCCAACCCTTAGTTCCGTACTGGTGTGAATTGCGGCATTATCCAGCTGAAAAATCCATTTTGTAGGATTTTTTTGTTAAAAAAAAAACAAACGACATTTAATGTAGACCAATACACCACCTACCCTAAATGCTCCCAATACCATTAAAGAACCACCGCTAAAATTTCTCGCAGAGAAATATTCAGCCGTCGAGACCATAAAAAACACAGTAAGGCTGATAAAATGTCATTTAAGTTACAAACCTTAGACTAATCTGCTTTCAAATTCTTTTTAGCAAATCGTGGCTAGCAATTTTATGACGCTTTAGCAATCGTGGCACAGTCTATAATTTTGTGCGACAAATATCCAGGGCTTCCTTAATCACTCTCCAAACTGTCGATTTGGAAACTTTTTTTTTTAAGAATAACACCCAGTTGTGCGCAACTTAGTGCTGAATTGCTAGATTTTCTAACAATTTTTCGACATTCTCGTTGAGAAATCTTTCGCTTTGGACCTCCACGCCTTTTTTAAGATAAGTATCTGGATTTGATAAAAAAAAATTGTAAAGAACGTTACTACTTCTATTCATTTTTTTACTAATTTCAGATATACTTATATTTTTCTGTTTCAGAGCAATCATTTTGCCTTATTCAATATCAGTAAATTTGGAACCTGGCGCCCTTTTCTCGAGTTCGTTCGAGATATTTTCATGCGACAATTCTCACAATTTTCGTAAATTCTCGCATGAAGCACAAATTAGTCATTCTCGAGTTTATGAGAATTGTCGAATGCGACAATTGGCGAATGAAATTTTCGAATTTGCAACGAATGGTGTTTTTCTTGTGAGATTCAAAGTCATTTTATCAAAGAAATGCCTTTTATCAATTTAATTAAACGGATGTTCAAATAATATACCGTTTGAGTAAACAAATGGTAATGGCGGAAAGCTATATTATCGTTTTTTGTGACATTATAATTTGCACAATGAATCCGTTACACTATTCACTACGAACTCCACTCAACGTGCGTGCATCACTTTAATATAATAATAGTTTGTGTTACAGTCCTATAAGATTCAAAGTCGCTTGAAATTAATCTTCAAATTGATCCGTTGGAATTATTTGAATGTTAGCTAGCTAGGTTTTGTGGACGAGTATACTCGTCAACATTATTTTTTTTTATGACAAATCGATTCTATTCGACAAAACATTGTAAACTATATTAGCGGCAAATTATATAAGCGGAAAATTATATTAGTTGCAAATTATATTGACGGCATTAGATTTAGCACGACGAAAATATGGGCTACACTATTCACTACGTACACGACTCATCATTCAGCAAATGTGTGCATCACGTTATTGATGATTGGACGCGACCATAGTTCCTACATTGGATCGTGTACACTTTTTACGCGCACTAATTTTTGCATTTGTTTATATTATTTCAAATAAAACGTTTTTGTTTTTCTTTCTAATTTAATAAATGTTTTTTTTTTTCAGTTTTTTTCAGTTTTTCTTTGTGCAATTCACAATAGAACATTGTCTATAGAAAATTGTCGAACGAAAATTTTCTATCGAATTCAATCTCGCATAAACTCAAGAATTGCATATTTGGTTATCGTTCGACACTGATCAAGCGAGAATTCACGAAAGTGAGAATTCTCGCATGAACTCGAGAATAGGGCCCCTGGTGGCATTTTAGAAAGTAAGCTAATATTTTATTATTTATAAAAAAGTTAAATGAAAATACCAGTTTTTCTTTTTTTAAAGTACTTTTTTCAAATGTGTGCTATAGTTATGAAACGACAAAATTTTAAGTATTGGGCGATATCTGTTTGTTTTTGTTCATCTGCTGATTGTAACAAAACGCCCACCAAATTAAATGGGAAAGAGAAATAATGTTTTCTATACATTATTTTTATTTTACAAGGTGCTCAACAACCTTAAATGATCATATTTGTAAAAAACTAAAAGATGCAGCCCTGATGTCACACTAAAAAACATTTTCAATGATCTAGTTGTCTTGCATTTGATAGTTGTATCAATATTTTGAATAAATGCTCTGTGGCGATTGAGACTGATAGCGCAACGGTGAGAACTCAAGACTTGTATTCCGGAAATGCAGGTTCGAGTCCCGCGAGGTACATTTTTTATTTTTTAAAATTAATTTTTTAACTTTTAAATAATCATACTAAGTATATAAATATTACATTTTTATTTATTATACGGACTAATAAGATTGAAAAAAAAATATGTCGAACCCAATAGAATACATAGCATTATAATTACTTCTATTTATTGAATATATTTTTTTTTAAATTTCATAATTACTGATTTAAAAAATAAAATAAAATTTCAAAACGAATTAAAAACCAGTTGGGAAGGTTAGATCACATGGGAAATTTTAAAGTAGGTGTAATTATGATAGTTAGGATTATCAAAATTATAGTCGGTCTAAGCCGACTATAAATACCCTACACATATGTGTGGTTACCATTCAAAGTGATATATAGGTCACCAGGGTATACGAATCCTGAAAATAACTACAAACATTCAATCGCTGAAAAATTTCCATTCATTTGATACCCATATTTACAAATGGGTAGGTGTACCGAATTTCGATTTTTTTTTTAATGAACCACAGGTCTTTTCGACGGAAAACATTATTATCACGTACTTGAGCATGATGTCAATATATATTTGACCAAAAAAGTTTACCTAAGCACGTATACATAAAAATTGATCTTTATATGTACATTTTATATGAGGTATTTGAACATAAGTGGTCGGATCATAGGTCACAATGATTCGCACATACAGCGTAGGTATATTAGTAATCAAAGTTATAAGTTTCATTTATCTAGCTCTTCAATTTTAAAAGTAGTAGGGATTTCAACAGACAGACAGACAGACGGACAGACAGACGGACAGACGGACATCGCTAAATCGACTCAGGAGGTCATGCTGATCAAGAATATATATACTTTTCCATACCGGAGATGCTTCCTTCTGGGTGTTACAAACGGCGTACCAAACTGAATATACCCTTTCACTCTTAGTGTAGGGTATAAAAACATAAAAAATGTCAACCTGGTCGAGATTTGAACCTGCGATTCTGAAGAAAATTTTAGTCTGTACGGACTTAAATTAAGTCCGTGCGGACTTAAATTCAATATAAATTTAAAGCGTTCTTATTTTGCACTAGTAGGAATGCGTTTAAGTCTGAAATGCCTTAAAATGGAAATTATAATGTTCGGACTTAATTTGTAGAACGCATTCTTTTTTTCTGTGTAGAGGTCTTTTGTGCTTTAGTAGAGGTATAATTTTTTAAATTCTTTCTCCAAACACATAATTGCAATTAACAATAAAATAAAAATATAAACAAAGTAACGAAGTAATATTTAATAACTGCCATTTAAGAAAGTACAGTGCGTTTGACTGTAATAAAAAACCAGTAGGGAAGGTTAGATTACATGGGAAATTTTAAAGTAGGTGTTATTATGATAGTTAGTATTATCAATACCCTACACATATGTGTGGTTACCATTCAAAGTGGTATATATGTCACCAGGGTATACGAATCCTGAAAATAACTACAAACTTTCCATCGCTGAAGAATTTCCTTTCATTTGATACCCATATTTACAAATGGGTAGGTGTACCGAATTTCGATTTTTTTTTTTTTTGGAAACCACAAGTCGTTCGCCGGAAAACATTATTTTTATGTATTTGAGCATGATGTCAATATATATTTGACCAAAAAAAGTTTTCCTAAGCACGTATACAGTAATATTGATTTGTAGATGTAAATTTTATATGAGGTATTTCAACATAAGTGGTCTGTTGTCAGGTCACAATAGACCGATCATGCCAATTTTCTTGTTCAGCTTAGATATATAAGTAATCTAAATCTAAAGTTTCATTGCTCTAGCTTTTCTACTTTTTCTGTAATCGTGATTTCAACAGACATACAGAAGGACAGACGGACAGACAAACAGACAGACAGACAGACAGACAGACGGACATCGCTAAATCGACTCAGGAGATCATGCTTATCATACCGGAGATACTTCCTTCTGGGTGTTACAAACGGCGTACCAAACTGAATATACCCTTTCACTCTTAGTGTAGGGTATAAAAAGATTATGACGTAATAAGAGATCGGGGGTCTTCTCAATATCACGTTATTGCATTAATTTATTAGGAATTGAGCAATTATTTTTCGATATGATCTTTTTTTATTAAAATCAAACGCACTGTACTTTCTTAAGTAGCAGTTATTAAATATTAATTCGTTACTTTGTTTATATTTTTATTTAATTGTTAATTGAATTATGTGTTTTGAGACAGAATTAAAAAAATTTACCTCTACTAAAGCACAAAACACCTCTACAATTTTCACAAAAACCATTAAAACATTGAGCAAGGTAATTTTCTAATTTTTTTTTGCTGAATCAAAAGTGACGTAACTCGAAAAAATTGAAGTTTGAAAATTTAACAAATAAGTATACTAAAAAAAAATTTAAAAAAAATATAGATTAATAACTAAAATAATTTTTTGTAAATTGATTACAAATATTTATTAGAAGTGATCAAACATAATTATGAATAAAGTTTAAATACCTAAGAAAAAGTCTATATGTTAATTGCACTTTTAAAATTTTGTCATTGATAAAAAAATATTTCTCCCTTATATCGAAGAACACCATTCCAAATTTTAAAGTGTATATTTATAAATAAAATAATTAATTTTGAAAAAAATTTGAGCCAATCAAAGTAGCTGTTTTTGCCGAAATTCGAGTTCGAAAATTTTACAATAACATAATAATTATAAACCAAATTAGAAAAAAAATTTTGTAAACCAGAATCAAAAAATATAATTTAAAAAATTGATTAAAAGTATAAAAAATTAATAAAAAAATAGAAAAATATAATTGGGCGGACCACGCCTATATTCAAAATTTTATTAGGCTAATATTTCATAGATTTGATTTAATAATTTACGGTTCAATTTTCCACTATGAAAACCCGGGAAATAATGAAAAAAAAATGTGGGCGGTTCACGCCCATTTTTTGACCACACATTTTTAGGTGAATTATAACAATATGTTTTAAATATTATAACTATATCTTGAATACTTTTCGAGGTTTTAGTTCCTAAAGAGTTATATTAAAGTGACTTGTATGGGAGGTGACCGATTGACCGATTTGGCTCATTTTCAAACTCAGTTCCTACTTTAGGCTGAAATATATTGAGTCGAAATTTCATCGCATTCCGATCAGTATTTCTCAAGTTATTCTGTATTCGGACAGCAAGACAGCAAGACGGACAGACGGACATGGCTAAACGGACTCGGGTTGTGATGCTGATCAAGAATATATAAACTTTTCCATACCGGACACGTCTCCTAAGGGGCGTTACAATATATGCACAAAGTTAATATACCCTGTACCTCATAGGGTATAATAAAAAGACACCAATTATGATTTTTATTTTTTTTATTATGAGATTTTAAAAAATTGTGCAAAAATGTGTAACGGCTAACACACAAATTTGCATTTATTGATGTCTTTTCTACATGATTTATTGAATACATTTTGCATTTACTTGTATTTTTGTGATTTATGGACATATATGTATAACTCGGAAAACAAGTTAAAAAAATATATTTATATATTTTGAATGCAATAAAAAATGTTACATAAAAAAATGTTGAGTCTTTTATATCATTTTCAATAACACAGGAACAGCTTTATGTAGATTAATCATTAGATTTAGCGTTTGCCTAAAATTTTGACATAGTCGAGTTCCAAAAAAAAAGAGCAACTCAAAAACAGATTTCTTTTATTTTAAGTTTTTTAAAGGAGTTATGCAAAAATGTGTAACGTCTAACTTATATTTTCTAATATAAAAAAGACCCTTCTATCCGACTCTATCATTAGAAATGGCATACACTTGCATTTTTGGAAATTATAATCGATGTTGTATAAAAAAATACCGAAATTCGTATTATTTTGTTTTTGAAGTGTTATTAAATGAGTTATGCAAAAATGTGTAACGTCTAACTTTTATTTTCTAATTAAAAAAGGAACCCTTCTATCCGAACCTATCATTAGAAATTGCATACACCTGCATTTTTGGACATTATAATCGATTTTGTATAAAAAAATACCGAAATTCGTATTATTTTGTTATTGAAGTGTTATTAAAGTAGTTATTCAAAAATGTGTATCGTCTAACTTATATTTTCTAATATAAAAAGGACCTTTCAATCCGACCATTAAAAATTGTATACACTTACATTTTTGGAAATTATAATCGATTTTGTATAAAAAAAAGACCGACTCTGTATATCCTAAACTAATCGTTTTAACAATTTCAAAGTTCATTATTGTACGAGTACGAGTACGCAGCAAGAATTAGGAGACCGAAATCAACCAGAATTTATAGGTTTCATTCCAGATTAAAATCCTTGTAGAGCAGTGTTATTGGTTAAATAAAATATGGATATACTGATTGCATATTTGTCTTAAAAAATTGATTGCAATCTTAAATTAAAGCTGTGTTTAAGTAATCCAAAAATATATGTGATTTTAGCAGATTCCGTACAAGCAGCTATAATTTTTAGAATAGTGGGAATACTGCCAAAATAGCGATATACTCCAAATTGTATTTTTAAGTGTTGCATAAGTTTGGAAATATGTCATATTCTTAAAAAGGATTATATGGGAAGTGGACTTAGAAGTTGACCAATCGTTATAATTTTTGGAATAGTGGATAATACTGCCAAAATAGCGATAAACTCCGAATTGTATTTTTAAGTGATGCATTAGTTCGGAAATATGTCATATTCTTGAAAAGGATTATAAAGAAAGTGGACTTAGAAGTTGAACTAACGTTATAATTTTTGGAATGGTGGTTAGTACTGTCAATATAGCGATATACACCAAGTTGTATTTTTAAATGATGCATAAGTTCGGAAATATGTCATATTTTTAAAAAGGATTAAATGGGAAGTGGAATTAGAAGTTGACCGATCAGAACAATTTTTGGAATAGTTATTCGTATTGACAAAATAGCCATATACACCAAATTTTAAATTAAATTGTCATATTTTTAAAAAGGATTAAATGGGAAGTGGAATTAGAAGTTGACCGATCAGAACAATTTTTGGAATAGTTGTTCGTATTGACAAAATAGCCATATACCAAATTTTAAATTCATATGATGCAAACGTTCGGAAATAAAAGGTGTATTGTTAATAATTTATATGGGAGGTAGGCGTGACAGATGCATAACACGACCCCTTTCATATACATCATATTGACATTGATGTAATATAGCAATTATCATGTTATTTAATTTTGTACAGCTAGAATTGGGTTTCATCCCACTGTGCACTGTTGAAATGTTAATAAAAAGTTTTTTTTGTTTATGATTATAACTAAAATGTTATAATACACATAAAAATCAACGAAAATCAAAGAAAAGGAATTCATGATTTCACAATTAATAAAAACATATACTTAATAGAAAACAAAAAATTTAATACCACCTGTCGACAGTAAAATATTTCAGTGCATACTAGGGATGTCAAAAACTGTTTTTACAAACCGGCAGTTCAGTTTTTTTTTTCCAGAATCCGAATTTTTTTGGGGACACAAAGGGCGGAAATAGCACTAGCATGGCACCCTAAATTACAAGATTAAATTACAGAGATTTAATTTCCTAAAATGTATATATTCAATTTTCTTTTATTGTCTCTCATGATGTCGGAAATCTTGTTTCAGTCTGAAACTTGTAAATACGTAGCGAATATATAAAAATTCTAATTATTTACATTAAATTTCAACTCCAAGCAGTACATGTGAGTCTGGAGGTTTCAATTGTGAACAAAACTACCCATATACCGTCAAAATGCATCAGTGATTCCAAGTATTTGACCAAATACAAAAATCTACAAAGAAAATTTTTAAGTAAACTATTTCCCAATGTGGAGGTTTCAATTAGCTACAAAACTACCCATATACCGTCAAAATGCATCACTAATTCCATGTATTTGACCAAATACAAAAATCTACAAAGAAAATGTTCAAGTAAACTATTAGCGTCGGTAGCACGTCTGGTTAGTGCGTTGGACTACTTGCAAAAAGTCGCTGGTACGTTCGACTACGAGCCGAAAGGTCCGCGGTTTAATCCCCAGCGACTGCCAACATCTTTTTCATAGAAAACATTTTTCTATGCGACGCTACCTCACGGCAGTAAATGGCAAACCTACGAGAGTAAAACATTTCCTATGGAAAGCTCTCACCCGCCGTTCGGATTCGGCAATAAACTGTAGGTTGAGTACAAATATAACACGCACAGCTCAAATGGTGAGAGAGCTCGGCCGAAGTTCTATACAGGACTGTAGCGTCAAACTATTATTATTAACTATTTTTTCCAATGTAAACATAACAATTACAATATAACATAAAGTTAAAATTTAAAAATATTTTAAATTACAACAATATTAAAGAATATTAAAAGGCTGTATGATAGCCGAATTAACAATAAATTACAAAAAAAACTTATATAGTAAAATGGCTAGGTTTTATATTATTAGTTGAAAAATTCGAGAATTCTTGTCGAGATTCTCGATCTCGTTGGAAAAAATTAGATCTCGTTCTCGGATCTCGTATCGACTTTTAAAGGTAATCTCGAGACGAGATCGATCGAGATGTCGAATTTTTCGTCTCGCCCGCATCACTAATTTTGACCATTCTATAAATAGATATTATTCTTTTACTGACGCGCCATGCATCATGACGGGTAGTGATTATTTTCACTGGTTGCCGCGACGCGTCGATATTCGATGAAAACGGATACAGTATGATCGCTATTTCCTACAAATATATCGTTTCCTTTGTGGTTTGCAACATACACAACTCCAAGGAAACATGCGCGTCAGACAGGTGCCTAACATCGATCAACAAAACATAGCAACACCTATCGCTTTACTGGTCCACTTTGTACTAGTTCTAAGACAGGTTTATTTTCTCCTTTATTTTTACTAGTCCCCTAATAACTGTCCTTTAAGGACAGTTCCTTTAAAGACAGACCGGTCCTATGATGTGTGAATTCATCACCTCCAATGAAAAAGCCATGTACACATGGTTGAAGTATACACAGGTTAGTTCATCTAGGCAGATAGTTGACATCAGAGCTCTCGATTACCCGTGTACCTGGGCTACCCGGGTTGTTCGGATTACCCGGGAATTACCTCGTTTGTAGCTCGTTTGATCGTACTACCCGGGTAGCTCGTTCGTTCTTTTGTTCGATTGACGTTTGTTCATTTGATCGCTTGTTAATTTGCCTGTCCCTTCGTTTGCTTAATGTGGGAGTTGGTTGGTAGTGGTTAGAAAATGTTGGTGGACAAAAAGTTATAAAAAGACCGAACAAATTTTTATTGCAGAAATCGGTAGCAGACATCGAGGGAAATCGAATGGTACCACTCTCATGGGTCAAAAACCACTTTTTGTCCAACATTTTTTTTATTACGGAAATCGATAGCGAACCTTATTAGAAGACTAATGGTTTAATGACAAATGACAAATGCATTAAACAATGACATGTCATCAAAATCCGAGCACTAATTATATCGTCCGACAAAAAGTGAAAAATTTCGATACACATGAACGAAATAATATAGGTCTGAAACTAGGGACCAAATGGAGTTTGTCAAAAATTTGTTTAAATACTTATACATGTTCGACGATGGCGTAATTTGTATGTATTATTTTATCCTGTTAAGACGAAGAATTGTTAATAATGCCCTCTTATACTTTTATACTTCAATATCCTTTGAAATTGCCAATGAATAATTTATAAAAAAATATATGTTAATGAGTTGTGTATGTACTATCACATATCCAAATTTCATCTCTTTACCTATATTAGTTAATATACAAAATATAAGATTTCTTTCAACAACAACAATTTAATATATCGCCCATCACAAACAAAAATGTTTTCGTAACACATCCAAAAATCGAAAAGATATGAATAAAAGCACGAAAATAAAGATACTCGTATCTCTAGGAGTTTGACTATTGGGAATATTTTCATTGACGAAATTCGGACATACCACACAATTTTCTTTACTTCTTGTAATTATTTTTATTCAAATATTTATGATTTTTGGATGTGTAACGAACATTTTTTTGTGATGGGCGATGTATTAAATTGTTGTTATAGGATGAATTCTTATTTTTATTTATATGTTAATTAAGAAAACCAAAATTTTAAAAGAACAATATTGACATTATTTTGACCTGCCAGGATAACATAAATGTTTCATAAAATTGTCAAGACTCTCCTTTTTCATTTGACGCCCAATGCGTCGTCATCTTAGTGTATGTATAAGTATTAAATACATTTTTAGAAAATTATTATCATTTGAAAGTTTCAAGTTCATTTAAAATAAAATATGATCACTAAATAAAAAACTGTAAACGCAGTGTAACTTCAATTGGTCCTTAGTTTCAGACCTTAATCATTTGGTTCATGTTTAATATGTACTGTTGGACGGTGTTATAATGCCTAAGGCTCAAACAAAAACTCATATATTCAAAGCAACTGTTTCAATAAAATTTATAAAAACACCAATAGATCATAAACTTTTTTTAAAATACTTTTTTATTGAAAAAATTTTATTTTATTAAAAAAATTTACAAAAATAAAAGCAACCTTGAATTTTTAATGAACAACCAAATTTTTATTAGGAAATTGCTTTTTGGTGAAAAGCAATGTTTTTTATACCCTACACTAAGAGTGAAAAGGTATAATCAGTTTGGTACGCCGTTTGTAACACCCAGAAGTATATATATTCTTGATCAGCATGACCTCCTGAGCCGATTTAGCGATGTCCGTCTGTCTGTTGAAATCTTGATTACAGAAGAACTAGAAGAGATAAATAAATAATTTAGATTACTTACTACGCTGCCTGACAGTGAAAATGGGCAAGATCTGTGAACCGATCACTTATGTTCAAATACCTCATATAAGTAGATGTGTACTGGTGAATTTTACTGTATACGTGCTTAGGTAAACTTTTTTGGTCAAATATATATTGACGTAATGCTCAAATACATGAAAATAATGTTTTCCCGTGAAACGACGTGTGGTTGAAAAAAAAAATAGAAATTCGGTACACCTACCCATTTGTAAATATGGGTATCAAATGAATGAAAATTTTTCAGTGATTAAAATTTTGTAGTTATTTTCAGGATTCGTATACCCTGGTGACATATATACCACTTTGAATGGTAACCACACATATGTTTGGGGTATTTATAGTCGGCTTAGACTTATAATTTTGATAATCCTAACTATCATAATATCCCTACTTTAAAATTTCCCATGTGATCTAACCTTCCCAACTGGTTAAAATTTTTATTGAATTAAATTTTATTGATTTTTTATAAATTTAAAAATATATACATTTTATTTATGTAAACTTAATTGTTTGAGTGGATTTTATACTGGTAGTTTAACTTAAATCATATTTTGTAAAAACTCGATTCTCTATCAAATGGATTTTATATGAATGCATGTCGTGGTACGCACAATTGAAGCGTTGGTTGCAATTAGAGCGTCATGTGAAAAAGTAAGTTTTGAGATATTTGCGTTTAAAGTTTTATAATGTCCGTATCTCAAAAAGGAAAAAAACGATTTTATTGATTCAAATTTTCCATTAAAATTTGAACTCTTAGTTTTATTATACACTTTTCAAATATGTATTAGAGCTCCTATTATTACATAAAATAATTAATTAAAATCTATAATTTATACGCCCTTATTCCATAAAACAAGTAATAAAATTTGGACGTATTGATTTCTAGAGCTATAATCATTACATAAATTTAAAAAATTATTGTGCATAGTCTAGATATACTTATTGATAAAGATGTAATTTGCCCCGTAGTGCAAGCATTCAACAATAATAAATGTGACGCAAGACAATTCAGCGCACTAAGAATTGTGTTAGAAAGAGACGGAAGATCATTCAGCGCACTGAGGCAGTGTGCGAGAAAGAGATGGAAGATCAGCGCATTAAAACACATGAGTGCGAATGAGATGCCAATAGCATGCGTCATTCACGTAACGAGTAGAAGGTTCTCGAAACAAGTCGAAGCTAACGTGTCGAACTGATGCATGCAGTATATAAGGGAGCCGCATATGACTCACAGCACTTAAGTAATGATTGTAAAGTGGTCGAGTGCATCTCGTGTGATAAATGTCAAGTTAAATTGTGAACATGCAGCAGTTGTTAGAATTTGTTATTAGTAAAACTGTTTATTAAAGATAATTAATAAAGTTAATTGTTATAATTTAAACCAAACAGAAGAGTGTTTTTATTTTGTGCACAATCCAGAGATACGAACTTGTAGAACAGTTTTCCGTAGACTGAATTTTCGTAACATTGGTGTCAGAAGTGGGATTGTGATACAAAATGGTTAAATTTGATCAACTTAAAGTCGACCAACTGAAGAAGGAGCTTTCGAATCGTGATCTGTTGGTACGAAAGTAGTGCTGCAGAGTCGCCTGATGGAAGAATTTGCGTCAAGATATTGATATCGCACTGCACGATTTCGAAGTAGACGTTGCAGCACCGTCATCGCAAAATCTGGATACTTAGGAAAAAGCGCATTCTCATGTTTTTGATATGAGCCAGTTGATCGGAGCTATGCAGCAACAGTTTTAGATAATGGCTCAAGAAAATTCCAAACAATTTCAAGAAAATTCCAACAAAATGGAACAGAAGCTTCTAGAAAATTCCAGCAAAATTGAACAGAAACTTCAAGAAAATTCAAATCGGCTTGAGGAGAAACTTCTAGAAAATTCCAACAAACATCAAGAAAAAATGTAGTTACAGATGCAGGAACATTCTAAGCAGATTCTAGAAGTTTCTAATACACTCGATGGCAAAGTAAAAGATCTTGAGGAGCATGTAAGGGATATGGAAGTTAGCGTTCATGATAAAATTAATAGTATCGACCAGAATCTCCAGAAAATGCAAAAAGATTTCGAAGTGTTGCAAATATATGGACCCTCACAACATATTGTTAGTGGTACAATGTTAAAGTCGCCGATTTACGATGGAAACACAGCTTTCAACATTTTTAAGCTACAATTTGAGATCACGGCTGTAAGTAATCGATGGAACAATGAGGACAGCGTAGCCGCAATTATCGTGGCGCTAAAAGGAGGTGCAGCCGAAGTATTACAGACTGTTCCAGAAAGCGATAGAAATAATTACACAGCGGTCATGAGTGCATTGCAGCGAAAATATGGCAGTGATCACATGAAGCAGATCCACAGGATGGAACTGAAGGGCCGAATGCGTCGAGAGGCTTGCCCATTTGTCGTACGCAGATTCAAGGAGTGACTTTATAGAAAAGTGCAAGATCGAGGCCTTCGTTGATGGCATACGTGATCCGGAAACAAAACGTGCCACAGTGACAATGCCGACATGACATTTACGGAAACTGTAACCACAGCGCTAACGCAGGAGACAACAACTACGTTGTGCCGTCCAGCGCCAAAGGTACGTAAACTAGATGTGGAAAATGAAGACCTACTTCAAGTAATTTGCCAAGCATTAAAAAGTGGAGCTAAACCAGATTACACGGCTGTCAACCGAGACACCCAATTTAAAGGTAAATGCTATACTTGAGAAAAATATGGGCATATGGCACGCGACTGTCGTGAAAAAAGGGAACAGTGATAGGCCAGTGTCAAGAGGCATCAGCGATTATAAATTGTGAGTCAAATCAATCAAAGGACTATGTCTCACCGCAAATAAACAAACAATCTACTCACAGGTTAATAAACGAGTGGGCGAAGGATTTGGCTGCCAAAGAAAAGAGTTAAGTGCAAAAGTTAATTGATAAAAATCGGTGTATATTTGCTGAAAAGGGCCTAAAGGATGGCAGAACTGCCATTGTAAAACAACCATAATCGACCTTGGATACACTATCTAATGCTAAGTGGTTTTCCACGTTGGACTTGCAAAGCAGTTACTGGCAAGTAGAAATCGATAAGAAAGATCGAGAAAAGACCGCATTCAATACTGGAGATGGACTATGGCAATTTTTAGTAATGCCGTTTGGATTATGCAATGCCCTAGCAACATTCGAGCGGTTAATGGAGCACGTATTAAAAGGCTTACTAGTATACCTTGATGACATAATTGTTATGGGCAAGGATTTCAACGATCATCTAAGAAATCTAGAGGAAGCATTCCATCGATTGAAAAGTGCAGGTGTACAACTTAGCCCAAAGAAATGCTCACTTTTCAAGAAAGAAGTCAAGTATCTGGGTCATCGAGTTACCACGGAATGAGTGCATACCGATGAAGATAAAATAGTTGCAGTAAAGGAGTGGCCCAGACCGCAAAACCTACATTGTTCCAGGTTTTGCTAATGTTGCTAGCAGTCTTCACGAATTGACAAGAATGAACCGCGCATTTCAATGGGGCGATGATCAAGAAAGGGCTTATTTAAAATTAAAAGAACTCCTGTGCTCGGCACCAATTCTTGCATATCCAATTCCAGGTGAGAACTTTATACTTGATACGGATGCAAGTGGATACGGAATATGCGGAGTTCTCTCTCAGGTGATCAATGGCGAAGAAAAAGTGGTCGCACACTACAGTAAAATCTTGTCCAAGCCTGAGCGAAATTACTGTGTCACGAGGAGGGAGCTTCTTGCTGTAATCGAAAGTGTGAAAATTTTCCACAAATATCTGTACGGTCAACAGTTTCACTTGAGAACCGATCACGCAGCACTAAGATGGTTACTTCAGTTCAAAGACCCAGAAGGCCAAATTGAGCGTTGGATAGAACGACATAATGGAAATGCAGATGCTCTATCACGGCGACCGTGTAAACTGGAATGCAGACATTGCTTAAGAGCTGAAGGAAAGGCGGACATACTTGACATTCGTTTGCTGAATGTTTTACCTGAAGATAAATGGACTCCGGACCAAATTCAAATTGATCAAAAATGTGATCCCGACCTCACAAAAATTATGATGTTCAAGAAGCAGCAAAGAAAGCCATCATGGGAAAAGATAGCTTCCGACGGCCCAATAACTAAGGCGTACTGGGCACAGTGGCAGAGATTAAAGCTGCAAGATGGTTGCTTATATCGTGTATGGGAAAGTGAAGATAGCATGTCTGCTCGAAGTCTGATTGTTCTTCTCAAGTCAAAAACAAAAGATATATTAGCGGAATATCATGGTGGATCTAGTTGTGGACAATTGGGAATTAATAAAACGGTCGAAAAAGTAAAGAAACGTTTTTATTGGGTTGGATGCCAAGAGTCAGTCGCCGATTGGATTCGCAGTTGTCCGCAATGTGTACCAGCAAAAGGGCCAACAGTCAGAAGTCGCGGCAGAATGCATCAGTACAACGTGGGAGCACCATTCGAACGTAATGCCATGGATGTCGCCGGGCCGTTTCCAATCAGTGATGCGGGTAATAAGTATGTCCTTGTCGTTATTGACTACTTAAGCAAGTGGCCTGAAGTGTATCCCATGCCGAATCAAGAAGCCACAACAGTTGCAGATGCATTAGTTAACAACTGGGTAAACCGTTAACAACTGGGTAATTCTTCTAATGGTAGAATTGCATTCAGATCAAGGAAGACATTTTGAGTCTGCAGTATTTAAGGAAGTATGCAAAGTCCTCAAGATACACAAAACACGAACAATGCCTTTGCACCCGCAATCTGGCGGCATGGTGGAAAGATTCAATCGGACTTTGGAAGAGTATCTCAGAAAAATTGTTGATAAAAATCAAAAAGATTGGGATACACACATACCACTATTACTCGTGGCTTATCGAACGGCGGTTCATAATAACACAGCAGCTTCACCATCTAAAATTGTTTTTGGAACGGACTTAAGATTACCTGCGGATTTAAAATAATTAATGATGTAGTGTATCGGATTTAGAACTGCGGGCGTTAGACGAAAAATAAAAGTAGTACATTTAGAAAGGTTGGAGCCATATAGAGAGAGAGAGGATTAACATCTGGAGGGCAGTGTTACGAAAAGATGCTATTTGCCCCATAGTGCAAGCATTCAACAATAATAAATGTGACGCAAGACAATTCAGCGCACTAAGCAATGTGTTAGAAAGAGACGAATGATCATTCAGCGCACTGAGGCAGTGTGCGAGAAAGAGATGGAAGATCAGCGCATTAAAACACATGAGTGCGAATGAGATGCCAATAGCATTCGTCATTCGCGAAACGAGTAGAAGGTTCTCGAAACAAGTCGAAGCTTGTCGAAACGTGTCGAACTGATGCATACAGTATATAAGGGAGCCGCATCTGACTCACAGCTCTTCAGTAGTGATTGTAAAGTGATCTAGTGCATCTCGTGTGATAAATGTCAAGTTAAATTGTGGACATGCAGCAGTTGTTAGAATTTTTTATTAGTAAAGTTCTTTATTAAGGTGAATTAAAAAAGTTAATTGCTATAATTTAAACGAAACAGAAGAGTGTTTTTATTTTGTACACAATCCAGAGATACGAACTTGTAGAACAGTTTTCCATAGAGAGAATTTTTGTAACAATATGAATAGATATAGATTTAAATTACGGTCAAAATGGCTCAAAACTAAAATGACTCTGTTGAAAACTGACTTAAAAATATGAAAATATAGTAATTTTTGTATGGAGATAACGCCCTTATTGCATACAATGACAATAAACTTCTTGCAATCGATCTGGAATTTCACAGAATGGTAAAAGGCACTGTTGAGATCATTCGGTGTGAATATTGCAAAAAGGGCGTTATGATGCCTAATTGATGCCCTCATTGCACCGAACTCTTCAATTTTATATTAATGAAATCAATTTGTATCTAAAATATATTCGGATGCTTAAATATATTTATTTAGGTATTTACTATTTATGTATCTAAAAATTTCTGTTTTAGGCGCGATATTCCATTTTCGGCAGTGTCAGATTCATTTTCATAATAATGAATAAAATATTCGGATGCTTAAATATATTTATTTAGGTATTTACAATTTATTTTGTTGAGTACTTTCTGTATTTAGACAAAATTTATGTCATTTTTAAATATTGTGACCTTTTTAAAAGTCAGAAATCACGTATTTCAAATACTATTGGCGTCATTTGTAATACAGAATGAGGCCCTGAGTGTTTTAAGATTTTACTCCTTTTAATTTACCCGAAAATCTCGAGATTTAACGATGATCTCGGAATAAGTTTTTCGGGACTAATTTGACTCAAATCCCGGGATCCCGAAATCCCGGGATTGACATCACTAGTGTAGAGGCATTCATTTCTAGTACCCTATATTTTGATATTTTATTTGAGAGATAGTAACTAACATCCTCGTTGTAAATATAAAAGTTACCAAGTATGTTTTTTAAATTCGAATTATAGAGGTTTTGTATATTTTTTGTAATTAAAAATATTAACAAAATATAATTTTTAATCACTATGTCCTATTAAAAATTATAATTGAAAAAAATTTTAATTTTTAACCACTATTTTTAGATTACTTATATACCTACGCTGTATGTGCGAAAAAATTAGGTCCATTGTGACCTGTGATCTGATTCAAATAACTCATATAAAAGTTACATCTACAGTTCAGTTTTGCTGTATACGTGCTTAGGTAAACTTTTTTTGGTCAAATTTATATTGACTTCATGCTCAAATACATGGAAATAATTTTTTCCCGCGAAACGACTTGTGGTTTCCAAAAAAATCGAAATTTGGTACACCTATACATTTGTAAATATGGGTATCAAATGAATGGAAATTCTTCAGCGATTGTAGTAACTTTTAGGATTTGTATACCCTGGTGACCTATATACCACTTTGAATGTTAACCACACATATGTGTAGGGTATTAGACCGACTATAATTTTGATAATCCTAACTATCATAATAACACCAAATTTAAAATTTCCCATGTGATCTAACCTTCCCAACTGGTTAGTTTTACAAATGTGAAATTAATGATATAAAATGATAGTAAATATTATCATTGAAATAATAGTTTTATTAGTTGTCTCAAATCATAATATAAGTTTAAAATTGAGAGCATTGATAAAATAATAGAGGCAATTCACATTGAGACTAAATCAAACTGCTAAAAGTTTAAATCCGTCGTTTTAAAATCTTTTTAAAGCCTATATTCGGATCTAACTTTCATATATCTGTTGCACTGAATAAAACGAACATTTGAGCAATCGAAATATACATTTAAAATATATACATAAATTTAGCTATAGTCCGCGACTAAAATCTTCAAATAAAATGAATTATTTCATGTGTCAATAATCTTAATGACACAATAAATTAAACATGATTTAAATTAAACACAACTGTTCTAAAAATTTAAGTTTGGTTTTTTTTTTTTGAAACGGTCTTGTGTTACAATCAAGAACACGAAGCTAAAAGCATTTTTGTTAATTCGTACAATTTGGAAATGCTGTTGTCTCATGACGATTTGTAGAAATGTACGTTTTGTTTATGAAGTACAAATGTTTATATTTTCAAAATTGTACTATTAATAAAAAAAAGTGTATAATAAAATTCTGTATACTTGTTAAATGCTTTAAAAAAAATATTGGTTAATATTTTACATTTTAAATTCTTAAATGAATTTAAAAATCAATACAAATAAAAAAATGTTAAATTACAATAGTTATTAAAAAAACTACATACAATGACTTTAATAGTAGTATTTTAAGTACTTTCTCAAACTAAACCCCGACACAACAGAAAACAACTGTTTTTGACATTTCGTCACAAACATTTTTCACATTTCGGAGAAAGTTGTGTTGTTATTTTGCAAAACATTTTTAAGTGATAGATAATAATAGTTTGGCGCTATATCTTCGAAAATACTAGGCCGAGCCCTCCCTCATCATTTGAGGTATGCGTATTACATTTGTACGTCGAACCATACAGTTCAATGACCAAATCGAACGACGGGGTGAGAGGGGCTTTTCAAAGGCACTAACTACTTTGTGTTGTTGCCATTGTATGCCGAGAAAAGGCCCAGTATTGAAAAAAAAAATGTATCGGAATCAGCACTGAGCATTAGCACCGAGAAGTCCGAGGATGAAATTAGGTAAGTCGAGGTTACTAGATGCACACAGACTTCTACTAATGTTCGATGTTTTACAGAGATCTTTGCGATCAGTTCTTCAACATCGTCAAACTGACGAACAAAAATGTGGAACGCAAAGTGCTGAATGCGCGGTTTATATTATCGTCCGGCAATGTGAGTGGAAAAAAAATATATGGGCCATTCCACACCAAATCGACCAAAAAAAGTAAAATTTAAGATTTTACCTTTTCGATTTCAATAAAATTTGGGCAACTGATAAGGGTATCGAGATATGCATTCATTTTTTTGTACTTTGAACCAAAGTATCTCTGGAAGTAGTGATCGAAAAAAAAAATGGTCAATCCATATCAGTTGCCCATATATCATTGAAATCGAAGTATGTGAATTCCAACCGCTGGTCGATTTGGTCTGGAATGGCCCATATATAAAAATTACTTTACTTACACACTTCCGGCGCAGATAGTCGACAGCAAAAAATGAAGAAAGCCTAGGCTAAGCTGCAGCAGAAGTAGGGAAAGCGTCAGGACATTGGCAGGGGCCCGTAGTGCCGGTGAAGCTTCAGAGCGCCACCACATCGCAGGTGATGACCAAAAAGATCATGGACATTAAAATTGAAAACTTTGATTTGGCCTTTGGCGACAAGTAGGTAACACACGGTTTAATCTATTAAAAGACTTTAAAATATGTATATATGTATGTGTTGCTGTCCTTCGGATGTCGCTATGGACTGATCGGTCGCAATGGTCTGGGTAAAGCTGAGCCGACCGATGTCTATGCACAGCTGTTAAACATTGCGGTCGATATGGCGGTGACCCGCGCCTTGTGATATTGAAGAGTTTTGGTTTTGATCCGAACAAGCAGCTCGTCCCACCAAATCATTTTCGGGCGGTTAGACTTTGGCACGCGGGCTCTTTTCCCTTCTGCTGTTGCTCGATGAATCGACAAACATTTTGGACTAGAGAACTATCTACAAAAGTGGCCGACAACAATACATACGGTTACCGACTACAATACAGACTGCTAACGGTTCTCAGGTTCTAGCAATGTTGTGGGATTGTTGTAATGAACATTTTAATTTTGAATAGTTTCTGCGGCGTAATAATAATGAAAAAAAAACAATAATGTAAATATGACTCAAAAGGACGGTGATTATGTGCTTAGACTGATGAATTTATTTTTGATAAATTGATATAAGTTGTAATTTTCATATGTAAATCAAAATGTGAATCATTGATCTGATTTTATTGTTATATTCTTATAAATATTATATACCATTTTTTATATATTTTCAAAATTATGTTATTATATACACTGTATTACATTTAATAAAAATAATATAAGAACTTAGACCGAGCTCTCTCACCATTTTGAGCTGTGCGTGTTATATTTGTACTAAAAGTGGAGACAGTTTAATGCCGAATTCGAACGGCGGGTGAGAGCTTTTCATAGGCAATGTTTTATTCTCGTAGATTTGCCATTTACTGACGAGGGGTAGCGCGGTAAAGAAAAATGTTTCTATGAAAATATATTGTTAAGCCCCAGTCCAGGCTTGAACCTGGGAACTTTCGGTTCGCAGTCCATCGCACTAACCTTGAGCTACCAACGCTATTACAATTAATAGTGAATTTTATTTCATAGGGTATTTGTAGGGTTTTAATGATGAAAACACTTTTATGCACTTTTTATGCTCTATGGTCGGTTAAATAATGAATGGGAAATTATCCAATCTGTGCATGAACATAACCTGGGTGAATACATGATCAGGGCACTGCGTTAAATTTTTCGAAAATTATTATCCATTGACAGTTTGAAGTCTTTTTAAAAGAAAAAGGTATCTCGAAATAAAAAAGTGTAAGTGCAGTTTAGGTCCATTTGGCCCCTAGTTTCAGACCTATATCATTTGGTTCGTGTGTAACTAAATAATGTTTCACTTTTTGTCGAATGGTGTAATTTAGGTAATCGCCTTTTGTCGCGTTGAGGCATAATAACAACAAAGCATTTTTATTATATACATACTTATATTGTAAATTTATGATTAAAATTACATTTTATAAATATTTAATATAATTTATTTCTATCATAACTCTATTATAACGTTATTCTAGTAAATCTCTAAAAAATCTATAAAATTGTATCCAGTTAAAAATGAGACTTCAAAAATGATTCAAAATTATTAAGGATATTGTTTTATATTAGTATTAATGGAGCCAGACTAAATGCAAAGCGTTCAAAGCTTTTGAAGTCGAAGAAATAGAAAAAAAATTCTATTTGAAAAGCTTTATAGGCTTTGACAGCTTCGAAAATGTCAGAAGTCAGTAAAGCAAGTCGTATTAAAACATCCGCTTTAGTAAGCAGATCGATAAATTCTAGTAAATAATTTATCGAGAACTAAATAACTTTTGTCTTTAATATTTTACTAGGTCCCAAATTTTATTTGTGATCTTCTCACAGTAAGAAGTTGTTTTATAATTGTTAATCTATCGCTTACTAATACTTTTATTCACTTTGATGTCTGGTACACAGAAAAAATGTAGTTCATAAACGAAATGAACGCTTTAATTGAGACACGGTTCATAATATATATGAAAATAATCATTCTATTTATGGACTATTCTTCGTATATATGAATCGCACATTTTGTGCAAAACTAACATAATAAAAGCGATTAGTATTGTTATGAATTTCGTTCATTGAGGATTCATATTCATTTTAGAGGACAGACGGACAGACAAACAGACAGACAGACAGACGGACATCGTTAAATCGACTCAGGAGATCATGCTTATCATACCGGAGATACTTCCTTCTGGGTGTTACAAACGGCGTACCAAACTGAATATACCCTTTCACTCTTAGTGTAGGGTATAAAAAGATTATGACGTAATAAGAGATCGGGGGTCTTCTCAATATCACGTTATTGCATTAATTTATTAGGAATTGAGCAATTATTTTTCGATATGATCTTTTTTTATTAAAATCAAACGCACTGTACTTTCTTAAGTAGCAGTTATTAAATATTAATTCGTTACTCTGTTTATATTTTTATTTTATTGTTAATTGAATTATGTGTTTTGAGAAAGAATTAAAAAAATTTACCTCTACTAAAGCACAAAACACCTCTACAATTTTCACAAAAACCATTAAAACATTGAGCAAGGTAATTTTCTAATTTTTTTTTGCTGAATCAAAAGTGACGTAACTCGAAAAAATTGAAGTATGAAAATTTAACCAATAAGTTTACTAAAAAAAATTTAAAAAAAATATGGATTAATAACTAAAATAAATTTTTGTAAATTGATTACAAATATTTATTAGAAGTGATCAAACATAATTATGAATAATGTTTAAATACCTAAGAAAAAGTCTTTATGTTAATTGCACTTTTAAAATTTTGTCATTGATAAAAAGGTATTATATACAAAAAAATATTTCTCCCTTATTTAAATTCATATGATGCAAACGTTCGGAAATAAAAGGTGTGTTGTTAATAATTTATATGGGAGGTAGGCGTGGCAGATGCATAACACGACCCCTTTCATATACATCAAATTGACATTGATGTAATATATCAATTATCATGTTATTTAATTTTGTCCAGCTAGAATTGGGTTTCATCCCACTGTGCACTGTTGAAATGTTAATAAAAAGTTTTTTTTGTTTATGATTATAACTAAAATGTTATAATACACATAAAAACCAACGAAAATCAAAGAAAAGGAATTCATGATTCCACAATTAATAAAAACATATACTTAATAGAAAACAAAAAATTTAATACCACCTGTCGACAGTAAAATATTTCAGTGCATACTAGGGATGTCAAAAACTGTTTTTACAAACCGGCAGTCAGTTTTTTTTTCCAGAATCCGAATTTTTTTGGGGACATAAAGAGCGGAAATTGCACTAGCATGGCACCTTGAATTACAAGATTAAATTACAGAGATTTAATTTCCTAAAATGTATATATTCAATTTTCTGTTATTGTCTCTCATGATGTCGGAAATCTTGTTTCAGTCTGAAACTTGTAAATACGTAGCGAATATATAAAAATTCTAATTATTTACATTAAATTTTAACTCCAAGCAGTACATGTGAGTCTGGAGGTTTCAATTGTGTACAAAACTACCCATATACCGTCAAAATGCATCACTGATTCCAAGTATTTGATCAAATACAAAAATCTGCAAAGAAAATGTTTAAGTAAACTATTAGCGTCGGTAGCACGTCTGGTTAGTGCGTTGGACTACTTGCAAAAAGTCGCTGGTACGTTCGACTACGAGCCGAAAGGTCCGCGGTTTGATCCCCAGCGACTGCCAACATCTTTTTCATAGAAAACATTTTTCTATGCGACGCTACCTCACGGCAGTAAATGGCAAACCTACGAGAGTAAAACATTTCCTATGAAAAGCTCTCACCCGCCGTTCGGATTCGACAATAAACTATAGGTTGAGTACAAATATAACACGCACAGCTCAAATGGTGAGAGAGCTCGGCCGAAGTTCTATACAGGACTGTAGCGTCAAACTATTATTATTAACTATTTTTTCCAATGTAAACATAACAATTACAATATAACATAAAGTTAAAATTTAAAAATTATTTAAATTACAACAATATTAAAGAATATTAAAAGGCTGTATGATAGCCGAATTAACAATAAATTACAAAAAGAACTTGTATAGTAAAATGGCTAGGTTTTATATTATTAGTTGAAAAATTCAAGAATTCTTGTCGACATTCTCGATCTCGTTGGAAAAAATTGGATCTCGTTCTCGGATCTCGTATCGACTTTTAAAGATAATCTCGTTCTCGATATCGTCTCGAATTTCGAGTCGAGATCGATCGAGATGTCGAATTTTTCGTCTCGCCCGCATCACTAATTTTGACCATTCTATAAATAGATATTATTCTTTTACTGACGCGCATTGCATCATGATGGGTAGTGATTATTTTCACTGGTTGCCGCGACGCGTCGATATTCGATGAAAACGGATACAGTATTGATCGCTATTTCCTACAAATATAAAGCATCGTTTCCTTTGTGGTTTGCAACACAACTCCAAGGAAACATGCGCGTCAGACAACAAAACATAGCAGCACCTATCGCTTTACTGGTCCACTTTGTACTAGTTCTAAGACAGGTTTATTTTTTCCTTTATTTTTACTAGTCCCCTAAAAACTGTACGGAGACTGGTCCTTTAAGGACAGTTCCTTTAAAGACAGACCGGTCCTATGATGTGTGAATTCATCACCTCCAATGACAAAGCCATGTACACATGGTTGAAGTATACACAGGTTAGTTCATCTAGGCAGATAGTTGACATCAGAGCTCTCGATTACCCGGGTACCTGGGCTACCCGGGTTGTTCGGATTACCCGGGAATTATCTCGTTTGTAGCTCGTTTGATCGTACAACCCGGGTAGCTCGTTCGTTCTTTTGTTCGATTGAGGTTTGTTCATTTGATCGCTTGTTAATCTGCCTGTCCCTTCGTTTGCTTAATGTGGGAGTTGGTTGGTAGTGGTTAGAAAATGTTGGAGGACAAAAAGTTATAAAAAGACCGAACAAATTTTTATTGTAGCAGACATCGAGGGAAATCGAATGGTACCACTCTCATGGGTCAAAAACCACTTTTTGTACAAAATTTTTTTTTATTACGGAAATCGATAGCGAACCTTATTAGAAGACTAATGGTACCCTTTGGAGTGGTCCAAATGTCAAATGCATTAAAAAATGACATGTCATCACACAGGTTAGTTCATCTAGGCAGATAGTTGACATCAGAGCTCTCGATTACCCGGGTACCTGGGCTACCCGGGTTGTTCGGATTACCCGGGAATTATCTCGTTTGTAGCTCGTTTGATCGTACAACCCGGGTAGCTCGTTCGTTCTTTTGTTCGATTGAGGTTTGTTCATTTGATCGCTTGTTAATCTGCCTGTCCCTTCGTTTGCTTAATGTGGGAGTTGGTTGGTAGTGGTTAGAAAATGTTGGAGGACAAAAAGTTATAAAAAGACCGAACAAATTTTTATTGTAGCAGACATCGAGGGAAATCGAATGGTACCACTCTCATGGGTCAAAAACCACTTTTTGTACAAAATTTTTTTTTATTACGGAAATCGATAGCGAACCTTATTAGAAGACTAATGGTACCCTTTGGAGTGGTCCAAATGTCAAATGCATTAAAAAATGACATGTCATCAAAATCCGAGCACTAATTATATCGTCCGACAAAAAGTGAAAAATTTCGATACACATGAACGAAATAATATAGGTCTGAAACTAGGGACCAAATGGAGTTTGTCAAAAATTTGTTTAAATACTTATACATGTTCGACGATGGCGTAATTTGTATGTATTATTTTATCCTGTTAAGACGAAGAATTGTTAATAATGGCCTCTTATACTTTTATACTTCAATATCCTTTGAAATTGCCAATGAATAATTTATAAAAAAAAAATATATGTTAATGAGTTGTGTATTTACTATCACATATCCAAATTTCATCTCTTTACCTATATTAGTTAATATACAAAATATAAGATTTCTTTCACCAACAACAATTTAATATATCGCCCATCACAAACAAAAATGTCTTCGTAACACATCCAAAAATCGAAAAGATATGAATAAAAGCACGAAAATAAAGATACTCGTGTCTCTCACTTTTTAGGTTACAATCGTTTACGCGATTTCCAGAGGCAAGACATTACATCGTGCTCACTATAAGGCCATAGGAGTTTGACTATTGGGAATATTTTCATTGACGAAATTCGGACATACCACACAATTTTCTTTACTTCTTGTAATTATTTTTATTCAAATATTTATGATTTTTGGATGTGTAACGAACATTTTTTTGTGATGGGCGATGTATTAAATTGTTGTTATAGGATGAATTCTTATTTTTATTTATATGTTAATTAAGAAAACCAAAATTTTAAAAGAACAATATTGACATTATTTTGACCTGACAAGATAACATAAATGTTTCATAAAATTGTCAAGATTCTCCTTTTTCATTTGACGCCCAATGTGTCGTCATCTTAGTGTATGTATAAGTATTTAAATACATTTTTAGAAAATTATTATCATTTGAAAGTTTGAAGTTCTTTTAAAATAAAATATGATCACTAAATAAAAAACTGTAAACGCAGTATAACTTCAATTGTTCCTTAGTTTCAGACCTTAATCATTTGATTCATGTTTAATATGTACTGTTGGACGTTGTTATAATGCCTAAGGCTCAAACAAAAACTCATATATTCAAAACAACTGTTTCAATAAAATTTATAAAAACACCAATAGATCATAAACTTTTTTTAAAATACTTTTTTATTGAAAAAAATTTATTTTATTAAAAAAATTTACAAAAATAAAAGCAAACTTGAATTTTTAATGAACAACCAAATTTTTATTAGGAAATTGCTTTTTGGTGGAAAGCAATGTTTTTTACACCCTACACTAAGAGTGAAAAGGTATATTCAGTTTGGTACGCCGTTTGTAACACCCAGAAGTAAGCATATCTGGTATGGAAAAGTATATATATTCTTGATCAGCATGACCTCCTGAGCCGATTTAGCGATGTCCGTCTGTCTGATGAAATCTTGATTACAGAAGAACTAGAAGAGATAAATAAATGAAACTCCTAATTTAGATTACTTATATATCTACGCTGTCTGTCAGTGAAAATGGGCATGATCAGCCCATTGTGATTTGTGAACCGATCAATTATGTTCAAATACCTCATATAAGTAGATGTGTACTGGTGAATTTTACTGTATACGTGCTTTTGGTCAAATATATATTGACTTAATGCTCAAATACATGAAAATAATGTTTTCCCGTGAAACGACGTGTGGTTGAAAAAAAAAATAGAAATTCGGTACACCTACCCATTTGTAAATATGGGTATCAAATGAATGAAAATTTTTCAGTGATTAAAATTTTGTAGATATTTTCAGGATTTGTATACCCTGGTTATCTATATACCACTTTGAATGGTAACCACACATATGTTTGGGGTATTTATAGTCGGCTTAGACTTATAATTTTGATAATCCTAACTATCATAATATCCCTACTTTAAAATTTCCCATGTGATCTAACCTTCCCAACTGGTTTAAAATTTTTATTGAATTAAATTTTATTGATTTTTTATAAATTTAAAAATATATACATTTTATTTATGTAAACTTAATTGTTTAAGTGGATTTTATACTGGTAGTTTAACTTAAATCATATTTTGAAAAAACTCGATTCTCTATCAAATGGATTTTATATGAATGCATGTCGTGGTACGCACAATTGAAGCGTTGGTTGCAATTAGAGCGTCATGTGAAAAAGTAAGTTTTGAGATATTTGCGTTTAAAGTTTTATAATGTCCGTATCTCAAAAAGGAAAAAAACGATTTTATTGATTCAAATTTTCCATTAAAATTTGAACTCTTAGTTTTATTATACACTTTTCAAATATGTTTTAGAGCTCCTATTATTATATAAAATAATTAATTAAAATAAATAATTTATACGCCCTTATTCCATAAAACAAGTAATAAAATTTGGACGTATTGATTTCTAGAGCTATAATCATTACATAAATTTAAAAAATTATTGTGCATAGTCTAGATATACTTATTGATATTGTTACGAAAAGATGTAATTTGCCCCATAGTGCAAGCATTCAACAATAATAAATGTAACGCAAGACAATTCAGCGCACTAAGAATTGTGTTAGAAAGAGACGGAAGATCATTCAGCGCACTGAGGCAGTGTGCGAGAAAGAGATGGAAGATCAGCGCATTAAAACACATGAGTGCGAATGAGATGCCAATAGCATGCGTCATTCACGTAACGAGTAGAAGGTTCTCGAAACAAGTCGAAGCTAACGTGTCGAACTGATGCATGCAGTATATAAGGGAGCCGCATATGACTCACAGCACTTAAGTAATGATTGTAAAGTGGTCGAGTGCATCTCGTGTGATAAATGTCAAGTTAAATTGTGAACATGCAGCAGTTGTTAGAATTTGTTATTAGTAAAACTGTTTATTAAAGATAATTAATAAAGTTAATTGTTATAATTTAAACCAAACAGAAGAGTGTTTTTATTTTGTGCACAATCCAGAGATACGAACTTGTAGAACAGTTTTCCGTAGACTGAATTTTCGTAACATTGGTGTCAGAAGTGGGATTGTGATACAAAATGGTTAAATTTGATCAACTTAAAGTCGACCAACTGAAGAAGGAGCTTTCGAATCGTGATCTGTTGGTACGAAAGTAGTGCTGCAGAGTCGCCTGATGGAAGAATTTGCGTCAAGATATTGATATCGGACTGCACGATTTCGAAGTAGACGTTGCAGCACCGTCATCGCAAAATCTGGATACTTAGGAAAAAGCGCATTCTCATGTTTTTGTTATGAGCCAGTTGATCGGAGCTATGCAGCAACAGTTTTAGATAATGGCTCAAGAAAATTCCAAACAATTTCAAGAAAATTCCAACAAAATGGAACAGAAGCTTCTAGAAAATTCCAGCAAAATTGAACAGAAACTTCAAGAAAATTCAAATCGGCTTGAGGAGAAACTTCTAGAAAATTCCAACAAACATCAACAAAAAATGTAGTTACAGATGCAGGAACATTCTAAGCAGATTCTAGAAGTTTCTAATACACTCGATGGCAAAGTAAAAGATCTTGAGGAGCATGTAAGGGATATGGAAGTTAGCGTTCATGATAAAATTAATAGTATCGACCAGAATCTCCAGAAAATGCAAAAAGATTTCGAAGTGTTGCAAATATATGGACCCTCACAACATGTTGTTAGTGGTACAATGTTAAAGTCGCCGATTTACGATGGAAACACAGCTTTCAACATTTTTAAGCTACAATTTGAGATCACGGCTGTAAGTAATCGATGGAACAATGAGGACAGCGTAGCCGCAATTATCGTGGCGCTAAAAGGAGGTGCAGCCGAAGTATTACAGACTGTTCCAGAAAGCGATAGAAATAATTACACAGCGGTCATGAGTGCATTGCAGCGAAAATATGGCAGTGATCACATGAAGCAGATCCACAGGATGGAACTGAAGGGCCGAATGCGTCGAGAGGCTTGCCCATTTGTCGTACGCAGATTCAAGGAGTGACTTTATAGAAAAGTGCAAGATCGAGGCCTTCGTTGATGGCATACGTGATCCGGAAACAAAACGTGCCACAGTGACAATGCCGACATGACATTTACGGAAACTGTAACCACAGCGCTAACGCAGGAGACAACAACTACGTTGTGCCGTCCAGCGCCAAAGGTCCGTAAACTAGATGTGGAAAATGAAGACCTACTTCAAGTAATTTGCCAAGCATTAAAAAGTGGAGCTAAACCAGATTACACGGCTGTCAACCGAGACACCCAATTTAAAGGTAAATGCTATACTTGAGAAAAATATGGGCATATGGCACGCGACTGTCGTGAAAAAAGGGAACAGTGATAGGCCAGTGTCAAGAGGCATCAGCGATTATAAATTGTGAGTCAAATCAATCAAAGGACTATGTCTCACCGCAAATAAACAAACAATCTACTCACAGGTTAATAAACGAGTGGGCGAAGGATTTTGCTGCCAAAGAAAAGAGTTAAGTGCAAAAGTTAATTGATAAAAATCGGTGTATATTTGCTGAAAAGGGCCTAAAGGATGGCAGAACTGCCATTGTAAAACAACCATAATCGACCTTGGATACACTATCTAATGCTAAGTGATTTTCCACGTTGGACTTGCAAAGCAGTTACTGGCAAGTAGAAATCGATAAGAAAGATCGAGAAAAGACCGCATTCAATACTGGAGATGGACTATGGCAATTTTTGGTAATGCCGTTTGGATTATGCAATGCCCTAGCAACATTCGAGCGGTTAATGGAGCACGTATTAAAAGGCTTACTAGTATACCTTGATGACATAATTGTTATGGGCAAGGATTTCAACGATCATCTAAGAAATCTAGAGGAAGCATTCCTTCGATTGAAAAGTGCAGGTCTACAACTTAGCCCAAAGAAATGCTCACTTTTCAAGAAAGAAGTCAAGTATCTGGGTCATCGAGTTACCACGGAATGAGTGCATACCGATGAAGATAAAATAGTTGCAGTAAAGGAGTGGCCCAGACCGCAAAACCTACATTGTTCCAGGTTTTGCTAATGTTGCTAGCAGTCTTCACGAATTGACAAGAATGAACCGCGCATTTCAATGGGGCGATGATCAAGAAAGGGCTTATTTAAAATTAAAAGAACTCCTGTGCTCGGCACCAATTCTTGCATATCCAATTCCAGGTGAGAACTTTATACTTGATACGGATGCAAGTGGATACGGAATATGCGGAGTTCTCTCTCAGGTGATCAATGGCGAAGAAAAAGTGGTCGCACACTACAGTAAAATCTTGTCCAAGCCTGAGCGAAATTACTGTGTCACGAGGAGGGAGCTTCTTGCTGTAATCGAAAGTGTGAAAATTTTCCACAAATATCTGTACGGTCAACAGTTTCACTTGAGAACCGATCACGCAGCACTAAGATGGTTACTTCAGTTCAAAGACCCAGAAGGCCAAATTGAGCGTTGGATAGAACGACATAATGGAAATGCAGATGCTCTATCACGGCGACCGTGTAAACTGGAATGCAGACATTGCTTAAGAGCTGAAGGAAAGGCGGACATACTTGACATTCGTTTGCTGAATGTTTTACCTGAAGATAAATGGACTCCGGACCAAATTCAAATTGATCAAAAATGTGATCCCGACCTCACAAAAATTATGATGTTCAAGAAGCAGCAAAGAAAGCCATCATGGGAAAAGATAGCTTCCGACGGCCCAATAACTAAGGCGTACTGGGCACAGTGGCAGAGCTTAAAGCTGCAAGATGGTTGCTTATATCTGATTGTTCTTCTCAAGTCAAAAACAACAGATATATTAGCGGAATATCATGGTGGATCTAGTTGTGGACACTTGGGAATTAATAAAACGGTCGAAAAAGTAAAGAAACGTTTTTATTAGGTTGGATGCCAAGAGTCAGTCGCCGATTGGATTCGCAGTTCTCCGCAATGTGTACCAGCAAAAGAGCCAACAGTCAGAAGTCGCGGCAGAATACATCAGTACAACGTGGGAGCACCATTCGAACGTAATGCCATGGATGTCGCCGGGCCGTTTCCAATCAGTGATGCGGGTAATAAGTATGTCCTTGTCGTTATTGACTACTTAAGCAAGTGGCCTGAAGTGTATCCCATGCCGAATCAAGAAGCCACAACAGTTGCAGATGCATTAGTTAACAACTGGGTAAACCGTTAACAACTGGGTAATTCTTCTAATGGTAGAATTGCATTCAGATCAAGGAAGAAATTTTGAGTCTGCAGTATTTAAGGAAGTATGCAAAGTCCTCAAGATACACAAAACACGAACAATGCCTTTGCACCCGCAATCTGACGGCATGGTGGAAAGATTCAATCGGACTTTGGAAGAGTATCTCAGAAAAATTGTTGATAAAAATCAAAAAGATTGGGATACACACATACCACTATTACTCGTGGCTTATCGAACGGCGGTTCATAATACCACAGCAGCTTCACCATCTAAAATTGTTTTTGGAACGGACTTAAGATTACCTGCGGATTTAAAGTTTGGTGCGAGTCCTTCAGCTGGAATTCCTATTTCCAGGAAAAGTGAAGAAATGAACGAAGTGCATCAGTTTGTAAGGCAGCGTACACAATTTGCGTGTAATAAGATGAAGGCCAGATACGACTTGTGCACAAATTCAGAGGGATTTACGGAAGGAGAACTTGTTTTGCTATATAACCCACAAAGGAAGAAATGCTTATCTCCTAAGCTACAAGCACACTGGGAAGGAACAAAAAAAAATAATTAAGATAATTAATGATGTAGTGTATCGGATTCAGAACTGCGGGCGTTAGACGAAAAATGAAAGTAGTACATGTAGAAAGGTTGGAGCCATATAAAGAGAGAGAGGATTAACATCTGGAGGGCAGTGTTACGAAAAGATGCTATTTGCCCCATAGTGCAAGCATTCAACAATAATAAATGTGACGCAAGACAATTCAGCGCACTAAGCAATGTGTTAGAAAGAGACAAATGATCATTCAGCGCACTGAGGCAGTGTGGAGAAAGAGATGGAAGATCAGCGCATTAAAACACATGAGTGCGAATGAGATGCCAATAGCATGCGTCATTCGCGAAACGAGTAGAAGGTTCTCGAAACAAGTCGAAGCTTGTCGAAACGTGTCGAACTGATGCATACAGTATATAAGGGAGCCGCATCTGACTCACAGCTCTTCAGTAGTGATTGTAAAGTGATCGAGTGCATCTCGTGTGATAAATGTCAAGTTAAATTGTGGACATGCAGCAGTTGTTAGAATTTTTTATTAGTAAAGTTCTTTATTAAGGTGAATTAAAAAAGTTAATTGCTATAATTTAAACGAAACAGAAGAGTGTTTTTATTTTGTACACAATCCAGAGATACGAACTTGTAGAACAGTTTTCCGTAGAGTGAATTTTTGTAACAATATGAATAGATATAGATTTAAATTACGGTCAAAATGGCTCAAAACTAAAATGACTCTGTTGAAAACTGACTTAAAAATATGAAAATATAATAATTTTTGTATGGAGATAACGCCCTTATTGCATACAATGACAAAAAACTTCTTGCAATCGATCTGGAATTTCACAGAATGGTAAAAGGCACTGTTGAGATCATTCGGTGTGAATATTGCAAAAAGGGCGTTATGATGCCTAATTGATGCCCTCATTGCACCGAACTCTTCAATTTTATATTAATGAAATCAATTTGTATCTAAAATATATTCGGATGCTTAAATATATTTATTTAGGTATTTACTATTTATGTATCTAAAAATTTCTGTTTTAGACGCGATATTCCATTTTCGGCAGTGTCAGATTCATTTTCATAATAATGAATAAAATATTCGGATGCTTAAATATATTTATTTAGGTATTTACTATTTATTTTGTTGAGTATTTTCTGTATTTAGACAAAATTTATGTCATTTTTAAATATTGTGACCTTTTTAAAAGTCAGAAATCACGTATTTCAAATACTATTGGCGTCATTTGTAATACAGAATGAGGCCCTGAGTGTTTTAAGATTTTACTCCTTTTAATTTACCCGAAAATCTCGAGATTTAACGATGATCTCGGAATAAGTTTTTCGGGACTAATTTGACTCAAACCCCGGGATCCCGAAATCCCGGGATTGACATAACTAGTGTAGAGGCATTCATTTCTAGTACCCTATATTTTGATATTTTATTTGAGAGATAGTAACTAACATCCTCGTTGTAAATATAAAAGTTACCAAGTATGTTTTTTAAATTCGAATTATAGAGGTTTTGTATATTTTTTGTAATTAAAAATATTAACAAAATATAATTTTTAAGTCTCTATGTCCTATTAAAAATTATAATTGAAAAAAATTTTAATTTTTAACCACTATTTTTAGATTACTTATATACCTACGCTGTATGTGCGAAAAAATTAGGTCCATTGTGACCTGTGATCTGACCATTTATATTCAAATAACTCATATAAAATTTACATCTACAGTTCAGTTTTGCTGTATACGTGCTTAGGTAAACTTTTTTTGGTCAAATTTATGTTGACTTCATGCTCAAATACATGGAAATAATTTTTTCCCGCGAAACGACTTGTGGTTTCCAAAAAATCGAAATTTGGTACACCTATACATTTGTAAATATGGGTATCAAATGAATGGAAATTCTTCAGCGATTGAAAGTTTGTAGTAACTTTTAGGATTTGTATACCCTGGTGACCTATATACCACTTTGAATGTTAACCACACATATGTGTAGGGTATTAGACCGACTATAATTTTGATAATCCTAACTATCATAATAACACCAATTTTAAAATTTTCCATGTGATCTAACCTTCCCAACTGGCTAATTTTACAAATGTGAAATTAATGATATAAAATGATAGTAAATATTATCATTGAAATCATAGTTTTATTAGTTGTCTCAAATCATAATATATGTTCAAAAATTGAGAGCATTGATAAAATAATACAGGCAATTCACATTGAGACTAAATCAAACTGCTAAAAGTTTAAATCCGTCGTTTTAAAATTTTTTTTTTAAAGCCTATATTCGGATCTAACATTCATATATCTGTTGCACTGAATAAAACGAACATTTGAGCAATCGAAATATACATTTAAAATATATACATAAATTTAGCTATAGTCCGCGACTAAAATCTTCAAATAAAATGAATTATTTCATGTGTCTATAATCTTAATGACACAATAAATTAAACATGATTTAAATTAAACACAACTGTTCTAAAAATTTAAGTTTGGTTTTTTTTTTGAAACGGTCTTGTGTTACAATCAAGAACACGGAGCTAAAAGCATTTTTGTTAATTCGTACAATTTAGAAATGCTGTTGTCTCATGAGGATATGTAGAAATGTACGTTTTGTTTATGAAGTACAAATGTTTATATTTTCAAAATTGTACTATTAATAAAAAAAGTGTATAATAAAATTCTGTATACTTGTTAAATGCTTTAAAAAAAATATTGGTTAATATTTTACATTTTAAATTCTTAAATGAATTTAAAAATCAATACAAATAAAAAAATGTTAAATTACAATAGTTATTAAAAAAACTACATACAATGTCTTTAATAGTAGTATTCTAAGTACTTTCTCAAACTAAGCCCCGACACAACAGAAAACAACTGTTTTTGACATTTCGTCACAAACATTTTTCACATTTCGGAGAAAGTTGTGTTGTTATTTTGCAAAACATTTTTAAGTGATAAATAATAATAGTTTGGCGCTATATCTTCGAAAATACTAGGCCGAGCCCTCCCTCATCATTTGAGGTATGCGTATTACATTTGTACGTCGAACCATACAGTTCAATGACCAAATCGAACGACGGGGTGAGAGGGGCTTTTCAAAGGCACTAACTACTTTGTGTTGTTGCCATTGTATGCCGAGAAAAGGCCCAGTATTGAAAAAAAATGTATCGGCATCAGCACTGAGCATTAGCACCGAGAAGTCCGAGGATGAAATTAGGTAAGTCGAGGTTACTAGATGCACACAGACTTCTACTAATGTTCGATGTTTTACAGAGATCTTTGCGATCAGTTCTTCAAAATCGTTAAACTGACGAACAAAAATGTGGAACGCAAAGTGCTGAATGCGCGGTTTATATTATCGTCCGGCAATGTGAGTGGACAAAAATATATGGGCCATTCCACACCAAATCGACCAAAAAAAGTAAAATTTAAGATTTTACCTTTTCGATTTCAATAAAATTTGGGCAACTGATAAAGGGTATCGAGATATGCATTTTTTTGTACTTTGAACCAAAGTATCTCTGGAAGTAGTGATCGAAAAAAAAAAATGGTCAATCCATATCAGTTGCCCATATATCATTGAAATCGAAGTAGGTGAGTTCCAACCGCTGGTCGATTTGGTCTGGAATGGCCCATATATAAAAATTACTTTACTTACACACTTCCGGCGCAGATCATGGACATTAAAATTGAAAACTTTGATTTGGCTTATGGCGACAAGTAGGTAACACACGGTTTAATCTATTAAAAGACTTTAAAATATGTATATATGTATGTGTTGCTGTCCTTCGGATGTCGCTATGGACTGATCGGTCGCAATGGTCTGGGTAAAGCTGAGCCGACCGATGTCTATGCACAGCTGTTAAACATTGCGGTCGATATGGCGGTGACCCGCGCCTTGTGATATTGAAGAGTTTTGGTTTCGATCCGAACAAGCAGCTCGTCCCACCAAATCATTTTCGGGCCGTTAGACTTTGGCACGCGGGCTCTTTTCCCTTCTGCTGTTGCTCGATGAATCGACAAACATTTTGGACTAGGGAACTATCTACAAAAGTGGCCGACAATAATACATACGGTTACCGACTACAATACAGACTGCTAAGGGTTCTCAGGTTCTAGCAATGTTGTGGGATTGTTGTAATAAACATTTTAATTTTGAATAGTTCCTGCGGCGTAATAATAATGAAAATAAAACAATAATGTAAATATGACTCAAAATAACGGTGATTATGTGCTTGGACTGATGAATTTATTTTTGATAAATTGATATAAGTTGTAATTTTCATATGTAAATCAAAATGTGAATCATTGATCTGATTTTATTGTTATATTCTTATAAATATTATATACCATTTTTTATATATTTAAATAAGTAATATTTTCAAAATTATGTTATTATATACACTGTATTACATTTAATAAAAATAATATAAGAACTTAGACCGAGCTCTCTCACCATTTTGAGCTGTGCGTGTTATATTTGTAATAAAAGTGGAGACAGTTTAATGCCGAATTCGAACGGCGGGTGAGAGCTTTTCATAGGCAATGTTTTATTCTCGTAGATTTGCCATTTACTGACGAGGGGTAGCGCGGTAAAGAAAAATGTTTCTATGAAAATATATTGTTAAGCCCCAGTCCAGGCTTGAACCTGGGAACTTTCGGTTCGCAGTCCAACGCACTAACCTTGAGCTACCAACGCTATTACAATTAATAGTGAATTTTATTTCATAGGGTATTTGTAGGGTTTTAATGATGAAAACACTTTTATGCACTTTTTATGCTCAATGGTCGGTTAAATAATGAATGGGAAATTATCCAATCTGTGCATGAACATAACCTGGGTGAATACATGATCAGGGCACTGCGTTAAATTTTTCGAAAATTATTATCCCTTGACAGTTTGAAGTCTTTTTAAAAGAAAAAGGTATCTCGAAATAAAAAAGTGTAAGTGCAATTTAGGTCCATTTGGCCCCTAGTTTCAGACCTATATGTTTCACTTTTTGTCGAATGGTGTAATTTAGGTAATCGCCTTTTTGTCGCGTTGAGGCATAATAACAACAAAGCATTTTTATTATATACATACTTATATTGTAAATTTATGATTAAAATTACATTTTATAAATATTTAATATAATTTATTTCTATCATAACTCTATTATAACGTTATTCTAGTAAATCTCTAAAAAATCTATAAAATTGTATCCAGTTAAAAATGAGACTTCAAAAATGATTCAAAATTATTAAGGATATTGTTTTATATTAGTATTAATGGAGCCAGACTAAATGCAAAGCGTTCAAAGCTTTTGAAGTCGAAGAAATAGAAAAAAAATTCTATTTGAAAAGCTTTATAGGCTTTGACAGCTTCGAAAATGTCAGAAGTCAGTAAAGCAAGTCGTATTAAAACATCCGCTTTAGTAAGCAGATCGATAAATTCTAGTAAATAATTTATCGAGAACTAAATAACTTTTGTCTTTAATATTTTACTAGGTCCCAAATTTTATTTGTGATCTTCTCACAGTAAGAAGTTGTTTTATAATTGTTAATCTATCGCTTACTAATACTTTTATTCACTTTGATGTCTGGTACACAGAAAAATGTAGTTCATAAATGAAATGAACGCTTTAATTGAGACACGGTTCATAATATATATGAAAATAATCATTCTATTTATGAACTATTCTTCGTATATATGAATCGCACATTTTGTGCAAAACTAACATAATAAAAGCGATTAGTATTGTTATGAATTGCGTTCATTAAGGATTCATATTCATTTTAGAGGCTAAGCAGCGCAGACTCCACGTCATGTGCAATTCAGTCTATGGTAAAGACGAGACTGAAAACTAAAAAAATTAACAGTAAAAAAAGAGAAGACAAAGTAGGTAGGTATTTGAGTTTTTTTACCATTCTATAAATAGATGTTTTTTTATTTTACTGACGAGTCATGATGGGCAGTGGCTATTTGCACTGGGCGTCGCAACGCGTCGATGATGACAGATACAATTTTTGGCCTTTTATTCGTAAAATATTTTTTTAGATAGTTAAAAAGTTCATATATACTATGAATTTGCTCATTAGTTTAATGAACGATTCATCAATGGGATGAATTTGGTGATTGGTTGAGTCGCAATGACAAATTCATATAATTGGTAACAAAATTCATAAATAGTATGATCTTTTTTTTCTGTCAGACTATTTAAACATATTTTAACTCAAATTCAAACAATTGAACTTTTGATTTTTTTATTTTAGCCAGGATTTTTATGTTTTTTTTTTTTGCGTAATCTTTGTATTAATTTATATTTAGTTAAGCAACATTGTTCTGAACACTAGTTTTGTCTAGATCGCACATTAATTTGTAACTTTTATATTTAGAGAACATCTGGCAACAACCGGCTTGTTAAATGTCATTTTGTAAACATTCATAATTTCTCTTTATCATGCACTCACTCGTTTTTTGATCGGCCACTTGAAAGGTCATGAGCACTCGGCTCTTTAAACTTAATATTATATTGTATTTGAAATCGACACATTTCGTTTCAATTGAATACAAAAAGGGCAGCAAAAAGGCTTGCTGCTGTACATTGGTGACCCCGACGTGATTTTAGAATCACTCATCAAATTATTTCGTTGAAATTTCGTTGTTGCAGGCTGTATAAATACGGCGAATTCATTGCTCATATTGCATTTGCTCTTGGCAACGGTATCGTCTTCCACTCTTTACATATATAAAATATTAAGAGCGTAAATTCTTTTTGCATTACATACGTTGGAACATAAACTGAACATATAAGCGACACCGTTGATTTTCATGCATGTTCTGTTATATTTCGAGGCTGATTAGTAAAAAATGCCGCAAAAATCAAAAAAGAATTTAGCTCGAGTCAATAGAAGTTCGAAAATGTCGTTTCGCAAACGTAAATGTAACGCGATCCAAAGGCAACTTAATGATTTTAAAATTGCAATAGATAATGGAGAATTTATTGAGCTCGACGAGGTTGAGCTTTCAATAAGACTTGAAATCGTAGAAAGTTTATATCAAAAATTTGAAAACGCACAACTCAGTCTCGAGGAAGAGGATAACGATGAAATCGATAGTGATGCACGCACAAACTTTTCTGCGGTTTGTATTGCCGTGAAATCTGCTGTAATTAAGACATTAAATTAACGTCGAATGCCACAAACTCTTCCGTCATCAACAATTCGGCAACGTTCGTCGTCGCGGAACCGAAGCCGCGTCTTCCAGTTTTGAAAATTCCGTCATTCAGTGGAACATTGACTGAGTGGCCTGATTTTTTTTCTCCATGTTCCAGACCATCGTTGGAGGTGAAGCTGAGTTAACCAAAATCGAAAAATTTCAGCATCTTCGCTCTTGTATGAGCGGCTCAGCGTTGGACACGATTATGTCTTTAGAAATCAGTAATGAAAATTACGAAAAGGCTCTTGATATATTAAAAAAAAGGTTTGATAATAAACATCTTAATTTCCAGGCTCACATAAGAAAGGTTGTTGGCTTAGAAATTTAATTGATAAGCTGAATTCGCACGTCCGAGCGTTGTTGACCATGGGGCCAAAAGATCAAATTGCCGACTGTCAAAAACTGGATATTGCATCGCAAACGAAATGGGAGGAAGGACAACACAGTAGCGAAATACCAAACTGGAATTCAATGGCATCGTTTTTGGAAAGGAGATGTCTTATGATGGAAAACGTTCAGCAGGCTATGGTTAATAAACCAAGCGATCTGGTGAGCAAAAGGTCAATTTCATATAACAGTAATCGAAAAGTTTTTGTTAACACTAACAATCCGGCACAACGATGCAAATATTGCAACTCATTCGATCATGCCATTTACAACTGTTCAAAGTTTCTTGATTTTACTCCCCGCCAACGTTTTAAAGAAGTTAAAAGACTTAATTTCTGTTTAAATTGCCTTAAATCAGGCCATTCTATGAAATTTTGCGAACTTAATGGCTGTCGTTTTTGCTCATCTAAGCACAACACGTTGCTACACATGAACACCAATCCTCCACCTACCTTAGAACCAATCCCCACAATCAATACTCGTACCACCTCAGTTGCCACTAACAACCAACAATCTGCTCTTATTGTATCATCGACTGCGGACTCTCAATCTGAAATTTTAGAGTCGCCACCAGAAGATTACGTTTTAGCTACTGCCGTCGTCCTCATAAAAAATAGTGCAGGTTCTCTAATTCCGTGTCGAGCGATACTTGACTCAGCTTCTCAAGTTAATTTTATCACAAGCCGTCTTACTGGTCAGCTGAAAATTAAGTCTACAAAATCAACAACTACTATATCGGGAATTGGGAATGCGGATTTGGTTGCAAATCAAATCGTTCAAATATTTATACAAGCTCGAGCCGGCCAATATTCAACATCGTTCTCATCCGTCGTCGTTCCAAGTATCGTTGATAATCAACCGAACTTTACCATAAATCATTCCGATTGGAATATACCATCTAATTTGAAGTTGATCTGTTAATCGGCGCTGGTGTTTTCTTTGAATTAATGTGCGTTGGGAAAATACGATTGGGTCAAAATTTTCCGCTTCTGCAAAAAACCAAATTAGGATGGATAGTTTACGGCGATGTCAAAAGGGACGATAGAACAGGTTCGTGTCTCATCGTTGCCAAAAAGACACAGTTACATAGTGATTCAGACGATGCCTTGATTAAATTGGTTAAAAGTTTTTGGGAAGTCGAAAATCATGTTGAAAATACCTCAAATATTACAAAAAAAGAATCGGATTGCGAACAATATTTTGTTGAAACGCACACTCGCCGATGAAAAAATCTCCATCTCATCTCGGTGATTCATATTATCATGCTTTACATCGATTCAAGAAACTAGAATGAAGACGTAACCCCGATCTAAAATCTCAATATACGAAATTTTTGAAAGAATATAACGATCTTCAACACATGTCAGATATTGATAGCATTTCCTCTGGAGTACCATATTTTTTTTTGCCTCATCACTGTGTAATGAAAGCTGATAGCACAAGTACCAAATTGCGCGTTGTTTTTGATGGTTTAGCTCGTACGACCTCTGGATACTCTCTCAACGATATGTTAATGGCGAGACCAACAATTCAGCCGTCTTCTTTCCATTTTTGTACGGTTTCGTACCTTTAAAATTGGGTTGACTGTTGATATATGTAAAATGTATCGTTGCGTTCGCGTATCGCACCCTGATGAATATTTGCAATGTGTTTTATGGAGGGATGAGCCCAATGATCTTATTTAAATTTATAAATTGAATACAGTGACCTACGGCACAAAATCAGCTATTCGTGCTATGTAACAACTGTCCATTGATGAAGGATCTTCATATCCGATAGCAGCAGCTATTTTGAATAGAGATTTTTACGTTCACGATTTAATTTCTGGTGGAAACTCGGGAAAATTTAAATCAAACTTCGAGGTTGTTTGAAAGGGGACATTTTAAATTAACTAAATGGTGCTCAAACGAATCTAAAATTTTAAATGAAATTCCAGAAACAGAAAAGAAAACACTTCTTAAATTTCAAAATGAAAATGGTATAACAAAGAATCTTAGTTTAGTATGGCATCCGAATTTGGATAATTTTTTTTTAGTTTTTCCCAACCACACTTGCCAAAAGAACAACTAAGCGTACAGTGCTATCGTACATTGCCAAATTTTATGATCCGCTTGGACTTATAGGACTCGCTATCGCGAAAGCCAAAATATTTCTTCAAAGATTATGGAAGGAACGCTTGGATTGGGATGAAAGCATTTCATTAGAGATGTAATCATATTGGCAAAATTTGTGTGAAGGATTGAAGCATGTAGGTAGTTGTTATTTTCCTAGGCTCGTGTTAATACGTAATGCATAACTGGACGTTCATGCATTTTGTGATGACAGTCTCGCGGCATATGGTGTGTGCATTTACATTGTCTCTGAGCATAATGATAAAATAAAAGCAAAATTGCTCTGTTCAAAGCTCTGTTCAGAGCTCACAAATTCAATTATGGAAATGAATATATTTCAAGGAGAATTTCACTGCTAGTCGGACTCTACTATAGTTTGATCATGGTTGCAAGATGAGTCATCAAACTACAACATATTCGTTTCAACTCGTATAAGCCATATTCAAACCCTTACAAACAATATGTATTGGCATCATGTTCCGTCGAAATAAATCCGGCTGACATAATATCAATAGGTGCTACACATGAAGAATTGATAAGTTCAAAATTATGGAATTCAGGACCTCAATTTCTTCTAAGGGCGCGATCTGAATGGTCAGTTAGTCCTGCACGTCGTCGAGATCTTCCTGAGCAGCGCAAAACGGTTTTAATTATAACAACAATGTTTACAGATTATTCAGTTAATTGAAAATATATAAACTCATTTAGTCGAATGCAAAGGATATATGCATTAGGGTGACACTTATTTTGAAACACCCATGTCTCACCCCCTAGGATTGTTTATTAGAATTTAAAAATAAGGTGTGCAAATTTTTTTGATTTTGAACAAGGGGAACACGTGCCGCAAGTACATTGGAAATTGTACTAGGAGGTGCATGTGTACTAGGAGTCGAAATTTAGAATATTTAAAAACAATGGCGTGTAACTATAGTCATATTTAAACTGGAGTTTATTTTAATGTATAGCTTTTTGACATATATTTTCATAGGAAAACCGTGAAAAAAGTCATAATTAAATTTAAGCTCCAGATTAATTTTGACTATAGTTACGGGCTAATATTTCGAGTATGCAATCATGTAGAACTGTTTGCGAAAAAAAATTATGTGTTATCGGATGTTCGATATTTCGATAATTTTCCGAGTTATCGATTGTTTTATACAGCAGTAAACACATATAAATCAAAGGATATTTTTTTTTAAATATAAAAACAAAATATTGGCACAAAATTTCTATACCAATTCAATAGAAACTAATTAAGCCTTTTAAAGGATGGCATACTTAAAATATTTTTTTTGGTTTATATGTGTTATTGCTGTATAAAACAATCGATAACTCAAAAATGATCGAAATATCGAAAATCCGATTACACATATATTTTTTCGCAAACAGTTCTACATGATTGCATACTCGAAATATTGTTTTGAAATATTCTAAATTTCGACTCCTAGTACAAATGCACCTCCTAGTACAATTTTCAATGTACTTGCGGCACGTGTTCCCGTTGTTCAAAATCAAAAAAAAAAAAAAATCACATCTTATTTTTTGTCCCTAATAAACAATCCTAGGGGTGAGAAAAGTAAAAATCGAAAAAGGTGTCAAATAAGTGACACCCTAATATGCATACATTTATAGATTTGCTATTTCTAAATTAAAAGAAAGGTGTGCTGGGCCACTAACGATGATTGATATTCTGAAAGGAACGTATTTACTGATTCGTATGGTTCAAAGAACAAATTTGGTGTCCGATTATAAATTACTCTTATCTTTAAATCCATTTCTCGATTCACATGGCTTGATGAGATTTGGCGGTCGTTTACAGAATTCAGAGTTAGATTTCGAATTAAGACACCCCATTATTTTGCCCAAGGCACACCCGTTGACCAATTCTATTATATCATACTTCCATTTAAAATGTCTACATGCAGGTCCACAATCTCTGCTAGCATCAATCAGACTTCAATACTGGCCTACAGGTGGCAGAAAAGAAGACAGCAAAATCAAAAATAGATGTGTTAGATGTTTTCGAGTAAAGTCAAAAATAATGGAAGACATCATGGGAAACTTACCACAAGAACGAGTGCAGTCTCAGCGCGTTTTTTTAATAACAGATGTAGACTTTTGCGGGCCTTTCTTCTATCGCTCAGAAATTCGAAATAGACAGCCAATTAAGTGCTATATATGCTTATTTATCTGCTTTGCAACGAAAGCAGTCCATCTTTAAAAATATTTCGTTGTACTCGTGCGAACCCTAAATCAATTTGGTCGGATAATGCCACGAAGCTTTCTGATTTAAAACAACTTTTCCTGAATGAAAGCCACATAAAAGAAGTGCAACAACAATGTTTGGAATACGGTATCGATTGGCATTTCATACCTCCCAGATCACCACATTTTGGCGGTCTCTAGGAGGCCTCTATAAAAATCGTCAAATTTCATCTTCGTCGTCTGTCCATATTGGACTTTGAGGAGTTTAGAACCTTAATCTGTCAAATCTCTGAATTTATTAATTCTTGACCTTTGTGTCCTCTTACAAAAAACGTTGATGATCTGGGAGTACTCACGCCTGCGCATTTTCTTGTTGGTGCTGCATTTACTTCAATCGTAAAACCAGACGTTTCCACGCTTAATATACATCGATTAGGTAGATGGCAGAGGGTTTGCTAAAGGGTTTTTTTTTTTTGTAGCGCTACAAAAGTTTTTTTTTAAATAAAACAAAAACGGTTTTGGATAACAATGAAATTCTTTATTCCTGTAAAAGTACGTTCGATGCCATTATGTACGGAACTCGATTTCTTTTCCATGGCCACCACGGGCACGCTTGCAGAAGTCCAGACGCTGAACCCAATTTTCGACGGTTTTCAAGCATAAATCGGCCAATACTGCTGCAATTTCACGTTCGATATTCGTACGAAGTTCATCAATCGTTGGCATAGACCATAGACTTGACGTAGCCCCACAGGAAATAGTCTAACGTAAGATAACACGTTCTCCAAACTTGGTTTCCAATAAATTGATTGTGACATTCGCTGTGTGGCTTGTGGCGCCGTCCTGTTGGAACCACATGTCCTCCAAGTCCATATTGTCCAATTGGGGCAAAAAATATTCGGTTATCATTGAACAGTAACACAGTAACGTGCCGGTCTTGATCATCTCGAAAGAAGTACGGCCCAGCCCAATTTACGAACATACGACGCTTCTGGTGGTCAAGCGGCTTCAGTGGCATGAAATGGCAAACGTTTCTGAAGAGAAATGTCAAAAGAGCGGCAAGAAATATGGCGTCGTTTGCTGTCCCTGTCGCTCTACTTTTGTAGCGCCCCTTTATATGCAGCAACTGTTCTGGAGAAAATGGAGCACAGAGTACTTGACATTACTTCAGCAGCGAACTAGATGGAGATCGTCAACTCCAAATTTATCTGTGGTTTGTAAACATTATTATTAATGTTTACAAAATGACATTTAACAAACCGGTTGTTGCCAGATGTTCTCAAAATATAAAAGTTACAATTAATGTTCTGAACACTAGTTTTTCTAGATCGCACATTAATTTGTAACTTTTATATATTGAGAACATCTGGCAACAACCGGTTTGTTAAATGTCATTTTGTAAACATTAATAATTTCTCTTTATCATGCACTCACTCGTTTTTTGATCGGCCACTTGAAAGGTCATGATCACTCGGCTCTTTAAACTTAATTTTATATTGTAATAAATATTGTATTTGAAATCGACACATTTCGTTTTAATTGAATACAAAAAGGGCAGCAAAAAGCCTTGCTGCTGTACAAACATAATAATTTTGAAAGCCACATTTCTGATGGATTTTTATAGATTTTTCAGGTTTTATCCGAGGTTTTATTCGAACCTACAGGATATATTTGAAATCAAATCAATATAATCTCAAATTAAGAGGTTTATGTATTATGACAAAAAATTGAGACGCAGATAGGGTTAAAACAATTAGGACATTTGTGATGCTCAAAATAGCAGATCACAACGTATAAACAACATTCAATTTATTATTTTTTATTATAAATTAATCATACCAGCATTTAAAAATCATAAATAATGCATCTTGATGCGATGGAGCTGCATTCACACATAAAACACATTTCACTTTAAACAAACTTTATGCATAATTCGCCACCATTAAAATTATTAAATACACCTTTTTACAGTTTTTTTGTCCTCAAAACTGCAGTTTTAGGGCAATTGAAATATTTTCAAATTGTTTGTTTATATTTGTTTATATGTAACTAAAATAAAAAAAAACATCAAATATGACCAAAAGTGCAGGGTATTTGTTGAGAGATTTTTTGTTAGATTTTTTACAGAATACGAATTTGAGATTTGGGTCACAATTGACTCGTTGGGTGCAATAAAGGCGTTTGGCATCATAACGCCCTTTTTGCAATATTCGCACCGAATGATCCCAGCAGTGCCTTCTACCATCCTGTGAAATTCCAGATCGATTGCATAAAGTTTTCTGTCGTTTTACCCAATAAGGGCGTTATATCCATACAAAAAAAATATTTTTTTTCATACTTTTAATTATTTTTAACAGAGTCAATTTAGTTTTGAGCCATTTTGACCGTAATTTAAATCCATATCCATTCATATTAATAGTTATATCTGGACTATGCACAAACATTTTTATTTTTTCATTTATGTAATGATTATAGCTCTAAAACTCAATACGCCGAAATTTTATTACTCGTTTTTTGCAATAAGGGCGTATAAATCATTTATTTTAAATAATTATTTTATATGTTAATAGGAACTTTAAAACAAATTTGAAAACTGCATAGCAAAGCTTAAAGTTCAAATTTTAATGGACAATTTTAATCAAAAATATCGGTTCATTACTTTTTGAGATACGGACATACAAAAACTTTAAACGGATATATCTCAAAATTACTTTTTCACATAACGTTGCACCCAACGCTTCAATTGTTCTAACAAGAAAAAGTCTCTCATTTAAATGTGACTTATAAGCGCTCACAATGCCAGAATAGGGCTATTTGTTTTAATTGGACTCACTAATACAAATACAAGCTTTAAATTAATAACTTCAAAGAAATATTGTGATTTTGTAAAATATTCTGTAGCAACTGGGTCATTCCACGTCAGAAATATAAATCGTGGCACGATGTGTTCCGATTTTGATGATATTTTGTGAATATATAGTGATCGAGAAAATAAATGTATACTTTTTTAATTCCCAATAACAACAACAACGTTAAGAGCAGGGCTCAGATTTTGATGACCTAAAAATACGTTAAAAATTACCATTAAAATGACCTAACAATTATTTTTACAAAAACATAAAATCAAGTTTTATCTATATGCTGTGGTCAGGTCAGTTATAACGTAAATTACACCAAAAAATATTTTTAAAACAAAAACAAAAGATCTTCACAAATTATCTTTATTTTTTGTTTTCAAAGTGGTGCATAACTAAAAACGCATTTTAATAAATAGCTCAAAATGACACATTATTGTAAGTTAGACTTAATTTATATTATTTTAATAATGAGTTTTGCCTTCTTGATTGATGAATAAGCTCAAAAATTCTTTTTGGCATGATATTAACTAAGCTTATTCGTACTTCTCCACCAATTAACTCCCAAGCTTCAATCACATCCATTTTTAAACGTGACATTTTTTTAGAATTACTTGTTTTCAACAAATATTTTTCGGAACATCATTTCTGAGATATATTATATTGAATTCAGGTCTGTGGAGTAGGCTAGCCAATGCAAAACCTTCACGTTATGCTACACTAGCGATGAGCTATTCTCATTGCCCATATCTAAAATAGCATTATTTGCGGCAATGTCATATTTTCTGTATTATTTCTCTCTAAATGTGGAAGGAGGTTAATTCTCAACATCGATGTGTATTCCCTAGAGTTCATACTCGTCTATGGGAATGCTAACTCTAACATTCCAAAATATTCCCAAAACCATCAAAGAACCCCCGTCCAAATTAAACGTTTTCTCATCGGAAAAAAATAGTGTTACAAAATAATCGATTCATTTTGTCCACCAAAACGAGCATACAAAATACAACACAAAGTAGTTAGATATTTGAGTATTTGTGTATGATCGTATGTGTGACCTGTAACTTTTGACCATTCTATAAATAGATATTTTTATTTTACTGACGCGTCATGCCGCATGACGCGCAGTGATTATTTTGACAACTCGTCGCGACGCGCCGATAGTCGATGATAGCATATACAATTCAGCATATACATATTGCGCCGCAGGTACTTAACATCTCTCAACAACAAACAGCAGCAATATGCAGCAACAGCAAGAGTAGATTAGATATAAAATAACATGTAAGTAGTTAAATAAACTAATAATAATAAAATAAAATAAAAAAAGTAATAAAAAAATAAAAATAATAATACAAGAAAATAAAAAAAAGTTTTTTTTTATTTTTAAATATTTTTAAAGTTCATAAATATCATGAATTTGTTCATACATATTATGAAAGCCTTCTTCAATATTATGAACTTATTCATTACGGTTTTATGAACGATTCATAAATTCATTATGGTTTTATGAACGATTTATAAATTGGATGAATTTGGTCATTGGTAGAGACGTAATGAACAATTCATAAAATTGATGAACAAATTCATAAATAGTATGAACTTTTTTTTCTGTGTAGAAGGGAGACATCAAGTATTTTCATATTTAAATTAAACAATGCTTAAATAATTTACTTTATTCAATTGCATTGGTATAGGTAACGAAAAACATTCTCAAGTTTTACTTTGAATTTGATATAAATACAGTATGTACTAAAAATTATTGCATATAGAATGAATGAACTTTTTTTCTGTGTAGGAAGCTCTGTTGAATCTATTCTACCCGTTATTAATTGATGTCTGTAAGTTATATCGGCAATCTATCTACTTTCACCAAGAGACTTTAAAATTAGTAGTTTCAAACGATCTTCGTATGGAGGAATATGAAAGTTGTCCTCCCAATTAAAACCCTTGAGAGCGAAGCGTAGGAATTTTTTTCTAATTCAATGCGTCAATACGTACATTGTACACAGAAAAAATGATGTTCATAAATGGAATGAACGCCGTTAATTGGGAGACCGTTCATAATATAAATGGAAAAAATCATTCTATTTATGAACTATTCTTCGTATATACGAACCGCACAATTTGAGTGAAATTTATATTATAATATGCTGGTTTTATTCGTATGTAATTTCGTACTTATAAAGAAAATCGTTTCCTTTGTTGTTTACAACTCCAAAGGTACGTGCGCCGGTACTTAACATCGCACAACAACAAATAGCAAAATAGGCAGCAAGAGAACAGCAAGAGTAGATACATAATAAAATGTAAGTAGTTAAAAAATAAATAAATTAAAATAAAAAAGTAATATAATAAAATAAAAAAAATAATACAAGAAAATAAAAAATAGTTTAATTTTTATTTTTAAATAGTTTAAAAGTTCATAAATATCATGAATTTTTTTCATAAATATTATGAAAGCTTTCATCAATATAATAAAGTTTTTCATTATGGTTTTATGAACGATTTATAAATTGGATGAATTTGGTCATTGGTAGAGGCGTAATGAACAATTCATAAAATTGATGAACAAATTCATAAATAGTATGAACTTTTTTTTCTGTGTAGAAGGGAGACATCAAGTATTTTCATATTTAAATTAAACAATGCTTAAATAATTTACTTTATTCAATTGCATTGGTATAGGTAACGAAAAACATTCTCAAGTTTTACTTTGAATTTGATATAAATACAGTATGTACTAAAAATTATTGCATCTGTAGTAATATTTTATTATTTAGCTTTAAGTTAAATAAATAACAACAATCTTTTTTTAGAGACTAATATTTTCGAATTTAAAATAAATGCAGAACGTTGTAAAATTAAATGAATATGTAGATATATTTTAACTTTAGCTTGATATAAAATTAATATAGTATGTAGTACAATTTAAAACATATGTAGTAATTTATGTACTTATTTAAAACTTATATAAAAACTTATATAAAAATTTATTTTGCGTACAAAACAGCTTTTCAAAACCTTCAGTGTATTAAAAACAAGTATGTTGATGTTATTTCAATATAAATTATATACAAATGTATTTATTTTAAAGACATATTTATTTATTTTTAATATAGAATCGTTCCACGCCAACATTGACGACAGACGCGTATTTAAATGCATCCATATATTTTATAACCGTTTCTCTTTCTTAATTTCAAATAAAACAAATTAACTAAAATAAGAGCTATTCATAAATTTATTAACTTGCTAAGCCATATTTTTTGTTTTAACTCCACTGCAGAGTTACAAGTTATAAAGACAAAAATAGCACTACAAAAAAAGAAGGAAGATGCTACTTCAGGACTGCTTAGTATAATGAAAAACCTACTTTAAAATAATTGAAAAAAAATAACCGAACGACTAAAAAAAAGCCAAAAAATGGCAAATGCATTAAACAAATGATGTTATCAAAATCCGAGTCCTGGTTATGAGCATTGAAGCATCAAAGTACTACATTAAATAATTATTTATATCTCGGTAATTAATTAACATGTTTTAATAAAACTAATTGTTTATATAAGCTTTATGATCACGCATTCAAACAAAAATAACAATTTAAAAAATAAAATACAATCAACTTAGAAAAAGTTGAAATATATATTTCAAATCACTATTACGTATACGCCCTACACTTTTATAAATCAAAAACAATTTTTTTTAAGCCCTGGAGTTTTCCCTGTCGATTAAAAAAATAACTCCGATGTTTTCTCCCATAGTTCCTGAACTATCAAGTATTAAAGTTCAATTGTCGATTTTTCTCCAATTTGTCTCTAAACCGCTAAGGGTTTAGAGGGTTTAGCGATTTAACTGGCAGACATTACCCAAAATAAAATTGTGATAACACTGTTCACACAAAATTCTTCTTGTGTTCATTCATATCATTTCTATATAATTTTAATGTGCTTACTCGAACTGCGTTTTTATTTTTTCCTCATACGCAACGTTTTTGAGAAAAATGCATTCACTGCTTTTTACAAACATTTTTTTTATGAAAAGATTAGACGGTTATTGCCCAGGAATAAATCAAGGAATCTTATAGCATTCAGCTTTATCGTGAGCACTTGGGGAATATTCTATTCCCTCGGAATTTTTTGTTCCCAGGTAAAATTTTTTGGTATCGGCAATCTCACAGGAAGAGCGATTCCTCCGGAATTTTGTTCGAAATTCGAATGCAGTTTTGCAACATTGCCAGATTTTCTAAAGAATTTTTTGGTTATCTTTATCATTTCAGATAATAAAGTTGTAAAATAATACTTTAGATAAAAAATATGTATACAGATATTTATTATTTGCAGTTAACTATACTTTTATGCACAAATTTAACATTTTTTAATTCTATAAAAGTTTAATTTGCAATTAGAACTGAACATCAGGCAACGCTAAAACAGTTGTTTTCTAAATGTCAAACAGTGTTGTTGGATAAAATTGCGTTGGGTTGTGAAAATAAATATTGAAGATAAAATTATATTAAATTGGAATTAAAAGCATATACAATGACTCTTAATTGTAGTTTTTCATTTAAGAAAATTTTGTGATTATACTGCGTTCATTTTTCAAGACTTAAAAATAAAAATAAAATATTCCCCAGCCGGTGAAATTTTTGCGGTGGTTGAATATATCGGTAATTAATTTGTGCAGAAATTTGTAACTAAATATTATTTAAATAATAGATATTTGTTAACATATTATAAATAAAAGTATATTTAATTAAAGTGTGTTTGTTTTTAATTAATTGTTTCCCCCGATGAAAAAGTGGCGGAATTTTTTCGGCTAAATAAGGATAATTTTTCCTCTAAAACGTTATTCATGATACTACATTTTTTTAAGGAAACATTTTTTTGCTTTTCGAACATTGTTCACGATACCTACACGCTGCAAAAAAAAAGGGCTCTCCCAAAAATAATTTTGCAGGCATTATAATGCTCCAATGATATATGTATACATATATCTTTGGAGCTTTATGCAAACAAAAGTATTATTTCATTTTCAAACATTATTATAATAACAGCCACACATATTTTTGTTTTCGTTCGAACATATTTATGTTCAGAATGAATAATTTTCGGCGTTCTTGCAAACATATATATGTTTACATGTGAAAACATTTTATTTACATGTAAACATATTTATGTTTACATTTAATTTTAATGTAAAAATAGTAAATTTAGTGCTAATATCTTCTTTACACAATATTCGTTTTTTCCCTTTTTTTAAATTAAGTTTTTTTTATTTATATTATATAATTATAAACTTAAACTTTTATTTTTTTTATTACACATAATTTATTTATTTATACTTAATAAGTTTATTTCCATCTATTGTTCCTATTTTGAGTTTAGTGAATTGCGAATAAATTGGATATTTCACAAGCAGCCACTATCTGGTATTAACAGTAATTGGCGGTACTTAAACAAATTCTTCCACCAAAAAGAACTTTTGAACTATATGAAAAGTATTAATGTGTGTTTCTGAGTACTAAAAGTAGGCAGCGTTGTCATTTAATTGTGATATCGTAATGCCAAACATACATATATTCAAAATAATGCTATTCTTTTTAAATTCATTGTCACCCAGTCACAATCACGAATAACAAAAAATTATTCAAAGAACCTTTTATTGACGTTGGGTGTGTTAAATAGCGGAAATATCAAACATACATATATTAATATCTGATGAAAAATATATATTTCTACAGAAACAGAAATTCATGTAAATCAGCGATTAAAGCAATTCATGTCTAAATATCGTATAATAATATATAATAATAATATAAAATAATAATACAATTCAATTATGATGTAATTAGATATTAATCCCAATATTTATATGGTGATTTCGAATTACATTATAATTACATTCAAGCATATTCAAACAAATCTTTCCTATCCGTGTATTTTCCACCAAGGGTAAAAATGCCCTGAGGAATTTTATTCACGATATGGCTGATTAAGTCAACTTTAATATCGGTTATCGTTTGGTTATAAACTATTATATTTGAAAAATTTAGAAAATAAGGACAATTTATGAAATCATCGGAAAAGCATATTTAGTAAAAAATAAATTTTATATTTTAAATCATAATATACTAGAGAGAACACCTATTTCGACAATAGTATTGCTTTTTCTGTGTCCTTTGTACTTTTTGAGTGGAATCGTTTTAAAAAACTTAACTGTGAATTAAAATTTTTCCTTTAAAATTAAGACAATGAATATGTATTTATTAAAACATTTCTATAGAATTTTTATTCTGGAGATTTTGCAACAAAATATATTAATGATATGAATCAAAAATATGGTCGACGCATTATTGTAAGGTTTTAAATTATGTTATTTAAAAATAACGATTGAAATATCGATTGAAATTAATTGATATTTTAATGTAGTAGTTGGTAAGAACCTCGTTAACGTAGTCTTCAGCGCTGCTAAATTCGCTCAGCTTAGTAGCGCAGTACTTCTGGATCAATCCAACTCTACGTACCAGACCTGAATCTTAATAGATTTTGGCAAACGTCTACCAAATTTTCTACGCAGCTTTGCAGTCGCGAATATGCGCGTAGTCGACCAAAAGAATCAACTCGGATTTCGCCTCCACCAGTTTCTTGGTATTCGTCTCCGTCCCAAGTATCGCCTTCCACAAATTTTGCATTTAAACGAGTTGGGAAAGTTAGGTCACATGGGTAAGTTCGGTCACATATGGCGGATTTTTATAGTCGGTCGGGCCCGACTATGGAATACCCTACACCTTCGGTGGGGATATTAATGTGGGATATTTAATTGCATACCTTAATTTTAAAGTTTTTAATTATGCTGAACCTCCCCACCCTCAGAATATTATTCACATATCAGAAATTTACGTCTTATATCCCCATAAATTGAAAAATTGATATAAAAGTATAAAAAACAAAAAAAAAATTAGAAAAATATATATATTTAATATAAAAAAATAAAATATTAAATATAGGAGGACCACGCCTATATTTAAAATTATGTAAGGCTAATATTTCATAGATTTGATTTTAGTAATTTACGGATCAAATTTCCACTATGAAAATCCGGGAAATAATGAAAAAAATGTGGGCGGATCACGCCCATTTTTAGACCACAAATTTTTAGGTGAATTATAACAATATGTTTTAAATATTATAACTATATCTTGAATACTTTAGTTATTAGTTCCTAAAGAGTTATATAAAAGTGACTTGTATGGGAGGTGGGCGTGTCCGAGGACCGATTTGGATCATTTTCAAACTCAGTTCCTACTTTTGGCTAAAATATATTGAGTCGAAATTTCATCGCATTCCGATCAGTATTTCTCAAGTTATTCTGTATTCGGACAGCAAGACAGCAAGACGGACAGACAGGCAGACGGAGATGGCTAAACGGACTCGGGTTGTGATGCTGATCAAGAATATATATACTTTTCCATACCGGACACGCCTCCTAAGGGGCGTTACAATATATGCACAAAGTTAATATACCCTGTACCTCATAGGTGTAGGGTATAAAAAAGGCTTCAACCGCAAAATTGTCAATGCTGGAAATTCTCACTTCCGCGGAGCTTCTCAATCTGGTGTTGCGTAGGCACCTACGATTCTACGATTCTAAATTTAACACTCACTAGTTACTTTTTACTCAATGAGAAAGGCCTATAACCTTTTATAATGAGTTTTAAAAATGAATGAAAATTTCATTTTTCAATTTGAATATTTTAACAAAGCTAATAACAAAAACGTATTTCTAAAAAACATATATGTATAGTAGAAAAACTTAAATGCTAATTCTTTAATTTAACATATACATAAAAGATTTTATCATTTTTAAGAAAACATGAATTTCCGCTAAAAATTACAGTTTTTTTAGTTAAAAAAGATAAAAAAAAGTCTAAAATTATTAGTAAAAAAATACAAAATTTTCAATAAAAATTAATACAATTCCTAACAAACAAATAAATTTAATAATTTTTAATATTCTTAGGAAAACATGAATTTAGTTAAAAAAAAACAAGAAATCAAAAATTTTTAATTTTGAGAAATTGTGAATTGTCCATTTCAGGGAAATGGCCGTTCGGGGAAATGTCCATTCGGGGAAATGTGCATTCGGGGAAGTGTCCACTTCGGGGAAATGTACATGAACCCTGTGGGGCGATGGTGTCAAAGGAAAAAAAAATTCCTGTTCATGATAAACAATATTGCTGCAGATACCAAATCTGTATCTTTTACAATTGAAATATTTGATGTATTGTCTTTAAACACCATAATATTTAATGTTTTCCTAATTATATGAATCCCAGAGGCGATGGAACAAAATTAAATAATGGTAAATTATTCATTATTTTGTTATTTATAACAAACCTGCCGCTTGCTATGTTCCACTAGTCTACCGATTTGAGGTGATGTAGATGATCGAGCGCGAAATAATACAACACATAAATCGAGTTGTGATCGTTGTGACTTTTCCGAATTTCTTTGACCTTCCTGAAATAGAGTAAATTCGGCTTCTGTAGGCTCCATCACAGTTAATAGAACACATGAAATCGAACAAAGTGGTTGTAAAGTTCCCTATACAAATATCGATTAGAAATGAAATACAGAACTTTTACGAAATAAAAGTATACCTGTAGGCGAACTTCACTCCATCCAGAACGTACTTTACATATGTCAATACAATCAAAAAAGTTGAGAACGTCTTCAAATGAAATCCAAAATACACCTTCTGATGCACCATGGGGCATTAATATTTCTCTAAGCTCTTCTGTCCAAAGATCAGAATCATCGGACCAGTCGCCACGCCATGAGTAATGGCCCCATGGATTTCGTAACTTCAACAATCGTTGACCATTAATATCCTTTACATCTAATACAGAATACGCGTGTCTCGGCCGTAGGCCTTTTCTTTGATATTCGTTCTCATCGACTTTCATGTTGCCACCTCCACAACTAGCACCCATGAGAAATTTAACACATCTTGAGCTCAATAATTGTGCCCAAATAAGGTCTTTATCCAACTCGTCTTCACTGGGCATTGGTGATGAGGTTGCTTGTAATGGAATGCTTTCGCAAGGCGCACCAGTTAGCGTTGCAAGACCTTCTATGGCACGTCCAGACACGAGAGCTTCATAACACCCATGAATTTTGGCTACCGCCTTTTCTATTAGCGGTACCCATAACTGTTTTCTTTTGGCCTGGGAATATACTAATTGGCCCCTCTTATCACATGGTAGTAAGTCATCCACTAATACCGTTATCCACTTTCCATCTTTACACAGGCGTACCTGGTAAGCTCCTTGCGGACACATATCCTTCATCACAAGCACCTCCTTCACTAGATCTTCACGTTCTGCTAAAACGGCTAATGCACTCAAAAGCCAGCAATTACCTAATACGCCTTGACATATATCCGATGGTAGTGGCGTTCGAAATACAGCCCATGGTGGGTAAGCACCGCCATCGCAATTTATTTCATGCGGTCTTCGCCACTGCACTACTGGATTGCTTTCATTGCTATTGCCTGAATTGTAATATAAACTCTTTGGTGCCGGAGGGAATGAATCATCGACAAATAGTTCATTGTTATCCCCACAATATTGTATTATGTTCTCCCATTTATTAAGTGCATCAGTTTCGTCAATTTTCCGCAGATTTTCCATGAGTATGCTTTCCTGTTTAATATCTAAAGTTAGCTGCGAAGTTCTTTGAATAATTGACTCCGTCATGACGTTGGATAAACCACGAGGACTAGAGCAAATATCGCACACAACGGAAGCAGAACAATTTTCATATGTACAAGCAGGGCACTGCCACATCTTCGCCAAGTTAGTGTTTTGGTTAAGAGATGCAGTATTAGTAGGTATTGGTGATGTTCTTAAATCCTCAGGTCCAGTACTGTGGCGCTAGAAAACAGATTCTTCTTTCATAAACTATTGTTCCACAAATTAAAAAGGATATACCTTAGGAATTGCTCCTGATAAGGAAAAATTCTGTCCTGGTGTTGGGCTACGCGAAGTTTTAGAAGTCAATGCCAAAAAATTCGTCGTTTTCGAATGATTTAATACATTTGAAGGTGCTGGATTCTGCATATTTTCCAGCGACACATCTGAATCGATACCGCTTTCAAAACCATTATTGGAATCAATATATCGGTCATAATCTACAGAAAAGTAATAAAAAAGTAAGAAAAGTAACTTGCTCTAACTTTTAAAAATACAGGATGCAAAAAAGGGCTCTCTTAAAGTTAATTTAGAGGCATTGCATGTCTTTTCGGACCTTTACGTAAATATAATTTATAATTGGCGAATAAATGTTTTATAAACAGGGTTCTAATGTAATTTTAACAGTGTCCTAAAGTGTTCTGATTTTTATTATATTTGTATACGAATACACGGAAAGATTTCTATGTGGCCTTAAAATCGTGTATGATCAAATAGAAACATAATTATTTTTACATCCAAAGAAAAAATATTTGAACCGGAACATTTATATATTCAAGATGTTTTGGAACGGTTTTCAAATATATTGTTACGAAAAGGTGTTGCTCCACTGTGCCATTTAATAAGAGTAAATGCGACGCTCGACAATTCAGAATATTGAAGCAATATGTTAGAAAGAGACAGAAGATCATTCAGGGCATTGAGGAAGTGTGCGATGAAGAGATCGAAGATCAGTGCATCAGAACACATGAGTGCAAATAGCAAAAAGTGTAGGAGCTTCTCGAAACGTGTCAAACTGATGTATGCAGTATATAAGCGTGATGTTTCTGTGTCACAGCACTTCTATAGTAATTTGAAAGCGGCCAGTATATCTGGTGTGCGTACAATGTATTTTTATACTTATATAAGTATTCAATAAAAACCCAAACCTTTGAAGATCGGGTAGCTTTATATTTTTATATTACAATTAAAATAATAATTTAATAAAATGTTTATTTTTAATACCAATAATAATTTGTTACCAGCGTAATCTAGTTCTAAGAATATATATTCTCAAGTCCAAGGGATTGCAGTCCGGTGGCCACTTGTCCTTGCGTATAAAATCAGGTAGTTTTACCTCACACCTGTTCTAACCTGTTTGGCGGTATGAGCGGGTTATCCATCATTCTGGAAGCAATAATAATCTTCACCATACATTGTCGCGACGCTGGGCTTTAGATACTTCAGTTTAGCTTCTTGCAGGTAATGATTTTGATCTCTTTGTCAATGTAAACCAGAGGTAATTTTTGCTGCCTAGATGTATCGTACTATTTGGGTTGTCCTTGCAGGCTACTGCTTCCAATAGGACATTTTATGTGTGCAAAGAAAAAAAAATGTACATCATATTGATGAATTCCGTTCTTTAAACCATGATTCATTGTATTGAAGAACCATTCATAATATTAATAACTAACGCCATCAATGTATGTGAAGAATACGTTTCATCATATTAATGAACCAAAATATAAAATACAACATGTATGTTCATCATATTGAAGAACGCTGTTCATTAAACCATTTCTATCAAAATATTTTTTTTCGTTCATTTTTAACCGTACTTCTCAGTTTTCAAGTAGTTCTTGTGTGTTATTTCTTATATAATGCTTGCTCGGCATGCATAAATTAGTAAAATGTTTTTGAATATATTTATTATAATTACAACTTTTTATTATTAAAAAGTTATATTTATAAAATATATATTTATGAACAAAATTTTTTTTACGAATTTTTTCTAACAATTATTTTTTTTTCGAAAAAATTTTTTTCGAACCATTTTTTTTTCGAAAAAATTTTTTTTTGGAACAATTTTTTTTTGTCCGAACATTTTTTTTTAATTTTTTTTACTGTTATATTTTAAATAAAATTTTGACAATACTTTTTTTTTTTTTGAATTATTTTATAAAATAAAAAATTGAAAAAATATTATGAACAAATTTATCAATATGACAATTCAAATTCATTGTATTGAATATTTTGTTCATATATATAATGAATGCATTCATTAATATGTCATTTAATGAATGGTGGTATCAATATGATGAATCTGGTGGTTGGTAAAAAATTCATAATATTTATGAATAAATTCATCTTATTGAAGATTTTTTTTTCTGAAACCTCTACTACAAAAAGTATTTTGTCCCCAGCGTGCCAAGAAAGTAAAAATTCCGAAATTATCATTAGCTTCATTATTGTTTCGTCGTTGAGAAGGGATGGTAATTGATTAATTATCCCATGGAACATATGTTGAAACATTATTATATACAATGTAATTTTTTACATGGTAAAAATTAGCATTTTTAAGAGTTATCCTTCATTCGCACTAACTTATTTTATATTACTATTAATCAAAAATTTGATTTTGACAAATCACATGTCAAAAATTTACAAACAACTTTCGAAGTTTAAATATTTCTACACTTTTTTTTGAGAATCCATAGAATACATTTTGTAATGCACCTAAATTTACCGATTTGTTTTGAAGTTATATAATTTGTTTCAAAAAAGTACGTTTTTGTCGGTAACGCTTGTTTATTTATTTATAAGATATTTATAGATTAAGTGAAGTGAAATTATTTTTTTATGACATAATATTTCAATATATTTCAGTTTAATATCATATAATTAAGTATATAACGAAACATTATTTTGAAGAAATTGTGATTTTTTGAACATTTGAATTTTAAAGTGATACTGTATTTTTGATACTAGGGGCACATTCAAGTGACATACCTTAAAATCATTGCTATTACAATACTTTGCATTAAAAAAAAATCAAACCAACAATTTTTTTAAAGCCGCTCCTCACACGTTCGGTAATAACTTGTTTGTCCGAGGTCATCATGGACATGTCCAGGAGCACCTCATCCTTCGTGGATATGCCCAAAATCATTTTTATAAAATTTCAAAAAATAATAAAAAAAAAATTGTGCGAGGTCATCATGGACATGTCCAGGACCACCTCATCTTTCAATGGACATGTCGAAACCATTGCTTACATATCATTCAGCAGCAATCGGATGTGTCCATTATATCATTTGTCCTCATATTTTTCATCATCATTTGTCTCATCATTTTTCTCATCATTTTTTTCATCTTTTCTCATCTTTTTTCTCATTATTTTTTTCATCTTATCTCATTGAGCGATATATTTTTTTTTTCATCAATGATGAAAATAAAAATATCGCTCAATGATCTAAATTTTGTTTTCATCAATTTATATCCCTTATTTTGTGAGGGATATAAATTGATAAATATCTTTGAGGGATATTTTACGAACTCAGGTCCTAATAAACAATCCTAGGGACTGAGACATGGGTGTTAAAAAATAAGTGATACCCTAATGGTTAAATTAAGTCAGATTTAATTGCAGGTTTTTGTAATATTAATTTTGCACAGCGAACAGACTCTACCTCATCGTCACTAAGATGGTTTAAAACGTGACAGATTTCTTCAAAATACATGATTGGAACAAATTTTAACGAGAAAAACATATCCAAATTAAAAAACTTAGCATACAAAACATACATACACAAATAAGTACACAAGAAAAGGACGCAGATATATATATATAAAATTGAACACAATATTTAAAAAAGGTTTGCCAGAGTGTAAAAAATGAAGTTTTTGGCAAAGTATATCAAAAGAGACAAATTTACAAAATAATTGAAAAAATAGCAAAAATGGCATTTTTTGGCAAAAGCCAAAAAAACTTGCCTTGGTTATGATTGTTCAGTTTTTAGTACATATTAATTGACGAGTTGTTTACTATAATTTCAACGAATTAAAAATCAAAAGAAATTATGAATTGAAGGTAATTGAGAAAATATCAACGGAAATAGAGTTAGATTTTGATGGTGGTTACAATAATATTTTATAGATGTATAATTTTCCCGTCTTGAAACATAACAATGTTGTAATAAACACATTTTTAATACGACGGTCAAAACCTGTTAACGAATATTTCAAATAATTTTGAACACTTAAGAAGAAATAAACACAAATAAAAGCCGCACATTATGAGATAATTTCAAGAAATTTATAAAATTAATTATCCGCCGACACAACCTTGTACAATCCATTTTCAAACAGATTTAAACTACCACCGTGTCTACAAGCTACAAAGTGGTATTATAAACAAAGGAGGTCATGAAATGAAATTTCTCTTCCTAAGTTGACATAGGAGATCTTAAGATGGGATTTCTCTTCGTAAGTGTTTTTTTTTATCATAAAATAATTAATTAAATTTACCTTCTTTTACTCCAGCTAATATAGGTGAAGACCTTGATGCCTTGCAAGCACTACACACGACTACACTTAATAAATTGCGCAAAGTACACTGTTTACAAGACCAGAACTCTCCTTTTCGTAAAGTCATGTCATCCATTGACGATACACTTTTTAATTTAGATCCGCCGCACACGCCACACACGGATGCTGAAGTTGGATTTACCAACGTACATTTCTTACAAGTCCAGTGGAATCTGTACGATGTTATGAGTCCTAAAATCAATGAATAAAATAAATGAAATTCTTTATTTAAAACTATTAATTTTAAGTTAACGGTTACAGTTTGAGGTTTCCCAAACGCAAAAATCTTGAATGTTGAAATTATTCTAATTTTATTATATCGAGTCGGTGATAACATTTTTGTATTACTGTACACAGAAAAAAATTAGTTCATAAATGGAATGAACGCCGTTAATTGAGACGCGGTTCATAATATATATGAAAAAAATCATTCTATTTATGAACTATTCTTCGTATATATTAATCGCACATTTTGTGCAAAACTAACATAATAAACGCGTTATGAATTACGTTCATTGAGGTATTCATATTCATTTTGGAGGCAAAGCAGCGCAGACTCCACGTCATGTGCAATTCAGTCTGGTAAAGACGAGACGGTAAAATAAAAAAATGGTATAGCAAAGACCGTATGTGTGCAACTGCAACCATTATGACTATTCTATAAATAACGTTAATAACATGACGCGTCATGACGGGCATGATTCATTTTCACTGCATTTTTTCATAAATATTACGAATGCGTTCATGGTGATTGGTTAAGTCGCAATAATTGAAACCGCGATATTTTAAAAAACCTGCCTACGATTTTTTTTATTTTAGTCTTAAAATACTCGGGAGAGATGTCCGAAACATATTCTTAAAACATTTAAGTTCTCCCACGACTTTTGGGTTGAAAGTGTTTCAGGCTAGGCGTGAATGTAAATATACCTAAATAAATACAGCCAACACAATGCGTTGGCATTCAACATATCATATCTTTATTTAGTATATTTTTATATCCCATATTACAAATAGTCACACACGCAGGTAGACTTCAATTGGTGGCATGATAATTGACAAAACTGTTTAAGCACTGCTAACAGCAATGGCGATGACAATAGGCACGATCCTTGCTATGATACTTATGCCGTAATGAGTCTCGTGATGAATGTCGACGTCGATAGGAAGACCAAATATAAGTTTTTGCAATTTGGAATATCATTGATAGCTATCGTAGCGCTGATTTTTTTTCAAGAGGATAGGATGTAATCTTGGTAACTTAAGACTGATGTTAACCATAGGACTGAAGTAATAAACTCTTCATAAACTTTGCTAAATGCAACTAACGATACTTCCAGTGATTCCATATGGTCTGAATCCAGATGTAACATACCTTGACCATTAATATGATGTGACGTTTTTATTTCGTTACAAAATATTTGAATTATTTCTTCTTCAAATATGGAAAACATACAGTTATTAGCAGCATGCAATTGTATTCATTTTGGAGTTGGATACTGAACCTCCACGTTGCAATTTCCAGCTAATTGTTTCCTTTATAGTAGTAATTCTACTTTACACACCTTTCGTTCACCAATGTTGTAGATAGGATGTGTTTGAGGACATAACCACATAGCAGCTTCCATTTCCTTACATTTTGGAAAATCAATGTCATCAAATTGTAATCGTGTATGCTAACGAATCTTCCTTCGTGATGTTTTCCGCGCAAAGGCCGAAAACGTTGTCTTATAATGGCTAGCAATCCCTGTGGATCTATATAAAAATGCTTTTTATGAACCCATTCATCGTCGTAAGGCATTAATATTGGATGCCTCGCTTCAAAATATAGCCTCGATTTTTCAATCCTGCCTCCAACTGAAATTATTTCTTCTTTGTCAATTACACAGTCCAACAAATGTCCAACTTTTTCTTCCATCTTCCGATTTGATAACGATTTTAGGGTAACATGGGATCGTTGATCTCGAATCTGAAGTCCGTTTTGCTCTATCAGCTCTGGGTTTCTCAAATTTGGGGTCAAATATGAACAATTAGGGTGTTTAACGACAGTACTCAAAATATTTTCATTTCAAAAGATACAGGTTTGGTGCCTTTAGAAATGTTGTTTATCATGAACGCTTTTCTATAACCCGTGAACGCTTTAGATAACTATTAAACTCTATTTGGCAAATATATTCCCCACAAAAAATTAGGTGGGGTCCTCAAATAAAGAAATTGCCTCAGATCCACCCATTAAACAGAATAATAAAAAAATATAAAAAAAACAATATATTTTGTACTTTGTTTATAACCTTACAGGCACATTGCACAAAGTTTTTCGAAAGCTGAAATAAAAATTATGTACACAGAAAAAAATATTGTACGTATATATAACAATTAATATTAATAGCTAACAAAATCGTATTCCAATTAAAAATATGAATGTATTTACTAATTAATTAATTTTATTTACATATTTTTTAATTAAAATGTTAATAGGAATAAATTTAATATAATTTCACTACAACTAAATCTTTAATAGTATTAACTTCTTTTATTTGTACTTTTGATTTATTCATTTTGCAACACTGTTTTTTTCTTCTGGATATCATTTTGTTTTTTGTTTGTGCGTCTCGTGCGTTAGCGGCGTTGTTCAGTTTCTTCTAACATTATTTTCTTCTACGTTGCTATTTTAAAACAGGATATTGCATTATTTAGTGTATGTTATGTTATTAAAGCATTAAATGGCTCAATTTATTTTTGCTGTCAAGAATTTGAACAAACAGCTTATGATTTTGTTGCATATTGAATCATTAAAAGCGAATATCAACTTTTTTATGTTTGACTTAATTAATTGGCCCACCTGTAGAAGTTGTGAAAACTGCATATTGAATCATTAAAAAGCGAATATCAAATTTTATGGTTGACTTAATTAATTGGCCCACCTGTTGTAGTTGTGAAAACTGGCATTTGAAAAAGTATAAATACTTATATATTATTTATTTTAAGTTATTTCATATGTTTCTATTGGACAAATATTTTATTTAGTTTAAAAAAATATTTAATTGATCCAATTTCTATCGAATGGAATTTTTAATTGATGTTACTAATTAATTAATTAATGATTTAAAAATTCTCAATAAAAAATATAATATATATAACAACTTTAATATCAATATGACAAAAAAATTAATTAAAGTTTCTCCAATTAAGATATTCTCATTATTACGAATATGGAATTCAATGCTACTAAAAGTTACATCGGCTGAGTTTCAATTAAAAATTAATTGGATTGATTAACATTTTAGTTATATTTACACACTTTTTTTCTGTGTGTATTCTTGTGCATTTCGACATTCTACAAACAATGGAGCATTTACTTTTCTTCCTAGACATCCTGTTTTAAGGATATTTGACAAAAACGAGGATATTTGACATGCGGTACCATGCAGCATAATTTTGCATGGTACCGCGTTAGGTGAAAAGTCACACTCATATTTCTTGTATCGAAAGTTTATATAAATGATTACACATTTAGTATTGATAATGATTTTAAAAATATCTATCATGGTTTTCGTGATATATGTAATAAAGAAGGACATTTTGGGTTAAAAAAATGCATTTTTGGGAGTATTAACTTTTCTTACTTGACATCCTGTTTTAAGGATATTTGACAAAACAGAAAATTCCTGTCTTTAGGCATGATTTTGCATGGTACCGCGTTAGGTGAAAAGTCACACTTATATTTTTTGTATCGAAAATTTACATAAAAGATTACACATTTAGTATTGATATTGATTTTAAAAATATCTATCATGGTTTTCGAGATTATATATATATAAAAAGTAGTACATTTTGGGATAAAACAAATACATTTTTGTGTATTTATTTCTTGGAATCCGGGTGAATACCTTGAAACAGCACGTCTACGAAAAAAACTGCAAACGCCATATTTTTATTTTTATAATGTTGAAATCAAGGATGGAAACCTAAACGAATATCGGTTTCGATTACGGTTTCGGTATTCCGGTTTCGGTTTTGATTTCGGTTTTTGTATAAAATTTCTTCTTTTCCATAATTTTCAAATAATTTAACATTGTTTATATTGTGCTAAGTTATGTTCAAATTGTTATATTGGTTAATTTAACAATGTTTGTCGTTATTTTAGTGAAAATTTTGTGTTATATGAATTATTTAATTGATTTCGCCAAGAAAAAAATTCAATCGTGACCACAAGTCAATGAAAAGTAACATTTTGACTTCACCTGAGATATCATCTGAATTGCAGAGGAGAACTGAGAAGCGAACCTTAAATAAAAGCAAGAGGAATACATCGGTAAATGTTCTTAAACTTCATGAAAAGAAGAAAAATTATGTACAATTTCCATCCATAAAACCAAAGAAATTAATTTCAACAATTCAGTGAACTGCAATATCTGCAAATAAATATCTGCCTTTATATTTGAAATGTTCGAACTTGCACTTTATTTTCCGTATTAGTTACTAATTTTTTCTTGTATCACCATTTTTTTTTTTGTTACCTTATTAAAGTATCCTTAATATATATGTCCGAAATTTAGGTGTTTTGAAAAAATCATTCATAAATCAATCAAACTCAGACTTATAAATGGTATTCTATTGAATAGATTCTTTAAAAGAATTTTAAAATTATTCAAATGAACTTTTCAAAACTTGTCCCACTTTATTTTACTAATACAATAAATAAAAAACAATATCATTCAAAATTTAATCATTTTTTTTAACAAAAAATTATACTTGAAGTTGCTGGTGTTTTATTGTTAATTCGATTTACCGCTATACAAATTAATGAAAAAACAAATTTTAGACTAAAGACTGTTATTTGAAAACAATGTTTCTCTAAAAACAACATGGGAATTTTTGTACAACAAAAAAAATTTATTTTGGGAACTCAAAATTTTATTAAATGACATTTAAACATGCCTTGTACTTAAGATCTTCTATATAAAATAAAATATGTTTTCCTGCTTCTTTTTATGCTTTTTTAAAAACCGTTTTAAACCGGTATAAAACCGAAACTGTTTATTTCGGTTTTGGATATCGGGTTATTTCTGATTTTCGTATAACGGTTACGGTTTCGGTTTTAAACGGATATCGGTTTCGGTTACGGTCTCAATCATTGGTTGAAATTCATAACGATATATAACATTTATTTTTGGGCCGAAAATTGTATACACAACGTAATGAACAAAATACAAAATTTATGGTTTTTTTATCATTCTCTTTAATGGTTGAATCTGAGACGATTTTGTTGTTTGAGGACCTCATCTCATTTTTTATGGGGAACATTTTTCTCCAGAGTATGTGCAAATTTGTAATTAGTAGGGGTAAAATTCGAAAAAAATGAATGTTAAAGGATAGAGTTAGGAAGATGGTGTCAAAGTAAAATAATACTGCCTATTCGTGTAAAACAATATTTCTAAAAACACCAAATCTATATCTTTTGAAATAAAAAAAATTTACTAACACCGTAATTTTGTATATTTGGCTGACAATATCCTTGAACCAGAACGTTTACGAAAAAAAAAATGAATATGCCAATGTTTTAAGAATGTCGAAATCCATAAGAATATATAACTTTTATTTCAGCTTTCTGAAATTTTTGTGAAATGTGCAATGCACAATGTGCATGCTACGTTATAATCAAAATAATATATTTATTGTTTTTTTAGTATTCTGTTTAATGGGTGGATCTGAGGCAATTATGTTATTTGAGGATCCCACCTTATTTTTCAAGGGGAATATATTTGCTGAATAGAGTATAATATTTTTTTTAAGAAATAACGCGGTATGTCAACATTTGTAATTACTAGGGTTAAAATTCGAAAAAACAAGGGTTATGGGAAAGCGTTATCAAATCGCAAGATTTTTTATGCTGCACTGTGTTATAGGTGACAGAGTTTTTATTTTTGAATTAGCAATAACGTTTTTATTCGATATTAGTTTTTTTAACTCAGCCGGAAAATGTTCTGTATGATCTAACTATATAACTAAAAATGTCTTTAAAATAAATACATATGTATTTGATTTACTTCCAAAAGCATATTTATTTATTTTTACTAAACTGATGTAGTTGTTTTTGTATGGAAAATTACTACATAATTTAACAGGTTTTCTATATAAAATTTCAGTACATATGTATTAAAAAAACCGACATTTTGTCTTTATTTATACGTCTAGAAATATGTCGAGAAATTACTACATATGTCTTTAATTTTACAATAATATGTAGTTATTTTACTTTGTTGTGCTAATTAATTAAATAACATATTTATTTTTATTAATTCGGAAAATTATATGAATGAATATTAATATAATTTTTTAATACCAAAAATAAAATATAAGAATTATAAATCTGAAAACTATTTAGTTGTATAGTACATATACGACTAAAGATTGTTACCCACAACCACAAGAAAAATCTACACATAAAAAAATAAATAAATAAATAAATAAATAAATAAAATTATGAATAAAACAAATATTTTCCTGATCATAAGATGGAAGCACCAATAAGTATCAGTTCTGATGACTCAAAAGAATGGCAAGCACTTAAGTGTTTATTTTCGGTTAAAACACATAAGAATAATATGCTATGGTAAAACCATGCGATGGTAAAACCATACCATGGTAAAACCATAAAGATTTCATATCAACTATTACTGCCTGAACATAAAATAAAATATGTTTTCCTGCTTCTTTTTATGCTTTTTTAAAAACCGTTTTAAACCGGTATAAAACCGAAACTGTTTATTTCGGTTTTGGATATCGGGTTATTTCTGATTTTCGTATAACGGTTACGGTTTCGGTTTTAAACGGATATCGGTTTCGGTTACGGTCTCAATCATTGGTTGAAATTCATAACGATATATAACATTTATTTTTGGGCCAAAAATTGTATACACAACGTAATGAACAAAATACAAAATTTATGGTTTTTTTATCATTCTCTTTAATGGTTGAATCTGAGACGATTTTGTTGTTTGAGGACCTCATCTCATTTTTTATGGGGAACATTTTTCTCCAGAGTATGTGCAAATTTGTAATTAGTAGGGGTAAAATTCGAAAAAAATGAATGTTAAAGGATAGAGTTAGGAAGATGGTGTCAAAGTAAAATAATACTGCCTATTCGTGTAAAACAATATTTCTAAAAACACCAAATCTATATCTTTTGAAATAAAAAAAATTTACTAACACCGTAATTTTGTATATTTGGCTGACAATATCCTTGAACCAGAACGTTTACGAAAAAAAAAATGAATATGCCAATGTTTTAAGAATGTCGAAATCCATAAGAATATATAACTTTTATTTCAGCTTTCTGAAATTTTTGTGAAATGTGCAATGCACAATGTGCATGCTACGTTATAATCAAAATAATATATTTATTGTTTTTTTAGTATTCTGTTTAATGGGTGGATCTGAGGCAATTATGTTATTTGAGGATCCCACCTTATTTTTCAAGGGGAATATATTTGCTGAATAGAGTATAATATTTTTTTTAAGAAATAACGCGGTATGTCAACATTTGTAATTACTAGGGTTAAAATTCGAAAAAACAAGGGTTATGGGAAAGCGTTATCAAATCGCAAGATTTTTTATGCTGCACTGTGTTATAGGTGACAGAGTTTTTATTTTTGAATTAGCAATAACGTTTTTATTCGATATTAGTTTTTTTAACTCAGCCGGAAAATGTTCTGTATGATCTAACTATATAACTAAAAATGTCTTTAAAATAAATACATATGTATTTGATTTACTTCCAAAAGCATATTTATTTATTTTTACTAAACTGATGTAGTTGTTTTTGTATGGAAAATTACTACATAATTTAACAGGTTTTCTATATAAAATTTCAGTACATATGTATTAAAAAAACCGACATTTTGTCTTTATTTATACGTCTAGAAATATGTCGAGAAATTACTACATATGTCTTTAATTTTACAATAATATGTAGTTATTTTACTTTGTTGTGCTAATTAATTAAATAACATATTTATTTTTATTAATTCGGAAAATTATATGAATGAATATTAATATAATTTTTTAATACCAAAAATAAAATATAAGAATTATAAATCTGAAAACTATTTAGTTGTATAGTACATATACGACTAAAGATTGTTACCCACAACCACAAGAAAAATCTACACATAAAAAAATAAATAAATAAATAAATAAATAAATAAATAAAATTATGAATAAAACAAATATTTTCCTGATCATAAGATGGAAGCACCAATAAGTATCAGTTCTGATGACTCAAAAGAATGGCAAGCACTTAAGTGTTTATTTTCGGTTAAAACACATAAGAATAATATGCTATGGTAAAACCATGCGATGGTAAAACCATACCATGGTAAAACCATAAAGATTTCATATCAACTATTACTGCCTGAACAGAATACAGACGGCGATCGTAAAATGCGCGAATATTGAAAACAATGCTAACGTCATGGCGCGCAACATCAGCAAACTAATCATCTGCAGCTTCGTGCTATATTTGTACACTGCAGAGTTGACAACTATGTTTTAAAACCAAAAATATTCAGCGGTAAATTTAGTTGGCAGCTCCATAGTCATCTCTCATTAAGACGGTTCGGTCAGATGCTACGGACAGTTTTGGTTTATTTATATACCTCTTTTGCAGTCATCCGTCGTGTGCAAAAAAACAACAACAACAAAAAACCAGTTTCTGCAATATGAAACCAAAGAATTCGTTTATACCTGCACGCGGAACGACCTTTCGTAATTCGTTCGTCAGTGATCCCACACGAATTCAAATGAAAGCAGAAAAAAAACATCCATACAGATTGTGCAATATGTAGGGAACGAATTTTCAATACAGGTGTAGTAAAACATAAGACAAATAAAGGCAAATGTATTTAAAAACCAACAAAATGTAGTAGAAATAATATTTTTCAAAACAAAGACATAAAATGTAACTAATTTTCTACAGTCATTTTTTCGGTGTACAGCTTTAACAAAAAGTCTTCCATTCGAATATTATATTAAATTGGACATTATTTTTTTATTATTGGTAACGCTAAACATTTAGTTTTAAAATTATAAACAAAACTTAGCTGTTTTTGAAAGTAAATTATGTTTTCATATTTAGATACATTTTAATAGGGCTGTTAATTTTAAGATTTTATATAATAAATTCAATTTTAATCAAATTTTTATAAAAACAATTAAATTTAAGTGATACATATTTTTGTATACAGGGGAATTTATAGTAAATTTATAGAATATAATTTATAGAAGAAGTTATAATAATATGTAAATAATTTATAATTTAATATTAAACTATAATACACAAAATAATTGCATAATACATTTTATGTATTATGTAGTACATGTATTTCAAAAATAAAAACTACAGAAAACAAATACATACTACATATTCTGCAATATGTAGAAAACGAATTTCTATTACATTGTGTAGTAAAATCCAGACAAATTAATACAAATGTATTAAAAAACGATCAAAATGTAGTAGAACTGCATTTTTTCAAAACGAACACATAAATGTAGTATAATTTACTACAGTAATTTTTCGGTGTAGTCAATGATTCTCTTTGATAATCCAACCATGATTATCCTGCTTCTTCGGAATGATATTAACAATTTTGTAAAACATTTGCTACCAAGTTCTGCAAATTTCAAATTTATTTTTTTGGTTAATTGCCTGAATATCTCATCAGACTGAACAACCAGTAAAACCACCTTTTCTTTTTTAATTTACAGAATTTTAATTTTCGGAACAAATAGCACTCCTCTTTTTAAAATTTGTTTTTAAAAATTCTGGACCTTCAAACCTAAATTTGTTATTAATTATTTCATTCGAAAAATTCCTCTTGAAACAATATCCGCTTGGTTCGACTATGTACTGACATATTTCTAGCTACTTAAATTACTATTACATTGAATGTAATTAACTCTATTTGATACAAATATTTGTAATACTCCTGAGTCTAACTTGATCCAACTTAATACAATTTTCGGATCCGAATATTAAGTTATATCCTGTGCACAGATTTTTAAACATTTTATAACTTTTTTCATCTATTCAACCAACAGAACTGCAGCACAAAGTTCTAATATAGGTAATGTCCAAATTTTAACAGGTGCCACTCTCGATTTCGAAGCTACCAAACTAACTTTATCTTCTTTATTATTACTTTATTTGATATAAACAACTGTCCCACATGCCTAAATTGAAGCATCACTAAAACGATGCAACTGAATTCTAACCAAGGATTGAAACCTAAACGAATAACGATTTCGCGTTTCGATTTCGGTTTCGGTTACGGTTTCGGTTTTAGGTTTTTATTACGAAACGGTTTCGGTATACCGGTTCCAAGTTACGGTTTCGGTTTTGATTTCGGTTTTTGTATAAAATTTCTTTTTTTTCCATAATTTTCAAATAATTTAACATTGTTTATATTGTGCTAAGTTATGATCAAATTGTTATATTGGGGTAAAGTGGGAAACGTAATTTAACAATGTTTGTTGTTATTTAAGTGAAAATTTTGTGTTATATGAATTATTTAATTGATTTCGCCAAGAAAAAAATTCAATCGTGACCACAAGTCAATGAAAAGTAACATTTTGTCTTCACCTGGGATATGATCTGAATTGCAGAGGAGAGACGAGAAGCGAACATTAAATAAAAGCATGAATAATACATCGGTAAATGTTCTTAAACTTCATGAAAAGAAGAAGAATTATGTACAATTTCCATCCATAAAACCAAAGAAATTAAATTTCAACAATTCAGTGAACCGAAATATTTGCAAATAAATATCTGCCTTTATACTTGAAATATTCGAAATTGGACTTTATTTTCCGTATTAGATACTAATTTTTTCTTGTATCACCATTATTTTTTTGTTACCTTATTATAAGTATCCTTAATATATATGTCCGAAATTTAGGCGTTTTGAAAAAATCATTCATAAATCAATCAAACTCAGACTTATAAATGGTATTCTATTGAATAGATCCTTTAAAATAATTTAAAAATTATTCAAATGAACTTTTCAAAACTTGTTCCACTTTATTTTACTAATACAATAAATAAAAAAACACTATAATTCAAAATTTAATCATTTTTTAACAAAAACATTGTGCTTGGAGTTGCTGGTGTTTATTGTTAATTCGATTTACCGCTACACAAATTAATGAAAAAAAAAACAAAAAGACTGTTATTAGGATACACTGTTTCTCAAAAAACAACATGTGATTTTTTGAACAACAAAAAAATTTTATTTTGGGAACTCAAAATTTTATTAAATGACATTTAAACATGCCTTATACTAAAGATCTTCTATATAAAATAAAATATGTTTTCTTTTTATGCTTTTTATACCGTTTTAAACCGGAATAAAACCGAAACCGTTTATTTCGGTTACGGTTTTGGTTACGGTTTCGGTTTTAAAAATGAAACGGTTTTAAACGGATATCGGTTTCGGGTTCGGTTACGGTTACGGTTTCAATCCTTGATTTTAACTGGAGCGGAACAAATTATATGCCTTTCAAATTTAATTTTATTTAATAAAATCCAATAATTATTATATTTGATGCACGCGTTTCCTAAATCCTTTCGTACATTCTCATCCCAATCAAGTTTTTATTTCCATAACTTTTGCATAATAAATTTAATTAACTATTACCGAATTCAAAAGGCCTAGAGCATTGGTGACCAAACCGTTTACCAAAAAAAAAAGACACAACTTCTTGTACAACAGTTTTCTTTTTGTAGCAAAAGATTTCTTAAGAAAACATTATCGAGTTTGGGTCCTGTGTTGTTGTTTTCGCGTATGTTTGTCATAGTATTTACGAAAACGACGAATTGTACTTAGCAGAAGAAATGAGAAACGTACAATGAAAGAAAAACTAATAAAATTAAATAAAAAAAGTTAATAAATTTAAATATTTTTCGACACGTTTTTCACCAGTACATTTAAATTGATAACTTTTTATTTAAACTTGAAGTACATACATTTTATTTAATTTTGTTACGTAGGTAATAAAATTCTAATTTAATCACAACTTAATAAATATGTAGATTTGATTTTTTTTTTTACTTTTTTCGAAATACATATGTCACTCACGGTGGTTATTTAAAAAAAACACAATTAAATACTGTAAAAATGTTTCTATAATAATATATTGTTACAAAAAGAGGTAATTTGCCCCATAGTGCAAGCAATCAACGAGAATAAATGAGACGCATGACAATTCAGTGCATTAAAGAATGTGTTAGAAAGAGACGGAAGATCATTCAGCGCACTGAGGCAGTGTGCGAGAAAGAGATGGAAGATTAGTACATTAAAAACATAAATGCAAATGCAAACATCATGCAGTATTCACGAAACTAGTAGATGGTTCTCGAAATATGTCAAACCGTGTCGAAACGTGTCGAAATGATGCATGCATTATATAAGGGCGTCGCATATGAGACGGGATCAATGCCAAGTTAAATTGTGAACATGCAGCAGTTATAAGAATTTATAATTAGTAAAGTACTTAGTTAATGTGAATTATTAAATTTAATTGTTGTAATTTAAACCAAACATAAGGGTTTTTTTATTTTGTACACAATCCAGGGATAGGAACTTGTAGAAATGTTTTCCGTAGACTGAATTTTCGTAACAATATTTTTAAGTTATGAAATTAAATGAGTACGTAATAAAATAAAGTACTTTTTATTTAATTTGAAATTAATAAATGTTTTTTTTTAATAAATGTTACGTTTTTTATTATAAAAGTATTTGAATCAAAGTTAAATAAATTGTATTTCATTTCATTACGTCACTTTTTTAATAGTGTATGTTTATGTTGTTCCATATACCGCAACACAAGTCATCCTTGAAAGGAACGCAAGTTGGCTATGAATTGGTTATTTAAATTTTAGCTTTTAATAATAGTTTAATTGCGATTTGTTTTACTTTGCGAAAAGACGTATTATAGTGAAGTGAAAGTGCAAGTTATACAAAATTAATACAAATTGAAATATTGGTGAGTTTACTTATATTGATTTTAAATCAATTGTTTTTCGAGTCGTCGTGTCATTATTAATTAGTATTATCCATTGTTTTATTACATATTATGGCGAAGAGAAAAATAACAGAAGAATTCAGAAGTTTTCAAAACAGGTGGACTTTAAACTATTTTTTCATGGAATTCAAACTAAAGACAATGTGCTTGATATGTCAGGAATCTGTTTCTGTTTTGAAAGAGTATATTATCAAGCGGCACTACGAGACTAAACATGCGAATAAGTTTGATAAGTACAAAGGGCAGAAAAGAATAAAGATTACTCAAAAATAGGTCTATATCCTCAGAATATTACAAGGCGTGTGGATGGCATTGGAATACATATTGAAGATAATTTGAAAAGTCGAGCATCCGAGTTTATATTTTATGCTCTGGCACAGATATAGTAAATACTGCGAAACTAGGACTTTTTATCAGAAGTGTTGATGTTCATTTTAAAAAGACTGAAGAATTAGTGGCACTGTCTTCACTTAAGGGCACGACTAATTTGTTAGAGGCAGTTACATCGACATTGAATCTATTTTTGTTACAACTAAAAAATTTATCAGGCTTAACAACGGATGGTGCTCCAGCATTGTTTGGGAAAAACGGAGGTTTAGTAAAATTGATTGAAAATGACGCATCCTATGTCGGTAATAATACAATGCAAAATTTTCATTGCATTATTCATCAAGAGAATTTATGTTCGAAGTCGCTTAAAATGGACCATGTTATGCAAGTGATTGTCAAAATAATGAACTTTATTAAGTCGAAAGGGTTGAATCACGTCCGTTCCAAGCATTTCTAAAATCTTTGGACTCAGATTATAATGATGTAACATTTTATGCAGAAGTAAGACCCGTGCCAAAATTTTAAAAAGAGTGTTTGATTTGCAGCAAGAAATACAAACATTATTTGCAAGCAAGTCAAAAAGTGTCCCAGAATTTGGCGACAAAGAGTTGCTTTGCGACTTTGCATTTATGGTCGATATAACTAGCCACCTAAATGATGTTAATACTCGTTTACAAGGGAAAGACCAATTAGTTAGTAAGATGTATGAACATATTTCTACATTTCAATTGAAACTTCGTCTTTGGGAACAGCAGTTGAGGGCAAAAAACTTTACTCACTTCCCTACATTGTCATTGCAGCCAGATATCAAACAGGAAGCGGCGGATAAATACGTTCCTTTGATATCGGAATTAAACGTAGAATTTGAAACTCGATTTCAGGCTTTTAAAAAAATCATTTTAGTGCATTTGCAATGCTTTTTAGTGCATTTGCAATGCCATTCACGGTAGACGTGAATTAATTGCCAGAAATATTGCAAATATAACACTGTGAAATGTGTTGAGATACAGAGTTAAAAGAGAGATTTCATTCAGTTGGTTTGGAAGAGTTTTATAAAACGTATTTGGACAAGGATAAATATCCTGCATTTTACTAACATGCTTTGTCGATGGTTTCGCTATTTGGAAACACGTATACGTGTGAACAGCTTTTTAGTCGCATGAAGCACATCAAATCACTGGGAGGTATCCAACAAATTCCCAATGTTTTGACATTCTCTGAGTTGTCTTTATTTAAATCCAATTCGATTTCACAATCCTCTTTTGGAAAATGTTTTAATAAGTCTTTGTGTTTCGCACTATTCTCGTTTGATGAGAAATATGAAATGAGAATTAAAATGAGATAAAACTATTTCAATACTCTGTTAATAATATAAAAAAAATGTTGTCTCATTTTCATTCTCATTTTATATATCTCATCTAACTAGAATAGGTCCCCAGTTCTTAAGTGGAAACCATTATTTCTTAAAAATAGAAAATACTTGTACGACAATAAGATCTTCCAATAAATCTGATCCTGTCATAATGTCTTCCATATACAAATCAGACACTATAACTTCTGCAGCTTCTGAATATTCCTTTCGATTTATAAGTATTAGTTTTTAATTTATTAATTTAAGTGGTTCTGATGAATTCCATCTCCAATATATTCATTAAAATTTCAGATGGTTTTCTTGAACCCATATTTGGCTTTTCTATATAAAATTTCAGTACATATGTATTAAAAAAAACGACATTTTGTCTTTATTTATACGTCTAGAAATATGTAGAGAAATTACTACATATGTCTTTAATTTTACAATAATATGTAGTTATTTTACTTTGTTGTGCTAATTAATTAAATAACATATTTATTTTTATTAATTCGGAAAATTATATGAATGAATATTAATATAATTTTTTAATACCAAAAATAAAATATAAGAATTATAAATCTGAAAACTATTTAGTTGTATAGTACATATACAACTAAAGATTGTTACCCACAACCACAAGAAAAATCTACACATAAATAAATAAATAAATAAATAAATAAATAAATAAATAAATAAATAAATAAAAATATGAATAAAACAAATATTTTCCTAATCATAAGATGGAAGCACCACTAAGTATCAGTTCTGATGACTCAAAAGAATGGCAAGCACTTAAGTGTTTCTTTTCGGTTAAAACACATAAGAATAATATGCTATGGTAAAACCATACCATGGTAAAACCATAAAGATTTCATATCAACTATTACTGCCTGAACAGAATACAGACGGCGATCGTAAAATGCGCGAATATTGAAAACAACATAAATTTGCCATCTCAATGCTAACGTCATGGCGCGCAACATCACCAAACTACTCATCTGCAGCTGCGTGCTATATTTGTACACTGCAGAGTTGACAACTATGTTTTAAAACCAAAAATATTCAGCGGTAAATTAAGTTGGCAGCTCCATAGTCATCTCTCATTAAGACGGTTCGGTCAGATGCTACGGACAGTTTTGGTTTATGTATATGCCTCTTTTGCAGTCATCCGTCGTGTGCAAAAAAAACAACAACAACAAAAAACCAGTTTCTGCAATATGAAACCAAAGAATTCGTTTATACCTGCACGCGGGACGACCTTTCGTAATTCGTTCGTCAGTGATCCCACACGAATTCAAATGAAAGCAGAAAAAAACATCCATACGGATTGTGCAATATGTAGAGAACGAATTTTCAATACAGGTGTAGTAAAAAATAAGACAAATAAAGGCAAATGTATTTAAAAACCAACAAAATGTAGTAGAAATAATATTTTTCAAAACAAAGACATAAAATGTAACTAATTTTCTACAGTCATTTTTTCGGTGTACCGCTTTAACAAAAAGTCTTCCATTCGAATATTATATTAAATTAGACATTATTTTTTTATTATTGGTAACGCTAAACATTTGGTTTTTAAATTATAAACAGAACTTAGTTGTTTTTGAAAGTAAATTATGTTTTCATATTTAGATAAATTTTAATAGGGCTGTTAATTTTAAGATTTTATATAATAAATTCAATTTTAATCAAATTTTTATAAAAACAATTAAATTTAAGTGATACATATTTTTGTATACAGGGGAATTTATAGTAAATTTATAGAATATAATTTATAGAAGAAGTTATAATAATATGTAAATAATTTATAATATAATATTAAACTATAATACACAAAATAATTGCATAATACATTTTATGTATTATGTAGTACATGTATTTCAAAAATAAAAACTTCAGAAAACAAATACATACTACATATTCTGCAATATGTAGAAAACGAATTTCTATTACATTGTGTAGTAAAATCCAGACAAATTAATACAAATGTATTAAAAAACGATCAAAATGTAGTAGAACTGCATTTTTTCAAAACGAACACATAAATGTAGTATAATTTACTACAGTAATTTTTCGGTGTAGTCAATGATTCTCTTTGAAAATCCAACCATGATTATCCTGCTTCTTCGGAATGATATTAACAATTTTGTAAAACATTTGCTACCAAGTTCTGTAAATTTCAAATTTATTTTTTTGGTTAATCTGCCTGAATATCTCATCAGACTGAACAACCAGTAAAACCACCTTTTCTTTTTTTAATTTCCGGAATTTTAATTTTCGGAACAAATAGCACTCATCTTTTTAAAATTTGTTTTTAAAAATTCTGGACCTTCAAACCTAAATTTGTTATTATTTATTTCATTCGAAAAATTCCTCTTGAAACAATATCCGCTTGGTTCGACTATGTACTGACATATTTCTAGCTACTTATATTACTATTACATTGAATGTAATTAACTCTATTTGATACAATTATTTGTAATACTCCTGAGTCTAACTTGATCCAACTTAATACAATTTTCTGATCCGAATATTAAGTTATATCCTGTGCACAGATTTTTAAACATTTTATAACTTTTTTCATCTATTCAACCAACAGAACTTCAGCACAAAGTTCTAATATAGGTAATGTCCAAATTTTAACAGGTGCCACTCTCGATTTCGAAGCTACCAAACTAACTTTATCTTCTTTATTATTACTTTATTTGATATAAACAACTGTCCCACATGCCTAAATTGAAGCATCACTAAAACGATGCAACTCAATTCTAACTAAGGATTGAAACCTAAACTAATAACGATTTCGCGTTTCGATTTCGGTTTCGGTTACGGTTTCGGTTTTAGGTTTTTATTACGAAACGGTTTCGGTATACCGGTTCCAAGTTACGGTTTCGATTTTGATTTCGGTTTATGTATAAAATTTCTTTTTTTTCCATAACTTTCTAATAATTTAACATTGTTTATATTGTGCTAAGTTATGATCAAATTGTTATATTGGGGTAAAGTGGGAAACGTAATTTTACAATGTTTGTTGTTATTTTAGTGAAAATTTTGTGTTATATGAATTATTTAATTGATTTCGCCAAGAAAAAAATTCAATCGTGACCACAAGTCAATGAAAAGAAACATTTTGTCTTCACCTGGGATATGATCTGAATTGCAGAGGAGAGACGAGAAGCGAACATTAAATAAAAGCATGAATAATACATCGGTAAATGTTCTTAAACTTCATGAAAAGAAGAAGAATTATGTACAATTTCCATCCATAAAACCAAAGAAATTAAATTTCAACAATTCAGTGAACCGAAATATTTGCAAATAAATATCTGCCTTTATACTTGAAATATTCGAAATTGGACTTTATTTTCCGTATTAGATACTAATTTTTCTTGTATCACCACTATTTTTTTGTTACCTTATTATAAGTATCCTTAATATATATGTCCGAAATTTAAAAATTATTCAAATGAACTTTTCAAAACTTGTCCCATTTTATTTTACTAATACAATAAATAAAAAAACACTGTAATTCAAAATTTAATCATTTTTTAACAAAAACATTGTGCTTGGAGTTGCTGGTGTTTATTGTTAATTCGATTTACCGCTACACAAATTAATGAAAAAAAAAAACAAATTTTAGACCAAAGACTGTTATTAGGATACACTGTTTCTCAAAAAACAACATGTGATTTTTTGAACAACAAAAAAAATTTATTTTGGGAACTCAAAATTTTATTAAATGACATTTAAACATGCCTTATACTAAAGATCTTCTATATAAAATAAAATATGTTTTCTTTTTATGCTTTTTATACCGTTTTAAACCGGAATAAAACCGAAACCGTTTATTTCGGTTACGCTTTTGGTTTTAAAAATGAAACGGTTTTAAACGGATATCGGTTTCGGGTTCGGTTACGGTTACGGTTTCAATCCTTGATTTTAACTGGAGCGGAACAAATTATATGCCTTTCAAATTTAATTTTATTTAATAAAATCCAATAATTATTATATTTGATGCACGCGTTTCCTAAATCCTTTCGTACATTCTCATCCCAATCAAGTTTTTATTTCCATAACTTTTGCATAATAAATTTAATTAACTATTACCGAATTCAAAAGGCCTAGAGCATTGGTGACCAAACCGTTTACCAAAAAAAAAAGACACAACTTCTTGTACAACAGTTTTCTTTTTGTAGCAAAAGATTTCTTAAGAAAACATTATCGAGTTTGGGTCCTGTGTTGTTGTTTTCGCGTATGTTTGTCATAGTATTTACGAAAACGACGAATTGTACTTAGCAGAAGAAATGAGAAACGTACAATGAAAGAAAAACTAATAAAATTAAATAAAAAAAGTTAATAAATTTAAATATTTTTCGACACGTTTTTCACCAGTACATTTAAATTGATAACTTTTTATTTAAACTTGAAGTACATACATTTTATTTAATTTTGTTACGTAGGTAATAAAATTCTAACTTAATCACAACTTAATAAATATGTAGATTTGATTTTTTTTGTGGTTATTTAAAAAAAACACAATTAAATACTGTAAAAATGTTTCTATAATAATATATTGTTACAAAAAGAGGTAATTTGCCCCATAGTGCAAGCAATCAACGAGAATAAATGAGACGCATGACAATTCAGTGCATTAAAGAATGTGTTAGAAAGAGACGGAAGATCATTCAGCGCACTGAGGCAGTTTGCGAGAAAGAGATGGAAGATTAGTACATTAAAAACATAAATGCAAATGCAAACATCATGCAGTATTCACGAAACTAGTAGATGGTTCTCGAAATATGTCAAACCGTGTCGAAACGTATCGAACTGATGCATGCATTATATAAGGGCGTCGCATATGAGACGGGATCAATGCCAAGTTAAATTGTGAACATGCAGCAGTTATAAGAATTTATAATTAGTAAAGTACTTAGTTAATGTGAATTATTAAATTTAATTGTTGTAATTTAAACCAAACATAAGGGTTTTTTTATTTTGTACACAATCCAGGGATAGGAACTTTTAGAAATGTTTTCCGTAGACTGAATTTTCGTAACAATATTTTTAAGTTATGAAATTAAATGAGTACGTAATAAAATAAAGTACTTTTTATTTAATTTGACATTAATAAATGTTTTTTTTTAATAAATGTTACGTTTTTTATTATAAAAGTATTTGAATCAAAGTTAAATAAATTGTATTTCATTTCATTACGTCACTTTTTTAATAGTGTATGTTTATGTTGTTCCATATACCGCAACACAAGTCATCCTTGAAAGGAACGCAAGTTGGCTATGAATTGGTTATTTAAATTTTAGCTTTTAATAATAGTTTAATTGCGATTTGTTTTACTTTGCGAAAATAGTGAAGTATTATAGTGAAGTGAAAGTGCAAGTTTTTGTAAAAAGTTATACAAAATTAATACAAATTGAAATATTGGTGAGTTTACTTATATTGATTTTAAATCAATTGTTTTTCGAGTCGTCGTGTCATTATTAATTAGTATTATCCATTGTTATATTACATATTATGGCGAAGAGAAAAATAACAGAAGAATTCAGAAGTTTTCAAAACAGGTGGACTTTAAACTATTTTTCAATGGAATTCAAACTAAAGGCAATGTGCTTGATATGTCAGGAATCTGTTTCTGTTTTGAAAGAGTATATTATCAAGCGGCACTACGAGACTAAACATGCGAATAAGTTTGATAAGTACAAAGGGCAGAAAAAAATAAAGATTACTCAAAAATAGGTCTATATCCTCAGAATATTACAAGGCGTGTGGATGGCATTGGAATACATATTGAAGATAATTTGAAAAGTCGAGCATCCGAGTTTATATTTTATGCTCTGGCACAGATATAGTAAATACTGCGAAACTAGGACTTTTTATCAGAAGTGTTGATGTTCATTTTAAAAAGACTGAAGAATTAGTGGCACTGTCTTCAATTAAGGGCACGACTAATTTGTTAGAGGCAGTTACATCGACATTGAATCTATTTTTGTTACAACTAAAAAATTTATCAGGCTTAACAACGGATGGTGCTCCAGCATTGTTTGGGAAAAACGGAGGTTTAGTAAAATTGATTGAAAATGACGCATCCTATGTCGGTAATAATACAATGAAAAATTTTCATTGCATTATTCATCAAGAGAATTTATGATCGAAGTCGCTTAAAATGGACCATGTTATGCAAGTGATTGTCAAAATAATGAACTTTATTAAGTCGAATGGGTTGAATCACGTCCGTTCCAAGCATTTCTAAAATCTTTGGACTCAGATTATAATGATGTAACATTTTATGCAGAAGTAAGACCCGTGCCAAAATTTTAAAAAGAGTGTTTGATTTGCAGCAAGAAATACAAACATTCTTTGCAAGCAAGTCAAAAAGTGTCCCAGAATTTGGCGACAAAGAGTTGCTTTGCGACTTTGCATTTATGGTCGATATAACTAGCCACCTAAATGATGTTAATACTCGTTTACAAGGGAAAGACCAATGTATGAACATATTTCTACATTTCAATTGAAACTTCGTCTTTGGGAACAGCAGTTGAGTGCAAAAAACTTTACTCACTTCCCTACATTGTCATTGCAGCCAGATATCAAACAGGAAGCGGCGGATAAATACGTTCCTTTGATATCGGAATTAAACGTAGAATTTAAAACTCGATTTCAGGCTTTTAAAAAAAGCATTTTAGTGCATTTGCAATGCTTTTTAGTGCATTTGCAATGCCATTCACGGTAGACGTGAATTAATTGCCAGAAATATTGCAAATATAACACTGTGAAATGTGTTGAGATACAGAGTTAAAAGAGAGATTTCATTCAGTTGGTTTGGAAGAGTTTTATAAAACGTATTTGGACAAGGATAAATATCCTGCATTTTACTAACATGCTTTGTCGATGGTTTCGCTATTTGGAAACACGTATACGTGTGAACAGCTTTTTAGTCGCATGAAGCACATCAAATCACTGGGAGGTATCCAACAAATTCCCAATGTTTTGACATTCTCTGAGTTGTCTTTATTTAAATCCAATTCGATTTCACAATCCTCTTTTGGAAAATGTTTTAATTAGTCTTTGTGTTTCGCACACCAGGGGCACTATTCTCGTTTGATGAGAAATATGAAATGAGAATTAAAATGAGATAAAACTATTTGCATACTCTGTTAATAATATAAAAAAAAATGTTGTCTCATTTTCATTCTCATTTTATATATCTCATCTAACTAGAATAGGCCCCCAGTTCTTAAGTGGAAACCATTATTTCTTTAAAATAGAAAATACTTGTACGACAATAAGATCTTCCAATAAATCTGATCCTATCATAATGTCTTCCATATACAAATCAGACACTATAACTTCTGCAGCTTCTGAATATTCCTTTCGATTTATAAGTATTAGTTTTTAATTTATTAATTTAAGTGGTTCTGACGAATTCCATCTCCAATATATTCATTAAAATTTCAGATGGTTTTCTTGAACCCATATTTGGCTTTTCTATATAAAATTTCAGTACATATGTATTAAAAAAAACGACATTTTGTCTTTATTTATACGTCTAGAAATATGTAGAGAAATTACTACATATGTCTTTAATTTTACAATAATATGTAGTTATTTTACTTTGTTGTGCTAATTAATTAAATAACATATTTATTTTTATTAATTCGGAAAATTATATGAATGAATATTAATATAATTTTTTAATACCAAAAATAAAATATAAGAATTATAAATCTGAAAACTATTTAGTTGTATAGTACATATACAACTAAAGATTGTTACACACAACCACAAGAAAAATCTACACATAAATAAATAAATAAATAAATAAATAAATAAATAAAAATATGAATAAAACAAATATTTTCCTAATCATAAGATGGAAGCACCACTAAGTATCAGTTCTGATGACTCAAAAGAATGGCAAGCACTTAAGTGTTTCTTTTCGGTTAAAACACATAAGAATAATATGCTATGGTAAAACCATGCGATGGTAAAACCATACCATGGTAAAACCATAAAGATTTCATATCAACTATTACTGCCTGAACAGAATACAGACGGCGATCGTAAAATGCGCGAATATTGAAAACAACATAAATTTGCCATCTCAATGCTAACGTCATGGCGCGCAACATCACCAAACTACTCATCTGCAGCTGCGTGCTATATTTGTACACTGCAGAGTTGACAACTATGTTTTAAAACCAAAAATATTCAGCGGTAAATTTAGTTGGCAGCTCCATAGTCATCTCTCATTAAGACGGTTCGGTCAGATGCTACGGACAGTTTTGGTTTATTTATATACCTCTTTTGCAGTCATCCGTCGTGTGCAAAAAAAAACAACAACAACAAAAAACCAGTTTCTGCAATATGAAACCAAAGAATTCGTTTATACCTGCACGCGGGACGACCTTTCGTAATTCGTTCGTCAGTGATCCCACACGAATTCAAATGAAAGCAGAAAAAAAACATCCATACGGATTGTGCAATATGTAGAGAATGAATTTTCAATACAGGTGTAGTAAAAAATAAGACAAATAAAGGCAAATGTATTTAAAAACCAACAAAATGTAGTAGAAATAATATTTTTCAAAACAAAGACATAAAATGTAACTAATTTTCTACAGTCATTTTTTCGGTGTACCGCTTTAACAAAAAGTCTTCCATTCGAATATTATATTAAATTGGACATTATTTTTTTTATTATTGGTAACGCTAAACATTTGGTTTTAAAATTATAAACAAAACTTAGCTGTTTTTGAAAGTAAATTATGTTTTCATATTTAGATACATTTTAATAGGGCTGTTAATTTTAAGATTTTATATAATAAATTCAATTTTAATCAAATTTTTTACAGGGGAATTTATAGTAAATTTATAGAATATAATTTATAGAAGAAGTTATAATAATATGTAAATAATTTATAATATAATATTAAACTATAATACACAAAATAATTGCATAATACATTTTATGTATTATGTAGTACATGTATTTCAAAAATAAAAACTACAGAAAACAAATACATACTACATATTCTGCAATATGTAGAAAACGAATTTCTATTACATTGTGTAGTAAAATCCAGACAAATTAATACAAATGTATTAAAAAACGATCAAAATGTAGTAGAACTGCATTTTTTCAAAACGAACACATAAATGTAGTATAATTTTTCGGTGTAGTCAATGATTCTCTTTGATAATCCAACCATGATTATCCTGCTTCTTCGGAATGATATTAACAATTTTGTAAAACATTTGCTACCAAGTTCTGTAAATTTCAAATTTATTTTTTTGGTTAATCTGCCTGAATATCTCATCAGACTGAACAACCAGTAAAACCACCTTTTCTTTTTTAATTTCCGGAATTTTAATTTTCGGAACAAATAGCACTCCTCTTTTTAAAATTTGTTTTTAAAAAATCTGGACATTCAAACCTAAATTTGTTATTATTTATTTCATTCGAAAAATTCCTCTTGAAACAATATCCGCTTGGTTCGACTATGTACTGACATATTTCTAGCTACTTAAATTACTATTACATTGAATGTAATTAACTCTATTTGATACAAATATTTGTAATACTCCTGAGTCTAACTTGATCCAACTTAATACAATTTTCGGATCCGAATATTAAGTTATATCCTGTGCACAGATTTTTAAACATTTTATAACTTTTTTCATCTATTCAACCAACAGAACTGCAGCACAAAGTTCTAATATAGGTAATGTCCAAATTTTAACAGGTGCCACTCTCGATTTCGAAGCTACCAAACTAACTTTATCTTCTTTATTATTACTTTATTTTATATAAACAACTGTCCCACATGCCTAAATTGAAGCATCACTAAAACGATGCAACTCAATTCTAACTAAGGATTGAAACCTAAACGAATAACGATTTCGCGTTTCGATTTCGGTTTCGGTTACGGTTTCGGTTTTAGGTTTTTATTACGAAACGGTTTCGGTATACCGGTTCCAAGTTACGGTTTCGATTTTGATTCTTGTTTTTGTATAAAATTTCTTTTTTTTTCCATAATTTTCAAATAATTTAACATTGTTTATATTGTGCTAAGTTATGATCAAATTGTTATATTTGGGTAAAGTGGGAAACGTAATTTAACAATGTTTGTTGTTATTTTAGTGAAAATTTTGTGTTATATGAATTATTTAATTGATTTCGCCAAGAAAAAAATTCAATCGTGACCACAAGTCAATGAAAAGTAACATTTTGTCTTCACCTGGGATATGATCTGAATTGCAGAGGAGAGACGAGAAGCGAACATTAAATAAAAGCATGAATAATACATCGGTTAATGTTCTTAAACTTCATGAAAAGAAGAAGAATTATGTACAATTTCCATCCATAAAACCAAAGAAATTAAATTTCAACAATTCAGTTAACCGAAATATTTGCAAATAAATATCTGCCTTTATACTTGAAATGTTCGAAATTGGACTTTATTTTCCGTATTAGATACTAATTTTGTTACCTTATTATAAGTATCCTTAATATATATGTCCGAAATTTAAAAATTATTCAAATGAACTTTTCAAAACTTGTCCCACTTTATTTTACTAATACAATAAATAAAAAAACACTATAATTCAAAATTTAATCATTTTTTAACAAAAACATTGTGCTTCGAGTTGCTGGTGTTTATTGTTACCGCTACACAAATTAATGAAAAAAAAAAACAAATTTTAGACCAAAGACTGTTATTAGGATACACTGTTTCCCAAAAAAACAACATGTGATTTTTTGAACAACAAAAAAATTTTATTTTGGGTACTCAAAATTTTATTAAATGACATTTAAACATGCCTAATACTAAAGATCTTCTATATAAAATAAAATATGTTTTCTTTTTATGCTTTTTATACCGTTTTAAACCGGAATAAAACCGAAACCGTTTATTTCGGTTACGGTTTCGGTTACGGTTTTGGTTTTAAAAATGAAACGGTTTTAAACGAATATCGGTTTCGGGTTCGGTTACGGTTACGGTTTCAATCCTTGATTTTAACTGGAGCGGAACAAATTATATGCCTTTCAAATTTAATTTTATTTAATAAAATCCAATAATTATTATATTTGATGCACGCGTTTTCTAAATCCTTTCGTACATTCTCATCCCAATCAAGTTTTTATTTCCATAACTTTTGCATAATAAATTTAATAAATTTAATTAACTATTACCGAATTCAAAAGGCCTAGAGCATTGGTGACCAAACCGTTTACCAAAAAAAAAGACACAACTTCTTGTACAACAGTTTTCTTTTTGTAGCAAAAGATTTCTTAAGAAAACATTATCGAGTTTGGGTCCTGTGTTGTTGTTTTCGCGTATGTTTGTCATAGTATTTACGAAAACGACGAATTGTACTTAGCAGAAGAAATGAGAAACGTACAATGAAAGAAAAACTAATAAAATTAAATAAAAAAAGTTAATAAATTTAAATATGTTTCGACACGTTTTTCACCAGTAGTCGTTTACATTTAAATTGATAACTTTTTATTTAAACTTGAAGTACATACATTTTATTTAATTTTCTTACGTAGGTAATAAAATTCTAATTGATTCACAACTTAATAAATATGTAGATTTGATTTTTTTTTTTACTTTTTTCGAAATACATATGTCACTCACGGTGGTTATTTAAAAAAAAACACAATTAAATACTGTAAAAATGTTTCTATAATAATATATTGTTACAAAAAGAGGTAATTTGCCCCATAGTGCAAGCAATCAACGAGAATAAATGAGACGCATGACAATTCAGTGCATTAAAGAATGTGTTAGAAAGAGACGGAAGATCATTCAGCGCACTGAGGCAGTGTGCGAGAAAGAGATGGAAGATTAGTACATTAAAAACATAAATGCAAATGCAAACATCATGCAGTATTCACGAAACTAGTAGATGGTTCTCGAAATATGTCAAACCGTGTCGAAACGTGTCGAAATGATGCATGCATTATATAAGGGCGTCGCATATGAGACGGGATCAATGCCAAGTTAAATTGTGAACATGCAGCAGTTATAAGAATTTATAATTAGTAAAGTACTTAGTTAATGTGAATTATTAAATTTAATTGTTGTAATTTAAACCAAACATAAGGGTTTTTTTATTTTGTACACAATCCAGGGATAGGAACTTGTAGAAATGTTTTCCGTAGACTGAATTTTCGTAACAATATTTTTAAGTTATGAAATTAAATGAGTACGTAATAAAATAAAGTACTTTTTATTTAATTTGAAATTAATAAATGTTTTTTTTTAATAAATGTTACGTTTTTTATTATAAAAGTATTTGAATCAAAGTTAAATAAATTGTATTTCATATCATTACGTCACTTTTTTAATAGTGTATGTTTATGTTGTTCCATATACCGCAACACAAGTCATCCTTGAAAGGAACGCAAGTTGGCTATGAATTGGTTATTTAAATTTTAGCTTTTAATAATAGTTTAATTGCGATTTGTTTTACTTTGCGAAAAGACGTATTATAGTGAAGTGAAAGTGCAAGTTATACAAAATTAATACAAATTGAAATATTGGTGAGTTTACTTATATTGATTTAAATCAATTGTTTTTCGAGTCGTCGTGTCATTATTAATTAGTATTATCCATTGTTTTATTACATATTATGGCGAAGAGAAAAATAACAGAAGAATTCAGAAGTTTTCAAAACAGGTGGACTTTAAACTATTTTTTCATGGAATTCAAACTAAAGACAATGTGCTTGATATGTCAGGAATCTGTTTCTGTTTTGAAAGAGTATATTATCAAGCGGCACTACGAGACTAAACATGCGAATAAGTTTGATAAGTACAAAGGGCAGAAAAGAATAAAGATTAATCAAAAATAGGTCTATATCCTCAGAATATTACAAGGCGTGTGGATGGCATTGGAATACATATTGAAGATAATTTGAAAAGTCGAGCATCCGAGTTTATATTTTATGCTCTGACACAGATATAGTAAATACTGCGAAACTAGGACTTTTTATCAGAGGTGTTGATGTTCATTTTAAAAAGACTGAAGTGGCACTGTATTCACTTAAGGGCACGACTAATTTGTTAGAGGCAGTTACATCGACATTGAATCTATTTTTGTTACAACTAAAAAATTTATCAGGCTTAACAACGGATGGTGCTCCAGCATTGTTTGGGAAAAACGGAGGTTTAGTAAAATTGATTGAAAATGAGGCATCCTAAGTCGGTAATAATACAATGCAAAATTTTCATTGCATTATTCATCAAGAGAATTTATGTTCGAAGTCGCTTAAAATGGACCATGTTATGCAAGTGATGGTCAAAATAATGAACTTTATTAAGTCGAATGGGTTGAATCACGTCCGTTCCAACCAATTCTAAAATCTTTGGACTCAGATTATAATGATGTAACATTTTATGCAGAAGTAAGACCCGTGCCAAAATTTTAAAAAGAGTGTTTGATTTGCAGCAAGAAATACAAACATTCTTTGCAAGCAAGTCAAAAAGTGTCCCAGAATTTGGCGACAAAGAGTGGCTTTGCGACTTTGCATTTATGGTCGATATAACTAGCCACCTAAATGATGTTAATACTCGTTTACAAGGGAAAGACCAATTAATTAATAAGATGTATGAACATATTTCTACATTTCAATTGAAACTTCGTCTTTGGGAACAGCAGTTGAGTGCAATAAACTTTACTCAGTTCCCTACAGTGTCATTGCAGCCAGATATCAAACAGGAAGCGGCGGATAAATACGTTCCTTTGATATCGGACTTAAACGTAGAATTTGAAACTCGATTTCAGGCTTTTAAAAAAATCATTTTAGTGCATTTGCAATGCTTTTTAGTGCATTTGCAATGCTTTTTAGTGCATTTGCAATGCCATTCACGGTAGACGTGAATTAATTGCCAGAAATATTGCAAATATAACACTGTGAAATGTGTTGTGATACAGAGTTAAAAGAGAGATTTCATTCAGTTGGTTTGGAAGAGTTTTATAAAACGTATTTGGACAAGGATAAATATCCTGCATTTTACTAACATGCTTTGTCGATGGTTTCGCTATTTGGAAACACGTATACGTGTGAACAGCTTTTTAGTCGCATGAAGCACATCAAATCACTGGGAGGTATCCAACGAATTCCCAATGTTTTGACATTCTCTGAGTTGTCTTTATTTAAATCCAATTCGATTTCACAATCCTCTTTTGGAAAATGTTTTAATAAGTCTTTGTGTTTCGCACACCAGGGGCACTATTCTCGTTTGATGAGAAATATGAAATGATAATTAAAGTGAGATAAAACTATTTGCATACTCTGTTAATAATATAAAAAAAAATGTTGTCTCATTTTCATTCTCATTTTATATATCTCATCTAACTAGAATAGGTCCCCAGTTCTTAAGTGGAAACCATTATTTCTTTAAAATAGAAAATACTTGTACGACAATAAGATCTTCCAATAAATCTGATCCTGTCATAATGTCTTCCATATACAAATCAGACACTATAACTTCTGCAGCTTCTGAATATTCCTTTCGATTTGTAAGTATTAGTTTTTAATTTATTAATTTCAGTGGTTCTGACGAATTCCATCTCCAATATATTCATTAAAATTTCAGATGGTTTTCTTGAACCCATATTTGTCTAAACATTTTTTCAATATCTCCTGAAAATACATGTTTGTGCTTTCTAAATCTTAACAAAATATCAAACGAATCTTCTTGCAATCGTGGTCCAGTATGCAACATATCATTCAATGATACACCTGAATGCATGATGTATCAAACACCACTCTTAATATTGTTGATGTGCGTTCAGTACGTAAAACATAAAGGTGTGGTAAATAATAACCCCCGGCTATCTCTTTCATATTCAGGACTACTTCCATATGATTTAATTCTAAATATTTTCTCATAAAATCATGATATTGCAACATCATTTTTAAATGGAAGATTTACCTAAAATTTTCCATTCTTGCATATTTGAACGGTTTCACTTTTCATTTACTTTTCATTTAATTTCATACACTTTTCATTTTAAGTCTTCTTTCGATAAAATTTTATTTTCACCAATTTCCTCAATTTCCCAGAATTTTCCTAACTGATTGTCTACGTTATCATCAGTATACAACTCCACAGCATAATGGATTTGACTCAATAATCGCAGATACACTTACAATCCAACCTAAAGATGTATTTTGCAAAAGAAAATCGTTATGATCTGAACGAATTTTTCCTACCTTTAAAATTTCGAAAAACATTTCTGCTCCAATGAGCATATCTATTCCACTTGGAATATAAAATTTTGGATCTGCCATTTTTATATTATATGGCATCTCCCCAATTACAACTTTTTTGGAAGGTAAATCGAACACAATTTTCTAAATTACCTCAGTCTCATAATTAAAGTGAGAAATATTTTTAGAAATTCCCTCAATGGTTGTAAGAGTCGGACAACCTTTTAATTTTAATCTGCTTTTCATTTCTTTTCATTTCAGCGAAAATGCGATTCATAAGTTGCAACAATTATATTGTTGCTGCTATAGCGGGACGCGACACAACAGAATAACAGTACACATACTTGTTGAGATTATACAGAATAAGAAACGAAATGTTTATTTGCTCCAGCTTATAGTACAGAAAATTTGGAGAGTTTTGCTATGTAATGATACAGCTAAGTTTTGCACATAGGCGCATTATTATAAATATTCAAATAAGGCTTTAGTTTAGTACATAAAATTCATGGCAAATTAACAAACATTGATTTAATTAACTAGGGACTACGTTGACCAAACAGTTGTGGAAAGTAACACACATCTTTCTTCATTTGTAGTTTTAATATTTCTATTATTTACAACTACACTCTTTGATACTTGCTGTACTTCTTTTTTTATGAAGTAATGCATTGTGGTTATTGTTGCATATCCTGCAATTAAAACTTAACAAGTTTTGCTATTGTGTCCACTTCTTAGACACTTAATACAAAAATTGTTCTTCAGAACCTTCATATCACACATTTCGTTTCAGTCACTATCAGAGCGTTTCGCATTGCCTTAGACAAATTAAACCCACTGTCCCTAGACTTTTGGATTGCTGCTAATGCCAAGAACTCATGATCAACAAATTTTAAAAGAGAATCTAACTTTGGAATCTCTTTTGATCTTTTTAATGACGATTCGAATTTACCTCTTAATGACTCGTCCAATTTTCTAATAAGTATAAAACTTACAAATGCTTGCAATAAACGCTTGAAGAACTTGCAAACTTTCCTGAATAGATTCATTAAATGTTCGAATGCTATTCGCTGTTGCTAAAACTAGTGGTGCATCACTAGATTTTTAAAGTAAATTGAGGTTACTGCACGATTACTATTAAATACTCTTAAATACATCATAAAACATCTGCGATGCACATGCAGTGTTTTCCTTATAATTTTCCGTTACAAAAACCAGGGGTTGTAACCGATACGAATAACGGTACGGTAGCGGATAACGGTAATGGTGTAGTTTCGGTAACGGTATTGTTTTCGGTAACAGTATTTGATTTGAAAAAGTAAGGTATTACCGGTAATTACCGGTATTTTACCGGTAAGAGCAACATATTTTATATATAATTTTAAAGCGTAAATTTTTGAACTTTATTTTATTTATGGGTAACGGGCAAAAAAATAAACAAAGAACAGCTAATAAATCTCTTTTTTGTATTATTTAAAAAGAAAAAATATTAAAAAAGATGCATAATTATTTACTTTTAAAAATGTGGTTCGAATTTATAAGCATTATGGAATTTATCATGTTTGAATCAAGCCGACTTCTTAGTGTTTTTTTTTTAATAAATTTTACTCCTGAGTAAAGTCTTTCCTCACTTAATTAGGTGGCTGGTACAGCAAAAACCACTCTATACAGCTAGAACCAGAGTGGTTTTATTTGGTGACTGTCGTTTCCACCATTCCAGAATATCTCGTTTTTTGCACGCTGCAAAAAAAATGGCTCTCCCAAACATAATTTTGCAGGCATTAACATGTATGTTTGGAATTTTATGTAAACATAATATATAATTGCCTGATAAATCATTTGTAAACAGGGTTGTCTTGAGACTTGAACAATGTTGTACTTAGTTCTGATTTACATTATGATATTACGGAAACATTTTGATGTTGCCCCATAAAATGGTATATGTTCTAATCAAGGATTGAAACCTAAACGAATAACGGTTTCGTTTTTCCGCGTTTCGGTTACGGTTGCGGTTTTAAGTTTTTATAACGAAACGGTTTCGGTATACCGGTTCCAAGTTACGGTTTCGGTTTTGATTTCGGTTTTTGTATAAAATTTATATTTTCCACATTTTTCAAATAATTTAACACTGTTTATATAAGGCATGTCAAACTCATTTGGCATCACGGGCCGCATTGGCAACTCAAAAGAAATTACTAATTTTTTACATTTGGTTCTTCTGTTGTAAAATAAAATAAAATGTTAAGATGATAAAATTTTCGATTGATCCTCGTTAAAAGCGCCGCTGGCGATTTTTTTTGCGATTTTTGTCTCTTTGAAATATATCGAAAAAATGTTCGAATTTCTTTGATCCTGTTGTCTGGGGTATATACAATGGAGTATATTTCTAACACTAGAGACAATATTATAAAACAGATCTAACAAACATCCAAAATTGTTGCAACTTTTTATGTCCGCAAAATCGTAGGATATCGAATTAGTTCTTGTACCAATATCAAAGGCCAAATCGTACTAAAACTGCAAAAATAGTTCAAAGCGACATATCGCCGTTTTTTTTTTTCGAAACGATAATAAAAACGATTCTGGATTAATATTGCATCAAATAGTTCAAATATATAGAGATATATTTCAAAAAAATTCCGATGTGAAAAATGTTTAAATATCCTTACATAAAATTTTGCTGTACGAAAATTACAAAATTTTAAAAATTAGCAGAGATCGGATTTTTGTTATCCAAGTTAGTTCGAGAAAACTTCGAGGCATAAATCACTTCTTACCAATTTTTTTAGGTTTTTGTTACAAATAATACCTAAACATATTTTAAAAGTTTGTTTTTAAAATATCGTATATAATTTTGTATTTATATAAATTTGAAAAGGGTTCTTTTGTATGCACAATTTATTTAAATTACAAGGACAATCCATTGATTCGATGTTCGGATTTAAGAGTTATGACGAAGTTTGTTTTACTAACCTTAACACGAGGTATGCGGTATTCTACGGTCGATTTTTTTTCTACAACCACAAAAAGTAATTATTGATTTTTTTTTTTTTGAAACTTTGGACCACTGCATCTCTGGAGAGGGTGTGTCTTGAACTCTGGTAGATTTGGAGTGGAATGTCTCTAATACAAAAAATGTTAGTTACTAAAAAAAAAAATGTTAAAATGAATCCAATTCCAATTTGTACAATACAAGACTTTTGTCTGCAAATTTTTGATTCTTGTTTTATTCTGATTTGCGCCTTTATTTGATACTGGAGCTGATTCCGAAAATGGTTTTGTTAAATACTGTCCAGTTTTTAAGATTTTTAAGTTTTAATTATTTTTCTCGCCTTTTATATTTAATAGTCGAACCAAAAACAATAATGTAATTTTCTCTTCGGTGTTAGATGTACAAAACAATGCGTTACCATATTTTTATTATAAATGCCGGTGAAATATAGCCAGGGGAAATTCAAAACTTTACATTACATTTAAAATTTTATGAATGTAAAACAATATTACTTGATGAAAAAATGTAAACATTATTGTTATGCCATTTGCGCAACGTCATTTATAATATTTAAAATGAAAATTAGGAAAATAAAATAAGACTATATTAAAAACCCATCAATTTCTTATTATTAAATTTTGGAAAATACAAAAATATATTTTTTTTTTAATAAATTAATAAGTTTTTAATCAAGATTAGTAATGTAATTTAATATCATTTTAACGCCTGAAAACAAATTATTTTTAAATTTTTTCAATTCATAAAAATAGGTTTTTTTATATTATTTAAAAAGTCTTCGCGGGCCGCAGAGAATTGTTGACGGCCCGCGTGTTTGACACGCCTGGTTTATATGGTGCTTAGTTATGTTCAATTTGTGATATTGGGGTAAAGTGGGAAACGTAATTTAAACAATTTTTGTTTTTATTTTAGTGAAAATATTGTGTTATATGAATTATTTAATTGATTTCGCCAAGAAACAACTTCAATGAAATGCAACATTTTGACTTCACCTGAGATATGATTTGAATTGCAGAATTGAGCCGAGAAGCGAACCTTAAACAAGAGCAGCAAGAACACATCGGTAATTGTCTTAAACTTCATGAAAAAAAGAAGAAGAATTTTGTACAATTTCCATCCATAAAAGCCAAAGAAATTTTGAACTGCAATATCTGCCTGTATACTTGAATTGTATTTTCTGTAGTGTATTTTCTTAAATAGTTACTGAGATTTTTATAATTTTATTTTTTTTGTAATTTTTTCTTGCATTACCATTGTTTTTTTACTATCTTATTATAATTATTATCTTATATAAATAAATAATATATATTTCCAAAATTGAGCTGTTTTGAAAAATTACACAAAAATCAATTAAAGGACGCTTTAAATGGTATTCTATTGAATAGATCCTTTAAAATAATTCAATAATTATTCAAATGACCTTTCAAAACTTGTCCCACTTTACCCCAGGGTCCCTATATATTTTACTTATACAATAAATAAACGAGTTGGGAAAGTTAGGTCACATGGGTAAGTTCGGTCACATGCGGCGGATTTTTATAGTCGGTCGCGCCCGACTATGGAATACCCTACACCTTTGGTGGGGATATTAAACCTCAGAATATTATTCATATATCAGAAATTTACGTCTTATATCCCCATAAATAAAAAAATTTATATAAAGTACAAAAAAACTAAAAAAAAAAATTGAAAAATATAATTGGGCGGACCACGCCTATATTTAAAATTTTGAAAGGCTAATATTATATAGATTTGATTTTAATAATTTACGGATCAAATTTCCACTATGAAAACCCGGGAAATAATGAAAAAAAAAAGTGGGCGGATCACGCCCATTTTTGGACCACATATTTTAAGATGAATTCTAACAATACGTTTTAAATTTTATAACTATACCTTGAATAACTTTCGAGTTATTAGTTCCGAAAGAGTTATATAAAAGTGACTTGTATGGGAGGTGGGCGTGTACGTTGACCGATTTGGCTCATTTTCAAACTCAGTTCCTACATTTGGCTAAAATATATTGAGACGAAATTTCATCGCATTCTGATCAGTATTTCTCAAGTTATTCTGTATTCGGACAGCAAGACAGCAAGACAGCAAGACGGACAGACAGACAGACAGACAGACAGACAGACAGACAGACAGACAGACGGACATGGCTAAACGGACTCGGGTAGTGATGCTGATCAAGAATATATATACTTTTCCATACCGGACACGCCTCCTAAGGGGCGTTACAATATATGCACAAAGTTAATATACCCTGTACATCATAGGTGTAGGGTATAAAAAACAATATCTTTAAAAATTTAATCATTTTTCAACAATGAGTTGTTGGTTGCTGGGAAAAAAAATTTAGACCAAAGATCATTGTTTTGGTAATATTGTTTCTCAAAAAACAACATGTTAATTTTTGTTTGACAAATTTTATTAAATGACATTTAAACATGCACTGTACTTAAGATCTTCTATAAAAAATAAAATATGTTTTTCTGTTTCTTTTTATACTTTTTTTAAAAATCGTTTTAAACCGGTATAAAACCGAAACCGTTTATTTCGGTTTTGGATATCGGTTTGTTTCTGATTTTCGTATAACGGTTTCGGTTACGGTTTCAATCCTTGGTTCTAATAGAAACATAATAATTACTACATCCAAACAAAATAAATATTTGAACCGAAACATAAATATGTTTAAAATATAACATGATTTGGAACGACCTGAATATAAATATGATTCCAGAGAAACATATTAGTTGTTTAAGTTCAAAATATTTTTTGAAAGGAATCCCGAACATAAAATAAAATATTGTTTTTCTTATTAATTTTTATTAAAAATCTTTAAACATACACAGTGGGAATTAATAATATTCGAATTCATATACAAATATTTAAATGCATAAATAAATAATTGAATTAAAACTGCAAGTACAAGTCTCAGTACAGGAATTCGCGGAGCCTGTTGTAAAAAACCATGCCGAATTCTGTTTGAAAATAGAAGCACTCATTTTTCAGTTGTGCTTTTTTTGATGAAATATCCATGTCGGCTTTTCACAATATTTTTAGAAAAACATTCAGGAACAATTAAATTATATACTGCACTATTAAATGATATTATTTGTTACTATTAGTACTTTTTATACCACAATTTGTATATTTTTAAAATTTACAAATGACATCGTATTACCAATACGAATACGTTTTCTCAACAAACATCAAAAGACACGTATGCAGAAAATGGCGGTCACCGAGTGTAAACTTCGTATACAAGAAGAATATTGCAAGAATACTTTTATTTACATCTAATTTCATTGTTTTGTTACTTTTCAAACATCAGTATGTTTAAAAGGGCCAATACATACTTCAAACGATGACAAAAGAGACGTAGATAGAAAATTCTGCTCAACGAGTGCCAACTTCGTATACAAGAAGAATGTTGGAAGAATACATTTATTTAAATCCAATTTCTTTTTTGTTTATTTTTAAACATCAATATGTTCAAAAGATGGCAAAAAATGGCGTATGTAGAAAATTCTGCGCAACGTTGTCAACTTCGTCTGTCTATAACTAATCGAATGAAGACGAGCGTTGCGAACATACGTTGTAATTAGATTTGAATAGCATTTTCTGTTTATTTTGAAACATAGTTATAGCCAAATAAACTGCCAAGAAATAGTATATTCAAATGCAATTAAAATGTTATGTTTGTATTGTGACATATTTATGATAAGTTTGACAGATTCTGTTGGGAAATATATACAATGTTTACACATAGTAATATGTTATTACCAACTGAACAATAATTTAATTACACTTCATTCGTAATACATGTATTGTGATTTCGTATTATTTTTTAATTACATTCAAACATATTGAAACAAATCTTTTCTATCCGTGTGTACACTCGCTTTTCCTTGAGAAAGGAGTGCAGCTGTGCATGAATGGTGGCTACTTATTTTCGATCGGCCATTGAATCATTAAGATTGTCGTATTCCAAGACGCGGATATACAGCTGTGTGAAAAATAATAGCAGCGCTCTCCCATAATTTATAAATTCCATTTGCGTAATAAGAACAATCAATTATTTTTATAATTTACATGTATTGGAATTACGTCATTACAATGCTGTCTTATTTTTCCATATTCTTAACCTATTGAGTCTTGAATTTTTTTGTGAAAAATAATAGAAGCGATACCAAATTTGTTACAAAATCCATTATTTTCTTCAAAGTTTTTAAATTTAATACTTTTATTTATATTAGTTAGGCTAATTTGAAAAGTATTGTTAAATATTTGAAATATTTTATGTTGCTTTGATTAAATATGGAATATACAAAACCTTGTTTTAGTTAATCGCGCAAATTCCTTAAAAATCCTTTAAATTTTTTAATAGAGCTTTCGACTTTGAAAACTTTTCTGCACGGAGTCTAATTAAACAAAAAATTTAAAAAAACTTGAGCTTTGACGAGTGATGCCAGATTGGTTAAATATATTTTGGATAAGTTTTATCGTTTAAAAGATTCTCAGTAATATTATCTTAAAAAAAATATAACAAAAGTACATCTTACTGAAAAAAAAAATACTTACGGAGATTTCCGTAAAAGTCAAATTTTCAAAAAAAAAAAAATGAAAAAATGGAAAATTAAAAATGTTTTCGAATTTACAATTTTATATTTACTAAACCACTTGATATATTTTAAAACGAGTTTCAGTTTATGATTTATGTGTTATTTGTTTATGATTTCATGATAAAATGTACAATCTATGTAAAAATATGTAAAGTAAAGTCTTCAAAAATTTTGAAAACAAATCGTGTTCAATTCTATATCTTTAAAACTAAACAAGATATTTTCTCATGTAAGCACATTTGTTTTAGATCTCAAAATTGCCACGACTGATTCCTGGAATATCAGAATTACAAATTTGAATGCATTGGTAAATGCCACAATTTTAAGACTAATGGTTCAGAGAGTTAGTCACGATTTTTAAATACTTTTAATTAGTATTTCAATATTTGCCGAGATCTATAATTGTCCTTCAGGGCACCTTTCATAAAAAACTTATTTTACGAGTTGTTTTCTAAAATCATATCTTTCGAATTGGATATATTTTTTCACTTTGGTACATTTCACAGAAAAGTGATTTTATGATACTATTTTTACGTTTAGGCACGTGTTTCGTATTTGTTGTCAAATTATTTGCTGCAGTTAACATTTTAGCTATGAAATAAACAATATCCTGTATAATTTTGAAAACTCCATATATAGGTTAATAATTTAGAAAAATAAGGCTGCATTGTAATGACATAATTCCAATACATGTAAATTATAAAAATAATTGATTGTTCTTATTACGCAACACTTCTATAAAATCGAATTTATAATTTATATATAATTCATCTACTGAATTTTCACTAATTGTCTCTTTTCTTTTATATCTTATATAAACTCAACTTCACCATTTTACCATTAATTAAAAAAGTAATCCGACTACTTTTTATGTTTGTTTCTATTTTTTAGATTATTAAATTATTTTTTGATTATTTGAAAATAATTTTAAACCCCGTTTGTAACACCCAAAAGGACGCATAGCCGGTATTCACCAGTTCAAATGGTAACCACACATTATCTCATATTGTATAATATGTATTTTCATAATTCTTACAAACTTTTTCAGATCTATTACAATTTCTTTACTTTAAAATATTCCATCTGACCAAACCCTTATTGGTTTTTGATTATTATCAAATAATCAAAAAATAATCTAAAAAATGGAAATAATAAAAAATAAATTGGATTACTTGTTTTGATTATTTTAAAATAACACTGTTCTACAAGAATTTTCCACAGAAATGAAACTTATCATTTCTGGTATTCAGAATTTTCCATATACGTCGAGATTTTGTTGCCAAAGTTGCAAAAAAGGCCATTTTTGGTACTTTATATCTCATGTTATCGCACGATTTAGCAGAAGCAAACTTTATCACAAAATAAAATACACAAAATAAAAACCTTGCCCTACGGATAATTGGCAATAAAATCTGTGTCCAGATATTAGTTTTTGCAAAAAATCAAAGAGAAATTTGTGTTGCCAAAAAAGTGTGTCGGGAGAGTAATTTAACACAATTCTCTAAACTCTCTTAAAAAACAATATTAGTTCGCATTGTTTTTGCGGTCAAAATTTCGAAAAATTGTTTCAAACTTTATTTTACTGAAAATTTTCGGAATATTTTTTAAAATTTGTTTATGAAATATTTGATTAAAATGGAGGGAAATGCACGCAGATATATACAATTTGATACTGATGCAATGTATTTATTGATGCTAGGTGCAAAATCGGACAAAATCCTTAGCATCTGATGTCCGCATAAACGGGAAACATGATAGGGAAAATTGCACTGCGTAATCGGCAGGCTTTAATGGGTTAAAAAAATATTAAATACACATCCGTCTTCAACGAATGCTTCTGAGCGACTGAACTGAAATTTTTGAAAATTTGACAAAAAAATAATAAAAAAAAATGCGACACCTTACAGCTACTCATTATTAAATTTAATTTAAATTTTTGATCTTTTCGACATTTTTGAACTTTTTGATCTTTTAAACCTTTTTGATCTTTTTGGTCTTTTTGATTTTTTTTTTGTTCTTTTTGATCTTTGCGACCTTTTAGATTTCTTCAACCATTTTGATTTTTTTGGTCTTTTTGATTTTTTTGATCTTTTCGATCTTGTAGTTCTTTAAGATCTTTTTGATCTTTTCGTCCTTTTGATCTTTTCGATCTTTTCGTCTCTTCGATCTTTTGTTCTTTTTGATCTTTTCGACCTTTTTGATCTTTTTGATCTTTTCGTTCTTTTTGATCTTTCTTTTCGATCTTAAGATCTAAAAGATCGAAAAGATCAAAAAGACCAAAAAGACCAAAAAGATCAAAAAGATCGAAAAGATCGAAAAGATCGAAAAGATCAAAAAGATCAAAAATATCGAAAAGATCAAAAATATCGAAAAGATCAAAAAGATCAAAAATATCGAAAATATCAAAAATATCAAAAAGATCGAAAAGATCGAAAAGATCAAAACGATCAAAAATACGAAAAAGAGATCAAAAATATCAAAAAGATCAAAAATATCGAAAATATCAATAAGATAGAAAATGTCTAAAAGATCAAAATGATCGAAAATATAAAAAAGATCAAAAAGGTCGAAAAGATCAAAAATATCGAAAGGATAATTATGCTATTTTTGATATTTTCTGCCTTTTTGATCTTTTTCTATCTTTTTGATATTTTTCTATCTTTTTGATACTTTTGATCTTTTCGATACTTTTGATACTTTTCGCTCTTTTCGATATTTTTGATCTTTTCGATCTTTTGATCTTTTCGATATTTTTGATCTCTTTGATCATTTTGATCTTTTCAATCTTTACGATATTTTTGATCTTTTAGATCTTTTTGATCTTTTCGATCTTTTTGATCTTTTCAACCTTTTGATTTTTTGACTTTTGATACTTTTCGCTCTTTTCGATATTTTTGATCTTTTCGATCTTTTGATCTTTTCGATATTTTTGATCTCTTTGATCATTTTGATCTTTTCAATCTTTACGATATTTTTGATCTTTTAGATCTTTTCGATCATTCTTTTTGATCTTTTTGATCTTTTCGATCTTTTCGATCTTTTGTTCTTTTAGTTCTTTTAGACCTTTTTGATCTTTTCGACTTTTTTGATCTTATTGATCTTTTCGATCTGTTCGATCTTTCGATATTTTTGACCTTTTTAATCTTTTCGATTTCTTCGATCTTTTAGTTCTTTTAGATCTATTTGATCTTTTCGACCTTTTTCTTCTTTTAGTCCTTTTCGATCTTTTTGGTCTTTTCGATCTTTTAGTTCTTTTAGATTATTTCGATCTTTACGACCTTCTTGATCTTTTCAACCTTTTTGATTTTTTTGATCTTTTTCGTCTTTTTGATCTTTTCGATCTCTTCAATCTTTTTGATCTTTTCAACCTTTTTGATTTTTTTGATCTTTTCGACCTTTTTGATTTTTTTGATCTTTTCGATCTTTTCATTCTTTTCGATCTTTTTCCAAGGTCAAGGTCATTATGTAGGTAAACATGTCCAGGAACACCTCATCCTCCAGTGTAATGTCCAAAATTATTTGTATGGCATTTCAAAACGTAATAAAAAAAAATGTTGTCCAAGGTCATCATGGACATGCCCAGGAACACCTCATCCGCCAGTGTACATGTCAAAATCATTTCTATGGAATTTCAAAACATAATGAAAAAAAAATGTTTGTCCAAGGTCATCATGGACATGCCCAGGAGCACCTCATCCGCAAGTGTACATGTCCAAAATCATTTTTATGGCATTTTAAAACATAATGAAAAAAAAAGTACTCCAAGATAATCCTGGTCATGTCCAGGACCACCTCATCTTCCAATGGTCATGTCGATACCTTTGCTTAAATATCATCCAGTAGCAATCGGATGTGTCCAATCTCTCATTTGTCCTAATATTTTTCTAATAATTTTTATCATTATTTGTATCATAATTTTTCTCATCTTTTCTCATCATTCTTTTCATCTTTTCTCATCATTTATTTTCATTTTTAAATGATGAGAATTCGCTACGTTTTACTTTTTTGTCATCATTCAATGCTGAGAAAAATTGAAGATACAAATTATTTTCATCATCAATGATGAGTACTTTTGAAGATGAGAATTATTTCTATCATTGAACGATATATTTATTTTCATCAATGATGAAAAAAGATATTTCTCAGTAGTGATCAAAAAATGCTCATCGTTAGTGAGGGATATAAATTGAGCGATGAGTAAAAAAACATCTTCGAACCCTGCTCTCGTAGGTTTGCCATTTACGTTGCCATGTTGGCAACGCTGGGGATCGAATCGCGGACCTTTCGGCTAGTAGTCGAAAGCACCAGCGACTTTTCGCTCGTAGTCCAACACACAAACCAGACGAGCTACCGACGCCACGTATAATACAAATAGATTGTAATAACTATATATAAATAAGCAGAAAAATATCCATTTAAAAAAAAATTGAGAATGCCATTTTTTCAACATTAATTTAGTTAATTTTAATTGGATATTTTTAATTACATTTTTAAGAGCAATATCACAATGGAAGCTAAAAGTGAACTTATTTTAATTTGTATTAAAAGGAAATGAACAATTCAGATGTAAAAAAAAAGTTAAATCTGCAAGAAATCTAAGAGATTTATATACTGGAAAATAAAGCTCACAACGATAACCTGCAAAAAATCAAAGGAAATGTGAACGTATACGGACTGTTCCCACGAATCAAACCGTGATATACATGAGAGGAAGAATTCGACGAAATTCGGCGAATGCCGGGTCCTTCTATGGTAAAGGAGATGCTAATATATAGTGTATCCATGCGGGGAATACTGAAAAACAATTGCATCAAATGGAATCAAAGTGAACCAGTGCATGGACTTACCGACAAGCAACATTAGTTTCGAGTTGAAAAGTGCATAAAACTTCTAAACTGGCACGCAGACTATAAAAATATATTTACAGATGAAAAAATGTTTCTTCTGCAGGATAATTATAATCAGCAGAATAATTGTGTGTAATCAGTGAGTCTCACAGACATCATCTGTATCACCAGTTTTCTATTAATCGAACTTTTAAACGTCCAAAGATTTGAACTTAATGATTCATTTTAGAAAAACTTAAATATAATAAAACAAATTTTAAAAAATTGCCAAATTTCAACAATTGTTTCACTTTACTTTATTGGCAATTATTATGAGTCACTCTGTACACAGAAACAAATTTGTTCATAAATGGAATGAACGCCGTTAATTGAGACACATTGAGACACTATGAACTATTCTTCGTATATACGAATCGCACAATTGGAGGAAAATTGATTTAATAAATGCGTTCATAATTGTTATGAATTGCGTTCATTGCGTTATTCATTTTTAGAGACAAATCAACAAAGCCTATACGTTTCCTTTGTTGTTTACAACTCCAAACAAACATGCGCCTAACATCGATCAACAATAAACACCAGTAACAGGCGCAACAGCAAGAGTAAATATAAAATAAAATGTAAGTAGTTAACAAAAAATAAATAAATGTAATAAAATAAAAAAAAGGAATATAATAAAATAAAAAAATATATATAATAAAATACAAAAAAAAATAGATTTTTTTTTTTTTAAATAGTTTAAAATTTCATAAATATCAAGAATTTTTTCATAAATATTATGAAATTACGATTTTGTGAACGATTCATAAATGGGATTAATTTGGTCATTGGTTCAGTAGTAATGACATATTCATTACATGACAATTCAGAACGCGTCGCAATGAAAGATTTTATTTAAAAAAAAAACTATTTATTTATGTTACTTTGAGACGTGTGCTCAATCCTGTGATTAGATCAAAATATTAAAAAAAAATTTGATATAACATTTTTAATACAAGCAGGTATTTTAAATACAAGTATGTTATTTATTTGTTACAGTCTTCCCCTTTGCTACAAAAGTCGACCCAATGGCAATTCTTCGGAGTGGCATATCATGTTGCATATTTTGTCGTGGAATTCGATTCTTTGTAGTATTTTCCAGATACTACCCATCCGAGCAATGTCTTTTGAATTGTCGGAAATTCAGGGCCTTGCTTAATTTGGCCTACAGACAATAATTCAATGGGAAATTGAAGGTTGTGGCACAAATTATAAGTTGTTGGATGTTGATGTAACAATGTATGGTGCGAGCGATTGCATTTTGAAACTGTATGGCCTTTTCGCAGACAGTTAATGCATATCGGAACATTTTTTGTAAACTCGAACCTTTGCAAAACTGGGAGCGCAATAAACGACTGACAATTGGTCATATAATGATCAGTTGATATCCAGAATAAACATTTTAATTTATTTTGTTGTTGTTTATTTACAGATGAAAATGAAGATTTTTGATTTCTTTTATTACTGAAATCTTGTTTCGGCTCTGATTGCCTCTCATTGGGTTTAGATCAGGTCTTAGAAGCTCGTTAGCAAAAATGTGCTGGTATCCTATTTAGGTTTTGTCACTGTGTCAACCTTCTACATTACTAAATGTAAAATAATCGCGTTTGTGATATTCTGTTCATCACCCAATGAGAGTAAAGAATCATATATCGCAGAAACTGTATCTATCATACTGCATAATGCAGATGCCGATGGCTTAGCAATTACTTGTAAGTCGAAAAGTGTTGAAATATTGTCAAAAAATATTAATATCATACATTTTTTTCAAACTTGCTAGCGCTTTTTGATAATTTTTTTCCGTGATTTGGAAAGCTTTCACCGTTCCCAAAGCTTCACCGGATAAATAGGAAATCAGATGATTGAATTTTTCAATGTCTGGATGCAAGCGCTCGTTATCCACTAAATATTCGAAAATACTGTTAATATTTTTGTAATCGAAAGAAAGCCGTGAGTGATAATGGTCACTAAAAGAATATTCAGTAACACTAAATAATCATTGTGATCAGATGACTTTATTTTAGATTGACAGGTCATAGCTCGATCAATGTACGAATTCAATATATCTAACCGATATTCTAACTTAATTGGATTTAGAGATATAGTTTTTTGTTCAAATGAAATTTTAATTCGAATATATTAGATTTTAGTAATGACTTTAGATTTAGTAATTAGATTTTAGTAATGAGATTTTAATAATTAAAGAAGAAGTTCGAAGTGCGTTCGGAACACATATCGAGTGTTTAGCGTGTTCAGAAAATGGTGTCGTCGCGGTGATGGCAACAGCGGCAGAACCGAGAAGCACTGAATTGTTTTTTTAGATTATTTTGTGAATTATTAGTTTTAATAACTATATTTTTTTGTGAAATATTAGTTTTAAGTCACTCTGTTAAATTTAATATATTTTTTTAATAACTATCCAAATTTGTTAAAAATCACGCAGTTGTATGGTTTTTATATGTTTTACCAATATAGTTGTTAAATATTATTAAAATGCAAAAAAGATGCGAAGATGTGCTTTATTAAATGGAGCACCGATAATTTAATAGCAATTTGCTTAGTTTTTAATAAATTAACTTTAAATTTTTTGCACAGATATCTCTTTACGCGGCACTTTCTTGCCGGCTCCAACTTTTCTTTTGCAAAGAACGCAGCTGTAGTTATGGTGCATTGATGACTTTGAACTAGGACTAGTTACGTCTCTTTTAAGATTTATCATATTTATCTGTTCTCGTTTTGTGATAAAATAAAATATGCTGTCAACATTTTTTCATTTTTCATTTTAAGTTTGGGTTCGTAAAATTTAATTTAGAGTTTGGTATTTGATTTCAAATGTGCAAAGTGATGATGGTAAAAAAAGCAAAAATAACACTTTTTAACAAAAAGATAATAGATGTTCCTAAGGGCATTTTATACACCAATTCTATTTTATTTGCGGGTAGTAATTTTAACTGCTTACACAGTTTTTTTTGTTTTTTTGTTATGTTTTTAAGAAAATTGCAATCAATGTTTTAGACTCTTTTCAAGGGATTGAAGTTAATTAAAAAAATAGAAGAGATAGAAAAAAATGGTAACTTTGATTATTAGTTTGGACTAACTAAATCCTAATTACTAAAAATATATCCAAAAATAGTCTAATATAATAAAAACATTTTGAGTTTATTTGCAAATACCTTGAAATCTTATTCGAATATTGGCATTAGTTTGTATATTAAGCTTTGTATTGAAAATTAAATTAAAAACTAGTTATCAATGTACCTTATAATTAAATAGTATATAATTAATATCCTATTAATATTGTTACGAAAATTCAGTCTACGGAAAACTGTTCTACAAGTTCGTATCTCTGGATTGTGTACAAAATAAAAACACACTAATATTTGGTTTTAACTAGTATTATTTCAACTAGTATTAATTAACTTTATTTATTTAAATAACAACATAAAGAATAATCACTTATATCAACTGCTGAATTTATAGAATTTAGCTTAGCAATGTTCACTCACGAGACGCACTAGTTCACTATCCAATCACAACTGAAGTGAAGTACCATCAGTTCGACACGTTTCGACAAGCTTCGACTTGTTTCGAGAACCTTCTACTCGTTTCGTGAATGACGTATGCTATTGGCATCTCATTCGCACTCATGTGTTTTAATGCGCTGATCTTCCATCTCTTTCTCGCACACTGCCTCAGTGCGCTGAATGATCTTCTGTCTCTTTCTAACACATTGCTTAGTGCGCTGAATTGTCTTGCGTCTCATTTATTATTGTTGAATGCTTGCACAGTGGGGCAAATTACATCTTTTCGTAACACTGCCCTCCACCTAAATCTGTTCGTCCCGAACAGATGTTAATCCTCTCTCTCTCTATACGACGCCAACCATGCTAAGTGTACTACTTTCATTTTTCGTCTAACGCCCGCAGTATTCTGAATCCGATACACTACATTATTAATTCTTTTAATTATCTTATATGGTCCTTCCCAGTGTGTTTGTAACTTAGGGGATAAGCCTTTCTTTCTTTGTGGGTTATAGAGCAAAACAAGTTCTCCTTCCGTAAATCCCTCTGAATTTGTGCGCAAGTCGTATCTGGCCTTCATCTTATCACTCGCAAATTGTGTACGCTGCCTTATAAACTGATGCACTTCGTTGATTTCTTCACTTTTCCTGGAAACACAATCGTGAATAGGAATTCCAGCTGAAGGACTCGCACCAAACTTTAAATCCGCAGGTAATCTTAAGTCTGTTCCAAAAACAATTTTAGATGGTGAAGCTGCTGTGGTATCATGAACTGCCGTCCGATAAGCCATGAGGAATAATGGTATGTGTGTATCCCAATCTTTTTAATTTTTATCAACCACTTTTCTGAGATACTCTTCCAAAGTCCGATTGAATCTCTCTACCATGCCATCAGATTGCGGGTGCAATGACGTTGTTCGTGTTTTGTGTATGTTGAGGACTTTGCATACTTCTTTAAATACAGCAGACTCAAAATTTCTTCCTTGATCTGAATACAATTCCAACGGTACTCCAAAACGGCTTACCCAGTTGTTAACTAACGCATCCGCAACTGTTGTGGCTTCTTGATTTGGCATGGGATACACTTCAGGCCACTTGCTGAAGTAGTCAATGACGACAAGCACAAACTTATTACCCGCATCACTGATTGGAAATGGTCCGGCGACATCCATGGCGATACGTTCGAATGGTGCTCCCACGTTGTACTGATGCATCCTGCTGCGACTTCTGACTGATGGTCCTTTTGCTGGTACACATTGCGGACAACTGCGGATCCAATGGGCGACTGACTCTTGGCATCCAACCCAATAAAAACGTTTCTTTACCTTCTCGACCGTTTTATTTATGCCCAAGTGTCCTCCACTTCATCCACCATGGTATTCCGCTAATATCTTTTTTGTTTTTAACTTAGGAACAACAATAACACTTCGAGCGGACATGCCATATTCACTTTCCCATACACGATATAGGCAACCGTCTTGTAGCTTTAAGTACTGCCATCTCTTCCCATGATGGTTTCCTTTGCTGTTCCTTGAACATCATGATTTTTGTGAGGTCGGTTTTGATCAATTTGAATTTGTTCCGGAGTCCATTTTTCATCGGGCAAAACATTTAGCAAACGAATGTCAATTTTGTTTTCTTTTCCTTCCGCTCTTGAACAATGTCTGCATTCTAATTTGCATAGGCGTCGTGACAGAGCATCTGCATTTCCATGGTTTCCTCCTTTACGATGTTCGATTGAGAAATCGTAGCTCTGCAATCGCTCTATCCAACGCGCAATTTGGCCTTCCGGATCTTTGAACTGAAGTAACCATCGTAGTGCTGCGTGATCGGTTCTCAAGTGAAACTGTTGTCCGTGCAGGTATTTGTGGAAATTTTTCACACTTTCGATTACAGCAAGAAGCTCCCTCCTCGTGACACAGTAATTTCGCTCGGGTTTGGACAAGGTTTTACTGTAGTATGCGATCACTTTTTCTTGTCCATTGATCACTTGAGTGAGAACTCCGCCGATTCCGTATCCACTCGCATCCGTATCAAGTATAAATTTCTCACCTGGAATTGAATACGCAAGAATTGGTGCCGAGCACAGCAGATCTTTTAATTTCAAAAACGCCCTTTCTTGATCATCGCCCCATTGAAATGCGCGGTTCTTTCTTGTCAACTCGTGAAGACTGCTAGCAACATTGGCAAAACCTGGAACAAATCACCTGTAGTATTTACATAGCCCCAAGAAACTTCGTAGGTCATGTAGGTTTTGCGGTCTGGGCCACTCCTTCACTGCAACTATTTTATCTTCATCGGTATGCACTCCTTCCGTGGTAACTCGATGGCCCAGATACTTGACTTCTTTTTTGAAAAGTGAGTATTTCTTTGGGCTAAGTTGCAGATCTGCATTTTTGAATCGAAGGAATACTTCCTCTAGATTTCTTAGATGTTCGTTGAAATCCTTGCCCATAACAATTATGTCGTCCAGGTATACTAGGCATGTTTTCCAGTGTAAACCTTTTAATACGTGCTCCATTAACCGCTCGAATGTTGCTGGGGCATTGCATAGTCTAAACGGCATTACCAAAAATTGCCATAGTCCATCTCCAGTACTGAATGCGGTCTTCTCTCGATCTTTCTTATCGATTTCTACTTACCAGTAACCGCTTTGCAAGTCCAACGTGGAAAACAACTTAGCATTAGATATATCCAATGTGTCATCGATTCTTGGCAATGGATAACTATCTTTCTTTGTGACATCATTAAGTTTTCGGTAATCAACGCAGAAACGAATACTACCGTCCTTCTTTTTCACCAATACTACTGGTGAACTCCATGGGCTCTCAGATGGTTCCACCACGCCATTTGCGTGCATTTCTTCAACCAAATGTGATACTTCGTCTCTTTTCGCAAGTGGTACCCTTCTTGGTGCTTGACGAATTGGGTTAGAATCACCAGTGTCAATTCGATGTTTTACAATGGCAGTTCTGCCATCCTTTTGGCCCTTTTCAGCAAATATACACCGATATTTGGCAATTAGCTGTTGCACTTGACTCTTTTCATTGGCAGTCAAATCCTTCGTCCACTCATTTATAAACCTGTGAGTAGATTGTTTGTCTATTTGCGATGTGCCGTAGTCCCTTGATGGATTTGACTCACAATTTATAATCGCTGATGCCTCTTGACACTGACCTATCACTGTTCCCTTTTTAATTGATTTGGACGAGTTTTCCATGTTGAGAACTCTTATTGGAACAACTTTGTCTTTTGTCGCTTCTACTAATGTTCTTCCGACAACAATATTACTTCTGCTCAATTGCTCATCATTCGCTTCTATAACCCACAACTTGCTTATCCCACAATCTCCATTTAATTTCGCCCAAACAATTGCTTCTGAATTAGGTGGTCTTTTTCTATTTTTTATTAGCAATAACTTGTTTAATTTTCGGGCTCTGGTCACAATCAATGTTTAGTTGGATCTCCGTGTTGGCATAACTCAAAATTTTTCTTGTTAAATCTAGTATGAAACCGTTTCTTATCATGAAGTCCATGCCAAGTATTAGTCGTCTACTATTTCCGCCACTATAAAATCATGCTTAACTGTCGTAGTGCCAATAGTGATTTCCTTGGTAATTTTTCCTCTGATTGGAGCCTCTTCACCTGTCGCTGTTTGCAATCTAATTCCGATAAGCGGCTCTATTTCGTCCCTAACAAGGTTACTTCTTATAATTGAGTGTGAAGCTCCTGTATCCAACGTTACCATATATGCTACACAATCAATTAGCCCCTTGACAGTTAAACTATTCGACTTTCGAGCAATTTGTGAAATGGAGATTCTGGGGCAATCGGTAATGAGAGTCAGATCGTGCCCCGCAGATCTGACTCGTTTTAGTTTGAAGCTTGATTAAAATTTACGCTATTTTGGACATGATCCTGTCTTTCTTCATGTCTGGGTTCATCTGCAGATTGATTTATTGAGTGCTTGCGTTTTTTACGACAGTCACGTGCCATATGCCCATATGTATCACAGTTGTAACATTTACCTTTGAATTGGGTGTCTTTGTTGGCTGATGTGTGTTCGGTTTTAACGCCTGCTTTAACTGCTGCAATTCTACGCGCCTTTGGACCTGATCGGCGCATCGCATTTGCTGTCTCCTGTGTTAAAGCGATGGTAACCGTTTCCGTAAATGTTACCGTAGGCGCAATTACTGTTGCACGTTTTGTCTTCTGATCGCGTATACCATCAACAAACGCTTCGATCTTGCACTTTGCTATGAAATCACTCGTTGAATCTGCATACGACAAATGCGCAAGCCTCTCGACGTCCGCTGCATACGCCTGCAAAGTTTCGCCATTTCGTTGCATTCTGCCCTTCAACTCCATTCGGTATATCTGTTTTATGTGATCACTGCCATATTTTCGCTGCAGTGCAGCCATAACCGCTAAATAACTGTTTCGATCACTTTCTGGAACAGTCTGCAATACTTCGGCTGCGCCTCCTTTAAGCGCCACGATAAGTGCGGCTACGCTGTCTCAGCTTTTGCAGCTTATTATTACGAATCGACAGCTCCTTCTTTAGCTGGTCGACTTTAAGTTGATCGAATTTAACCATTTTGTATCACAATCCCACTTCTGACACCAATGTTACGAAAATTCAGTCTACGGAAAACTGTTCTACAAGTTCGTATCTCTGGATTGTGTACAAAATAAAAAGACACTAATATTTGGTTTTAACTAGTATTATTTCAACAAGTATTAATTAACTTTATTTATTTAAATAACAACTTAAAGAATAATCACTTATATCAACTGCTGAATTTATACAGTTTATCTTTACAATGTTCACTCACGAAACGCACTAGTTCATTATCAAATCACAACTGAAGTGAAGTACCTCAGATGCGGCTGCCTTATATACTGCATGCATCAGTTCGACACGTTTCGACAAGCATCGACTTGTTTCGAGAACCTTCTGCTCGTTTCGTGAATGACGTATGCTATTGGCATCTCATTCGCACTCATGTGTTTTAATGCGCTGATCTTCCATCTCTTTCTCGCACACTGCCTCAGTGCGCTGAATGATCTTCCATCTCTCTCTAACACATTGCTTAGTGCGCTGAATTGTCTTGCGTCTCATTTATTATTGTTGAATGCTTGCCCAGTGGGGCAAATTACATCTTTTCGCAACAATATAATAAATCTGTTTGTTCGTTTGTACGTTTGTTCGTTTATACGTTTGTACGTTTGTTCCGCTTCTCCATCTAAACGGCTGATCCGATTTTCTTTAAATTTTTACCACAGATGCGGTATGGACTGGAAGGAATGATAGGCTATATATGGGCGGGATTGGACAAGAGGCGTGGCACCTCCCATACAACCTAAACTTTCAAAACGATATAACTCGGCACTTTCACCAGCTACGAACATGAAACAGAAAACCCAAATACAAAAAAAAAAAATTAAAAGCAAAATCACAAAATAAAACAAAAGCAAAAATACAAAACAAAAGCAATAACGTTTGTTCCGCTTCTCCGTCTAAACGGCTGATCCGATTTTCTTGAAATTTTTACCACATATGCGGTATGGACTGGAAGAAATGATAGGCTATGTATGGGCGGGATTGGACAAAGAGGCGTGGCACCTGCCATACAACATAAATTTCAATACTAAAACTCACCACTCGAAAATTCACTACACTAAAACTCACCACACTAAAATTCACCACACTAAAACTCACTACACTATAATTCACCACACTAAAACTAACCACACTAAAATTTCACCACACTAAAACTCACCACACTTAAATTTCACGACACTAAAACTCACCACACTAAAACTCACCACACTAAAACTCACCACACTAAAATTCACCACACTAAAACCCACCACACTATAATTCACCACACTAAAGCTCACCGCACTAAAACTGGTAACACTAAAATTCACCCTCAAATTCACCACACTAAAACCCACCACACTATAATTCACCACACTAAAACTCACCACACTAAAATTCACCACACGAAAACTCAACACAATAAAATTCATCACATTAAAATTCATCACACTAAAACGCACCACACTAAAACTAACCACACTAAAATTTCACCACACTATAATTCACCACACTAAAACTCACCACACTAAAATTCACCACACTAAAACTCACAACACTAAAATTTACCACACCAAAACTCACCACACTAAAACTCACCACACTAAAACTTACCACACCAAAACTCACCACACTAAAACTCACCACACTAAAACTCACCATACTTAAACTCACCACCCAAAATTCACCACACATAAACTCAGCACACCGCACATAAACTCCGATTTTCTTGAAATTTTTACCACAGATGCGGTATGGGCTGGAAGGAAGGATAGGCTATTTATGGGCGGGATTGGACAAAGAGGCGTGGCACCTCCCATACAACATAAATTTCAATACTAAAACTCACCACACTAAAATTCACCACACAGTAAAACTCACCACACAAAAACGCACCACACAAAAATGCAACACACTAAAATTAACTACACTAAAACTCACCACTCGAAAATTCACTACACTAAAACTCACCACACTAAAATTCACCACACTAAAACAATTCACCCTCAAATTCACCACACTAAAACTCACCACACTAAAATTTCAGCACACTAAAATTCACCACACTAAAACTCACCACACTAAAACTCACCACACTTAAATTTCACGACACTAAAACTCACCACACTAACACTCACCACACTAAAACTCACCACACTAAAATTCACCACACTAAAACCCACCACACTACAATTCACCACACTAAAACTCACCGCACTAAAATTCACCACACTAAAACTCACCACAATAAAATTAACCACCCTAAAATTCACCACACTAAAACTCTCCACACTAAAACTGGTCACACTAAAATTCACCCTCAAATTCACCACACTAAAACCCACCACAATATAATTCACCACACTAAAACTCACCACACTAAAATTCACCACACTAAAACTCACAACACTAAAATTTACCACACCAAAACTCACCACACTAAAACTCACCACACTAAAACTTACCACACCAAAACTCACCACACTAAAACTCACCATACTTAAACTCACCACCCAAAATTCACCACACATAAACTAAGCACACCGAAACTCGCCACATTAAAACCCACCACACTAAAACTTCTACTGGGAAGAATTCTATGGGAAAGAGTTCTACCGGGAACAATTCTACCGGGAAGAATTCTACCGGGAAGAATTCCACGGGAAAGCGTTATATGCGGAAGAAGATTTCTACTGGGGAAAATCTATGGGGAATCTGAGAAAGAATTGTCTATCAGAAAAGCTGTTTTTGTTTTGTTTACTACATTTATAAAACCAATAAAAAAAAACGTCTACAGTGAAGCATGGGTCCATGATATAAATAATAAAAATGATTTTTATATTAATTAAATCGCTCCATATCTTTGAATTCACAAAAACTTGGCACGAGTCGTATATATATATATATATATATATATATATATATATATATATATATATATATATATATGTATATATATATATATATATATATATATATATATATATATATATATATATATATATATATATATATATATATATATATTTATATGTATATGTATATATGTATGTATGTATATATATATAGTAACATATTAAATAAAACACTAATTTGTTCTAATGAATTGTATGAATTATTTAAATAATCAAAATTAAAAATTGATTTGCTATAATAATATTAATATTAGTAGTCATAATTTTTAAAATTTTAGATTTCACATAATTATATAAACTCAAGTCTGTGATTATGGATATTAGCGTACCGACCTGTTATTCGTCGAAATATAAAAGAAAATGACTTTAGTAGCTCCGATATTTTTCAAATTTTACAGTTGCCAAAAAATATTTTAAACGTACTTTTTTTGGAAGTTATTCCCTTTAATTAATTGAAACATTTCGTTGAGATACAACTTTTTGCATTCCGTTAAACTAATATAGCATGTGAACCACACTCAGAAAAAAATACCATACAAACGATAGTTTTTTTCAACATGATAAATTATTATTTTAATCGGTAAATACCATTAAATACTAGAAAATACTATGTATTAAATTTTTTTTATATGCAAATATTTATTTTTTAAATACTATTAAATCAATGGGGGATTTCATGGGTTTTTTCTGAGTGTATAAGTTGAATATTGCGGATCAGAACCAACATTTTATTTTTATTTTAAAATGTAATAGGGCTTAAAAGTTAAATTCTACTGCTACAGTTTACCACAAAAAATGTTTGCCGAAAAAAATAAAAATATGGACTTAAAATATATTTTTTAACATCATCTGCAATATGCGAATACAGGACATTATTTTATTTTAGTCAAATTTTTTGTGGTAAACTCTAGCAGAACAATGTAACAGTTAGGCCCTAATTTACATTATCTTGTTATTTATAGACAATCTTATTTAATTAACGCAGTTCAAACGTCAGAAAAAAATAATTGAAAAAAATAATATAGTATATCTATATTTTTCAGTATTGGTGAATTACACTGCCCGACAAAATACAAATTTTGACATGGTGCAGTAAAAGTTACAGCAAATATTAGATACATTTGTAGAGCTAATGGCATCAGTTTAGTCAAATTGGCTCTTGTTTCTTCTTCTTTTATTTTAAAAATTTAAATAAAAGAAAAATATTATATTATCTTTTCGATATAAGATGCAGAAAATTTTGCGCCATATAATACAAATTTGCTTTTATGCGTGAACAAATTTGTTTGCATAAATGAGGTTTTAAAAAGGATACTTGGCGCCACATAAATGTTCATACAAATATTTTTTAACATTTTTATTCACTAAGTAATAAAGTATTTTATTACCAAACTTTTTAACTTTTAAAAAATTTGAATTTCTTTTGCTTATATCTCGCAAACAAATTTGTTCACGCATTAACTCAAATTTTTGTATTGTAACGCGATATTTTTATGCGTCGAAAAAACATTTTCATTATTTTGTTTTGTTGGAATTTTAAAAATCTTCTTTTATTTTTAAAATTACAAATAGAAAAAAGGCATATATCTCAAAAACTATAGCCAATTTGACAAAACTGATGCCATTTTCGGAATTATCTCTACAAATGCATCCAATATTTGTTGCAACTTTTACTGCATCATAATGAGTGTAGAGCAGTGTTATAAATGTAGAACTACAATGGTAAAAAAAATGTAGTTGTTGACCATTAAAATCAGTTTTATAACTTTTGGACCATATTTTCTTATTATGTTTGTGATGTTTGTGTTAGAGGTTTTAAACCACTACAAATAGAATTTCATGACATATAAATGAGACTCAATTTTTCCATAATTAACTTATGGTTTACGTGCAAAATGTTGAATTTCAACGAAATTATCCGATGAATGCTAAGTTTCAAGTAACTCAAAAATAGTAGTGGATTACTCGAACTTATTTGCAGACATTTACCTTCAACAAACGAAGGTGAAGCAAAATAATGAGTTATTTCTAAAGTTTATTATTCGAGGTTGCTGATCCCTCATGGTTTTCATTTGTGCCATTTTTAAATTCAAGCTCTTTGCACAATATGTGTTGTCCTATCTAATAAAAGACCGATGTCAAATTGTAAATAATGAATTAGAGATACTTTTCAACTGTGTTCTTGATATATTTTGAAAATAAACGAAGAGTTGTACTCAGAGAAGTATAAAATTACTACATTTGTAATAATATTTCTTAAAATATATAAATTTTTGATAAAATTATGGCGTCATAGGGGGGGGCAATCGACCCCTTCGTCACCCCTGTGGATCCGCCACTGAGCAAGACTACATACTTATCTAAATACCTTGTAAATCCCGGCTACCTCAGTCGACCAGACAATACCTGGACCGAATCAAGTCAAGAATCTCTTGCACTCCTAATGGAAGATTACTTTCCAGGCTGCAGAGACCTTGACGACACGATACCCACATACCTCTCGGAACCGATTCACAACGGAATCTTGGAGATGATATGCTAACAAATAAAATGATAACATGGAAAATTAAATCGTTGAAGCCCTACAAATCCGGAGGACTAGACGATAAAATACCGATGATATATGTATATATGACATATGATATATGGCATCTTTAATGCAATGTCCTTTATGAAATTGTTGTAAATATTTTCCACTGTCCTCGATGGTGCTCGGACATAACCCCCAATTCGAATTCCTATGCGGACATAATCCCCAAATTCGAATTGTGGGCTATGTCAGCCGAGATCCGCGGACATAATCCCAAAAAAAATCGGTCATAATACCCAATCGATTTTGTTGCTTAAGTCCGCGTTACTATGCGGACATAAACCACTAAAAATATGTTATCATGCGCGATTTTTTTTAGAAATTAATATTTGGCGCTTCAGTTTCACATAAATTCTAAAAATATGAAAATAAAATTATATCCTTGTTTTATTCATTAATAAGAAGACGTAATTTTTATTTACAAAAAATCGCGCGATTTTTTACATTCAACTTTTTTTCAAATGTTCGACCAAAAATTTGATATGTACTTGCATTTCAAACTTGCATTTAACGAATCGATTCAGAAAAACTGGGAAACACGATTATATTATTATATAGCGCACTTTAAGAAATTATTTGATTTTCTCCTTTGTGCAGCCAAAAGTTGAATTTTGTCTTACGGTTCTGAAGTTATGTATAAAAATGTTGTACAATGTTGAACATATTGTATAAAAACAAAAAAAAATATTCATTTTCATTTCCATTTTTTCTTTTTTTTTGCTATATGATAATATTTTTATTTTTATTTCAAATGCGTTTTGTATTTTCCAAAAATAAAACGCTGTCTCATATAAAAACACAAATATACACGAATTCTGGGGTCTTATTGATTTATTGCCTCATAAATTATTATTAATACAAAACTATATTTAAATAAAAATACCTTTTTAACGTAAAAATAAACGAAAAGAAATTTGTTGGAATTTCTGACGTTTTTTTGATGAATTTATTTTTGTATGGCATTTTCAATTTCCTCAATACGTCTTAACATCAATAAAATTTTGTTAGAATAAAAATGAGTAAAGATAAAGTAGCCGCGGTAGCTCAGTGGTTAGTGCGTTGAACTGCCAGCCGAAAGGTATCCGGTTCAAGCCTGAACTGGAGCTAAGAACATCTTTTCACAGAAACATTTTTCTACCTCTCGGCATTAAATGGCAAACCTACGAGAGTAAAACTTTGCCTATGAAAAAACTCTCACCCGTCCTTCGGATTTGGCAATAAACTGTAGGCCCCACCACTTTCAGTACAAATATAACACGCACAGCTCATAATGGTGAGAGAGCTTGGCCTAAGTTCTTATAGGACCATGCCAAACTATTATTATATTATTATTAAAGATAAAGTCAGCTCACAAATGAGATAATATCTCTTCTTTGTTATGATCTTCTTTTGTCGTTTTTTGCTTTCAGAAAATATTGTGTCGTTTTTACGCTAAACATTTCGATCAATTTTTTATTCTAACATATTGTTTAAACCACTTTTGTTCTGAGCGTGTGATATTATAACAATATAATTTACAATCATATACATCAGGCATGTCAAACTCAGTTGGCATCACGGGCCGCATTGGAAATTCAAATGATGAGGCGGGCTGCATTTGTGTACCATAAGAAAAAAAAATCGCTCGTTTTTTACAGTTGTAAAAAAATTCAATGTTAAAATTATCAAAATTTTCATTGATCTTCGTTAAAAGCGCCGCAGGCGAAATATTTTGTAAAAAAAATGGCGCGATTTTTGTCTGTTTGAAATAATTGAAAAAATGTCCGAACTTCTTTGATCCTGACAAATATTTTGTCTGAAGTATTTACAGTGGAGTACCTATATTTCAAACACTAGAGAAAAAATTTTAAAACAGACAATCATCCAAAATTGTTGCAATTTTGTATGTCGGCAAAATTGTACGATATCGAATTAGATCTTGTACCAATATCGAAGGCCAAATCGTACTAAAACTGAAAAAATAGTTCAAAGCGACATATCGCAGTTTTATTTTCGAAACGATAATAACAACGATTCTGGATTAATATTGCATCAAATAGTCAAAATATATCGATGTTTATTTGAAAATCGATATTTATTCGATGTGGAAAATGTATAAATTATCCTAACATAAAATTTTACTCTACGAAAATTACAAAATTTTAAAAATTAGCAACAAGATTGGATTTTTGCTATCCAAGTTTGTTCAAGAAAACTTCAAGGCATAAATCACATGTCAGACTAGTAACCAACCAATGTTTTAAGATTTTTCAATACAAACAATACTTAAACTATTGAAAAAGTTTGTTTATTAAAATTCCGTATATAAATTTGATATTTGAATAAATTTGAAAAGGTTTTCTTTTTATTAAATTAAATTACAATGACAGCGACCATTGATTAGATGTTCAGATTTAGGTTTTATTTCCTTAAAGCGAGGTTTGTTGCATTCTACGGTCAAGAGTTTTTTCTACAAAAAGTGATTATTGATTAATTTTTTGAAACTTTGAACCAATTTATCTTTGGAGAAGGTGAGTGTTGAACTCTGGTAGTTTTGGTGTGGAATGTCTCTAATACAAAATGTCTCAAAAAAAAAATTACTGACTAAAAAAAAAAATTTTAATGATTCCAATTCCAGTTTGTGCAAATCAAGTTTCTTGGTTAAAAACTTGTCGTTTTTTTAAATAAAAACGCGACTTTATTTGATACTGGAGCTAATTCCGAAAATGGTTTTGTTAAATAAGGTCCAGTTTTTAAGATTTTTAAGTTTTAATTATTTTTCTCTCCTTTTATTTTTAATAGTCGAATCAAAAACAATAATGTAATTTTCTTTTCGGTGTTAGACGTCCAAAACTATGCGCCACCATATATTTTTTATATATGCCGGCGAAATATATCCAACGGAAATTAAAAACTTTACAATAAACTTTTAAATTTAATGAATAAAAAATAATATTACTTGATGAAAAAAATGTAAAAATTATTGTTATGCCATTTTGCAAAGTCATGTATAACATTTAAAATGACAATTAGGAAAATAAACTAAGACTCTATAAAATAATGTACCTACAAAATTATTGATTTTTTTTTAAAAATTAATAAGTTTTTAACCAAGATTAGTAATTTAATTTCATATATGCCATGTTAAATTGGATACATGGCGCTGCACAAAAATGCACAACAATACATAATAAACATTGTAACTCCTGAAAATAAAATAAATATTTAATATTATTAAATATATTAATAATATTTAAAAAGTCTTCGCGGGCCGCAGATGAAAGGTTGGCGGGCCGCGTGTTTGACATGCCTGATATACATGTTTAGGCTTTAATTTAATGAAATATTACCGATGGATAGACAAAAGAGCGCATAAGCGTGGACTGCAGAGCGTAAATTTCACAATTTTTTGTCAAAAACATTGATAAATTAAACGTAGTTTAACCCACCGACATCGGTGGGTTTAACTAAGTTTGAACTACGTTTAAATTTCACTGAGAAACACGAAAAAGTTTAAACAAAGTTTAAACTACGAATGAAGTTCAATTACCATTGAAAAACTGGCCCTTATTAGGTCAGCAGTTATAACATTTTAAATATTGAAGGTGACACGCCCTTCTTCGTAGGACATAGTTTGACACAGCACATGGATGTAAATACGTGTACCACTATTCGTAAAATGTATTTCGCAAATTCGAGAAGAATATTTCAATAAATTCCACATGATTCGCTTCTGGGGATAACTGGGAACGTGGAAAATTTTGTATTATTCTTTTAGCCACGATTGGCGGCAGATAGAACAAGACGATCGTGGCATTAGTTTGGCTGAATAGTCCGTAGCGAAATAGCATTTGACAATTTTAATTTTTAATAAATATTTAAAGATGTAATGTTCAATATTTTATAAAAATTGTGCTTGCTTACGCCAATGCGAAGCGACAACAAAATCGAGGTTTGTCGGGGATCTTTCCCGGTTCCAAACCCTAAAACATCACATCAATAATTATGTGCACTTTATGTAATAGCAAAACTTAAATAAACTAAACTAAAAGAAATATGAAATTAACGAAATCTGAAATTAAATATAGCCGACCCTATTAAAATCTTCACCAATTAATAACACTTATCAAGATCAGGGAAACCGAAGATGTTGTTTGGCCCCTTTTATTTCTTTTACCCACCCTACCTAGACATTTCAAATTTAACATTATTAAAATGCCCCATATTAAATACGAGTTTAATAAAATTAAACTCGACAGACACACATGTCTACTAAATGGCGGACTTCAGCCAACTTATTAAACAACCATAATTGTAATCGATTTAAAGTACAGATTTAACATTTTATTTTATGTTTAACATAATATTATATTAACATTATTTTCAACTGGTGCAGTTAACGTAGAATATATATTCAAATGCATTGAAATGTTAATATGATCAGGTTATAACATAAGAAAACAGTTGTTGGTGGCTCAAATTACAATGTGCAATTATGTTATTAACATATGTATATAAAAAAAATTGTATTCTGTTAACTTCCATGTTAACAGTGCGCGCAAACAAATTAAAGAGAGTATAACAGTTTAGAGTTTAAAAAAAATAGAAAAATGCAATTAACATAGTTTGCTCATTGCAAGAATATATCGAAGTTAAATTTAAAAACAGAGAGTATAAACAATGAATGAAATAAACACAAATTTCGAATTACTTTTTATGCTTTTTTTTTAAATTTTAATTTGTATTATTTTTTTTTTTTTTACTTTTGCATGTATCTTTACATGTTCTTTTTGTATTTTATTTTCTATTACTTAAGCAAATATTATTTTTAAAGAGAGCCAAACTATTATTATTAAGAATTGCTTTAATCAAGCAAAATGAGTACAAAAAAATTGTTGTTGTTACTTAATTCAACTTACTTCTTTCCATCGTTGCTTTCGGTGGGCCCAGCGATGTGGTTTTTGTATTAAGATTAGGTTATAGATATATTGATAATAATTTTGCGAAGGTATTTTAAATATGTATTTTACTTTTCTTTTAGCTAATTTTTAAATCTTTTCATTCTTTGTTTAATATTAGGTTTTCTTAATGTGAGAAATCAATTATATTTCTTTAATTTTTAAATAATTTTAAATAATTGCATTTCACTTTACATTTTATGAGTTATAGTTTAAATTAATTAAGAGGTGTTTTAAAAAGCGCATTGAAGGTAGATTAAATAATTTGACATGGATGTCGACTAACGTGCGTTTTATGCTTTTTAGTTAAATATTAAGATTTTAAATTATTACCATATTATATGAGATTAATTTTGCATTTTGAATAAGAGTTAATGATACTTTAGAAAATGAATTATAGATATTCATTTTAGATTTATACAAATTATTTAGCAATTAATTTTATAGTAAATCTAGGATACTAAATTTTTAAATTAGGATGTATTTTAACATGAACATTTTAAACATATTTAAAGCATGTTTCATATCATTTTTTTTTTCAAATGTCGCCAATTGCATAAAAAAAGAATAGTTTTTAGAAATTTTACCAACTGTGCACATAAGGTCTCATAGATTCTGCGGTGCAATGAAAGCTAGCCTGTCCCAACCCCTAGGTTGTGGCAATCCGGATCAAACTGGAACACCGAGATCAAAAAAACAAATGCGTAGTGGGGCAAAATATTGATGTCGACTTCGAGACTGTCATATAACTGTTTTTGACGAAGTGGCTGCGCCAAAACTTCCAATTGCCAACTCTTTTGCCTTGGTTTCCAGATGTCAAAATGCAGAAATATGCCACTAAATCAAATATATTATAAATTTTGATTTCACTTAAAGGTTTATTCGATTACCTTTGATTATTTTAAGAGTTTACGCACTGCCAATTAGCTTGGACTTTGATAAAATTTACTTTTTTATAAGTTGTTGTACCGTTCTGCTAACTCTAAAGTTGTTATATGAGTACAGTTTTAAGTACTTAATAATTTGTAGAATTTATTGCTGCGTGTTAAGTCTTTACGCACTGAAGAAATTAATTGAAAGAACGAATCGACTCAGTTCTGCTAACTCTAAAGCATCGCTTTACCTCATGGCAAAGGGGTCAAAACGGTACAATGCGAGTACTCTACGTTAGCTAAGGTATAACTTTTATGCATGCAACCAAACATAATGATCTGATTACTATTAATTATATAATTTTACAAAAAGGTATAACGAAATACAACTTCTAAAAACTGTTTTTGCAGAAAATAATTCGTTGTTAGTTATATTACCGATCGGATTTTTAGAAACTGTCACCTGATAAAAGGGTAAATGACGGTATTATATTAAGTGTACGTCAATTTGATGTCGGTATGATCGACACAAAAATAAATACTTCCCACTCAATGAGTATTTAGATTTTCCACATAAAGCGGTTACGGGTTAATCGTGTGCAACTAAAATGTACTCGCACAGGGTGTTAAGAATGAAATAAAAAAAATAAATGTTTAATAACATGTTACTAGAAATTGTCCATTACAAAGACCGCAACGAAGAAATTCAAAAACGAATGACAAAAAAAAATAAAATTTCAATAATAAAAAATTTCATACTTTCCTCACCTTTTTAACTACACCTTGATATAACTTCTCATTTATTATATTTTTATGAGCATTCCGCTTTGCTTTTTTAAGTTCCCTCTTGAAGTAGCTCAGTAATTTTATGTTTCTCACTTTTTATTGTCTGTCGTGTTTCTGACCGTATTAAATGTCCTCCTCACCTCCCTATGGAGTGCCACTTTGAGATGATTGTTCAACCAAGGTTTGTTCTTTCTTTTTGCTCTTGGTTAACGAACACGGCTTATTATAGGACAGAGTTTATCGTGCGCTCTATTTCTACTTCGATACTTATTTTCCTTTATTTTCTAATTATTTTAGATTTTCTGACTATATTTGTGATTTCCTTCAGTTTCTTTTTTTTTTTTTTTCTATATAGGTGATCAATTTGTTTCCCTATATTGATTTTGAATTCAATAAACCTCACTTAACACTTTCCAGGTTGCGTGTTATTTAAATGTGTGTGAAGGGCTATATCTAATACTTTCCTTATATTTCTGGTTTCGAAATTTGACTCTGAGCCTTTGTTTAGAATAGTGAGATTGTGTTCTAGCATGGAATCTAGAACAGACTTGCCTCTAGTGCTTGTGTCCGTACTTTCCCAGATGGTATGATGGAGATCTATATGATCACAGATCTTTTGTTCTGTTTCACCCATGGTTCTTGAATAAGAGCAAGATCTATGTTGTTCTTTGCGATATGGAGGAGGAAATTTGACGAGGCCGGATCTTCCATTCGAATCTTCGAATTCTTCATTCGAATTCTTCGAATCCGGATCTTCCATTCCCAATCCTGTGATGGATATATGTATTTATTTTGCAGCTGCAGCATCTCCATGCTACGTTATTTAGGGATATGATATTCATATGGTATCAGTTCTCGCTGAATACTTCATCGGTACGTACTCGTTTTTAAGATGTTTCATTGTGGCGAAGAAATGAAGGTCGAAATGAACGCCTTAAATTTGAAATCGGTGGATTGTGTGCGATGTGCTTCGGTTTGAGGTATAGGGGTTCATCCGGACTGCATTAATTTGTCGCCGGAGTTATTAAAAACCCATCATTAATTCTAATTTGTTACGGCAGTGCAATTCTTGCATTGTCATAACGAATGATGCTCAAAATAAAATAGAGATGAAACATTAATTAGAAATTTAGTCCAGAGAAAAATATGTTAATACCATATAATTTAAAATTCGAAATAGAATCATATTTTTGCGATTCAACATTCACTGGATCTTCACCAAGTTTATTCGTTTAAAAATGAAATTCACCGAATTTTAGATTTAATATTTGTTAATCATGATTTCAAATATAATCTATAGAAATGTGACTTCTCATTCTGTAATGAATCAGTTCCACAAAGCACTTGTTTAGACTTCTACATTTTACAAGTTCAATGATGCATCGTACAGTTCACAGAACATTACGTATGATTTTAAAAAAGCGAATTACACCGCTCTAAATGAGTATTGCAATTCAAAAATTTGGAGTTTAGTTTTAGGTTCGCACGACCTTCATATAATGCATTACGTATTTAAACAATTTTTTCAGGAAGGCTTTCATTTATTTGTTCCCTGCAAAAATATTAAACGGAATTTTATATGACGCTAGTTTAAAAATACAATTACAAATTCAGCTGAAGGCAAAACCGAGTAAAGAACTCGGTTTTGAAGGGAATTCGACCTCCTATCAAATTTTGTATATTAAAAATATATCAGCATGACTAAAAGCAATATTAGATTAAATATTAAATGCTTCTGGAGGTTTTTTAATTCCAAACTTATATCCAGTGGTATGCTAAACACAATGAAATTCAATGTGACATGTGCCAATAGCGGTCAAGAAATATTTGATTTATTTGCAACATTTTTTAGGGATGTCTTTAATAATTTTAATCCCTCTTCATATTATAACAATTTATCGAATATTGCAGAAATTGTAAATTTTATAATATCTGAAGATGAAGCACTTGAAACCCTTATAAGTTTAGATATATATAACGATTTACTGCCACTTCTATTAGCATTAGCCCAAAAATTTCAACAAATCACTTTCCACTAGCATATTTCTAGAGGAGTTGAATATATAATAATAATAGTTTAGCGCTACAGTCCTGGACAGTGTTCACACTTTTCGCCAATGCAAATGGAGTAGATTTGGAAAATTTGGGGAGTAGAAATGAATAAAAAGGTGTATTATAACTTCTACAATTTTATGACCAGAGCAAATAGATTACATTTTTTACAGATAATTGATCATAGTTATTAGGAACATAATAATCAGCTTAATCGAGAAGCGCGTCGGGAGACATTTCCGACGGAATTGACAAAAAAGCAATCGAGCAACTCACAGTTATCCGACGTATATTCGAAAATGTTCATCGGAAACAAATGAATCGAGTTTCCCGTCGTGTGAACATTTACTGTCAGATTTGCTCACATGTTATTTTTATGTAAAAACATGAAATTTTAGATTTTTAGTAATTGATTGCAGATATAAGGTAGTTTAAACTGTATTTGCACAGTTTAAACTACTACAGATAAACAATAATTTATTTCGACTGCTTGGATGATGGAAACTTGCTAAAATCGCTATGAAAATTAAACTATTTCAGTACCTACTGTCGTTAGCATTTAAAAAATAAATTAAAAAATAAAATTACATTCGTTTTGTATTTGCAGTCATTTTAAAATGTCAAATAGAGTACGTCCAATCAAAAAAATTGAAAACAAATTTAATTTTTACTTCTAATATTGGCATTTAATATCGAAATTGAGAGGAAAACAATGTTGCGTTTTATAAATGTTTTATAAATGTTTTCCGTTCCTCGGAAAACTTGCTTAGATTTTATTTTCCGTCGGAAGAAGAACAATCCGACGAGCTTCCGTTCATCGGGAACCTCGATTGGGCTGAATATTGACATTTTAATTGGGGCCCTATAAAAAATTTCTCATCAAATTAAAACAAAAGTAAGCAATTTTTGCGAAGGGAGTAGATTTAAAGTAAAAGAGTGTAGAAAATTATGAAAAAGTAGTAGAAAATATTACTACCGCAATAGAGAAGTAGATTTTGAAAATACAAATAAAATGTAGTAGATCTACTCCGATCGAAGTAGAATGAGAACACTATTCCTGTATAGAACTTTGGCCGAACTCTCTCACCATTTGATCTGTGCGTGTTATATTTGTACTCAAATTAGTGGGACCTACAGTTTAATGCCGAATCCGAATGGCGGGTGAGAGCTTTTCATAGGCAATTTTTTACTCTCGTAGGTGTGCCATTTACTGACGAGAGGTAGCGTCGCTTAGAAAAATGTTTTCTATGAAAAAGATGTTGGCAGTCGCTAAGGATCGAACCGGGGACCTTTTCGCTAGTAGTCCAACGCAATAACCAGCTACCGACGCTATATAAGTCTAGACAAAAATGTTTAATAAAAACTACAGACTACTTGTTAAATTACACTGTTCTACAAATTGAGCGTTGTTGACCTAATCCGGAATGAAACCTATCAATTCTGGTTGATTTCGGTCTCCTGATTCTTGCTACGTACTCAGAATTTTCCCCATACGTCAAGATTTTGTTGCCAAAGTTGCAAAAAGGCCATTTTTGGTACTTTATATCTCATGTTAATTAATTAATTAATTTAGTATGCCGAAACGATCCATAATGGCATGATTTTAAAATTTTCCGAATTCATCTCCGTCACGAAAAATAGTTACAATCTGCCATTAATTAAAATAAAATGTTCAATACATATTACAACTACAGCCGCGTTCATACAATATTATAAATTTAATGTTGATAAAGATTAGCTGTAGGGTGTCGCATTTTTTCTCATGTCAAATTTTCAAAAATTATAGTTCAGTCGCTCAGAAGCATTCGTTGACGACGGATGTATATTTGATTTTTTTAACCCATTAAAGCCTGCCGAATCAGATACACACCCTGAGATTACGCAGTGAAATTTTCCCCATCATGTTTTCCCATAATGCGTACATCAGATGCTAAAAATGTTGTTCGATTTTGCATCTAGCACCACTACATAATAAATGTATAAAATTGTATATCTCTGGGTGCAATTCCCTCCATTTGAATCAAATATTTCATAAACAAATTTTAAAAAATATTCCGAAAAATTTCAGTAAGATAAAGTTTAAAACATTTTATCGAAATTTTGACAGCAAACACATTGCGAACTAATATTTAAATGTTTTTTAAGAGAGCTTAGAGAATTGTGATAAATTACTCTCTCGACATAATTTCGAATTCGGTTTATAATTATACAGCCTAACCAATAAACGAATTAAAGTCGACTCTAAAGATAGTATCAGCTTTTCTGACAATTTTCTCTAATATTTATTTGTCAAAAAGCTGATACTTTCTTTAAAGTCGACATTACTTCGTTTATTGGTTAGGCTGATTATGTTATTGTAAAAGTTTCGAACTCGAATTTCGGCATCTTTACAAGTTCGAAACTTTTACAATAACATAATAATTATAAACCGAATTCGAAAAAAATATTGTAAACCAGAATCATAAACTACATTCAATTCTTCGAATAATAGACATCAAAAACATCCATTTTGCAACGGTATTGACCTAGATAATGGCTATCGAAGTTAGCTCTATAATGAAAAGTTGTGATTTTTTGAAGAATCATAATTTTGTGAAATTTTCGAGTTTCGAAAAAAAAATCAACTTATATATTTTTTATCTATTCAAAGGTGTAAACTAAATTTCATGAAAATCGAAGAAAAAAAAATAAAAACCCTGTCGATTTGATGTGGAATTACCCATATATTAATGGCAAAAAATAACTAAAATTATTATAACAATAATGAATGTGATAGTATGAATACTAAAATAATAATTAAAACCCATCCCTGCGAATATGAAAGAATATGCACTATTTAAGGAAATCAAGTTTCAAACCAATGGTCAGCGGCATAAAAAACAATCTTATCATATAAAAAAAAACAAATCAAATACGGCTTCTGACAAATTGTTTTAACGTTGGAGAAAAAATGCGTTCATAATATGGTAACACGGTATTCCACAATCTAGAAACGCGAACAACATATGATTTTTGAATTATCAAGGTAGTGCACGTGTTCTAGACGAATTGGAAAATTTGAAATGGTTGATTAAATATCATCTGCGTAGACGTGACATTCACAAAACGAAAGACCAGAGAATATACCATTAATGTACATCATGAAAAAGAGTGGTCCTAGTATAGACCCCTGAAATACTCCCCTATCATTGTTACGAACAGTTGAAGTTACATTGTCCATGGTTACAAATTGTTCTCGAGAAAATAGAAATGAATTAACCAAATTACAAGCCGGAATAGAGAAATCAATTTGGCTATAAAGTTTATTTAATAGTACTTCGTTACAAACGGAGTCAAAAGCTTTTCGAAAATCGAGAAATATTACGACCGATTACGACCGATATTACGACCGTTTCTCGACAATATCAAGCATTAAAGTAGTTGTGTTATGTTTCATCTAAAACCAGACTGAAACTTTGAGATGAGTCTATTAGAGTTTAAGTGATCATTAATTTGATTATTTATAATGACTTCTAAAACTTTTGAACAAACAGAGAGAACGCTTATTGGACGGTAATCTGAGAAGGTTTTAGGAAGTTTAAATTTTGGAATTGGAATAATCTTCGCCAATTTCCAGAATTTCGGAAATACTGATGTGGTTAGAATACTGTTATACAAATGAAGTAAGTGAGGTAATATAACAGGGTACATAATTTTCAAAAACTTTAATGATATTCCATCTTCACCAATAGCATTCGATTTTATATGGTATATTGCACTTATAATCTCAAACTCATCTACATTCCTAAACGAAAAATTATTTTCAGCGTTCCTATTATAAAATACTCTTCTAGTGTTAGAAATGGGTGGTAAAATGAAGTGATCATTACAGTCATAAACATTAATTAAATTCTGTTCATGTGTTTCCGTTAACACACCCACGCTTTTTAGCTTTGACCACATCCGATTGGAAGAACAATCTGAAAAAATTGTATGCACGACTTAACTCGCATTTTTCTTCAATTTATTTCTATAAACACAGAACACGTCAAGAATGTCATCGTCAAGAATATAGTCTTTCAGCCACGTTTCTGAAATTCCAACTACATCCAGATACCAACCTTCAAGCACACATCTGATTTCACCTGTTTTAGCGGATTTCTTCTAGGAACAATACTTTGAGCATTAAAGTGAGCCAAATTTAAATATTTTATATCAAAATTGGCTTTCAAAAAGGAATTGCTACTGACCACAGGACCGAGATTATCAATCATCAATATAGTGACAGATATTTCCCCATATTCGCATAAAACCCAAATATAAATACATTATAATATTATTAATTCAAATAAATTCAAAAATATCTTTAATATAAGAGATCCGCAAATAATACTAAAAAATAAAAATATTAACGTATATATAGTTTAACAAGTTTTAATATAACAAAACTGTACAAGCTTCTCCTTATAATGAACGAGATAAACTTATATAAATATATTTTCATATTAAATTATAGCACATTAAAACTAACTTTTTCATTTAGATTAATTACATATTTTCAATTTGTACTTGACAGAAGATAAATTTTAAATTATAATTGTTATCAGACAGTATGTCTATTAAAAAATGAGAAAAAAAATATGAAAAATATTCCAAAAAACAACATGAATAATTTGTAATTTCGCTACTTAAGAATATAAGAGTTAGTTAAACTCATCAGCAGAAACAAAAAAAAACGGCAGCAGTTGAGATGTCACGTGGCGACAATGTTGGCTGGATCGAATCTAAATCATCACCATGTTCAGAAACATCAGAAACGGCAGCAGTTGAGACAATACATGGCGACAGTCGTGGATAATTCAGAATCATCAGCAGACGAGATGACACAATATGGTTGTGTTGACTGGATTGAATCAAGCAAAGATGACACCTGTTGCGAGTCTAAGGTTTTCTCCTTCCCATCAGGCAGAATTACTTTAGCTTACGGAATGTCATGGTTGACCAGCTTAAAGCGTTGAATCCTATAATCCTATAATTGAATCCTATAATTATAGGTCCACTATAATGCATTACTATGGGGGCGATTATCACAAGGCAACGTGTCTGAGTGCTTCAACATGGCGAAGCCAGCGCAATCCTTGTAGGTGTCGTCTCAAGTCAACTCACTGGTCACCAGAATTGACAAATTGTCAAATGGTGACACCTCCACTTCGGTGGAAGTCCTCCTCGTGGAAGTCCCTGGAAACGGCGCTCTACACCACCCGGTGTAGAAGTCGGCTAAAGTGAGTGGCGAGCATCTCCCTCAGAGTGAGGGTTCGTGCGTTGGGTTTGGGTCCCACCACGGAAAAAACCTATGCGCCCAATGAAAACAAAAAAGAAGCCTCGGATAACGACCGATTACAACGATGACGACCCACGCAAACGTTTTAAGGACCATGATTTACGGATATGCACCTGGAATGTCCGGACCCTTTATAGGGAAGGTGCCTCTATCCAGCTGGCAGATGTCCTCGAAAAATATAAGGCTGACATCACCGCTATCCAGGAGATGCGATGGACGGGACAGGGCTGTTCGAAACAAGCGTCCTGTGATATCTACTACAGCTGCCATGCGGAGAGACACGAATTTGGATGTGGATTTGTGGTCGGCAAGAGACTCCGCCACCTTGTCTCTAGGTTCACGCCCGTGGACGAAAGGCTGGCAACAATCCGCATCAAGGCTAAATATTTCCATATCAGCCTAATTTGTGCACACGCTCCGACGAACGAGAAAGATGACGAGACAAAAGAGCGCTTCTACGAGCGCCTAGACAACGCATACGAGCGCTGCCCCCGCCACGATATCAAAATCGTGCTAGGCGATTTTAACGCCAAGGTGGGCAGAGAAGCCATCTATTGTCCCACAATCGGAAAATTTAGCCTCCATGCCAACACTTCCGATAACGGAACGAGACTAATCGACTTCGCCGCAGCACGAAACATGGTAGTTAGTAGCACTAGATTCGAACATTTCGATATCCACAAGGCCACATGGTTGTCGCCCGATCAAAAAACTCGAAATCAAATTGATCACGTTGTGATTGACGGAAGGCACTCTTCAAGCGTGATGGACGTACGCACTATCCGAGGTGCCAATATGGACTCGGATCATTACCTTGTAGCAGCCAAGGTCCGCACACGCTTAAGCGCTGCGAAGAACGTACGGAACCAAACGCAGAGAAAGCTAGACGTCGGAAAGCTGCAATCACAACAGACAACGCAAGCCTTTTCCACTCGACTCTCACACCTGCTTAGACAAAGCACTCCTCCTCTCGATGATATAAGCGCGCAGTGGAATCATATCTCCTGCTCTATGCGTACGGCTGCCGAAGAGGTGCTTGGATTCCAACGCCCCCTGAGGAATCAGTGGTATGACCAAGAGTGTCGCGCGGCCACTGCAGAGAAAGACGCTGCGTACAAATCCACCCTGCAGTCAGTAGCTACGCGAGCTGCGAAGGAGCGATACAAAGAGAAGAGGAGGGAAGAGAGACGTCTTTTCAGGCGAAAAAAAAGCGAGGCAGAAAGACGTGAGTGTGAGGAGATTGAGATGCATGGGGACAGGAATGAGGCTCGAAAATTCTTCGAGAAAATAAGACGCCTAGCCGGAGGTTCGAAATCCGGAGCCTCTTCCTGTAAAGATGAGAACGGAAATCTAGTGACAGATATCCAGAGCACACTGAAAATATGGAGGGATCACTTCTCTAAACTGCTGACCGGTGATGATGACCTCAATTCCACCGATAGAGAAGCAAACCCGGCAACCCCAGTACTTGATGACGACGTTGAGATTCCGCCACCCGACCATGACGAGGTCAGAACAGCCATTGCTCGGCTGAAAAACAACAAAGCCGCAGGTGCTGATGGCCTGCCTGCTGAATTGTTTAAGACCGGAGGCGAAGAGCTAATAGAGAGCATGCACGAGCTCGTAAGCAGAATATGGTCGGATGAAAGCATGCCAAGTGACTGGAACCTCAGTGTACTCTGCCCAATCCTTAAGAAAGGGGATCCCACTATCTGCGCCAACTACCGTGGGATCAGCCTACTCAATATCGCATACAAGGTTCTATCGAGCGTATTATGTGAAAGACTGAAGCCCATCGTCAACAGACTGATTGGACCTTATCAGTGCGGCTTCAGACCTGGAAAGTCCACCATAGACCAGATTTTCACATTGCGCCTAATCCAGGAAAAGACCCTAGAAAAACAGATCGACACCTACCACCTATTAGTCGACTATAAAGCCGCCTTCGACACTCCGATAAGGGAACGATTATACGCCGCAATGTCTGAGTTCGGTATACCTGCGAAACTTATAAGACTTTGCAGGATGACCCTGAGCAACACACGTTGCTCAGTGAGAATAGGAAAAGACCTCTCCGAGCCATTTCATACCGAACGAGGTTTCAGACAGGGTGACTCCCTATCGTGCGACTTTTTTAACTTATTGATGGAGAAAATAGTTCGAGCTGCCGAACTCCGTCAAAGCGGCACTATCCTCAACAAAAGTGTCATGCTGCTCGCATATGCCGACGATATTGATATCATTGGCAGGAGCACACGAGCAGTCAGCGCAGCATTCTCCAGATTGGAGAAAGAGTCGCGTCGAATGGGTCTAGCGGTGAACGAGGACAAGACGAAGTTCCTTGTGTCAACAAGCAAAAAAGAGTCCGTGCGTCTTGGACAAAAAGCTGATTTTGACACCCACAAGTTCGACATTGTGAAGGACTTCGTCTATCTGGGATCCAGCGTAAACAGCAACAACGACGTCAGCCTGGAGATCAAACGGAGAATAACTCTTGCCAACAGGTGCTACTTTGGGCTCAGTAGGCAATTGAGAAGCAGAGCCCTCTCTCGCCGGACAAAAATAACGCTCTACAAGTCACTCATCATGCCCGTCCTACTTTATGGTGCAGAAACATGGACGCTGGCCACCACCGATGAGAGAGTACTGGGAGCGTTCGAGAGAAAGATTCTCCGTAAAATCTTTGGCCCTATCTGCTTTGCTAACGAGTATCGAATCAGGATGAACCACGAGCTATATGAGTTATTCGACGACATTGACATAGTCAAGCGCATCAAGATCCAGCGGCTTCGCTGGCTAGGTCATGTCGAACGAATGGATGAAAACACTCCAGCCAAGAAGGTGCTTGAATCGAAACTCGAAGGTGGACAGCGTAGAAGAGGGCGTCCAAATCTGCGTTGGAAAGACCAAGTTGAGGACAACCTGGCAACGCTTGGTATTTCTAACTGGCGTCAGCGCGCGCAAAGCAGATCCGACTGGCGCGGCTTCATCTCAGCGGCCAAAACCGACCCACGGTTGTAAGGGCCATTTAAGTAAGTAAGTAAGTAATGCATTATCATAAAATATTGATTTCAGCTTGAGAAGAGAACAATTCCGGAAACTAATTTTTGAATTATTGCAATGAATTTGAATATTTACAATGAACTCACAAGCCTTCGCCACATATCAAAACCAACATGGATTTACCAGTAAATGTCGTGTTGGACCCGGACCTCGTTCGTCTCGACTGACAAACGCTGGACTGTGACTACGTTCGTCTCAGCCACCGTTTCAGCCATCCGTTTGCTACGTTCGACCAGAGCCCTTTTTGTTTTGACGTCTTTTTTCCCAGCCGTCATTCCCTTTTACGCAGATTTAGAGCTTCGACAGAAGAATTCTGGACTGAGACAACGTTTGTCTCACACCCAATTGAACTAATTACGGAATTGTTTCGGATTGGGAGTCAATATCGCCTCCGCCATACTGTCATCAACAAGCCAAGATTAATTATATATTATTAATTTAAAATTAAATGTAATCTGTAAGGACCTGAGCCTAGTAGATGAATTAAATAAATGAGATAGTTGGCCTCGTCATAAACACCCGGACCCTCGTGCGTTTTGGCAGTTTCTCTAATGGAACTACCTCCAGGCTTGCCCCATCCCACAATCTGTTCAGAGTTGCCACAATATTGACGAGCCAAGTATGCGTTTCCGCGTTTTATGGTGAAAATGTTTCAAAAGTATGGGGGAGGAGCAGAGGGCTCCCTCAGAGATTCCGTGATCGCTAGGAGTGGACGGCTTTCGAGTATACACCAATTCTATCCTCTTGGTGCAGTCACCATTATCTGTAATGGCTCGGATACAGCCTTTGTTGTAAGTGTTTGTACTGTTTGTACAGCTTCGGTTGTCGGTTGTCGGTACTCATTTTATAGTATTTAAAACATAATTTTCAACTGTTATTGGTTAATTAGAGCAGAGTGACACTTTCAAACATGTAGTAGGGGAGTTAATTTTCGAGTCAGAGTGTTTATATCCGGCCATGTCGGCACGGTGAGCTTTGCCTGTTTGAGGCAGAAGCTGTCTTCTTTGCTCAGCGTTTTGTTCTTAGATTCTATCCGTTTTATGGTGCGATCTTCATTTTTCCATCAGTGGGTTCATTTAGTTCTGGCCGCATGCCCATTTTGAAAAGTTATCCCACTCGTTTTATCAGGGACTCTGGTATGCAACTATTCCTATCAGTAGTGTGTCGCACCGTCAGACTGTTGCCTGCCGTCGAAGCAGCCGGGCTTTGTCTACTTCTTCTGCAGCTTCTTGATGATTGATTTAGCATTCTTCACCGAAACATTAGATTTCGACGAAGATGCAATTAATCAAACATCCCTGCAGAAGTAGCGATTCGTCAAACTTGGTAGAACGTAGTTTTTAAAACGCTCGTGAATAACAATATTATTTTTTCCAGAGTAGAGCTACTTTAGTTGTGTTCCCGTGGCGTGTAATCTAGAGCCATAGCTCTTTTTTTGTATACAAAACATCAACAAACAATTAGAACCAGATCAAAAGCTAGTTGAATCCAGTTCAATGGAATGCTGCCAAGTTTTCTATTAAAAAAATAGTTGGCAATATTTCATATTTGACACTAGTAAATTTATTTTTAAATTTACGTTTGAAATTAAATTGTAAAATTTTTGTTTTTAGTTGAGTAATTAGTTGGAAATATTTCATATTTGACACTAGCAAAATTATTTTTAAATTTACGTTTGAAATTAAATTGTAAAATTTTTGTTTTTATTTGAGTAATTTGGACGACCGCGGTACGTGTTCGCGATAAAATGGACTTTTTCACGGGTTGCTTGTGTGGTGACATTTTGTTCTGGCTAGTAAAATGCAGTTTAATCTTAAGTTAAATTTTGGCTGCACAGTTTTTTCATCATAAGTTGTGAGCTGTTTGTAATGTTTGGAGCTGCATACATATTTATCAATGCACAAACAAAATATAACCACGTCCTTTTAAATAAAAGAGCGAAGTCCGTAACTTGTGCAGGTTCTGCTTTGCTACATGATTATAATGGATCTAAACCTCATGAATTGGTCGACAAACAACAGCCCCTATTTAAAAGAAGTCACATTTTTGTGTATATTCTTAATTTTTATTCATTTATACCACTGAAATGGACGGTAAAGTGTAGTTCTGCACAAATTGAATTACAAACAAATTTTAATTTATTTGATGTGTAGATGTCATGAAAATGTCAGAAATGCCAAATGTCAGAAATGTTTGTTACTTCACATGTGATATGCATAAAATATTGGAAGCAAATTAAGCAAAACAAGGAAATTGCTTAATTCATGCGTACGTGTACGTAATTCCATTAAATACGCTTAAACTCGTCGACAATCAAACAAAATTTAAAAAATCCCAAAATCTGGTGCTTTGCCAATTACACAATTTGTTGCCGATTACATCATATCGTTTTATGTTTTGTTGGCGTTATTCGTTTTAAAAGTTACTCAATGGTTCTAGAATTGACCACTAACAATTTCAGTAAAAAATATCAACAAATATCAGTGAAAATTACGATTATTTTAGTGTTTTCAACTTCAAGGACGATGAGCCAAGTTTTGTGGATTGTTTCAAAATTGACAAAATTTTAAGAGGACGTAATAGTTATGTTTTATTGCTATTCTGATCCAAAATATTTTTTTAACCGATACCTTTAACTTATATGTCTTAAATGTATTTAGCATTCGTTACAATTCGTGAGCACAGGACTATATCATTTTTGTATTTAAACATCGGTTACAATTCGTGAGCACGGGTCTTTTTTATTTTTGGGTAAAGTAGTTTGTGATAAATTCTAGAACCACTATGTAACTTTTATACCCAATTACCCAATAACTTTTGAACAATATGATGTAATCAGTAAACAATTGTATAATTGGCAAAGCACCAGATTTTTTTTTCAAAAACTATACGAGACAGAAATTCACCGTTAACAGATTTGGATTCAACACACCTAAGAATGTATAGGAAAAGTAATATATGTAAAAATATCCACACTTTCGATTTGAGACGGGTTTAACCAGCAAACATTTCTTTTTTTTTTGTATTATTCAAACTATTTATTGAGCCTATTCCGATCCAAAACCATTCATTTCGATGATAAATAAAATACAAATATGGACTTAAAGTGTTTTTTTTAACTTTATCTGCTATGTGCGGAGTTGTACCTAGAGTGTTTTTTTAAATAATGCTTCTGGTGAACAAAAACCAATGATTGAGAAAATCTGCGCACAAATTTTTGCGACATGACTTTCTTAGAGCGCAAAAAAATACTTTGGTTAAATGCGTTTTTTTTAATAATTCATTTATTTTTTACAACACAGGTTTTATAAACTTAATTTTTTACATTTTAAAATACATATTAAAGTTCTTATCAAATATACAAAACATCAACAAACAATTAGAACCAGATCAAAAGCTAGTTCAATCCAGTTCAATGGAATGCTGCCAAGATTTCTATTAAAAAAATAGTTGGCAATATTTCATATTTGACACTAGCAAATTTATTTATAAATTTACGTATGAAATTAAATTGTAAAATTTTTGTTTTTAGTTGAGTAATTAGTTGGCAATATTTCATATTTGACACTAGCAACATTATTTTTAAATTTAAGTTTGAAATTAAATTGTAAAATTTTTGTTTTTATTTGAGTAATTTGGACGGCCGCGGTACGTGTTCGCGATAAAATGGACTTTTTCACGGGTTGCTTGTGTGGTGACATTTTGTTCTGGCTAGTAAAATGCAGTTCAATCTTAAGTTAAATTTGGCTGCACAGTTTTTTCATCATAAGCTGTGAGCTGTTTGTAATGTTTGGAGCTGCATACATATTTATCAATGCACAAACAAAATATAACCACGTCCTTTTAAATAAAAGAGCGAAGTCCGTAACTTGTGCAGGTTCTGCTTTGCTACATGAATATAATGGATCTAAACCTTATGAATTGGTCGACAAACAACAGCCCCTATTTAAAAGAAGTCACATTTTTGTGTATTTTTATTATAGTGTAATTTTTATTCATTTATACCACTAAAATGGACGGTAAAGTGTAGTTCTGCACAAATTTAAATACAAACAAATTTTAATTTATTTGATGTGTAGATGTCATGAAAATGTCAGAAATGCCAAATGTCAGAAAAGTTTGTTACTTCACATGTGATATGCATAAAATATTGGAAGCAAATTAAGCAAAACAAGGAAATTGCTTAATTCATGCGTACGTGTACGTAATTCCATTAAATACGCTTAAACTCGTCGACAATAAAACAAAATTTAAAAAATCCCAAAATCTGGTGCTTTGCCAATTACACAATTTGTTGCCGATTACATCATATCGTTTTATGTTTTGTTGGCGTTATTCGTTTTAAAAGTTACTCAATGGTTCTAGAATTGACCACTAACAATTTCAGTAAAAAATATCAACAAATATCAATGAAAATTACGATTATTTTGGTGTTTTCAACTTCAAGGACGATGAGCCAAGTTTTGTGGATTGTTTCAAAATTGACAAAATTTTAAGAGGACGTAATAGTTATTTTTTAATGCTATTCTGATCCAAAATATTTTTTTAACCGAAACCTTTAATTTATATGTCTTAAATGTATTTAGCATTCGTTACAATTCGTGAGCACAGGACTATTTCATTTTTGTATTTAACCTTCGGTTACAATTCGTGAGAACGGGTCTTTTTTATTTTTGGGTAAAGTAGTTTATGATAAATTCTAGAACCACTATGTAACTATTATACCCAATTACCCAATAACTTTTGAACAATATGATGTAATCAGTAAACAATTATATAATTGGCAAAGCACCAGATTTTTTTTTCAAAAACTATACGAGACAGAAATTCACCGTTAACAGATTTGGATTCAACACACCTAAGAATGTATAGGAAAAGTAATATATGTAAAAATATCCACACTTTCGATTTGAGACGGGTTTAACCAGCAAACATTTCTTTTTTTTTTGTATTATTCAAACTATTTATTGAGCCTATTCCGATCCAAAACCATTCATTTCGATGATAAATAAAATACAAATATGGATTTAAGGTGTTTTTTAACTTTATCTGCTATGCGCGGAGTTGTGTGTTTTTTTAAATAATGCTTCTGGTGAACAAAAACCAATGATTGAGAAAATCTGCGCACAAATTTTTGCGACATGACTTTCTTAGAGCGCAAAAAAATACTTTGGTTAAATGCGTTTTTTTTAATAATTCATTTATTTTTTACAACACAGGTTTTATAAACTTAATTTTTTACATTTTAAAATACATATTAAAGTTTTTATCAAATAAATATAACTATATATACAAAATAAAAATAATAATTTAAATAATTTAGTGAAATCGAACCTTAATTTAAGCCTGGTTACTCTCTGGCCATCCCCAAGTCAGCTAATCGGTGCCGAATCGGCATTTCTGGGTCTTCTTCGACATTGAACACGGCGACTAGTTTTTTTTTTTCACTTCGCACCAATTTCTGTCTGGTTGGTGGCTTAAGTACTCACGCTCAAATTTTTCCAGGTGCGATGAATTGCCTGCGCACTGAAGCCATGGTGACGTCCCAACTTACAAAGAAATTAACGTTGCGTATTTACAACTGAGCCGGAATTTTGAAATTTTTTTTTATAATTTCCATACGTTAGGTAAGCGTGTAACTATGCATGATGAAATGGAAAACCTTACTAAATATTTCGACAGCTGGATGTCGTCATTGGTATCTTTGACAGTTGCTAAAAAATAACCATTTGAAAAACTATCATTGATATGGTCTCCCATTATATTTGCCGGTATTAACCTGTTTAATTGTTTTCTGAAATGCACCCATGGATGCTTAACAGTTGATTACCTGCAGTTTAATAGCAGAACTATCTAAAAATATCAAATATTTTAAAAATTATAATTTTGAAAAATGTAAGCATTTCGAGTCACAAGAAACAATTAGCTTTAAAAATAAACATTATTAATTTACTAAAATTACCATTTTTGGCATCTGAATCCTCCACGTTGATTAACATTGTCGTTATATATTTGTCTTTATTGTGATTTTCGTCTGTAAAATAATATTTGATTTTACTGAAATTGTCCGACCAATCACCGTGAATACCTAAGCCGAAGATAACCGCAAAGTCTTTTACAATCTAAAGAAATATTATTAATATTTTTTATTAACAGTTTAATGTTTTTAATCTTACAGAACGATATCTGCATGGTTTATTGTATTCCGACAATTTATTAAAAACATCGGATAAAGAAAGTCCTTTATTAGAAATTCGTTTAATCGAAATTGACAGCATGATTGCAACAACTGTCAAACTCTTGTGATTGTTGGTCAAATTTTATGCTCCTTATACAATTTTCTGCATTATTTCCAATTGTTTAATTTGTCCGTTAAAGTAGCGCGTTCAAAAGTTTATGAACGCATACATTGGCTGTAAGAACTCGAACACAAGTTTCACACAATTTTCACGCATTTTTTAAAGATAAAACACTTAGGGCCGTTTTCACAATGTTCGGTTAGTTTTTGTATTACTCTATTTTAAGGTCGAATAAAAATAAACAACTTTAAATTGTGAAGCAAGGGCACGGCGCATAAAAGTACAGAAATTCATTGATTAAATGTCTATACAAAGTGCAGTTCTAGTATTTGAACACTGTAGAGACACTACAGCTTATACGAACTTGCTGCAACACAACTACAGAGATTGACAAAAAAAAACTTGGTGCAGTTTTTGCTGCTTGTCTTCTCGCCACTTTGTGCAGAACAGAATTCGCATTTTGTTCATTATACAAAGTGAAGTTATAGGTTTAGCTAAGCACAAACTGCATACAAGACGGCTGATGAGGAAGCTTGGCTGCTTCCGAAACAGCTGTACTGTCTGCCAACAAGTTTTTGATTTTTTGTCAATTACTGTTGTTGTTTTTTGAACCAGTGCAAAATACATATTGCATTTGGTAGACCTAGAGCCCGACAAATTAGTTTTTGCATTACTCTATTTTAAGGTCGAATAAAAACAAACAACTTTAAATTGTGACGCAGGGGCACGTCGCATAAAAATACACAAATCCATTGATTTCATTTTTATACAAAGTGTAGTTCTCGTATTTGAACACTGTAGAGACACTACAGCTTATACGAACTTGCTGAAACACAACTACAGTGATTGACAGAAATTAAACTTGGTGCAGTTTTTGCTGCTTGCCTTCTCGTCACTTTGTGCAGAACAGAATTCGTATTTTGTTCATTATAAAAGTGAAATTATAGGTTTATTTAAGCACAAACTTCATACAAGACCGCTGTGACGCAAGGGCACGGCGCATAAAAATACACAAATCCATTGATTTCATTTTTATACAAAGTGCAGTTCTCGTATTTGAACACTGTAGAGACACTACAGCTTATACGAACTTGCTGAAACACAACTACAGTGATTGACAGAAATTAAACTTGGTGCAGTTTTTGCTGCTTGCCTTCTCGTCACTTTGTGCAGAACAGAATTCGTATTTTGTTCATTATAAAAGTGAAATTATAGGTTTAGCTAAGCACAAACTGCATACAAGACCGCTGATGAGGAAGCTTTTCTGCTTCCGAAACAGCTCTACGGTCGGGTCGGCCAACAAGTTTTTGGTTTTTTGTCAATTACTGTTTTTGTTTTTTGAACTAGTGAAAAATACATATTGCATTTGGTAGACCTAAAACCCGACAAATTAGTTTTTGCATTACTCTATTTTTAGGTCGAATAAAAACAAACAACTTTAAATTTCATGAAATTGTGAATTTGTTTGTCGTCATATTTGGATATCGCGACGACAGATTTGCAATCGCAATAGACCGTTTTGCTAATATTTCAATTGTTATTTACCTTATGATATTTTGCGACATTGCATTTTGGTATTTCGGGAACAACTTTACATACAAATTGCAGCATAATTTTTTCAATAGATTGTCAAAATCTATCGGTTATAAATACAACGGAAACATGTTCTATCGGTTAGAATATCTGCCGGTTAAAGAAAATTTAGATGACAAACAGATATAACTAATGATTTTGAAAACGAATTTTGCGCAAACTGTCGGTTAAAGTGGAAGTTAATATTTAACTAGATATTGTGAAAACGGCCCATATAATAATAATAATTTGGCGCTACAGTCCTATAAGAACTTAGGCCGAGCTCTCTCACCATTTTGAGCTGTGCGTGTTATATTTGTACTCAAAGTGGTGGGACCTACAGTTTATTGCCGACTCCGAACGGCGGGTGAGAGCTTTTTATAAGCAATGATTTACTCTCGTAGGTGTGCCATTTACTGCCGAGAGGTAGTGCGGTATAGAAAAATGTTTCTAGGAAAAGATGTTGTTAGCCCCAGTCCAGGCTTAAACCGGGGACCTTTCGGTTCGCAGTCCAACGCACTAACCACTGAGCTACCGCGGCTACAATCACTTAGCAAATTATTTTAAATTGCAAACACGTGCTTGTTGTACAAAATATTACACAGAATTAACAAGAACGCACTCCTTCCAATCGCTTTCGTTACATTTTACTGTTAGAATATATGTAAGTTTATGAACGCAATTAAAATGTATAAAATACATGTAAAAATGTCCAGTACCAAATTATTTGTTTTTTTTTTAAATAGTTTTTTTTTTAAATAGTTTTTTTATACAAATTAATTGATAGCACAAAGTGTTTTCATAAATGTCCGATTTAATGCCCATTTGTATTTTACTGCCCAGTTTTTATTTGAAAATGCCCACATTTAAATGCGTCAAATGTAGACCGAAAATATACAAATTTTCTATATCCCTAATATTGCTGATAGCTGTTTTATTAATATTTATATTTTTCCGCCTTACGTCTTGCTGCAACAATCTGTTTAAATTTACGCCTTATAGCAAATATTCAAACATCCCATAAGTTTCAATAAACTTGCAGAAAAACTATTAATATTTTTTTTTTAATATGACATACATGCAGATAGTTACAAGATGTTTGCCATAACATCAATGAAAATTGAGATATTTACAGTTGACTGATAGCAAACATCTTGAGTTCTTAGACATTTGACTTATTTTGACATTTGGCTACTATAAAAAAGAAAAATGGCGTACTTTCAATTCAATTAAAATTACTCCGAGAATTCTAATAGAGTACTTTTTCCAAATATTCATTAACTATCTTCCTATTTGTAAGATGTTTAATTGATGATTACTATACGTAATCGTAAATTTGTAACATGGTTGCTAGCAATATTTCTCGTATTTAACTGATGTTTGAGAGATGGTTGTATAAAAGATGATTTTAATAATTTGTAAATAATTTGATATTTAGAGCTGTGATATTTCTGGTAATCATTTTTGTTTTCTTATTGAATATTCAATACATTGCAGTTTCTGATAAATTTTATTAATAAGAACAAATGGTTCGGATTCTTAATATAATTTTTTATTTTAAGGTCGAATAAAAACAAACAACTTTAAATTGTGACGCAAGGGCACGGCGCATAAAAATACACAAATCCATTGATTTCATTTTTATACAAAGTGCAGTTCTAGTATTTGAACACTGTAGAGACACTACAGCTTATACGAACTTACTGCAACACAACTACAGTGATTGACAGAAATAAACTTGGTGCAGTTTTTGCTGCTTGCCTTCTCGTCACTTTGTGCAGAACAGAATTCGCATTTTGTTCATTATACAAAGTGAAGTTATAGGTTTAGCTAAGCACAAACTGCATACAAGACGGCTGATAAGGAAGCTTGGCTGCTTCCGAAACAGCTGTACGGTCTGCCAACAAGTTTTTGATTTTTTGTCAATTACTGTTGTGGTTTTTTGAACCAGTGCAAAATACATATTGCATTTGGTAGACCTAGAGCCCGACAAATTAGTTTTTGCATTACTCTATTTTAAGGTCGAATAAAAACAAACAACTTTAAATTGTGACGCAAGGGCACGGCGCATAAAAATACACAAATCCATTGATTTCATTTTTATACAAAGTGCAGTTCTCGTATTTGAACACTGTGGAGACACTACAGCTTATACGAACTTGCTGCAACACAACTACAGTGATTGACAGAAATAAACTTGGTGCAGTTTTTGCTGCTTGCCTTCTCGTCACTTTGTGCAGAACAGAATTCGCATTTTGTTCATTATAAAAGTGAAATTATAGGTTTAGCTAAGCACAAACTGCATACAAGACCGCTGTGACGCAAGGGCACGGCGCATAAAAATACACAAATCCATTGATTTCATTTTTATACAAAGTGTAGTTCTCGTATTTGAACACTGTAGAGACACTACAGCTTATACGAACTTGCAGAAACACAACTACCGTGATTGACAGAAATTAAACTTGGTGCAGTTTTTGCTGCTTGCCTTCTCGTCACTTTGTGCAGAACAGAATTCGTATTTTGTTCATTATAAAAGTGAAATTATAGGTTTAGCTAAGCACAAACTGCATACAAGACCGCTGATGAGGAAGCTTTTCTGCTTCCGAAACAGCTCTACGGTCGGGTCGGCCAACAAGTTTTTGGTTTTTTGTCAATTACTGTTTTTGTTTTTTGAACTAGTGAAAAATACATATTGCATTTGGTAGACCTAAAACCCGACAAATTAGTTTTTGCATTACTCTATTTTAAGGTCGAATAAAAACAAACAACTTTAAATTTCATGAAATTGTGAATTTGTTTGTCGTCATATTTGGATATCGCGACGACAGATTTGCAATCGCAATAGACCGTTTTGCTAATATTTCAATTGTTATTTACCTTATGATATTTTGCGACATTGCATTTTGGTATTTCGGGAACAACTTTATATACAAATTGCAGCATAAATTTTTCAATAGATTGTCAAAATCTATCGGTTATAAATACAACGGAAACATGTTCTATCGGTTAGAATATCTGCCGGTTAAAGAAAATTTAGATGACAAACAGATATAACAATTGTGAAAACGAATTTTGCGCAAACTGTCGGTTAAAGTGGAAGTTAATATTTAACTAGATATTGTGAAAACGGCCCATATAATAATAATAATTTGGCGCTACAGTCCTATAAGAACTTAGGCCGAGCTCTCTCACCATTTTGAGCTGTGCGTGTTATATTTGTACTCAAAGTGGTGGGACCTACAGTTTATTGCCGACTCCGAACGGCGGGTGAGAGCTTTTTATAAGCAATGATTTACTCTTGTAGGTGTGCCATTTACTGCCGAGAGGTAGTGCGGTATAGAAAAATGTTTCTAGGAAAAGATGTTGTTAGCCCCAGTCCAGGCTTAAACCGGGGACCTTTCGGTTCGCAGTCCAACGCACTAACCACTGAGCTACCGCGGCTACAATCACTTAGCAAATTATTTTAAATTGCAAACACGTGCTTGTTGTACAAAATATTACACAGAATTAACAAGAACGCACTCCTTTCAATCGCTTTCGTTACATTTTACTGTTAGAATATATGTAAGTTTATGAACGCAATTAAAATGTATAAAATACATGTATAAATGTCCAGTACCAAATTATTTGTTTTTTTTAAATAGTTTTTTTATACAAATTAATTGATAGCACAAAGTGTTTTCAGAAATGTCCGATTTAATGCCCATTTGTATTTTACTGCCCAGTTTTTATTTGAAAATGCCCACATTTAAATGCGTCAAATGTAGATCGAAAATATACAAATTTTCTATATCCCTAATATTGCTGATAGCTGTTTTATTAATATTTATATTTTTCCGCCTTACGTCTTGCTGCAACAATCTGTTTAAATTTACGCCTTGTAGCAAATATTCAAACATGCTATAAGTTTCAATAAACTTGCAGAAAAACTATTAATATTTTTTTTTTAATATGACATACATGCAGATAGTTACAAGATGTTTGCCATAACATCAATGAAAATTGAGATATTTACAGTTGACTGATAGCAAACATCCTGAGTTCTTAGACATTTGACTTATTTTGACATTTGGCTTCTATAAAAAAGAAAAATGGCGTACTTTCAATTCAATAAAAATTACTCCGAGAATTCCAATAGAGTACTTTTTCCAAATATTCATCAACTATCTTCCTATTTGTAAGATGTTTAATTGATGATTACTATACGTAATCGTAAATTTGTAACATGGTTGCTAGCAATATTTATCGTATTTAACTGATGTTTGAGAGATGATTGTCTAAAAGATGATCTTAATAATTTGTAAATAATTTGATATTTAGGGCTGTGATATTTCTGGTAATCATTTTTGTTTTCTTATTGAATATTCAATACATTGCAGTTTCTGATAAATTTTATTAATAAGAACAAATGGTTCGGATTCTTAATATAATTTTTTAAAGATATTTTGTAACTAATAAAAGGAACAGTTCCCGTTCTTAGATAACTATTCCAATTCCAGTAACAGTACTATCCGAAACCAGGATTTAAATCACAAGTGAAGTTGATAGTAATCTGTCGACTGTCTTCAGACGTTTTTTCAATGTGTTATGATATTAAAATTGTTTAAAGTAGTATAAAGACCAAATCGCAATGTTGCGTTAGGTCGTGCTTGCGTTGACAGAATAAGTAGAATCAATAGAAACCAATGATTCAAACCGAAAGTAGACCACAAGCGTTTTATCGTAAATTCTCACAAATATCGTGAACGCATCAGCAACGCAAAAGTAGAGCTACTCTCTACTAGGTCTCCGTTTTACATTTGCCTAATAATCATAATTTCATAGAATTTAGTTTCTTAAAAAAATGTATTTAAAAACAATAACATTAATTTTGTTTGCGCGAAAATTGTATATTTATACCGCGAATAAGAAAAAACGGTTCGAAACGCAACCATAACGCAATGCTTAATTGCGACTTGGAAAATTGTGCTGATGCGTTGGAGGAACACAGATCGTAATGCCTCAGCAACGCATAGCAAAAGTCGGTAAACGGACGACCGACCTAAAGCAACGTTGCGATTTGGCCTTTAGTGTTTTGAGATTATAATAAATGTATAAAGTACCTTTTCGCGATATGTGTATAAGAACTTAGAAAAACTTTTGAATAAACTAATAAAAAGTGATCTACTAGCAATAACATCAATCCCGAAAATCCCAGGATTTTACGATGATCTCGATACCATGTTTTCGGGACTAATTTGAATCAAATATTAGGTATTATTAGGTATCCCGGGATTGAAATTCCTAGTACACTGTGCCATGGAAGAAAATGTTTGGCAACCCTTTCGCCTTGTTACAGTGTTCTTTAATCTGCTCTTAAATTTTTAGTGTTTTATAGTGTTTATCGCGCTTTATATTTACAACTTTTTAACAGTGCTTTTTAATAAAGCAGTGCTTCAGTGTTTTTAATAAAAAATTTAGTGAAAAACATTATCTATTCTTTACAAACTGTGAGTTCGGTTAAAAAATTTAATACCTGTTTACTTGATTGTTTTAAAACAAATATTCCCAAAATAAAACAATTTCGTAATAATGCACCTATTTGGTCAACACGCGAGTTGAAATCTATAAAAAACAGGAAAAACAGGTATTTTAAAAAATACAAGAAATCCGGTTGTATCAAATTACATTTTATATTCACAGATATATGGTAATTATATACCAATATCTAAACAAACTTTGCTACAATAATTATATTATAAAATTAAAAGATAATTTAAAAATTGGGAAATGGCATGGAACGACAAAGTATCCAAAACCAGGGGTTGGGAACGGAACGAACGAAAAGCAAAAGTTCCGAGCGCAAACGTTTCAATCGGAACTTTTGCTCAAAAGTTCCGGCTCAAAAGTTCCGCTCGGAACTTTTGCATACAAAAAACGTTTGAATCGTTCCGACAAAGAACGTTCCGATGAAGAACGATTGATTCGTTCCGTTTAAAAGTTCCAATGTGTATGGATTCACATCTAGGTGTGTCGTTGGCACTTTTTTTGGGTGAATCGCTTCCTGTGGACCTAGATACGCATCCACGTGCGTCAGTGGAACTTTTTTTGGTAAATCTGTTCCTGTGGGCCTAGATACGCATCCTGGTGCGTCATTGGAACCTTTTTGGGTGAATCTGTTCCTGTGGGCCTAGATACGCATCCTGGTGCGTCATTGGAACTTTTTAGGGTGAATCGCTTCCTGTGGGCCTAGATACGGATCCTGGTGCGTCATTGGAACTTTTTTGGGTGAATCGCTTCCTGTGGGCCTAGATACGCATCCAGGTGCGTCATTGGAACTTTTTCAGGTGAATCGCTTCCTGTGGGCCTAGATTCGGATCCAGGTGCGTCATTGGAACTTTTTTTGGGTGAATCTCTTCCAGTGGGCCTAGATACGCATCCAGGTGCGCCATTGGAACTTTTTTTAGGTTAATCTGTTCTGTTGGGCCAGATACCTATCCTGGTGTTCAATGGTCAAAATTAGTTCCAATGACGCACCAGGATGCGTATCTAGCCCCACAGGAAGAGATTCACCCAAAAAAGTTCCAATGACGCACCAGGATCCGTATCTAGGCCCACAGGAAGCGATTCACCCGAAAAAGTTCCAATGACGCACCTGGATACGTATCTAGGCCCACAGGAAGCGATTCACCCAAAAAAGTTCCAATGACGCACCAGGATCCGTATCTAGGCACACAGGAAGAGATTCACCCAAAAAAGTTTCAATGACGCACCAGGATCCGTATCTAGGCCCACAGGAAGCTATTCACACTAAAAAGTTCCAATGACGCACCAGGATCCGTATCTAGGCCCACAGGAAGCGATTCACCGTAAAAAGTTCCAATGACGCACCAGGATCCGTATCTAGGCCCACAGGAAGCGATTCACCCGAAAAAGTTCCAATGACGCACCAGGATGCGAATCTAGGCCCACAGGAACAGATTAAACCAAAAAAGTTCCAATGACGCACCAGTATGCGTGCCTATGGCGATAGGAACGATTCAAACGTTTTTTGTATGCAAAAGTTCCGATCGGAACTTTTGAGCCGGAACTTTTGAGCAAAAGTTCCGACTGAAACGTTTGCGCTCGGAACTTTTGCTTTTCGTTCGTTCCGGAACGGAACAATATCGGAACGATTGCCAAACGTTCTTTTTATAGTTCCGGTTTCTACCCCTGTCCAAAACCGACATGGCTATTTCTGATATGTTTGCTAACTTCTTTCAATCGACTTATTCCTCAGAAAATCACAAACATGACGTCATCTATCCTTTCACATTAAATAGAAGCAATTATATTAAAATGCCGACTATTACATCCAATACAGTTTTAAGGTACATCAAAATAATTTCAATATCATATTCGGCGGGTCCTGACTTCATACCTAGTTGTGTATTAATGCGCTGTGCGGATATTTTACATAAACCATTAACCACATTATTTAATTTGTCCCTTAAGACAGGTATATTTCCGGATATATGGAAGGAATCATTTATTAATCCCCTGTTTAAAAGTGGTAGTAGATCTAACGTTGTAAATTACAGAGGTATTTCAAAACTAAGTGCTATTCCTAAATTATTTGAAACGAGTTGGGAAAGTTAGGTCACATGGGTAAGTTCGGTCACATGGGGCGGACTTTTATAGTCGGTCGGGCCCGACTATGGAATACTCTACACCTTTGGTGGGGATATTAATGTGGGATATTTAATTGCATACCTTAATTTTAAAGGTTTTAATTATTTAAAAAATGTATATAAAAGTATAAAAAAAAAAAAAAATTGAAAAATATAATTGGGCGGACTACGCCTATATTTAAAATTTTGAAAGGCTAATATTTCATAGATTTGATTTTAATAATTTACGGATCAAATTTCCACTATGAAAACCCGGGAAATAATGACAAAAAAAGTGGGCGTATCACGCCCATTTTTGGACCACATATTTTTAGGTGGCTTCTAATAATACGTTTTAAATTTTATAACTATACCTTGAATACTTTTCGAGTTATTAGTTCCGAAAGAGTTATATAAAAGTGACTTGTATGGGAGGTGGGCGTGTCCGTTGACCGATTTGGCTCATTTTCAAACTCAGTTCCTACTTTTGGCTAAAATAAATTTCATCGCATTCTGATCAGTATTTCTCAAGTTATTCTGTATTCGGATAGCAAGACGGACAGACAGACGGACATGGCTAAACGGACTCGGGTAGTGATGCTATTCAAGAATATATATATACTTTTCCATACCAGACACGCCTCCAAAGGGGCGTTACAATATATGCACAAAGTTGGATGGATTCTTGAAAGGTAGATCAACATGTACCAATCTGTTAGAGTTCACAACTACAGTCATAAATGGCTTTAATTTTGGATTACAAACAGATGTAGTTTACACAGATTTTAGCAAAGCTTTCGATAGTGTTAATCACGAATTACTTTTAATAAAACTAGGGGTGTATTTCTTTATTCGTTCTGAACGTTCAGAATATTCCGTTTTAAATATTTCTATTACTTTATTTATTCCGAACGTTCTGGCTTATCCGAATTCTGTTACTTTATTCAAAATAGAACGTTCGGAACGTATTCTGTTTATTCCGAGTTCAATTGTAGAATACACAGAATAAAACTGTCAACTTAGATACTATTTACACAAATTAAATTTATTATTTAAATCGAGTGTATCACAAGATATTGGTGGTCTGTCACGTGGAGACATATGTGAAACGTTATACGATGCATTGATATGTGTTAGCATTTTAGTGAAATACCTTAAAATTGATAAACAACGTTTTTAAAAAGTTAGTTTAAATAAGTGATTGATTTTCAAATCATATTTAATGTTTGTTTACATTTTTGTATTCTGGTTATTCTGAAACTGCTACTTTATTCACAGTATTCTAGATATTCCGGATAAAATATCAAACTATTCTGTTCGTTCTATTCTTATTCCAGAATGAATAAAGAAATATACCCTAGATCTATTGAAATTTCCAAAATGTCTCCTAAACTGAATAAAATCTTATCTGACATTCAGAAAACAGAGAGTTTTATTTAAGGAAGCTACATCAAGGTATATTTCGGTTTCGTCAGGTGTTCCCCAAGATAGTCATCCTGGCCTAATATTATTTATCTTATTTATAAACGACCTACCGTCAGTTATAAAACACAGTAGAATTTTAATGTATGCAGATGATGTCAAATTATTCCATTCATTTAACGATGCAGTACAGCAATCTTGCATTCAAGAAGATCTAAATAGGTTAGAAGATTGGTGTACTTATAACCACCTTAATCTCAAGAAATGTAAGCAAATGACCTACTCTCGTAGATTTATATAAGTTATAGCATTTCTGGAATTAATTTAGATACAGTTTCAACCTTTGACGACTTAGGAGTATCAATGGACCCTAAGCTTCGTTTTCATCTACACATTAATAAAATGCCAAATAAAGCTAAAGGTGTTTTAGAATTTATAAAACGCTGGTCTAGAGTTTGACGATCCATATACGACGAAATTGCTTTATATCTCACTTGTACGTCCCATTTTGGAATATGCATCCATTGTTTGGAACCCACATTATAATATACATAATGACACTATTTAATCAGTTCAAAAACAATTTTTATTATTTTCACTTAGAAACCTCAATTGGAATCCGGATATACACCTACCACCTTATGAAAATCGACTAAAATTACTAAATATTCCAACTCTTAAAAGCAGACGAACCATGCTTGGAGTCATATTTGTATTTAAATTAATTAATGGTGGCATAGAATCAAGTTATTTACTTCAAAATATATCTCTAAATTGTCCTACAAGGCAATATATTCCAATATATTCCGATAAAATTGGGCATATTAAATGATCCGTTCCGTCGGATATGCAATGAGTTCCATGAATTATATTTTCTTTTCTATCTTTCTGACTCGATTGACGTAGTAAAAAATAATATCGTTCAATACCTAAATACTTAATTAGACTTTGTATACTTTAATGAGACTTTTTTTTAGTTAACTGATGATATTTATCTGCAGTTAAGTCGCGAATTCTCGTGAATCTGACCAGCTCGGGCTGCTCAAGAAACGGTCACTAATCCGCGCGATATGCGGATGTGCCTCTCGGTCGGTTGGGCGGGTAAGAGGGCGTGGGATTCGTTCGTTAATAAAAAAAAAAAGACAAATTATTTCCTATGTAACTCATCGATTCACTAAGAAAACAAGATGTTTCTTAAAGTCTTGCTGCAACTATCTGTTTAAATTTATGCATTGTAAATAATATTCAAACACCCCATAATTTTCAATAAAGTTGCAGCAAAACTATTAATATTTTTTAAATATGACATACATGCAGATAGCTACGAGATGTTTGCCACAACAGCAATGAAAATTTAGATATTTAGAGTTGACTGATAGCAAACAATTTTACCTTTGAAGGATTTATAAAGACGATGGCGATGTATAACCAGGATACTGTTTTAATTCTAGAATAAATAAAAATACATTTGATTCATTTTTTTTTTTAATTCAATAAAAATTACTCTGCGAGTTCTAATGGAGTACCTTTTCCAAATATTCCGCAACTATCTTCATATTTGTATATGTTTGCTATAAATTATCGTAAATTTGAAAGATGGTTGCTAGCAATATTTGTCGGATGTTTGAGAGATGGTTGTCTCAAAGACGATCTAAATAATTTGTAAATATCTTGATATTTAGGGCTGTGATATTTTTGGTAATCATCTTTGTTTTCTTAGTGTATATTTTAATAGCCAAGACCATAAATTACTTTGCGTACCTATAGATGGCGAATTAACATCTGGAGACTTGGTTACAGTTATTAGACTGGGTTGTGTTAATGATGGTTGACTTCGAATTGTCTCACAAATTTCACACTTTTTACTCCAAATTCGATTGTATGCATACGAACATCTTATGCATGTCCACATTCTTTTCGAATTATACGTTGAGCTGCTTTCAGTGTTCTTTGAGTTATTAGAGCTAAAAAATGGAAAAATTAATACCATCGAATTTCATATAATAATATCTCACGTACATGTTTGATTCGCTGTATTTCTTAGGTCCTTTCCAAACTTTTGCGTATATTGAATGTTCTATATTTACATCATACTTTATATCAGCATACGTTAAACTCATTGATTGCTCACAATTTAGCGATTTAGCATTAACTAAATCAATAGACTTGCTAAATGTTGTCGTTAGTGTCATGTTCCCGTCAGTGTTATTAATAGTTTGCGACTCCAGTGTTTGTAGACTACAATCGTGGCTAGTTTTTTCCTTGGGTTTATTGTTTTTTAAAACAATCGCGTAAACAGGCTCATTTGATAACAAAGTCGATTTATTTACACTGATGTCGTTTTGTATTGCAGCTCGTTTAACAATTGTATTATTTTCATATATATGGCAAAAGTCGGTATACATATCCTTATCGATGATTGGGGATTTATTAATTAATGTTTCGTTATATTTTACAGTGCCATTTGGAGAACATATATGTTTGTTATCTTGTGACCAATCATTAACCGCAATAAATACACCATTGCTGCGTACTACTGGTTTTGCTGAAGGAAATTTGCTGTCAGATCTTCTCAATAGCGTTGATATTGTAAACTTTTTGTTAATAATTGAGCAAGACTTATGGTTAGAACATATGTAATTACTTCCTTGGTTTATTTTGGATACATCCATTGTACCATTATTTTCAAGAAGAATTGACTGGCCTATTAAATAATGTTGTAAAATTAAAAATACTGAAGGTACTTGGTGATTTAAATTTTATTGTATTTTAAAATTGTAAAAAAATTATATAGGTGAGCATGTCGATTATAACATTCTCTTATGCTTAAACTTCAACACCATAAACTCTAGTCATTTTAGAGAAAACCTAAATATCTTTGTTTTATGTAAACATTTAAAGAGTGAAGAAAAACATATCGAAACAAATTATTTGACAGTCCACTCTCAAATGTTTGCTTATTTGAATAGAAAAATCCGAATCTGTAATATTTATATCGTAAGTGTACTCCTCCCGGAAATTGGTTCAGGTAAACCTTATTTAGTATCAGGAGAGTGTCAGATTAAGATAAGGTTTTCCCAAATGTGAAACGTTTATGTTGCTAAACTATTTCAAATACTACAATTACTTAGAGCTATGATCGCCCCATCTCATTTCTAGCATTGTTTACATTTTGGAAAAAGAACATTCAAAAATATGTTATGTAAAAATGAATAATAAATTTAAATATAAAGGTGTGTTGAATTATATTAGAAATTTGCTCAATTTTTTTTATTAGAATAAAATCAAAAAATCTGAAAAATAATTCTAAATTTTCTTTGAATACAAAATCAATTTTAATATGTAAAAAAGTTGTGTACTGTCAGAGATATAAGGAAAAAAATAATATACATATAGTGATGTGAAAAATAATGCTTTTTTTAATAAGTAAAATTGTATACTGGGTTAATTACAAACAAAAACAAAGATATTTCAAACATTGCATAATTATTCAGAATATTTTTTGAAAATTTCAATCTGTTTTTCGCAACCTTCTGATATTTGCTGTAAAAATTAATAAGGACAGTTGCTAACTTTGGTTTATTTTTTCAAAATTTATATTTTTATTAAATAATTTATCATTGTTAAAGTAATACCATGTTCTTAACCTAAAAAATAAATTATATTTTTTTCTGCGAAAATATAGTTGTTGGAATTGGGGAAGTCAAAGTAGTACAGCGCCAAAAAAATGTATCTAATAAAAAAACTACAAAGTATAAGAGTTTTACAGGAAAATCACAGAAATTGTTCGATACTCTAAGACTGACATGTCAAACTCATTTAGCATCACGGGCCCTGGTCTTCTTCATTTGGATCTTTCGTTGTTTCCATTCATCTCTGTTAACAGCCGCATGGCTAAATTTTTTGAAAAAAATCAAGCGATTTTTGTCTGTTTGAAAAAAAAAACTTCTTTGAACCTGTCAAAAATTTTTCCTGAGGTATTTACAACGGTACTCCATATTTTAAAGACTGGAGAAAATTTTACAAAACAGACACCTCACAATCCTACCCAGTCTGCCATTCGTTTCGATATTGATGTGAGAACGATACGATATGTCGCACTGTACTATAGGGCAGAAGCTTAGTCTAGCTCGCCGAAAATCAGAAATTAAATTTTGTTGAAGAAAGTTTTAAAATGAGAACCTAGATAACAAATAAAAAATGATACACCCTAGTGTAAAAATCCTTCTGAAGGCTTGCTTAAAGTGAAAAAAATAAACAAGTGCTTTTCAAGAAATAAAAATGGGTTACATTAAAACTGTCATAACTCTTTCAATATATACTCCACATGCAGAGTGTTAGTTTTATATTATTGGGATTTGAGAGAACTATCATCTTGTGCATCAAAAACTTCAAATGGCTATTCGTGTTTTTCCTGATTATCTCTCAAAAACATAAAACAAAAATTACGTATTTTTTATACAAAAGTAAACATGAAAAAAAAAAAGCTTCCAAATGCTCCCATAAATCTTTATACAGTCATAATGTCTGAAATGTCTTCTTTCTAACGGTGTGAAACATGCCTGCATTAGTTTGCCACACGTCATTTAAAATGAGTTTAAGTGATGAGAAAAGTACGAAAATCGTAAATTTTGTTACTTAATATGTCAGTTTTGCCTTTTCTGTCATTATAGTTGACAAAACTGGCTCATATTTGGTATGGTAGTTAAGAATTCTGATATGTACCATAGTACCTAATATTATCAGAATATCTCTTACGATGGTCAAGTTATATAGTTTAAGAAGAATGGTAGGCGTGGCAGTTGACCAATCACGCCCATATTGAGAATGGTCATGTGCAATTACAGTATGTATCTAAATACCAATTATAAACATAATATCTCATTCTAAACAAATATTATAGTCGTTTTACCATTTGAATTATATGACAGGTGGGCGTGGCAATGGACCTATCTTGAAAATTTTCAAATTGAAATATATTCATAGAACATGTATGCTTAGTGTAAAGTTTCGTTAAGATTGGAGCAAAACTGTATTTACGGCGAGCTAGAATTGACTTTTGTCCCACAGTGCACTGTGAACAAAATGATGAAATTTTTGAACAAAAGATATTTTCATTTTTTTTTTTCAATTTTTTTTTTAATATTACATAAATAAAAGACCCACAATGAATAATCTGTAACTATTTGTTTTTATATCAATAGAAAATATGAGCCTTCAAAGATAGGAAAAAAATTGCAATCCATACATAAATATATGAAAATACATATAAGAATATAACTAAAATATCCTTGCATATCCTCTCAAATCCTTAAAATAGTATTCAGGCATCTACAAAATACACCTTCTGAAAAAAAATAGCTTCCGGTTTGCTCCGGTTTACAAGGAAATTGTAATGAAAAATTACTATTTTCGTTAGAAATTTATTTATTTTATTTTAAGTGTTTAGTGTTTAATATTATAACTCAACACACACTAACTGTACAAAATTTATATTTACACATATTTATTGCAATAGTTTGCAAAAAAAACATAAAAATGCAAACATTCCATTAGTGCATCCACATTTCGTAATATTTTACGTCAAAACATCCAATTTGAAACAGTTTTTGGGCTGTGTTGATAGAGCATATTTTAAAAAAATGAAACCGATACAAAAAAGTTAATAATTTTCATCGTTAGTTTGAATTATAATCTGTATAATCACAAATCATTTTCTTCTTTGTCATTAGATTCACAATGTTAAAAATTCGTCTCATAATAGTCTAAAAAAATCAACATTATTCGAGTTTATATTCAAATATCTTAAAATTCAATCGGAATATAGTATTTTTTTACGTCAAAACTTCCAGGAATATTATGTCAAGATAATAATTTTATATCAATTAAAACTACAGATATCCTTCACTCGCACTAACTTTGTTCTAATCACAATCAATGTGTTAAATAATATAAACAAATTTCATCCCATTATCGTTACCAGATTAGGAGAAATTTTACATGTCAAAAATTAACATTTTCATTCTAATTTCATACATTTGTTCCTTTTTTTGTAAATTTATTCCAAGGACTGCAAGATACGAATTGTTATTGGAAACCCTATAAAATAATAATGGTAATATCCAAAATATTATACCTATTATAAAAATGTTCAAAAATTTTAAATAGTAGTAAGATAATAAAATACTATATATTGATTTCATTCTATGAAATCAATAAAATAAAAACATTACTCAACAAAAGAAGAACAAATTTTTGCCATGGACATCCCATACATCAATTCCATATAATTCGCTGTTGAGCCCTTTTCAACCACATTTAATGATAAAAAAATACAGTCTCTTACACAACTAGTTTTTTAAAAAAGTGGAAACTCAATTTTTCTTTCAATGGTCAAGACTAATTACAATATACCGATAAGTTTGTATCGGTTCTTATTATTATTCCAATTGGATTTTAAGATTTTTGAATATAAACTCGAAAATTTTTATTTTTTAGACTATTATAAGACGATTTTTTTAACATTGTGAATCTAATAACAAAGAAGAATATGATTTGTGGTTATGCAGATCATAATTCAAACTAACAATGAAAATGAATGAAAATCATTTATTTTCAATAAAATACTTACTTACTTATACTTATTTGGCCATTACAACCCATGGTGGGTTTCGGCCGCAGAAATCACCCCTCGCCAGTCGCTTCTGCATTGCGTGCGCTGGCGCCAGTTTTGCACTCCAAGTGTTGTCAGGTTGTCTCGCACTTGGTCGCTCCACCGGAGATTCGGACGCCCTCTCCTACGTTGACCACCACTGGGTACAGAATTGAACACCTTTTTTGCTGGAGCGCTTTCATCCATACGGTGGACATGTCCAAGCCAGCGCAGGCGCTGGATCTTAATGCGCCTGACTATGTCAATGTTGGCGTAGAGCTCATACAGCTCGTCGTTCCATCTGATTCTGTACTCGTTTTCAACGCATATCGGGCTATAGATTTTCCGAAGAATCTTTCTATCGAACGCAACTAAAGCTCCCTCATCGGTGTTGGCAAGCGTCCATGCCTCAGCGCCATAGAGGAGGACTGGCATGATGAGCGACTTATAGAGCGTAATTTTTGTCCGTCGAGAGAGGGCTCTGCTCCTCAATTGCCTACTGAGCCCAAAAAAGCACCTGTTGGCAAGAGTTATTCTTCGGCTAATCTCCAGGCTGACATTGTTTTCCTTGTTGATGCTGGTTCCTAGGTATACGAAGTCCTTCACAACTTCGAAGTTGTCGTTGTCAATAGTGACGTGTTGTCCAAGACGCCGGGACTCTTTGTATGTTGACACTAGGTACTTCGTCTTGTCCTCGTTCACCGTAAGACCCATTCGATGCGATTCCCTCTCTAAACTGGAGAATGCTGCACTGACTGCTCGTACGCTCTGCCCAATGATGTCGATATCAGCATACCCGAGCAGCATGGAACTCTTGTTGAAGATAGTTCCATTATGATGGAGTTGTGCAGCTCTTACAATCTTCTCCATTATTAGGTTGAAGAAATCACACGTTCGGTATTAAACGTATCGGTGAGGTTGTTCCCAATTCTCACTGAGCAACGTGTGTCGCTCAGGGTCATCCTGCAAAGCCTTATAAGTTTTGCAGGTATACCGAAGTCAGACATGGTGGCGTATAGGCGACTTCTTATCGGACTGTCGAAGGCAGCTTTGTAGTCGACGAAGAGGTGGTGGGTGTTGATCTGCCTCTCTTTGGTCTTTACCAGGATTTGGCGCAGTGTGAACATCGGTTCTATGGTGGACTTGCCAGGTCTGAAGCCGCACTGATAAGATCCAATCAGTCTGTTGACGATGGGCTTCAGTATTTCACATAACACGCTCGTTAGAACTTTATACGCGAAGTTGAGGAGACGGTGTTGGCACGTAGGATTGGGCAGAGTATACTGAGATTCCATTCGCTAGGCATGAGCTCATCGCCTCCGCTCTTAAACAACTCAGCAGGCAGACCATCCGATCCTGCGGCTTTGTTGTTTTTCAGCCTGTCGATGGATTTGCAGACCTCTTCACGGTTAGGCGGCGGTATGTCAACGCCGTCGTCAGCAACTGGGGTTGTCAAGCTGTCTTCTCCATCAGCGGAATAGTTCTCATCATCGCCTGCTAGAAGATCAGAGAAGTGCTCTCTCCATAATCTCAGTGTACCCTGGACATCTGTTACTAGATTCCCGTCATCGTCCTGACAGGAAGAGGGTCCGGTCTTTAAACCTCCGGTCAGGCGTCTTATCTTCTGAAAGAATTTTCGAGCCTCGTTCCTGTTGCCATGCATCTCAATATCTTCACACTCGCGTCTTTCTAATTCTCTTTTCTTGCGCCTAAAAAGATGTCTCTCATCCTTCCACTTCTCTCTGTATCGCTCCTTCGCGGCTCGCGTAACTACCGACTGCAGGGTGGCTCTATATGCAGCGTTTTTCTCTGCAGTGGCTGCGCGACACTCTTCGTCATACCACTTGTTCCGTAGTGGGCGTTGGAATCCAAGCACCTTTTCGGCAGCCGTACGCATTGAGCGGGAGACGTGTGTCCACTGCGCGCATATATCATCGAGAGGGGGTGTGCCTTGGGCAAGCAGGTGTGAGAGTCGAGCGGCATAGGCTTGTTCGGTCTGTTGTGTGTGCAGCTTACTGACGTCTAGCTTTCTTTGCGTGGGTTTCCATGCGTTTTTCGCAGCGCATAAACGTGTGCGAACCTTGGCTGCTACAAGGAAGTGATCCGAGTCGATGTTGGCATTTCGGATCGAGCGTACATCCATCACACTAGAAGCGTGCCTTCCGTCAATCACAACATGATCAATTTGGTTGCGCGTGTTCTGATTGGTTGACTGCCACTTGAGCCTTGTGAATATTGAGATGCTTGATTCTAGTACCACCAATTGCCATGTTTCGTGCTGCGGCGAAGTTGATCAGCCTCATTCCATTGTCGGAGGTGTTGTCGTGGAGGCTGAATTGTCCAACCGTTGAACCAAAGATACCCTCATGGCCCACCTTGGCATTAAAGTCGCCAATCACAATTTTGATGTCGTGACGGGGGCAGCGCTCATAGGCTTCGTCGAGGCGCTCATAGAAAGTCTCTTTAGTTTCATCGTCCTTCTCATTCGTCGGAGCGTGCGAACAAATTAGGCTGATATAGAAGTATTTAGTCTTGATGCGGATTGTTGCTAGTCGTTCGTTCACGGGTGTGAACCTAGAGACAAGGTGGCGGAGTCTCTTGCCGACTACAAATCCACAACCAAATTCATGAATCTCCGCATGGCAGCTGTAGTAAATGTAACAGGATGCCTGTTTAGAGCAGCCCTCTCCTGTCCATGCATTTCCTGGATTGCGGTGATGTCAGCCTTGTATCTTTCGAGGACATCAACCAGCTGGATAGTGGCACCTTCGCTATAAAGGGTTCGGACATTCCAGGTGCATATCCGTAAATCATGATCCTTTATACGTTTGCGTAGGTTGTCATCGTGTTTTCGGGTCGGTATCCGAGGCATTTTTCTGTTTTCGTTGAATCAGCTTTTTTTATATGGCGGATTACAAGCCCAACACACAACCCCTATTTTGGAGGGCCAATATCCCTGCCTCGTTTGTCCCCGACCAAACCTCCCACCGGGGTTGAAACCCGATCTTCAACTGGTTGCTCGGATTGCAATAAAATATACTGATCCATAATAGCCAACACAACAAAAATCAATCGACATTTTTTGTATCGGTTTTCATTTTTAAAATATGCTCTATCAACACAGCTTCCGTCAAAAACTGTTTCAATATAAAATCCTCCTATATTTTACACATAAATTACTGAAAAATAGCCGTTTTTACCCGTATTTTTCTCAAACACGCTAAGAAATGGGAATAACTGAGTATGCAGCAGCCTCAGCAGTCCAGAGGTAGCGCGCTGGACTTGCATTCTGAAGGTCTCGGGTTCGAATCCCGGCGTGGGTGCTCGTGGTGATATTAACCACAAACATTGTAGGGAATAGATTTCACAGTACAATGGATATAGTCTGTCTGAGTGCTGTGGATCTTAGTAGATATTCCAAAAAAAAAAAAAAAAAGTATGCATTAAGAATTAGCATTTTTTATCTTATAATGTGTGATAAAAATAGAGCCACAGCACTCAGACAGGGTTATATCCATTGTGCTGTGACCCAGTTCCCTGGTTTTTAATGATACTTCTTAAATTCATTAGCATACTGTAAATATGAAGTAGTGATATTTTCAAATAATAGGCATAAGTATTTTTCTTAAACATATATATAAGAGTACCATAATTATGTTTATAAGACATATTTTAAAAAGTAGATCAATTAGAAAAAGTTAGTATTTTTGATAGTTAGTGTAGTCTATACTCTACTAAATGCTAAAAAAAAATATATAAAAATAATCAAAATAAACAAAATTTACCAGGTTTATAACAATTACACAGTGCGACACTAAATTTAGTGACGGAGATTTGACAATTTTTTAGAATCCTTGAGTAACCTGACGAAATTTCACCCAACAAACTTATCACGTCACGTTTACGAAATATATGACCATAATGGTCCTAAAGTGAGCGCAAGATTACCTTTGATTTATTGAGAAAATTCTAGTAATTATGGATTTGTTGTCTGAGAACCAAATGTAAACACAATCCAAGGCTTCATATCTGTAGTACATATTAAATTTCTATCTCGTCCTTTATTTGTATTTGGTATTATTAATGATTTTCAAAGGATCAATCTACATAATCGACTAATTTCATATTAAGGAGTTGCAAATGTATCATATTGTCCATTGAAAAAATATTCAGCATAAAAAAACTTAAAAAGTAACCAAATATGTCAAAGCCGTACGAGCTATAGTTTGTTTAATACTGAGCACTGCAAAGTATTTTTTTTATACCCTACACTAATAGTGAAATGGTATATTCAGTTTGGTACGCCGTTTGTAACACCCAGAAGGAAGCATCTCCGGTATGGAAAAGTATATATATATTCTTGATCAGCATGACCTCCTGAGTCGATTTAGCGATGTCCGTCTGTCTGTCCGTCTGTCTGTTCGTCTGTCTGTTCGTCTGTCTGTCCATCTGTCTGTCTGTCTGTTGAAATCCCTACTACTTTTAATTGAAGAGCTAGATAAATGAAACCTATAACTTAGATTACTAATATACCTACGCTCGAAAGAATTGGCGAGAACGGTCCATTGTGACCTACTTATGTTCAAATACCTCATATAAAATGTACATATAAAGATCAATTTTTATGTATACGTGCTAGGTAAACTTTTTTGGTCAAATATATATTGACATCATGCTCAAATACATGATAATAATGTTTTCCGGCGAAAAGACTTGTGGTTTACAAAAAAAATCGAAATTCGGTACACCTACCCATTTGTAAATATGGGTATCAAATGAATGGAAATTCTTCAGCGATTGAATGTTTGTAGTTATTTTCAGGATTCGTATACCCTGGTGACCTATATATCACTTTGAATGGTAACCACACATATGTGTAGGGTATTTATAGTCGGCTTAGACCGACTATAATTTTGATAATCCTAACTATCATAATTACACCTACTTTAAAATTTCCCATGTGATCTAACCTTCCCAACTGTTTTTTTTTATATTAAACTGCAAAATACTAAAGTTTTTCGTACCTTAAAATCGAATAATACTTTAGCGGTGCCAAGGATTTGGCTTTGTTTTTAATATCCTAAATATGTCAAAAATTTTATCATACTATAAAATTATGCTCTAACACGTAAGGATTTCGAGGTATTGACCCCCAAATATCTGGTAAATCATTAATTTCCATAGTATAATTTCTCGAAACGGTATTAGATATTGATTTCTTGACTGAAAACCAAATGTTGGCATTCACCTAAGGATCATTTCTGTAGTACATTTTAATTTCCTATCTCGTCATTAAATCATCAATATTAAGGATTTTCAAAAAATCTCGGCACTTAATGTGCCAAATTTTTATGAAGAATTAATAAATGTGTCATTATGTCTTTGGGAAAAATATTAAGCACATCAAAACAGTAAAAATTGTCATAGAAGTCAAAGCCATGCGAGTTATGGTTTCTGTTATATTAAGCACTAAATGTACATATATTTTTCAAATTTTCATAAGTGCAAAAACTAAAACGATAGTGATAGGTCACAACTTTACAGTACATAAATTTACTTGACACATTAATGATATATAAAATGAAGCCAAATCTCTGGAACCATTAAACAGATATCTATTCCAATAAAACGAATCGTTTTAGTTTTTGTACTTATGAAAATTTGAAAAATATACATTCAGTGCACGGTCTCTAAAAAAATTGTCAAATCTCTGACACCAAAAACTGTGTTATCTTAAGAACTTATTAGAATATTAGCATTCATTAGTATATTAAATTTTTAGTCTTTACAATTAAAATAAAAATTGCGTTTAAGGTTTTTTGTAAAACTATTCTTCAACAGTAATATATGTTTTTATTCTAAATAGTGGGTGAGAACGGCTTAAAAATACGATTGCAATTTTCTCAAAAACGTTACGTAATAGTAAAAAACTTAGTATACAGTCGAAATGAGCACCAGCGAATTACATAGAATTGATGTATGGGATGTTCATTGCAAAAATTCTGTTTTGCAGTGTAATTTGAAACCTTTTCCAACTGTTATTCAAATGTTTTGATAAACCAACATCCAGACATCAATTTCAATTACTAATAGTTTCATCTCTAAAATTTATGATGAAATGCTTCATTTCAGAAAATAAAAAATTCTCGAAGTTCAAATAATCTACACATTTTCGGATTTAGCAGTTATGAAGAAGTTGGTTTTATTATCATTAAAACGAGGTTTGTAGCATTCTACGGTCAGGAGTTGTTTTTACATTCACTAAAAGTAATTATATTTTTTATTATTTTTTTGTAACTTTTGACCACTGTATCTGTGGAGATCAAAACAATCTGAGTCTAAAGCTCTGGTATGTTAAAATGATTCATATTCCAGTTTGTGCAAAGCAGTGTCCTTAACGTGCTCAAGGTCCACTCAGTACATTGGGTGTTTTGTACCAACAAATAAAACAACAAACAATTGGCAAAATGCATTGAGTGGCAGATCGTACAGCTGTTTCAGAGGCAGCCAAGCCCCTACATCAGCGATCTTTCTCTGCAGATTCTACATTTCAAGTTTTCCTATTGCAATGAACATAATAAGAACTACGCGCATTGAAGAAAGTACCAAAAACAAAGAATGTAAAAACTGCATCAACTCAAGATTTTACCAAAGTTGTTGTTGCGTGCAGCAATTTGCTACGTATAGGCTACAGAGTTTCTACAGAATCAAATATATGATTTTTTTCATATATATTATAAACATTGTCTCAATTAACGGCATTCATTCTATTTATGAACAAAATTTTGTCTGTTATTATACAGAAAATTTCAATAAAAAAAAATCGCACTGACTTTTGTGTACAGAAAAATATTTCACATTTGAAATATTTCTGTACACATTACTCTCAAATTTTTAGCCTCTTTAAATTTTCCAAACCTTCCTTAAAATACACCAAATGTATTTGAAGTTCCCTCTGCAAAATATTGATACCTTATAGGCAAAACATCGTAACCAACAAAAAGCAAATTTCACAGGTATATGTTCATTTTATTATGCCCCTGAGATTTTGAATTGTCTCGTGTCAACATCACTTGATTTATACAATTATTTTTTATTAGTTAATTCATGTTAAAATTTTGGATTTTTTTTGTTAGTAAAATAATTTATTTTTTGTTGAAGAAATTGAAAATATGGAAAATAAGTAACATAAATACAATTAGTGTTCAAATTCTATTCGTATTCATAATTAATATGCAGTTTGAGATATTTGTCGTCGATCTTTTATTTAAAATTTAAAAGTAAAATTTTACAAGATTCTTGCAAGCAGAGCAAAGAAAGGTTTTGCAAGAACAAGATCAAGAACAAGACCATATGTTCCTATGCAAGAACAAGAGGAAGACTTAGCGTGCAAGAACAAGATATAAACAACAACAACATAAACCGGTTATTCGTTCTCCACACACCCACTGCCTGATGAGTTTGCATATTTTGCTTTTTTGTATTCTCTCCCTCCCTCATCCTACTCCCCGCTACTAGCGTGCACATTTGATGCACTAAGTGCGTAATCTAAGTTGTTGTGAAGGTATAACACTGACCTCAGCTTGGCTTGTGCTCTCAGTTGTTTGTGTCAACTGCTGCATGTAAGTAGTATGTTTGTATGTTTTGAATTTGCCCACTAGGAAATTTTGCAAAAATTCCGCATAGATTTTTGCAACGTTCGTGGACTGAGGTCGATTTTTTTTCTATATATTATTTGCTTCGATCTCAAATATATTGGAGCAGTTTCCAAGCAGTGAAATTGTTGTTGCTGGCGATTTTAATGAGCACAACGCCACTAGGTTGAGCCAATCGGGTCTATTAACACAGAAGGGTTGGGTTGCTATGTTGATCTGTTTGCCGAGTGCAATCAACTAACTCAATTAGTGAAGAAGTCGACATACCTTTTACGCGTCGGTGGGCAGAGCCAAAAAATCCTAGACCTTTTTCTGACCTCACATCATGAAAAATATGATGGTAAAGTCCTTGCATCTCTTGGTAACTCCGAACACTGCACTATGGGTCAGAAACTTAGTCTAGCTCGCCGAAAATCGGAAATTAAAGTTTGTTGCAGAAAGTTGAAAAAAAAAATAATTTTATTAATAATTTATGAGAACCAGAGAACAAACAAAAAATGATAAACCCTAGTAAAAAAATCTTTCTGTAGGGTTGCCTAAAGTAAAAAAATTAAAACAAATGATTTTTAAAAAATAAAAATGGGTTGCATTAAAACTGTCATAATTCTTCCAATATATACTCCACATGCAGAGTGTTAGTTTCATATTATTGGGAATTGAGAGAGTTATCATCTTGATTATTTGACAAAAGATAAAATAAAACTTACATATTTTTCATAAAAAAGTAGACATGAAAAAAAAGCTTCCAAATGCTCTCATAAATCTTGTTACAGGCATAATGTCTGATATGTCTTCTTTCTATATGCAATATGCTTTGCGCTCTAGATAGTTCCACCTTGTGAACTATCTAGAGCATACATTTTAAACGAATTACTTAGTGACCGGCAACATGGTTTCTGTAGGACCACATCTCCACGGGTGAATTGATGGCGGTCCTCTCCGAAAAGTGGAATAATTCTATTCACCTTTTCGTGGAGAGTAAGGTTGTTGCTCTGGATATTTCCAAGGCTTTTGATGGCATAAAGCCCTCGTATCACAACTAATTGCATATTGGGTCGGTAATTCATTGACTCCATAGATATCAAGTTTCAAGGGTTCCGTTCAATCCCCGTCCCTATTTCTGGTCTTAATCAATGATCTTCTGTCCTGGCCTAAGATAGAATACAACTCGCACATTTGGGAAGGGGCTTCAAAATCCTCTTTGGAGTTCCTGGATCGAAAATAACAACGTGCAATATATTTAATAGGGGATGAAAACATTTTATCCTCTATTGGTTCTTTTGAGCACCGAAGGACCGTAGGGTGTGTAAGCATGTTTTATAGGTATTAAAATTGTAAGTGTTCGAGGGAAATACATGGCCTGATTCCACCAGGTCGTGTGTTCTCTCGTTCTTCTCGGGCATCAAACCAAGCCCACCCCTTCGTAATTCACTCAGCTCTCAACAACAGTGAATTCGTTCTTCAGTCGCACGATACATTTGAGGAACAATCTCCCTGCGTCTGTTTTTTCCGACATCTTTGATATTGGCAAGTTCAAAACAAACATCTACCGACACTTCTCCATCTTTACTCCCTCCCATTAACCTATCATCCCTTCTTACGATCAACACTGTGCATTGCATGAATAGTGGGCAGGAACTCCAAAGAAGATTTAGAAGCCCCTGCCCATATGTGCGAGTTGTATTCCATCTTAGGCCGAATATAGGTAGTGTAGACAGTGCGTAAGTCAGCAGGAGTGAAGTATGTCTTACACCGTTTCAGAAAACCGAGGCACTTGGCCGCTTCTTTCGACACATCAAATATATGGTCATTCCAACGGAGATCACATTGAATTGATATGCCCAGAACGTCAAGAGAAGCTGACTGCGCAATATCCACAGCACCCATATTGAGGGGAGGGAGGGGTGAATCCATTCTTTTGTGAGATAACACATAACATTGGGTCTTGCGTGCATTAAAATCAACTCTATTTGCAAGACCCCACTCAGAGATTGATTTAAGGTCATTGTTGAATGTGTCATTCATAGTGCGTCTTTTACTCTCAATCTCCAAAGAGTTTGGGTGCTTGTTGAACGAATATGAATGACAAATGTTACTGTCATCTGCAAAGGAATGAATTGGGTTCTGGGTCAATGACAGAAGGTCATTGATAAATACCAGAAATAGGGACGGGGATAGTACGGAACCCTGCGGAACTCCAGAATTGATGGAATGTTGTTCGGAGAACACACCATCCATCGCAACTCGTATTGAACGACCCTGGAGAAAACTCGATATCCATCGAGTAAAAGATTCACCGACACCATATGCAATTAATTTTGAGACGAGGGCTTTATGCCACACTCGATCAAAAGCCTTGGAAATATCCAGAGCAACAACCTTACTTTCCCCGAAAAGGTGAACACAATTATTCCACTTTTCGGAGAGGACCGCCATCAAGTCACCTGTGGATCTGGTCCTACGGTAACCATATTGTCGGTCACTAAGTAATTCGTTTCGCTCTAGATAGTTCACAAAGTGGAAATTAATTACGCTTTCCATTACCTTGGAGAGCGCAGAGCATATTGCAAAGGGGTGGTAATTGGCAGCGTTCGTAGCCTCGCCCTTTTTCGGAACTGGCTGGAGTTCGTAAATGAATCTCCGGCATTGCAGAAGAAACAAAATCGACATCGGGCAGTGGTTGATTGATATCTGGGAGCGTTGAATTATTTGCAAATAATTCTGCCAAGAGATTAGCTTTATCAACCGGGTCAGTGAAGGTCTGGCCATTCATAATAAGAGTTGGAGTAGACGATGTCGTCTGATTCATCACCCTTTTTACGAATGACCAGACATTTTTACTACCTCTATGGTAGAGTAGGACCTTTTTACGCGCGTTTTGTTCCTGAAAAAACTTTTCGCGCGAGATCACGGCGTGCCTCCAAAATCCGACACGCACCCATTTAAGATTTTTTTATATAGTTTCTACCTCAATTAAAAAAAAAACCTTATTTCCAGAGAATAAAAATTTCGTGGTATTTTAACCTTTTCTTAAAAATCTGTTGTCTTAGTTTTACTTTTTAAACAGTATCAAACTTAATTTTTGAATTATTTATTACAAGTACTAAAACCTATTGGAATATCGGTTCCGGTTCCAAGATTTTTAAAATTGTGGTTCCGGTCTGCTTTCAACCAACAAATTAAATGGGTTTCGATTCCGGTTTCATACATTTTTAATAACGGTTCCGATTTCGGTTCTTTGCGTTCCCTGGCAGGGACTATAATATCTGTTCCGGTTCTGGTTCCGAAATTTTTAAAATAGCGGTACCGATTCCAACCAGAAAAAATGTTCCGATTCCAGTTCCGGTTCAACTCATTTTTAATAACGATTCTGGTTCCAAAAATCTAAACGGTTCCGGTATTATTTTTCACGTTTCACTTGCTTTTTCATGTTTTCCGTGCATTTTTCGTGTTTTTCCGTCTTTATTCGTGTCTTTTAAAATCCCGTGTTTTAACGTGCTTCTCGTGCGTGCCGGTAAATTTACTCGTCGGGCTCGTGCGTGTCACCTATCGGCGTGCCTGTGCGTGTCCGTGCAATCAAACACTTTCCTTCTTTCCTCCCTCCCTTTAATCTATCATCCCTTCTTACTAGGGATGTAAATCCCGGGATCCCGGGTTTTGAGTCAAATCAGTCCCGAAAAACTCATCCCTGGATCATCGTTAAATCCCGGGATTTTCGAGATTACAAAAAACGCTAGTAGATCAATTTTTAATAGTTCATTAAAAATTTTCAATGTTTTTATACAAATTTCGTAAAAAAGTAAATCGAACATTTAATTGACTAAAATCTTAAAACACTGACGGCAAAAATAATGAATTACATGCTTTATGACTTTTAACAAATTAGCAATTGTTCAAAATTACGTCACTTTCGACTAAAACTGTTCGGCAAATTAGCACTTTTATTCCTTCCTGTCTTCATTCATATCATTTCTACATAACTTTAATGATTCTGTTATGATTCTGCTGATTCGAAATCGGTTAAAGTTTAAAAATTGAGAAAAAACGGAATTTGTGAAATCACCGGAAAATCATATTTAATAAAAAATATTTTATTATTATTTTTAAATAACTATAGATTCTACTCATTTCGACAATGGTTTAACTTTTCGGTGCCTTTTTTATTTTTGAGTTAAATACTTTTTTTATTGAATTTCAACTGTAGAATAAAAAATAATTCACTTTTTATTTTAAAAAATATTAATTATAGTAGTATTTTACTGTTATTTCTAAATATATGATACAAATTATTAAGTACTAGGGTTTGTAAACATACTATTTCTAATGTTCTATAATAATGCAAACTGTGTTGGTACTTTTTGTAATATTACATTAAAATATCAATTAATTTCAATCGATATTTCAATCTTTCTTTTTAAATAACATAATTTAAAACCTTATAATAATGCATCGACCATATATTTCATTTACATCATAAATATATCCTGTTGCAATATCTCGAGAATAAAAATTCTATAGAAATATGTTAATAAATATATATTCATTATCTTAATTTAAAAAACAAATTTTAATTCACGGTTAAATGCATATAACTCAAAAAGTAGCAAGGACACAGAAAAAGCAATGCAATGGTCGAAATAGGTATTCTCACTAGTAATACCGATGATTTAAAATATAACATTTATTTTTTACTAAATATTCTTTTCCGATAATTCCATAAATTGCCCTTATTTTCTAAATTTTTCAAATTTAACAGATTATTTTAACCAAACCATAAACGATAGTCAAGTGGACTTAATGCCATAATATTCCTTGCTTTATTACTGGGCCATAACCGTATTAATTTTAAATCAATAACTGTCTAATCTTTTCATATAAGATTTTGTTTGTAAAATGCAGTGAAAAATGCAAAGAAAAAATATAAAATGCGTTTTTCTCAAAAACGTTACGTATAGGGAAAAAACTAAAAACGCAGTTCGAATCAGCACATTAAAATTATATAGAAATGATATGAATGAAAACAGGGAGAATTTGAGCCGAACAGTGTAATCTTTTGATTCGAAATATAGAAAGTACTTAAAAATAATAAATAATTATAATATCATGACGGTCTCATATTAAATTAATTTTTATTTTGAAAACAGTCGAAAGATTTCCTATCAACTATGCTGGCGAATTAAATCCGAGTTTTGAATAGCGATATAACTGGAACCGTTGTCTCTGAATGTGACCTTTATAACCTTTATTAATAACAAAATACATAAATATATATAATTGAACACCCTAACATTTTTTTCGTTTGGGTCTAAAACTAACATTTTTCACTATTTTTTACATTCTTTAAAATCAAATTGTGCGTACTACAAATTTCAATCATATAAAATCCATTTGACCGAGAATAAATATTTTTACAAAATCTGAATTCGATTAAACTAACAGTATAAAATCCACTCAAACGATTGAGTTTATATAAATAAATCCACGTTCTTAAATTGAATTAATTTTTAAAATTTTTATTAATTAAAAATCACATATAACTTTAAAAAAATGTGTCCACTATAAACTATTTTTTTTTTTTAATTAAAATTTTTTTATAAAATATTGTTTTCCACAAAAAACCAATATCCCAATAAAATTTGATTGTTCATTCAAAATTAAAATTTTCTTTTATTTGTACTAAAAAATAAATTTTCATTAAAAAGTATTAAAAAAAATGTTTGATGATCAACTGGGGTTTATATATCGCTGATTTTGTATTTTGGATACCATGTATATTTCCATACGCACCCTAAACACAGATGCATTTGGACATATGAGTTTTGTTTGAGCCTTAAACATTATAATTGATAATTATTCAAACATATATATTATTAATTTATGCCTTTGCTATTATTTTTTTAAATCCCGGGACTAATCCCGGGATCCCGGGATTCAAATTTTTTAGTCCCGAAATTTCGGGATTGAAAAATAGTCCGGGATTGCCATCCCTACTTCTTACGATCAACACTGTGCATTGCATGAATAGTGGACATCCCCTGAGCGTTGGCTAATTTATATAAAAAAAATTGTTTGTTGTTTTATTTGTTGATACAAAACACCCAATTTGTACTGACTGTACTTTGAGCACATTAAGACAATATCTTAAAATAATCCAAAGAGGTCGTAAAACAAAAACAATTAATTGTTAACGCAGTGCACGGCGTTTAAAATCTAAAGGATTTTTTATATTTTTAAAAATAATAAAAAAAAACATTTTTTATACAAATTTTTTATACGTATTTGATTCTGTTGAAATTCTGCAGCCTATACGTAGCAAATTGCTGTTCGCAACAAGAACTTTGACAAAATCTTGAGTTGATGCAGTTTTTACATTCTGTTCTTTTGGTTCTTTCTTCAATGCACATAATTCTTATTGTGTTCATTGGAAAATGAAAACTTTAGCGACTTGAAATGTAGAATCTGCAGAGAATGATCTAGTACAAAACACCCAATTTGTACACAATCAATTTTATGGCATTAAGCCGGCCTCAGCAGTCCAGAGGTAGCGCGCTGGGCTTGCATTCTGAATGTCTCGGGTTCGAATCCCTGCTTGGGCATGGGCGCTCGTGGTGATATTAACCACAAAATTGTAGGGAATAGATTTCACAGTACAATGGATATAGTCTGTCTGAGTGCTGTGGATCTTAGTAGATATTCCAAAAAAAAAAATGGCATTTTAAACATAATGAAAGACAAAAAAAAATGTTTCAAGGTCGTCATGGATATGTCCAGGAGCACCTCATCCTCTAGTGGACATGTCCAAAATCATTTTTAAGACATTTGAAAACATAATGTAAACAATTTTGTTTGGTCATCCGGGACATGTTCAGGAGCACCTCATCCTTCAGTGTAAATGTCCAAAATCATTTTTATGACATTTCCAAACACAATGAAAAAATGTTTGTCCAAGGTCATCCTGGACATGTCCAGGAGCACCACATACTTAAGTGTACATGTCCAAAATCATTTTTATGGCATTTCAAAATATAATGAAAAAAAATGTTTGTCCAAGGTCATTGTGGACATGTCCAGCAGCACCTCATCCTCCAATGTACATTAGGGCGGATCTAAATTTTTTTCCAAAGTTGTAATAGGGTTTAAAAGTTACATTTTGGTGCTAGAGTTTACCACAAAAAATTTAAATTTAAAAAATAATGTCCTGTGGTCGTACATTACAAATGAAGTAAAAAATACTTTATTTAAATCCATATTTATATTTTTTACCATCTACATAAAGTTATTTTTGGATCGTAATAGACTAAAATAAATAGTTAGTCTATCTATTAATGTCCTCCTAAAATTACATCAATTTTGAATAAAATCTTATGCTCGCGCATCGTCCTTGAAGTTGAAAAAGTACAAAAAAAATCGACATTTTCTCGAGTTAAACCGTTCTAAAATCGGCATGGGTGGTTATTTTTACATGTAATTTTGTTTATATATAATCTTAGGTGTGCTGAATCTAAATTTGTTAACGGTTAATTTCTATCGTATAAAGTTTTTGAAAAAAAAATTCTAAAGCTGGGAGCTTTGCAAATTATACACTTGTTTACTCATTAAGTCATATTGTTTGAGGTTTTGTTAGCGTTATTAGTGTTTAATGTTGTATAATGGTCCTAAAATTTCCCTCAAATAATTTCAGTAAAAAAATATCGTCTGGTGCTCGCGCATTGCACCCGAAGACAAATCTTTATGAAATATAAATTTATGCTAAGGGAAAAAAAAAGTGTGTTTTGGATAAGAATAGGCTTCAAAAATTAGATTTCAAATCTATTCAGGGCTATCATGAGGCCCGTCGTAAAATCCGAATCTCCGCTACAAATACGATTTTTAACGATAATGAGTTCCGTGCGGAATAGAACTCCGCCTTGCCAATACAAAAATGTATATTTAAAAATTCAAAATCAGTTGTTTATGTCAAATCAGTGAAAATTTACCTACAAAATTAAAATCGTTTGTGTTAAATTTGCAACGAAATCTGATAAGTGTGCTGAGCAGCAGTGTGGGTAGGCTGGGCTGTTTGACTCGGCCACCTCGTGCAGTACCAGCTCGAGCGCATGCTGTAAATGCGGCAGTGAGCAACACGATTGCGCTATCTCACAGAAGTTGTAGCCCAGAATGGACAAATAAATTTAAGGAATTAACATTTTCTAATTAATATATTAATTTTATGCTTTAACATTAAAATATGTTTTTTATTTGTAAGGTGTACAGTAGGGCGTATCGAAACCAAACTTTTATTTTTATTTCAAAATGTAATAGGGCTTAAAAGTTACATTATGCTACTAAAGTTATCACAAAAAATGTGAGTCGTAAAAAATAATGTTCTATGATCGCGCATTGCAGATAAAGGTAAAAAAAAAACACTTTAAATCCATATGTTTATTTTTTTGCCATCGACATCAATTTTTATTTGGATCGTAATAAACTCAAAAAATTAGAATTGTATATATTAATGTCCTCCTAAAATTTCATAAATTTTGAAGTTGGAAAATTACAAAAAAAAAAAACGATATTTTCTTTATCTAAAATCGGCATGGGTGGTTATTTTGACATGTAATTTTTTTATAATTTTAGGTGTGCTGAATCGAAATTTGTTAACGGTCAATTTTTATCGGGTATAGTTTCAAAAAAATCCTAAAGTCTGGTGCTTTGCCTATTATAAAATTTTTCACTTTGATTTTTATGTTGATTCTAGGACCATTATATTACTTATTAATCCAATAACGCCAAACAAATCTCAAACAATAGTTAATAATAATATAATAGTTTGGCACTACAGTCCTATTGACATGTAATTTTTTTTATAATTTTAGGTGTGCTGAATCGAAATTTGTTAAGGTCAATTTTTATCGGGTATAGTTTAAAAAAAAATACCTAAAGTCTGGTGCTTTGCCCATTATAAAATTTTTCACTTTGATTTTTTATGTTGATTCTAGGACCATTATATTACTTATTAATCCAATAACGCCAAACAAATCTCAAACAATAGTTAATAATAATATAATAGTTTGGCACTACAGTCCTATAAGAACTTAGGCCGAGCTCTCTCACCATTTTGAGCAGTGCGTGTTATATTTGTACTCAAAGTGGTGGGACCTACAGATTATTGCCGACTCCGAACGGCGGGTGAGAGCTTTTTCATAGGCAATGTTTTACTCTCGTAGGTTTGCCATTTACTGCCTAGAGGTAGCGCGGTATAGAAAAATGTTTCTATGAAAATATGTTGTTAGCCCCAGTCCAGGCTTAAACCGGGGACCTTTCGGCTCGCAGTCCAACGCACTAACCACTGAGCTACCGCGGCTACAACAGTTTGAGATAAGTAAAAAATTTTATAATGGGCAAAGCGGCAGACTTTAGGATTTTTTTTTTCAAAAACTATACCCGATAGAAATTGACCGTTAACAAATTTGGATTCAGCACACCTAGGAATATCTATAAAAAAATTACATGTAAAAATAAGAACCCACGCGGATTGTTGAAATTTTAGGAGGACATTAATAGAAACATTCTCTAATTTAAAAAAAAAATAAAAATATGTATTTAAAGTGTTTTTTAACTTCATCTGCAATGGGCGTACACAGGACATTCTTTTTTTCGACTCAAATTATTTGTGGTAAACTTTAGTAACACAATGCAACGTTTAAGCCCTATTACAACTTTGGGAAAAAATTTTCGATCCGTCCTAATGTACAATACACTGTGGGACGAAAGTCAAATCTAGCTCGCCGTAAATACAGTTTTGTGCAAATCTTACACTAAGCATACATGGACTATGGACATATTTCAATTTGAAAATGACAAGATTGTTCCATTGACACGCCAATCTATCATATAATTGAAATGGTAAAATGACTATAATTTTTGTTTGGAATGAGATATTTTATTTGTAATTGGTATTTAGATACATACTATAATTGCATAATATGGGCGTGATTGGCCAACTATCACGCCTACCATTCTCATTAAACTATATAACTTGACCAACGTAAGAGATACTGATAATATTAGGTACTATGTTACATATCACAATTTTTACCTACCACACCAAATATAAGCCACATTTATCAACTATAACGACAGAAAAGGCAAAACTGACATATTATAATAACAATATTTAGGTTAATTATTTTAAGATTTTCGTATATTTCTCATCACTTAAACATTAAATGACAAGTGGCAAACTAATTAAACAGGCATGTTTAACAACGTTAGAAAGAAGACATATCAGACATTATGCCTGTAAAAATATGTGTGAGAGTATTTGGAAGCTTTTTTTTCATGCCTACTTTTGTATAAAAAATAAGTAATTTTTGTTTTATGTTTTTGACAACTAATCAGGAAAAACGCGAATAGCCATTTGAAGTTTTTGATACACAAGATGATAGTTCTCTTAATTCCCAATAATATAAAACTAACATTCTACATGTGGAGTATATATTGAAAAAGTTATGACAGTTTTAAAGTAATCCGTTTTTAATTCTTAAAAAACACTTGTTTTAATTTTTTGATTTTAAGCAACCCTACAGAAGGATTTTTTTCACTCATAGGTTCTCATAAATTATTAATAAATTGACATATTTTTCAACTTTCTGCAACAAACTTTAATTTTCGATTTTCGGCGAGCTAGGCTAAGCTTCTGTCCCATAGTGCAGTAGTTTCTTGTTAATTCGTGAAGTTCAGATTTTTAGCCAGCTCCTACTTGCTGTTTAAGTAGGTAGCTGGCCGCCGTCTCTAGCACCCCGGACTAAAAGCATAAACAGCAAATGATTCTGCGGCATATGTAATTATATCACATCAGGACGAATTACAGCAAATATTCGATAATTAATGCTAAACAAAAGATTTTTTCACACAAAGAATTACAAAGTGAAAAAATCTGGCCAACATTTTTTTAAATAGAATACAAGCAATAGTATTGTAATTCACTTATAAATATTCCAGGCCATGGGTGAAATTTGTCAACCGTACCCGCTTCAAAAATGTTTTGCTTCCGATTTGAATAAAATTTGGTGAACATCTAATATAAGTGGACCTCATTAAAACCTGTTAAAGAGGATGGACTAGTATGACTGGTTGTCGAGATATTTAAAAATGGAAATTTTGACCGCATAGGCTTGTATTGAATTATTTATATTGTAAACGTCTATAACTGCTTTAGAAAGTATTTTTCATGAACTTTAAAATAAAAATAATTATTTGGAACAAATATTTTTTTTAACCAAAATTAATGCATTTTAAAAACGTTTTTGAACTTTTTGAAAAATAGCCAGTTTTTATTTTTGTTTTTTAATTTTTAAATAAAAGCTTGTCTTTTTTCCAAAATGATTGCGAGTGTTGAATGTAAGTACTACAAAAATTTTAAGTCGCGAAGTTTATGTTATTCATACAAACTCATTTGTTCCAATATTAATACTTTTATTGTAAATCTCATTAAATATACTTTTTAAAGCAGCCATAGATGTTTACAATTAAGCTACTCTGATAAAAGTCATAAATAATTCAATAAATAAATCAATGAACCCCAATTTCACATGGTTGTCGCCCGATCAAAAAACTCGAAACCAAATTGATCACGTTGTGATTGACAGAAGGCACGCTTCGAGCGTGATGGACGTACGCACTATCCGAGGTGCCAATATGAACTCGGATCATTACCTTGTAGCAGCCAAGGTCCGCACACTCTTAAGCGTTGCGACGAACGCAGAGACGCAGAGAAAGCTAGACGTCGGAAAGCTGCAATCACAACAGACAACGCAATCCTTTTCCACTCGACTCTCACACCTGCTTAGACAAAGCACTCCTCCTCACTATGATATAAGCGCGCAGTGGAATGCTCTATGCGTACGGCTGCCGAAATGGTGCTTGGATTCCAACGACCCTTGAGGAATCAGTGGTATGACTAAGAGTGTCGCGCGGCCACTGCAGAGAAAGACGCTGCGCACAAATCCACCCTGCAGTCAGTAACTACGCGAGCTGCGAAGGAGCGATGCAAAGAAAAAAGAATAGAACCTGTTTTTTTACAAATTAAAGAACGCTCAGGGGAAGTCCCCTATTCGTGCAATGCACAATGTTGATCGTAAGAAAGAATTAGAGGTTTAAGGGAGGAGGAAAGATGGAGTAGCGTCGGTGGATTTTTGTTTAAATTTCCCAATATTAAAAATTTCGGGAAAAACAGACGCAGGCAGATTGTTCCACAAACGTATCGTACGACTGAAGAACGAATTATCTCTGTAATGTGTGGTTCTGTTGAGAACCGAGCGGACTATGAATGGGTGGACTTGGTTTGATGTCCGAGTAGAACAAGAGAATACACGACCTGGTGAGAACCGAGCGGACTATGAATGGGTGGACTTGGTTTGATGTCCGAGTAGAACAAGAGAATACACGACCTGGTGAAATCAGGCCATGTATTTCCCTCGAACACTTACCAGTAGCTGCGGTAGCTCAGTGGTTAGTACGTTGGACTGCGAGCCGAAAGGTCCCCGGTTCAAGCCTGGACTGGGGCTAACAACATCTTATCATAGAAACATTTTTCTATACCGCGCTACCTCTCGGCAGTAAATGGCAAACCTACGAGAGTAAAACATTGCCTATGAAAAGCTCTCAACCGCCGTTCGGATTCGGCAATAAACTGTAGGTCCCACCACTTTGAGTACAAATATAACACGCACAGCTCAAAATGGTGAGAGAGCTCGGCCGAAGTTCTTATAGAACTGTAGAGCCAAACTAATAATAATAATACTTACCATTGTAATACCTATGAAACAGGCTTACACACCCTACGGTCCTTCGGTGCTCAAGAGAACCAATAGAGGATGAAATATTTTCATCTCCTATTAAATATATTGCACGTTGTTGGATTCGATCCAGGAACTCCAAAGAAGATGTTGAAGATCTTGCCCATATGTGCGAATTTTATTCCATCTTAGACCTAATATAGGTGGTGTAGACAATGCGCAGGACAGCGGGAGTGAAGTATGTCTTACATCGTTTCAAAAAACCGAGGCACTTGGCCGCTTCTTTCGACACATCAAATATGTGATCATTCCAACGGAGGTCACATTGAATTGATATGCCCAGCAAGTCAAGAGCAGCTGACTGCGCAATATCCACAGAGTTCATATTGACGGAAGGGAGGAGTGAATCGATTCTTTTGTGAGATAACAGACAACAAGACCCCACTCAGAGATTCTTTTAAGATCATTATTAAGTGTGTCATTCATTGAGCGCCTTTTACTCTCAATCTCCAAAGAGTTTGGACACTTGTTGCACGAATATGAAATTAAATGTTACTGTCATCTGCAAAGGAATGGATTGGGTCCTGGATCGATGACAGAAGGTCATTGATAAAAACCGGGGATAGGACGGAATCCTGCGGGACTGCATAATTGATGAAATGTTGTTCCGAAAGAACACCATCCATCGCAACTCGTATTGAACGACCCTGGAGAAAACTCGATATCCATCGAGTAAAAGATTCACCGACACCATATACAATTAGTTTTGAAACGAGGGCTTTATGCCACACTCGATCAAAAGCGTTGTAAATATCAAAAGCAACAACCTTACTCTACCCGAAAAGGTAAATACAATTATTCCACTTTTCGGAGAGGGCCGCCATCAAGTCACCGGAGAATCTGGTCCTACGGAAACCATATTGCCGGTCACTAAGTAATTCGTTTCGCTCCAGATAGTTCAGAAGGTGGGAGTTTATTACGCATTCCATTACCTTGGATAGCGCAGAGCATATTGCAATGGGTCGGTAATTAGCAGGTTTAGCTCGCCTCGCCCCTTTTCGGAACTGGCTGGACATTGGCAACCTTCCAGGATGATGGAAAAATTTCTGACGTGTGGGCGATGTTGGAAAGGTCAGCGTAGACGCACACTTCTTCAACACATGGGCAGATATGCCATCTGGCCCGAAGGCTTTGTTAGTATTGAGATCTGCTAAAACCTTTTTAACTACACGAGTTCGAAAATGTATCTCCGGCATTGCGGAAAAAACATATTCAATGACGGGAGTGGTTGATTGCTAACTGGGAGCGTTGAATTATTTGCAAATAATTCTGCCAAGAGATTAGCTTTATCAACCGGGTCAGTGAAGGTCTGGCCATTCATAACAACACTAAGAAAACAAGATGTTTATGAAAGTCTTGCTACAACTATCCTTTTAAATTTACGCCTTGTAGCAAATATTTAAACATCCGATAAGTTTCAATAAAGTTGCAGCAAAACTATTAATATATTTTAAATATGACGTATATGCAGGTAGTTACGAGATGTTTGCCACAAAAGCAATGAAAATTGAGATATTTACAGTTGACTGATAGCAAACATCATGAGTTCTTCGACATTTGCAGGAAAACTGTTCTTATTTTGACATTTGACTACTATAATATAGGAAAATGGCGTACTTTTTCTTTACGCTCGATTATCCACAACAATTAAGTAAATCAAATGGTGTAAAAAAGTGACAACTCAAATATTACATTTTAATGGTAAAAGTGAAAATAAAATATCCTGTGACTTAAATTATCAACACGTGATGAAAAATATTTCTTTTCAGAGTTTACTTTGATGGTGGCATCGCCGGTCGGACTTGGTTCTTCTGCGAAGAAAATCAAGTCGTTGTAAAATTTTACCTTCGAAAGATTTATAAAGACGATGGCGATGTATAACCAGGATACTGTTTTAATTCTAGAATAAATAAAAATACATTTGATTAATTTTATTTTAATTCAATAAAAATTATTCCGCGAATTCTAATGGAGAGCCTTTTCCAAATATTCCACAACTATTTTCCTATTTGTAAGATGTTTAATTGATGGTTGCTATAAATAATCGTAAATGTGAAAGATGATTGCCAGCAGTATATATCGTATTTCTCAGATGTTTGTCTCAAAGCCGATTTGTAAATAACTTGATATTTAGGGCTGTGATATTTCTGGGAACCATCTTTGTTTTCTTAGTGAAGGGTTGGAGTAGCGATTGCTAGCCTGTATGCGAAGTCTTTCAGTATCAGCATTCTTATTAGGACGCCAATTATAAAAGGCTTTCTCTTCCCAATATGCCATTGCACTTAATATTAACTTACGAATGCTTTGAAATCAATCATTACTTTCAAATCGTAGAGTTGAGGTTAACGTTTGAAACACCTTTAACAAAAATTTAAGAATCACAGCTTTTTCAATAAAAACTGGTAGCTTAACCTTAACTTAACAATTCCCATATTTTCAAATCAATATTAACACTAATTCTTAAATTGATTTCAACGTTTACTTCAAATAAAACCTTATTTTCAACTCGATATCAAATTAACCTACATTTAGTTTTTTTCTTTTAAATATTGGCTTAATCCTGCAAAATAAGTAAAAAAAGAGGTTCCTCATATAGGACAAGAAAAGGGCATTTTCAATTAATTATCCCGTTATATGTCATCCAGCCAATATCGTAGACTTCAAGCCCGAGCTTCAAGACAACTTCAGAAAATCCGTGCCAGCATCCAAAATGTGGTAGACTTGTTTTTTTAAGATTGAATGTTTCAAGCTCTCGAATATAATTCTGGAGCCAAGGTTTGTTGGGTATATTGTTTTAAATATTCACAGAAGTCCAAATACTAATAGATTTCGGTAAGCTATTAAATTTCGACGCGCGTTGTTATGTTATATTTTTTGTCAGGGTTTCTATTGCAATCATAGAAAACATACTGTTTTTAGCGTCACTACATTTTTGCTCCTAATTTTCACTGCCCTTTTTGGTAATGTTATTATCAAATCATTTTCAAATTCAGAGTAAGCGCTAAAAATAGCACTTATTTTATATTTGAAACTGATTTGAAAAACACACTAGACCTTAAAGGCAATTATGATTATTTTTTCAAACGCTTACCCTGTGCCATATTGGGTTTCGACCTGACTGCAATCCTGCAAGTCTCATTAAACCAAGAGTGGTTCTTGGGTTTAAGGGTAATCTTTTCAGAAGGTATTGTTACGAAAATTCAGTCTACGCAAAGTTCTACAAGTTCGTATCTCTGGATTGTGTACAAAATAAAAACACTCTTATATTTGGTTTAAATTATAACAATTAACTTTATTAATTGACTTTAATAAACAACTTTACTAATAACAAATTCTAACAACTGCTGCATGTCCACAATTTAACTTGACATATATCACACGAGATGCACTCGACCACTTTACAATCACTACTGAAGTGCTGTGCCTCAGATGCGTCGGCCTTATATACTGCATGCATCAATCGACACGTTTCGACAAGCTTCGACTTGTTTCGAGAACCTTCTACTCGTTTCGTGAATGACGCTGAATGATCTTCCAGCTCTTTCTAACACATTGCTCAGTGCGCTGAATTGTCTTGCGTCTCATTTATTATTGTTGAATGCTTGCACTATGGGGCAAATTACATCTTTTCGTAACACTGCCCTCCACCTAAATCTGTTCGTCCCGAACAGAAGTTAATCCTCTCTCTCTTTGTATTGCGCAACCTATCTCTATGTACGACTTTCATTTTTCGTCTGACGCCTGTAGTATTCCGAATCCGATACACAATGTCATTAATTCTTTTAATTATCCTATACGGTCCTTCCTGGTGTGTTTGTAATTTTGGATTAAACAATTTCACTCGTGGCTGGCTACAAAACATAACCATATCTTCGTTCTTAAATCCCTCAGAGTTTGCTCTCAAGTCGTATCTGGACTTTATCTTACTACTTGGAATTTGTATCCTCTGGCTTAAGGACTGATGCAACTCGTCTCGATTTTCACTTTTCTTCTTACATAAAACACTTTTTGGAATCGGCTTTTGCTCATCCATTGCAGTACGTTCGCAATGTGCTCCTACGTTGTATTGATTTATCTTACCGCAACTTCTGACGGGTTTTCTTTTTGCGGATACACATTGCTTACATCTGTGAATCCAATAGGCGACTGACTTCTGATATCCGACCCTATAGAAACGTTTTCTGACTTCTTCAACCGTTTTATTAATGCTCAAGTGACATCCATTGGATCCACAATGGCATTCCAGTACTATCTCCTTTATTTTTGATTTGGGAACAACAATTAAATTTCGTGCAAATCTGCCATTTTCAGTTTCCCAAACACGGTACAAACAACCATTTTGTAGCTTCAGGCTTTGCCACTGCGTCCAATAAGCCCTGCTTATTGGACTGTTAGATGCTAACTCTTTCCATAATGGCTTTCTTTGTTGTTCCTTGAACGTCCTAATTTTTGCGATGTCGGGGTCCTTCTTTTGATCATTTCGTATTTGCTCTAGAGTCCATTGATCATCTGCCATGACATGTAACGAACGAATGTGAATTATGTTCGTCTTTTCTTCTTCCGTAGAGCATTCTCTGGATTCCATTCTACACACTCGTGCCGACACAGTGGCCGTATTGCCATGATGTTCCCTGGCGTTATTTTGACCATCCTCAGGTCTCTTTTCTGGTCGGTATACCTAGGTGCTTGCACAATAACACATTCACGTTTTTCAAGACAGTCGCGCGCCATATGCCCATATTTTTTTACAGTTGTAGCAATTACCTTTCAATTGGCAGCGGATTTAACGCTGGCTTTGGACGCTCCTCCCTCCTCATCAAGTACACGTGTCCCGTCGTTTATCGGCACAATGTAGTCGCTATTTCCTGCGTAAGCGCTGTGGTGACCGTTTAGAAATCACACACTGAATCGGAATACGCCAAATGTGCAAGTCTCTCAACATCCGCAGCATATTCCTGCAACGATTCGCAATTATTTTGCCTTCGGAACTTCAGCTGTATTCTGTAAATGGATGTCATGTGGTCACTGCCATATTTTCGTTGCAATGCACCCATGACCGCTGAATAACTGTTTATTTCACTTTTTGGAACCGTCTGCAATACTTCGGCTGCGCCTCCTTTTAGCGCTACGATAAGTGCGGCTACGCTTTCCTCATTGTTCCATCGATTACTTACAGCCGTGGTCTCAAATTGCAGCTTGAAAATGTTGAACGCTGTAGTTCCATCATACATCGGCGATTTCAACCTCGTACCACTGGCAACATGCAGTGATTGTATTAGAAAGTGAGTGTATTAGAAACTTCCAGAAGCTGCTTCGAATGTTTCTGCTCTATTTTATTGGAATTATCATGAAGTTCTGCTTTAAATTGGTTAGAATTTTCTAGTAATTCGTGTTTTATGTCTAATTTGAGCTGATTGGCATTTTCTTGAAGCTGTTGTTGTAGCTCCGAGCAACTGGCTCATATGAAAACTTTGAGACTGTACTTTTTGCTCAGTATCCAGATTTTGCGACGATGGTGCTACAGCTTCTACTTCAAACTCATGCTCCGCGAGATCAATGCCTTGGACATCCAATTCCTCCATTAGACGCTTCTGTAGCTCTACTTTCGTACTAGTAGTTGGAAGATCTCGACTCGCCAGCTCCTTCTTTAGCTGGTCGACTTTAAGTTGTTCCAATTTAACCATTTTGCATCACAATCCCACTTCGGACACCAATGTTACGAAAATTCAGTCTACGGAAAACTGTTCTACAAGTTCGTATCTCTGGATTGTGTACAAAATAAAAACACTCTTATGTTTGGTTTAAATTATAGCAATTAACTTTATTAATTCACTTTAATAAACAACTTTACTAATAACAAATTCTAACAACTGCTGCATGTCCAAAATTTAACTTGACATTTACCACACGAGATGCACTCGACCACTTTACAATCACTACTGAAGTGCTGTGCCTCAGATGCGTCGGCCTTATATACTGTATCCATCAGTTCGACACGTTTCGACAAGCTTCGACTTGTTTCGAGAACCTTCTACTCGTTTCGTGAATGACGCATGCTATTGGCATCTCATGTGTCTTAATGCACTGATCTTCCATCTCCTTCTCGCACAATGCTCAGTACGCTGAATGATCTTCCATCTCTTTCTAACACATTGCTCAGTGCGCTGAATTGTATTGCGTCGCATTTATTATTGTTGAATGCTTGCACTATGGGGAAAATTAAATTTTTTCGTAACAGTATGAAGGACCGCATACCCAATAAAAATATATTTTGTACCATTAAGGCCGCGACATTTATGTCTCTATCTGCGAAACACAATTTCCAATTAAAGTTGTGAAAAAAAATCATTCAACGCATCCCAATTTTCTTTTTCGTAAGGCCATACAGTCCTCCTCGGGGCTTTAATCGAAGAGGCGCGTAAACTAGAATACGAAAACGCAGCGGAAACAATACAGTGGTCGAAATTTCCAATAGGTGCAAGGACTTTTACATCATATTTTACATAATGCAAAGTCAGAAAAAGGTCTAAGACTTTTTGGCTCTGCCCACCGCCGACGCGTGGAAGGTACGTCGGCGGTGGGCCGACGTACCTTCCACGTACCTTCCTCCTGTGTTGATTGACCCGAGTGGCTCAACCAAGTGGCGTTGTGCACATTAAAATCGCCAGCAACAACAATTTCACTGCTTGGAAACTATCTAGATTCTGACTCCTATAAATAAAACACAAGTGCATGATGTGTGACTAGATTTTGAATTTAATCCACATAGAATTAAATTCATTATCCGAAACACTATGTGGCTGAAGGTCTGGTACGCAACGTCACTTCGAATAAAAAGTGCGAGAACCCATATAGCAGTAGGTGGTACACAGGTACTTGAAAATCCAGTGGATCTGCACCCTCACTAACCTGGGTCTCACCTAAAGCCATTATATGTGGCCTATAGACAGACACATGCGCATAAACAGAGAAAAAATGTGCCCTCAGTCCACGAACGTTGCAAAAATCTATATGGAAGTTTTGCGACATTTTCGCTACTGGGTAAATTTAAAACAAACAAACATACTAATAGCGGGCTCAGTTGAGACAGACAAGTGAGAGCGTAAACTAAACAGTGGTGAGTGTCAGGCCTTCACCACTGTCTTCGTAACGCACTCTTGCAGTTTTAGACTCGCACGCTGGTAGCGTGGAGTAGGATGGGGAAGGGACAGAGAACGAAAAACAAATGAACAATTGCAGCATAGGGCCCGATGTGTTGACAATTGCAAAAAAACGAAGCGGCGACTGCAGCAGGCAGTGCTGGTAGAGCAAAAACCGGTTATTGTTGGTAATTTCGCAGCATGCGTTATTGTTCTATGTTGACATTTTTGTGGTTTTGTTTATTGTAAGTTTTTAATCGTTAATTATTATTATTTTAATTATTTAAAAAATGCATTATTTAAAAATGCAGCGAACGACACTTAAAACGACACATTTCACGGCACTTGACAATTTTTAAAATTTGAGGCAACGGACGACAAATTAAAGTAACAGGATGGAGCGACACGTCCGTCTCCCATCATTGCGCAGACACTTCTAAAAACAGAAAAGCAGAAAGACGTGAGTGTGAGGAGATTGAGATGCATGGGGACAGGAATGAGGATCAAGAATTCTTCGAGGAAATAAGACGCCTATCCGGAGCACAGTGCGATATTTTCAATATCTAGGGGGACAAAATGCAAAAAATAAAGTATTTTCAATTTAATTTTTTTTCGCATATTTAGTAGAAAAATGTCCCATTAAGCCGAAAATGAACATGAAATAAAATTAAAAAATATGGTTTCTACGAAAACGTCAAACAAACAAACTTGATAATTTGTCCAAGCGTAAAATTGTTTGAATAAACCAATTATTCGGGTCTTAAGATCACATGCTCCATGCTTTACAAGAAAAAGTGTTTTTTTATTTTTGAGAATGCAAAATTTTTAAGCCATTAAATAAGTTTAATATGTTGTATAAGCATTTTTATGTAAATGATTTAGTTTGGGCTAAAATCATAATTTAATATACGAGTATTTAAATTGTAATATTTGAAATTCAAAGAGGTATTAGTCAGTTGTTCCTTTCAGATCACATTTAGTATAAAGTTTGGTCAAAACCCTTCTCACAACAACTTAAATATGTGCGCACTTGCGAAATATCGCGATATTAAAAAATGACTTTTAAAATAAAAAATCGAAATCTGTTTCATATGAGACATTATTTCTTATATGTACCCAAAAATATATCTCATTTTATTCAAAGTTTATAAAAAGTGTAGTCATATCGGATGGTGTCCTGCTGATTTTTCTTTTTTTGTTGTCTTGTCTATTATTTTCAGCAGGGAAGGACATGCAGTTTTGTATGAATAGAATTTTTACGGAGATTTTTCACCGCTCCGGTGGAAGGAATAATGAAATTCTTTTGATGCAGCTCTAATAAATATATTATACAAGTTTAACTCATATTTTGAATTTAAAAGATAATGTTTTTTTACTTTCAAAAATGCATTCAAAATAAAAAAAACTTTTTTTTTGTGGAATGCATATCTTTTATTTAGCACGATTTGCATTTAACAATTATAATGCAAAAATTCTGAGACAACTACAGGTGGAAATACATATCTTGAAATTCATATTATTGGAATTCAATTTTTTTTTACTACATACATACTACACATTAAAAATATTCGAAAAAAATCGTAACAATTTAAATAATTCGCTTTTTTTTAATCATATCTCAGGAACCCAGATAATTATTTTGAAAATTGATACAACACTTGATATGTGGACTTCAATACATATTTTAGATTTAATAAATGTTTAGTTGATTTTGCATCTAACGCCTACTGAGCAAGAGTATTCCTAAAAATACTAACGCCTAAATTCTGAAAATATATCATTTTTATTTCAGATGTAGAAAATTTCTTGCCAAATAATAAATATTTAGTTGACTTTGCATCTGAGAATATATCATTGTACCATAGACCAGGAAATGATTCAGGAATCCAGGAAAATACCCTAGAAAAACAGATCGACACCTACCACCTATTAGTCGACTATCCGATAAGGACACTCCGATAAGGAAACGATTATACGCCGCAATGTCTCAGTTCGGTATACCTGCGAAACTTATAAGGCTTTGCAGGATGACCCTGAGCAACACACATTGCTCAGTGAGATTGGAAAAGACCTCTCCGAGCCATTTTATACCGAACGAGGTTTCAGATAGGGTGACTCCCTATCATGCGACTTTTTTAACTTATTGACGGAGAAAATAGTTCGAGCTGCCGAACTCCGTCAAAGCGTCACTATCCGTAACAAAAGTGTCATGCTGCTCGCATATGCCGACGATATTGATATCATTGGCAGGAGCACACGATAAGCATTCTTCAGATTGGAGAAAGAGTCGCGTAGAATGGGTCTAGCGGTGAACGAGGACAAGACAAATTTCCTTCTGTCAACAAGACATAGTGAAGGACTTCGTCTATTTGGGATCCAGCATCAACAGCAACAACGACGTCAGCCTGGAGATCAAACGTAGAATAACAGGTGCTACTTTAGGCTCAGTAGGCAATTGAGAAGTAGAGCCCTCTGTCGCCGGATAAAAATGGATGAAAACACGCCAGCCAAGAAAGTACTTGAATCGAAACTCGAAGGTGGACAGCGTAGAAGAGGGCGTCCAAATCTGCGTTGGAAAGACCAAGTTGAGGACTACCTGGCAACGCTTACGAAATTCCGATATGAAATTCAAATACTCAACTTTTATTAAAGGTTATTCATGTCAATAACTTTACGAGATACGCACATACGAAATGTGTGCCCCTAGTATATTTATATCTGTCTTAACATATTTCTGTTTCATTTATTTATTATATCAATTTTATAAGGAAATAAAACCTTAGTTAATACGGTGTATCTCACAAAAGATACAATGTAAATCGGGCATTATTTATAAAATAAAAAATTTTAAGTTTCAACGCAACTCGTCTGGCAACACCGCTTACTTCTTGCATACATACACTAAGAAAACAAAGATGATTACCAGAAATATCACAGCCCTAAATATCAAGATATTTACAAATTATTTAGATCGTCTTTGAATAATAATAAATATTGCTGGCAACCATCTTTCAAATTTATGATTATTTATAGCAACCATCAAATAAACATCTTACAAATATGAAGATAGTTGAGGAATATTTGGAAAAGGTACTCCATTAGAATTCGCGGAGTAATTTTTATTGAATTCAAATAAAATGAATATTTATTCTAGAATTAAAACAGTATCCTGTTAATACATCGCCATCGTCTTTATAAATCTTTAAAGGTAAAATTGTACAATGACATGAGACTTCGCGGAAGAACCAAGTCCGTCCGGCGATGCTGTCATCAAAGTAAACTCTGAAAAGAAATAATTTTCCATCACTTGTTGATAATTTCAATCCCAGGAAATTTTATTTTCACTTTTACCATTAAAATGTAATATTTGAGTTGACATTTTTTTTACAACATTTGATTTACTTAATTGTTGTGGATAAATCGAACGTAAGGAAAATGTACGCCAATTTCCTTTTTTATAGTAATCAAATGTCAAAATACCACAAAAGTGTTGATACAAATGTCCAAGAACTCAGTATGTTTGCTATCAGTAAACCGTAAATATCTCAATTTTAATTTGTTGTTGTGGCAAACAGATAGTTACCTGCATATATGTCATATTAAAAAAAGATTAATAGTTTTGCTGCAACTTTATTGAAACTTATGGGATGTTTAAATATTTGCTACAAGTCGTAAATTTAAAAGGATAGTTGCAGCAAGACTTTCATAAACGTCTTGTTTTCTTAGTGTACAAAAAGTGACCACCATGTTTATACAATTTGGCCTTGTACTTTTATGAGTATGTGAGAAAGATAAAATGCGTAATGCTACTCCCTCGTGAGGAGAAAAATAAATGAGTTGAAGATAGCACTCACGAGTAGTGAAGTTTTTACTCTCCGATGATTAACCATTTATGAGTAGACAGGAAGTCGGATATTTTTTTCTCTTACCCACTCATGTCGCGTGTAGTAAAATTAAATGTTTGCTTTCTCACTTATGCAGATTATGCATGAGTGAGGCATTATGAGTATTAATTTATGTGACTTTCCGAACTCTGAAAAAAAGTATTAACCTACGAAAAATACGAAGAAATAATTCGTCTTTAAAATTGCTTACTTTGGACTTTTCTTCAGGGACAAAAAAAAAAAACGTAAACTTTGACCAGTGTTGCCAGATTAGTTGTATATATTTTGAATAATTTTTATAGTTTGAAAGATTTTCAGTAATGCTATCTAACAAAAAAATATAAGAAAAGTACATGTTACTGAAGAAAAAATAATGTTACGGAGATTTGCGTATAAGTCCAATTTTCCAAAAAACTAAAAAAAAAGGAAACAACAAAAAATTGAATTTAAAATTTTATATTTATGAACTCGCGATTCTGGACAACGAATTTTTTTTACACGATTACAAATAAATGGTTCTCCCAAACATAATTTTGCAGGCATTAACATGTATGTTTGGAATTTTATGTAAACATAATATATAATTGCCTGATATATCATTAGTAAACAGGGTTGTCTTGAGACTTGAACAGTGTTATAATGAGCTCTGATTTACATTATGATATCACGGAAACATTTTGATGTTGCCCTTTAAAATGGTATATGTTCTAATGCCCGTAACTTCAACGAGTAGATATCTATTGGTGTTCGTACCGAACAGATATCTCTTACCTATCCGGTGTTTTTACTCCTTAACTATGCGTTGAAGTTACGAAATTTTGCTTACACGATAGATAACTAAGCACCAGTAGATATCTATTCGTTGAAGTTACGGGCATAATAGAAACATAATAATTACTACATCCAAACAAAATAAATATTTGAACCGAAACATAAATATGTTTAAAATATAACATGTTTTGGAACGACGAGAGAAACATATCAGTTGTTTCAGTTCAAAAAGTAGTATATTTGCATAAAAATATATCTAAATATTTTTGGAAAAGAATCCTGAAAATAAAATACAAATAAAATATTGTTTTTTTTCAATAATTTTTATTAAAAAATCATTAATTAATAATATTTGAATTCATATACAAATTTTTAAATGCATAAATAAATAATTGAATTAAAACTGAAAGTACAAGTCTCAGTACAGGAATTCGCGGAGCCTGTTGTAAAAAAACCATGCCGATTTCTGTTTGAAAATAGAAGCACTGATTTTTCAGTTGTGGTTTTTTTGATGAAATATCCGTGTCGGCTTTTCACAATATTTTTAGAAAAACATTCAGGAACAATTAAATTATATAATGCACTATTAAATGATATTATCTGTTACTATTTGTACTTTTTGTACCACAATTTGTATATTTTTTAAATTTACAAAAGACATCGTATTACCGATACGAATACGTTTTCTCAACAAACATCAAAAGATGCGTATGCAGAAAATGGCGGTCACCGAGTGTCAACTTCGTATAGAAGAAGAATATTGCAAGAATACTTTTATTTACGTCTAATTTCATTTTTTTATTTCTTTTCAAACATCAGTATGTTTAAAAGAACCAATACATACTTCAAACGATGACAAAAGAGACTTAGATTGAAAATTCTGCTCAACGAATGCAAACTTCGTATACATGAAGAATGTTGGAAGAATACATTTTTTTAAATCCAATTTCTTTTTTTGTTTGATTTTAAACATCAATATTTTGAAACGATGGCAAAAGATGGCGTAGATAGAAAATGCTGCGCAACGTTGCCAACTTCGTCTGTCGATAACTAATCGAATGAAGACGAGCGCTGCGAACATAAGTTATAATTAGATTTACATAGCATTTTCTGGTTATTTTGAAACATAGTTCTAACCAAGTAAACTGCCAAGAAATAGTATATTCAAATGCAATTCAAATTTTATGTTTAAATTATAACATATTTATGATAAGTTTGACAGATTCTGCTGGGGAATATATAAAATGTTTACACATAGTAATATGTTATTACCATCTGAACAATAATTTCATTACACTTCATTCGTAATACATGTATGGTGATTTCGTATTATTTAATAATTACATTCAAACAAATCTTTTCTATCCGTGTACTTTAACCAGATCAAAAATACCTCCTTGGTTCCTTGCAGAACCACTGGGCACACGGACTTCAAAATTGAAAAAGTGCATTTTGTACATAAGAATTTTTAAAGCAATAGTCAAGAAATTTTATTATGAAAAATCGTGGAAAATATAAAAAAAAGTTTAAAAGTATGAATATTTGTGGTTTGTTTGTTCATTTTTTTGAAAGTACGCTATTTTAAAAAAAATATTTTTCTTGAGGTTGGTTGTCCTTACTTGATATACAGCCAGCAAATGGAGTTTGTTTCAAACGGGAATCGGCGCAAATGGTGGCGCTTGGATCAATAAACATTTTAAAAGTCGAAGCGGGAAGATTAAATAAAATTCGTTGAAGAAAGTTTTGATTACCATCCGTTGGTTCCTGGCCAGTGGGCATTTAAGGATTAAAAACGGTTTTCAGAGTATGATCTATGTGTTAATAATAGTTTATTAAAGTCCCATACAAATATTTTGATTTCATGATAAAATGTACATTCTATGTATAAATATGTAAAGTAAAGTCTTCAAAAATGAAAACAAAAATTCATGTTCAAGTCTATAACTTTAAAACTAAACAAGATATTTTCTCAAGTATGCTAATTTTCTTTAGAGTTGCGTTTTTTTCATAATTTAGCCAAGCGATTGAACTCAATTGCGAAAAAACGCTTTTGCTGAACCTAATTCTTTTACTATTTCAAAACAGATGGCTCCACTAGGTTCCTAAACAGCAAATATTTTATATGTAACCAGGGATCGCAGACAAAATAATATTTGGTACGTAAAATTTTAATTTTGCATAAAAAAGTAAAAAACGACAAAATATAAACGTACACTAAGAAAACAAGATGTTTATGAAAGTCTTGCTGCAACTATCCTTTTAAAATTACGCCTTGTAGCAAATATTTAAACATCCGATAAGTTTCAATAAAGTTGCAGCAAAACTATTAATATATATTTAAATATGACATATATGCAGGTAGTTACGAGATGTTTGCCACAACAGCAATAAAAATTGAGATATTTACAGTTGACTGATAGCAAACATCCTGAGTTCTTCGACATTTGCAGGAAAACTGTTCTTATTTTGACATTTAACTACTATAATAAAGGAAAATGGCGTACTTTTTCTTTACGCTCGATTATCCACAACAATTAAGTAAATCAAATGGTTTAACAAAAGTGACATCTCAAATATTACATTTTAATGGTAAAAGTGAAAATTAAATATCCTGTGACTTAAATTATCATCACGTGATGAAAAATATTTCTTTTCAGAGTTTACTTTGATGGTGGCATCGCCGGTCGGACTTGGTTCTTCTGCGAAGAAAATCAAGTCGTTGTAAAATTTTACCTTCGAAAGATTTATAAAGACGATGGCGATGTATAACCAGGATACTGTTTTAATTCTAGAATAAATAAAAATACATTTGATTAATTTTATTTTAATTCAATAAAAATTATTCCGCGAATTCTAATGGAGTGCCTTATCCAAATATTCCACAAATATTTTCCTTTTTGTAAAATGTTTAATTGATGGTTGCTATAAATAATCGTAAATGTGAAAGATGGTTGCCAGCAATATATATCGTATTTGTCAGATGTTTGAAAGATGTTTGTCTCAAAGCCGATCTAAATAATTTGTAAATAACTTGATATTTAGGGCTGTGATATTTCTGGTAACCATCTTTGTTTTCTTAGTGTGGTAATGGTTACAATTTTTTGAGGGTACCATTTTGAGGCGTCAAATGGCGACCGCACATTCACGGCGGATCCAAGCAATCGGCTTCGACGTCAACGCCGTCGAACCAAACACGGCGCAGAGCATCGAATTAACACCAACGAGCTAAAGCTCACCAGTGAGCTTGGCTACAAAGTGTCACTCATACACTCTCACTGGTGAGAGAATTAGCAGACACCAACGGCCAGAACATACAATTGTGTCACCAACACAGGCGCACCAGTGACCGATGAGGCAAAGTGTTACGAATACACATTCACTGGTGAGCGCATTATCGATACACAGACGTAGCAAAGCTACAGAAACGTGGGCAACAATCCACCAACGGTTGGGCAACAAAGCACCAACGATTCACCAACCAATGGCCTATAAAAGTCATTGCACGAGGGAAATCTCGCTCTCTCTGTTCCTGACTTCGTGACTGAATAGCTGCATCGTTACCCTGAGTGTGTTTTTAATTAAACCGTAGCGGGGGACACGTGGACCAAACGTGACTTAACTGACTAGAGTTTCCGTCCTGGTTATGGACCCAGGACATATCAAACAGTTCCTGAAAACACATCGCATCGAGTAAGTCTGGTTGAAACACATATTTCGGCGAGAACGAGCGAGGAGCGTCGAGTGCATCAGGCAGGATGATGCCTCATAATATATAGCATGAATTAAATAAAGATATATAGTGAAATTATAACCACTTTGCGTACGGCGTATTTATTTGGTGCTGAGGGTTTCCCTTGCAAATATAAATTTTTGTAATGCACGGACTTCTGGAGCCCGCTAAGCTATCCCAGCTCTGAATCCGGAAACCGGACCGTTACATGGCGCCCGAGCAGGGACCCTCAGTGCAACGCAAAAATCAAATAAATGCACGCCAAATAAACGCCGCATCGATGGACACAACAGTAAGCAGAACAACGTTGGCAGCATAAAATAAGTAAAGCAAACGGACGCCGCATAAACAAATAAAAGCAACGATCGCCACATTAAACAAATAAAGCTACGAACGCCGCATAAACAAACAAAACCAACGATCGCCTTAACAAGTAAAACAACGAATATTAAACACAAGCCACGGTTGATAGAAAAATAAACTATTGAAAAAAAAAAGAAACAGTGCGCCAGATAGAACTGTGAAAATGAACAAAGAAATCCCCTGAGATATGTGAACTTAGAAAAAAAAAACCAATGAGAAAAGTGAAAAGAAGCCCCTAGAAAGTGAACAAAAAAAACAAAAAAAAATATTGGACAAAGATATCCCCTGAGAAAAGTGAACTGAGAAAAAAAAAAAAAAACCCAATGAGAAAAGTGATAAAAATAATAAAGAAAATAATCCCCTGAGAAATATTGAAAACCGCAGTCAATATTGAAAAAAAAAACACAGTGAACAATACAAGAGTGACATAAACTTTAATAAGAAACGCGCAGTGAAAAAAAAAAAGAATTTACAAATATAAACCACCATGGTCAAGGTGACATGGACGTACGGTCTCCGGAAGGAGGACCTTACAACTTACGCCGCAGAATTCGGCTTTAATGGCACCGGCACTGTCGAGGAGGTGCGCAAAAATTTCGTGGCCTTTATAAATGAAGGCAAACATAGCAGCGAAGAGGTGGAGCGGCTGGAGAAGTTGGAGCGGCTGGAGAAGTTGGAGCTGAGGCACAGCAAGAGCGTCTCACCGTTACCGATTGCGGGGGCCAGCAGTTTCCAGGAGTTGCTAACTCTACCACCCGCTGGACTCAGTACGACCGAAGGAACGCTACTTCCGGGTGAGTCAAAAATTATTTTTACCACTAGTGAGCAGACATGGACACTGCCCACCTTCGTTACCAAGCCGTTAATGTCGGTAGAAACTTCGTCACCCTACACATTTTCGATGGCTGGTACACATCCACCAAAGTTTACAACACAGACAATGGCACAGGCACAATTGGCGCAACAGGCGCAAATTACACAAATCACACAAATGGCACAGCAGCTAAAACAACAGGAACAGCAACAGGCACAACAACAGGCACAGCAGGCGCAGGTGGCGCAGCAGCTGATACAACAGGAGCAGCAACAGGCGCAAAGGGCCCAACAGTTGGTACAACGGGAGCAACTCATACAACAGGCGCAACAGCAATTACAACAGGAACAATCACCGGCGCAAAGGGCGCAACCACAGGTGCAGCAGGCACTACAGTCACCACAAGCGCATATGACGCGACAGGCGCATATGGCTTCATTCGACGCTAACAGGTTCACGGGACCTCAACCGTCGAACAGACAGACTTGGGCACAGACCACAGGTACGGCACCAGTCCACCATCAAGGAGCAGCGGCTCACGCAGGAGAGACAGTAAGATATGAAATTGCAATGGAGCGGATGAGAAAATGGCCAGTGAAGTTTAATGGCAGCAGCGACCCGCTGGTGTTCATCGAGCGCATAGAGGAGCTGACGCAGACCTATGGAGTGGACCGCGATTGGGTCCCACACGGATTGGCGGATCTCTTGCAGGGGAGAACATTGACGTGGTACAGCAACAACTACTCGCCGTGGCGAGTGTGAAGTGAATTTAAGAGAGGGTTTCTACGGTTTTTCCTGCCGCCACGATTTTTGGAGGATCTCGATGACGACATCCACAAACGGACACAACGGCCGCGGGAGACGTTCCGAGATTATGTCATCGGAATGAAGGACATGATGAGGCATGCGCACTACGACGAGCAGACAGAGCTGGATCGAGTTTTTAGAAATTGCCGCCAAGAATATCAGCTATATATTCGGCGTCGAGACTTCTCCACAATGGAAGAGCTAGTAGACCTAGCGGACAAATACGACGTTATTCAGAGGATGGGACACGCGCAGCCACATCACGCAGCACGCCCACGAGAGGTACAAAATCGACGATTGGATGATGTCACCAGGGTGGACATCAACCCAAGGACCGCATGCAGGCGTTGCGGACACGACGGACACCTGCGGGCGGACTGCCGTAATGAAGCGATTGTATTTTGTTGGGAGTGCGGACGCAGGGGCGTTCGCACTGTCGAATGTTGTCAACGACGTTAGGGAACTACCGGGGGAACCGCCAGTAGCTTCGGGGTTGGCGGCCCCGAAGTAGCGCTGAAACAGGAGGCGACTCGTATTGTGGCAACAATCGCCATTGACAACGAGTTGACGGTCGCAACGGTCGACACAGGCGCAACACGGAGTTTTGTGAGCGAAGTTTGCGCTCAGATGATTCGTACACCATTTAATTGCAGAAGCACGGACGTCAGGGTGAGCATGGCGGATGGTGCAACTAGGCACGTTAAGGAGGAGATCCTAGTGGTCGGCAGACTCGGGGACAGGGAGTGTCCTTTGACACTGCTGGTGCTACCCACAGTGGTCGACCACATCATCCTCGGGATGGATTTTTTATAGCGGGCACTTCGTCATGCTGATAACGCACCACCATTGAGCCCTGAAGACGCAGGTGGCTTGAACGAAAGCAGTCGCCAGGAACTGCGCGCAATATTGCGCCCAACGACAGCGGCACTGCAGCGATGCATGGTAGATGGGAGCAACCTACCAGCAGAACCGGTGGTAGAGCCATACGAGGTCAAGGCAGGAGTCGACAAAGAGGAGCAGGCATGCAAGCGGTTCCGGTCGGTTCAGACGGACCAGGTTACTCAGGCACCAGGGGCGCCACACACAACGCTAGTGGAACTGAGCGTGACGAGACCAGTCAACAAAGGTGATACGCATCACCTATGCAAATACCCGCCAGGAAGACAAGGCGTGTCCGTCACCGTAGGAGACTATCGCCGTCTGGCAGTCGGGCGTTTCCTAAACGACACGATTCTCAATTTCTGGGTTCAGTGGTCCCTGCGGAATACAGAGGACGCGGTTCCAGGTCGACGGATGCATGTTTACGACACGTTCTTCTACGCCAGCCTATCCCGAGGCGTAGAGAGATGTGTGCAGACGTGGGCGAGACGAGTGGACCCATTCTCGCACGACATTTTGGTGGTGCCTGTGAACGAAACCAATCATTGGTACCTAGCAGTGGTGTGCCTGAATGGCGCGGCACCAACGAAACAGGAGTGGCGAGCAGCACAAGGCGTCGAACCACGCACCACAGGCCCGTGCATCCTGATTATGGATTCACTGGCAACCCGGACCCGTCGCCACGTGTCTGTGAGGTTGCGTGAATTTTTGACGGCAGTTTCACGTAAGGATGGCGACGTAGGCCATGACCCAACAAAAGGCCGCAGATGCGGTAACCGGCGCTCCAAAGTGGGAGGATGTCTGGAGGAGTGCACAGTCGACGGCTGTAGGCACCCAGATAGAGGAGGTTTTGGACGCCGCACCAGAGGTTGCTGAACCAGCGCAACAGCAACACGACGCAGAGGTGCTTGCAAGGACACAACAAGAGGTGGCCAGCGCGACGAGCAGCGCCCCACAACGAACGAGAGACCAGCAGAGCGTCTCACAGCGGACGGCTGTGCCGACGAAGCGTCGAAGCGACGCATCCACGCCGACGACACAACAAGAGGTGGCTGGCGCGACAATCAGCGCCCCACAACGAACGAGAGACCAGCAGAGCGTTTCACAGCGGACGGCTGTGCCGACGAAGCGTCGAAGCGACGCATTCACGCCGACGACACAACAAGAGGTGGCTGGCGCGACGAGCAGCGCCCCACAACGAACGAGAGACCAGCAGAGCGTCTCACAGCGGACGGCTGTGCCGACGAAGCGTCGAAGCGACGCATCCACGCCGACGACACAACAAGAGGTGGCCAGCGCGACGAGCAGCGCCCCACAACGAACGAGAGACCAGCAGAGCGTTTCACAGCGGACGGCTGTGCCGACGAAGCGTCGAAGCGACGCATCCACGCCGACGACACAACAAGAGGTGGCTGGCGCGACAATCAGCGCCCCACAACGAACGAGAGACCAGCAGAGCGTCTCACAGCGGACGGCTGTAACGACCGCGCCATACGAGGAAGCGGAACCAGGGGCACTACAGGTGGATATAACCACACCACGACGGTCATCATCGACGGTTACATCCCCACCGAAGACAACGACCAAACCGTGGTGTACAGCGGCTGCGCGAAAGGCATATGGGCCTACCAACCACAGTAGTAGCAGCCGTAGCAGCAGCAGTAGTAGCAGCGGTAACAGCAGCAGTAGCAGTGGCAGCACTGGCCGTGACGAGGCAAGAAGCAGTAATACCAGACCCAGCATTTCACAGCCGGATGCGAGCGAGGACCGCCCATCCGATGGTACGACTGATCGAGCGGCAGGTGACGAGGTACCACCAGAAGTATTGGCAGTAGTTAGGGCCGTGAGTCAAAACCGGCGATACCACAAGCCAATGTCCACCATCCGTCGGATAAAAGGACGTCGATACCACATCAGGATCAATGGCTCGGGAGGGGCGACCGTCATTGAACTGAGGTAGGCTACCTTCTTTCTCAACCGAAGTAAAGGGGGGGTTTGACGGTACCATTTTGAGGCGTCAAATGGCGACCGCACATTCACGGCGGATCCAAGCAATCGGCTTCGACGTCAACGCCGTCGAACCAAACACGGCGCAGAGCATCGAATTAACACCAACGAGCTAAAGCTCACCAGTGAGCTTGGCTACAAAGTGTCACTCATACACTCTCACTGGTGAGAGAATTAGCAGACACCAACGGCCAGAACATACAATTGTGTCACCAACACAGGCGCACCAGTGACCGATGAGGCAAAGTGTTACGAATACACATTCACTGGTGAGCGCATCACCGATACACAGACGTAGCAAAGCTACAGAATCGTGGGCAACAATCCACCAACGGTTGGGCAACAAAGCACCAACGCTTCACCAACCAATGGCCTATAAAAGTCATTGCACGAGGGAAATCTCGCTCTCTCTGTTCCTGACTTCGTGACTGAATAGCTGCATCGTTACCCTGGGTGTGTTTTTAATTAAACCGTATCGGGGGACTTTGCCAAGCGTGTTACCCTGAGTGTGTTTTTAATTAAACCGTAGCGGGGGACACGTGGACCAAACGTGACTTAACTGACTAGAGTTTCCGTCCTGGTTATGGACCCAGGACATATCAAACAGTTCCTGAAAACACATCGCATCGAGTAAGTCTGGTTGAAACACATATTTCAGCGAGAACGAGCGAGGAGCGTCGAGTGCATCAAGCAGGATGCTGCCTCATAATATATAGCATGAATTAAATAAAGATATATATTGAAATTATAACCACTTTGCGTACGGCGTATTTATTTGGTGCTGAGGGTTTCCCTTGCAAATATAGATTTTTGTAATGCACGGACTTCTGGAGCCCGCTAAGCTATCCCAGCTCTGAACCCGGAAACCGGACCGTTACAACATATGAATAATTTTTATACTACATCTATTTTTTTATGTTTTTATGTCTAACCAATTCCTTTCAAAAAAATTGATTGGGGCGACATCTATGAAATGTAGCAAACACTAGAAAAATTATAAGCTAATTTCACAACCACAAAATTATTAGTTCAAATGAATTGAACCAGCTGCCATGTTTGTTAAATTGTTGTTTTTGCTTTACATATAAAAATTGTACTGAAGTTCAATTTGAACCAGTTCAACTATGAACAAAAATTTAAAAAATCGGATAACTTTAGGATTTTTTACAAATTTAATAAATTTTTCATGAAAAAATTTCAACTTTACTGATTTTTATCTCCATAACCATTAAAGAAACAAACAAAATTTTAAAACTTAAGTTATCTCTTTACAACACTTTTTAAATTTTTAAAATCGGTTGAGTGGTTCCGAAAATACTGAATTTCACCCGATTTAAGAGCGTTTGGGCACACTGTGTGACGTATGTTTTAGCCACAAAATCAGAAAGATCACCTAGACAGACCAGACATTTGGAATATGTAGCTCAATTTACTAATTTACCTGGTAAAACCTATACAGTTGCAGACACATTATCAAGAATACCCGAAATCGATGATATACTTTCTGCAGATATAAATTTTCAAATTCTATTTTAAGAACAAAAATCAGATAACGAACTATATAAATCTAAATATTTTTGGACAAATATGCGTAAGGATGTAAATGAATGTTTAGATTGTCAAAAATAGAAAGTGCACAAATACACTAAATCTCCAGTAACTAAATAGACATACCGTTTGTAGGACCGCTTCCAATCTCAAATGATTATCGGTACATTTTAACAATAGTTGATAGGTATACAATATGGCCTGAAGCCTATCCACTAAGAGATATATTAACTAAAACAGTAGTAAAAACATTTGTAAATAATTTCATTTCACGCTGAGTTTTCACAATTTCATGAAATTTTAAATTTGAAAAATTATATTTGAATTAATTTATTTATGTCAATTAGTTGCCAGATATGACAGAAAATCTATTACAATATCGTTCTAACCGGAAGTTAAATAATTTGTGTTGGTGAAAACGAAAATATTTAACGGAAACTTTATTCTGAAGATACGCTACCTGCCAGTTAACAAACATACAGATAAATTTGAACGTAACCGAACATTGTGAAAACGGTCCATAGAACAGTTAGGCTGTTTCATTTTATCGCTCATATGGGCATTTCTTAAAACTTTAATATCTCGAAGGAAAATTAATGAATTTATTAATTGAATTAGATAATTCTATACGGTAGATCAAAAGTTATAAATGAAATAGTGGGCGTTCCGGACCAGACAAAAACGGAAGTGCATGTGGTTCATATGGAAATGCCAAAAAGTCAGCAAATTTAGCGTACAAATGATTTTTTGAAATATTTTAAGAAATATATGAAATCATGTGCTTTCTATGTATTTTACACTTTGTTCTTAACATTTAAGTTCGCGCATGCCCACATCTAAGGTGGCGGCAGTGGGCGGCGATCCACCGGAGAATACGCAGAGCCTAAGCATGTGGGCAACGAGGCAAAAAAATGTTGCGCTGTACAACTCCAGCGGTCTGTTCGCCCAGCATTAGAAATGCATCGTATGGTACTGTCGGTACGCCAGCGGTGACACCTACGTCCCTACTCGGCGTTACATTATATCGCTGTTAACTGTTAATTGTCGGATGTGGTTTCAGCGACATCGGGGTGAACAGTATATGTTGAATTCGCGGCTGGTGTTATATTATTATTTTATTATTGCTTCGGGGTGATGCACTGCGACCTGAATAGATCTATTGTGCCCCGCTTGATACCATGACTGAAGCCATTCTCAGCTGTGGCATCTCCCTATATGGTGTTATATTATAGACCATAATTTAAAACAGTATTTATCTTTGTTTAATATTGTTTAACGATGATTAAATAAAATATAAAAACATAAAAATATTGTTTAATTTATTTCAATTTGACAATGAAATATAATAAATTACAATTTAATTTTATTTGAAAATGACAATATTTAATGTCACCAGTAACAATTGTATAATTTTTATATTTTGTCAATCAAATTTTCAAAACCGACAATGAAATATCAATAATATAATGGGATCTATTTTGAACATGCCTATTGTTATTTTATTGTCGGATATAACAATATTTTTCTATGCGTGTACAATATATTTTTGTGGGGTATTTTGGAATATAGCTGAGATAATTTTTTTTATTTTTGTTTATGTTCGCTTTGTTCCTAAAGTTTACAGTTATTTTGTAATAAACCACAGAATAATTCCGGACTTTCCGTATGGATATTTGCAGTACGATTTTTTGCTAAAAATAATTTTGTATATGACAATATTAATAATCATTATTACGAAATGAAAAGTGATGTACTAAGGACTGCGTCGAAGAAAATTGTCCGTTACATATCTTCCCATAATGTGCTATTGCAAGATTCAAATTAAAAAAATTTGATCATAGTAGCTCTAAATTAAATGGCAGAAAATAATTTGTGTCAGTTATAGTCAATACAAAATTTATTTAACGCGAAAATGGCAAACGAAGTGGAAGTGTGAGAAAATATAATTAAAAATTTTCAAAAACAACCTAGTTGGTCTTTTAAAAAAATTGCCAAGGAGGTAGGGACTAACCCTAAGACCATTTCTCGCGTTATTAACCGCTTTAACGAAGACCTGAGTATTGATCGGAAGAAAGGTTCTGGTAAAAAAATAGTCCCACATGATCGTGAAAAGTCGAAGAAGGTTGTGAATATTTTAAAGAAAGATCCAAGCATATCCGGAAGGAAATTGGCGAGAAAGGCGGATTGCTCAGAATCTTTCGTGCGCAGGACTAAGAAAGAAGCTGGGCTGAAGACGTACAAGGTCCAAAAAGTTCCGGATAGAAATGCCGTCAAGAATGAAATCGCAAAACAACGAGCTAAAAAGCTGAACCAAGATTTTTTTAAAAAATTCGATTGCTGCATAATGGACGACGAAACTTATGTTTTAGCGGACTTTTCTCAGCTACCTGGGCAGGAATTTTATACAGCCGATTCTCGAGGAAATGTCGCTGAAAAATTCAAATTAACAAAAATTACAAAATTCCCAAAGAAATTCCTTGTTTGGCAGGCAATTTGCAATTTTTTTTTTTTTTTTTTTTTACAAATTAACCAACGCTCAGGGGATGCCCCCTATTCATGCAATGCACAGTGTTGATCGTAAGATGGGAAGATAGGTTAAATGGAGGGTGGAAAGATGGAGTAGTGTCGGTGAATGTTTGTTTTGAACTTGCCAATATCAAAAATGTCGGGAAAAACAGACGCAGGGAGATTGTTCCACAAACGTATCGTGCGACTGAAGAACGAATTCTCTCGGTAATGCGTGGTTCTATTGAGAGCCGAGTGAACTACGAAGGGGTGGGCTTGGTTCGATGCCCGAGTAGAACGAGAGGACACACGACCTGGTGGAATCAGGCCATGTATTTCCCTCGAACACTTACCATTGTAATACCTATAGAACAGGCTTACACACCCTACGGTCCTTCGGTGCTCAAGAGAACCAATAGAGGATGAAATATTTTCATCCCCTATTAAATATATTGCACGCTGTTGGATTCGATCCAGGTACTCCAAAGAAGATTTTGAAGCCCCTGCCCATATGTGCGAATTGTATTCCATCTTAGGCCGAATATAGGTGGTGTAGACAGTGCGCAAGTCAGCAGGAGTGAAGTATGTCTTACACCGTTTTAAAAAACCTAGGCACTTGGCCGCCTCTTTCGACACGTCAAATATGTGATCATTCCAACGGAGATCACATTGAATTGATATGCCCAGAACGTCAAGAGCAGCTGACTCTGCAATATCCACAGCACCCATATTAAGGGGAGGTAGGGTTGAATCCATTCTTTTGTGAGATAACAGACAACATTGGGTCTTGCGTGCATTAAAATCAACTCTATTTGCAAGACCCCACTCGGAGATTGTTTTAAGGTCATTATTGAGTGTGTCATTCATAGTGCGTCTTTTACTCTCAATCTCCAAAGAGGTTGGGCGCTTTTTGAACGAGTATGAATGACAAATGTTGCTATCATCTGCAAAGGAATGGATTGGGTTCTGGGTCAATGACAGAAGATCATAAATACCAGAAATAGGGACGGGGATAGGACGGAACCCTGCGGAACTCCAGAATTGATGAAATGTTGTTCCGAAAGAACACCATCCATCGCAACTCGTATTGAACGACCCTGGAGAAAACTCGATATCCATCGAGTAAAAGATTCACCAACACCATATGCAATTAGTTTTGAAACGAGAGCTTTATGCCACACTCGATCAAAAGCCTTGGAGATATCAAGAGCAACAGCCTTGCTCTCCCCGAAAAGGTGAACACAATTATTCCACTATTCTATAAAAATTCGTTTACTAGATTTCTAGATTTTTTCATTTTTGTAGCGGACAATTTTATTCGACGCAGTACTTATTCAAATTTTCAGATGTTTTTAAAGTTTTTTTTTTTTTTTACTATTTTTGAAAAAAAAAATTATATTTTTTATACTGCAGTTTTACACTTTTGGTACTCAAAGTTTCGGACGAGACAGATTTCAATTAGCTGTCAAAAATATTCTAGAATTACTAAGAAAATGGTTAACGGAGTATAATTCTCTTTTCAGATTTTTAGATTCACAGATTTAAGATTCCAAATCCACCGTCATTTCAAAGATTTGAGCATTTTGATTTTTTCGGTCGTGGTTAACGTTTTTCTGGAAATGCCCATATGACTAATTCAGTATATGAAAGGGAACGACTTCCAGATCCAAGACGGTGAATTTTTTTTCCATAAAGTATGTTTCAACCAAAGGTTATAAAACAGAAAAATCCTATTGAAATTACCAATAGCTCTGTTGAGTTTTCGTACATTGACTAAAGAAGATCTAAAATGTAGTCCTGCTGAATTAGTATACGGACAACATTTAAGAATTCATGGCGAGATTGTTGTTAAAAGTGTTGACAAATATTCCTTCGATGAAACTCTTACTAAACTCAGAGAATACTTTGCCAATGCTCGTAGCAATACACTGTGGTGCATAACTATAGCCGCACCATATTTTTAAGCGATTCTCTGCGTCCAAAAATTATATTTAACAACAAACAAATGTGGTTAAAAGCTCATGCAAAAAAAAACTATTTATTGAAAGAAATTCTCAAATTATCTTTATTTTTGTAACCCTGGTAATTAAAAGTTTGTTTTCATAGTGGTTCAGCGGCCAGAACCGACCCACGGTTGTAAGGGCCATTTAAGTAAGTAAGTAAATAAGTTAAATAGTGGTGCACATAACACAACATAGCACATAACACAACAGATGTGTTCCCGTGGCGTGTGAGCTAGAGCCATAGATCTATTTTATATACAAAACAGCAACAAACAATTAGAACCAGATCAAAAGCTGGTTCAATCCAGTTCAATCCAATGCTACCAAGTTTTATTTTAGAAAATAGTTGGCAATATTTACAAATTTGACGCATCTGAAATAACTTATTATGTTTTCAAATAAAATTGTTTAATTTTCGAGCGAAAATAAGGATGATACGGATTATTGTGGTTCGCCGATAAAGTGCACTCATGGATAATTGGTTTAAGAAGCGTGGCGATTTTATATTTTGTTTCGTCCGGTAGCGAAATGCAATGGAACTGCATAGCGCTGTATTCACACATATATATTCAAATGATTGGCTGAACTGCAGATTAACGTGCAAAGAACAACAAAATATCCTGGCCTTTCCAAATAATAAAAAAAAAATCAAAATCCAGACAAATTCCCATGTTATATTCCATTATTTAATAGGACATTACAAAGAAGTGACCAATTCTTTTTTGAAGATAATTCTGCATGGATATGCATGGCTTTTATGCCAGATACAGTCTGATTTTTGTAGTGTCTGGAAATTATAGAGACGTAGCAGGTTTCCTTCTTCGTCTAATCAGTGACGAAGGAGTTGTTTTTAATCCCTTTTTTTAGCATTGTCTGGTAAATTGAAGTTTCCAAATTTTGAACAAAAATTATTTTTAATTTAATTTCTGTGTAGATGTCTCGGAAATGTCAAAAAGGACAGATGAGCAACAGTGCTAACAAGTTTGTAAAAATAGAACCGTTGGCGTTTCCGTGAAACAGATCTGGGTTTACGGGAACACAGCTGACATGACACATTATTTCAAGTTAGTCTTAATTTATATTATTTTAGTAATGAGTATTTGCCTTCTTGGTTATGAATAAGCTCAAATATTATTTTTGGCATGCTATTAACTAAGCTTATTCGCACTTTTTCAACCATTGACACCAAAGCTAGAATTATTAATAGAAATTAGATTAATATTAAGAATTTCAAATGTATATTTTTTATTATCTACCATTATGTTTTAAATGTTTCTGAAATAAATAAATAAATAAATAAATAAATAAATAAATAAATAAATAAATAAAAATAAAAAAAATAACATCCATCTTTAAACGTGAAATTTTTTCTTATTGCTTATTTCACATTTTTGCTGTAATGAGATATTTTCTGTATTATTTCTCTCTATTAAATGCTCGCAAAACCATCAAAGAACCGCCGTCAAAGTTTCTCTTCGAAAAGTAGTGTGGTCATTCCAATAGGAAAAAATATTGTTACAAAATAATTGATTAATTTTGTAAGATTATTTGTAAATTTATTTTCTGTTAATGGTATACTTAAGTTAGCAATCCCATACACGAATATGAATTCTAGAGATAAGCATCGTATTTAGATAAAAATAGTACAGAAAATATCACATGGCAGCAAAATAATGCTTCTCTAGATAATGGCAATGAGACTAGCTCATGGCTAGAATCGCATAACATGAAGGTTTTGCATTGGCCAGACTACTCCACAGACCTAAATCTAGACCTAGAAAATATCTAAGCAATGATGTTCCGAAAAATGTTGGTTGAAAACAAGCAATACTAAAAATTTCACGTTTAAAAATGGAAGTGATTGAAACTGGGAAAAAATAGTAGTTATGCACCGTAGTGTATTGCGCATCATGGAAACAATGCGCATGCATATGTTCCAAAAGATTTGTATAAATTTGATTATGTTTTTGTCAAGATTAAACGAAATTCAGGCCATGAAATACCTTTTGAAGGACAATATAAAGTTAATATAAATTATAAAATTTTTAAAATCCAACAATGTAATTTAATCAAATCTGTCTTTTAAAGCGTGCACACGTGGAAAAAACAACAACCAATAACACAAACGTTCCCAAAACGTTATATAAAAAACCAGTAACTTTCTGCTTAAACTAATTGATAATTTGTGGATTTTAAATAAAACTAATATTGAAATTTTATTTTTACTACTGGTTAGGGGAGTAATGTAGTATATACTACATAAGGTATTTTACTTTAATTTTTAGAACCTCAAACATTGTACGATTTTTGTGATCAAATATTTTGATTCAGAAAAATAATTTTATTGTTTCAACTCGAATTTAATTTTGTTAAATAAATTTATACAATATAAATCAGATGTTTCAATACGACTTTCTTTGCTTGCTTGGCTTTGACAGATGAATAGAAATACATGCGTTTATATGGGACTAGACTAAATACAAAGCGCTCAAGCTTTTGAAGTCGAAAAATATATAAAAATTTTCTATTTGAAAAGCTTTGTAGGCTTTGACATCTGCGAAACTGTCAGAAGCCCGTAAAGCTAGCAAGCAAAGCAAGTCGCATAGAAACATCCGCTTAAGACGTGTGTTTTTAATAATATATAGTCACTTTATACATATTTATTGTTCTTACCATTTTTAATATCGGCTTTAGTTTCCTTGTTGCTGTTATTCATTAACTCTGTAGGTAAATTGAAAATATGTTTACGATTATTTACGAAGCATATATGACAACTCCGACATGATAGAGAATTTACATCTGTTAAGCTTTGCGTACGTCTCAAAAAAGATTTATTTTTAAATTGCCTCCCTAATTTATTAACGTATGCGTCACTGATATCATACGAAGTTTTCTTGTTTATGTGGCGAATATTGGATATTTCATTTTTATTACGTTGAGTGTACTTATGTGTTTTGTGTAAATTTTCATTAAACGAATCCTTATATATCGGCGCGAGATAACTAACAGTATCGCATATTACACAATGCCATGTAACTGAATTATTTTCTGACTCACACTCTATACAAAACCAGCGTCGATTCAATGATGGATTTGAAAAGTGATGATATAATTCGATCGAGCTTTTAACATATTTTCTTGTATCTTCGCAATCAATACAGTTCACTGGAAGATTATGTTGATTTCGTTGAGGTCGTTTCAAACAACCACGAAGTAAAGAAGTATAAACCCGGTTTGAATCGTTCCTGGAAAGTAATAATATATTACATATTTATAATATTAGATATGAAAAGTTTAAAACAATATTTTACTACTTGATTTGTATTTTAAGATATTATTTATGTTTAAATAACATTACCAAGGTGTATTAATGAAGGTGATGAAATTTTAGAGCTCAAAAATTTGGCTGAACTTAACTTTATAAGGCCGGTTGAAATTCAAAAAAAAAATTGTCACGACCTTTTAAATGGGGGGAGAATGACGAAAAACAAAATTTGGAGCTCAAAAATTTGTCTGAACTTTACTTTATAGGGTCGATCGAAATTCACAAAAAAATTGTCACGACCTTTTAAATGGGGGAGAGTGACAAAAAAAAAGAATTCTTTGCCGACCGAGGTCATAAGTGGTTTTTGGATTATAACGAAGTGGGCGGAGCAACAAAAAAAAAATTGTCACACGATGCAGAAACCAGACCTTAAAAATAAAAAAAATAAAAAGTGAACTCAAGGTCACGTGCACGGTTGCCAGATAAAATTCTCACACGAAATACCTTTTTCCCTCATGCAATTCTCTCAATATCCCACCGTACCTCAAATTCTCACATTTCCCACCATTTCCCATTTACCACAAATTCTTTTTTTAAACATATTTGCAGCATATTCCTTAAATTAAGTCGAAACTTCGAAATTTTTAAAATATATTTACTGTGTTTATTGTTTATTAACTGTGTTTATAGGACTGTTAGTTCCATTTAAATATTATTGCATAACACACGATAAATATGTTAAAAATATGATTTTCTTCTAGAAGACATGTAATTTTTATTGAAGCTAAATTCTCACTTTAAATTGTACACACATTTCGTTATTTTTCGTGACAGTTGTATTATTTTTACCAGCAGTTTGTGGGAAATTCCCCTCGTGTGAGAATTTTTTTCCCACAAGAGGGAAATTTCCCTCGTGTGAGAATTTTTTTCCGACGGTGGGAAAATAATTCTCACATGAGAAATTTTAGTGTGAGAATTCTCACATCCCACAGTGACAGAAATGTCTCAAAAGCTGTATTTTTCCAGCAAAACTTGAAACCCACGTGGTACCCCTTAAAAATCAATAACCTCTTTTTTTCAAACTCAAATTCCTGGATAAGGGGAGTGGGAAAATGAAAATAATAAAATATTGAAAATCCTTTACATTCAGATAAATAATTTATTTGCTAAATAAATAAATTCTAGAACCAGAAAAAAATAAATAAATTAGACTAAAAATAAATTTACCTGCGGCGCTTTTATTTATACCAATTAACGTATGCTCGTAACTTCAACGAATAGATATCTACGGGTGCTTAGTTATCTATCGTGTAATCAAAATTTCGTAACTTCAACGCACAGTTAAGGAGTAAAAACATCTATTCGGTACGAACACTAATAGATATCTTCTCGTTGAAGTTACGGGCATTAGTGTACAAAAAGGCAATTTTTATTACAATAAGTAACTAAGTGTACAAAACACATATTTAACTTTTTTGAATAAAAAATCTTTTTTTTCCTCATTGTACCCGAAATTTTCAGGCCATACAAAATACCATGGCTATGTATATATCAAGAATTTACATTTTTTTTTAGTTTTTTATTTTGCCACTCCCCTTTTCCTGGAATTTCAGTTTAAACAAAAAAAACAGGTTTTTTATTTTTAAGGGGTACCCCGTGACCTTGAGGTCACTTTTTTATTTTTAAGGTCTGGTTTCAGCATCGTGTGTGTAGTAGTTAAACTTATTAAAATTTTAAGGATACAAAACTGTCCCAAAATTCACACAATACCCTGTACGATCACTCGCTGGTTTAGCCAAAATTGGTACATGTACACCTGCATAGGCGCAGTTGTTGTAGTTGAGGGAGTTAGATGTGAGAGCAGTGGCTTTATTTGTTAGTGTTTGGGGTTTCTCTCGTTGTTATCGCCACGCTAAAATCATTCGATAATACCGTATTAATATAAAAATCGGAACTACCAACCGTATATGCTTCAAACATGATTCAATAATTTTCCGCATTTTTGTCGAGTCGAACACTATCCTCATATACCAGACAGACATAGTCGAGTTAAAACATAACTCTTGAAAATTAAAAAATTCTAAATTGAATAAATCAGTTTAAGAAAAGTTAAACTGTATATTTACATTCAAGAAAACGTGCCGCACAATTTTTTTTAAAGTTACATAAATTGTCCACAATTATATAACTGGATTATACCGGATTTAACCCGATTTAATATTTAACCACGAGTTCAATTTGCTAAGTCATATTTTCTAACCCAACTTGGTAAATATATTAATAATTTAAAAGTCACCATGTGCCTAAGCAATATGTTTATCGAACCAGATAACTACAAATTTTGGCATTGGCTAAACCAGGCGGTTTTAGCAGAAGCTTCCTTGGGGAAGCTGCACGTTGAACCACTCTAAAGCGCCGCGCAAAGGCTTCATCCATCTTCAGCTTCATTTATGTTCCAGGCGGGAGCTGGACGACAGAATTATATCCTCAAAATCAACAAAATAAAAAAATAATATAAAAAAAAATATTAGAAAAGAGTGTGACAGTGTAAAACTCCCTTCTTCTTGCTATAATTTGAATAAAAGCATAAACTAAGTAAATGAGAAAATATTATATAAATTATAAATATCTACTTAAAGTAATTAAATATTTAAAATTATAAATTTAAATATAAACATAATAAAATTGTAAATTGTAAAACTTGAACCCTAATAGAAATATTAACTAAATGTTATCATAAATCACATAACTTAAATTTTCTATAATCTAGATTTAAATAATCTAGACCTACTGTTGATTGCTTACTTAGCAACATATTCGTAAGCTTGTACACTTTCTTTTACACTCTCTCGTCTACGCTATTATTCTCAATTAGTGAAAACCACTATGCATTTTGGTATGAGTAGCTATTGTCTCTCATTTACGATATAATTCTTACGATCATACATTGACTACCAATTGTTCGTTCACGTATTTTAGTTATTTTGATTGTTAAGCATCAATAGATGCAATACACATGAAAGTGTGGTTGTAGTTGCGCGCTACCATTGATAATCAATATTTGTTATGTTAAATGTTAATAAAATAAATGTATGAGTATGAATAAATTTAATTGTTTAACAAAAATGACGTGTTAAAGTTTGATTTAATGGCCTAGTAGCCGAACGCATTTACAGTAGGGTGTTCTCATATACTATTTAGATACGGATATATTGAGTTCACAAGGACGGGTGGGCATAGGGATCACGTCATCAGAATTCCATCGGATATGTTGTTGTTAAGGCATAGTTTCAGGTGACATGGGGGTATGTCGTACATTATTTACTGATTTTTGTTGTTGTTGAAATAGTAAGCACGTAGATTTTTTTGTTAACGTTTATCGGAAGGGCAAAACATTTCAATTGATTTCAATATATATTTTTTTATTGTTTACATTTTTGTTATTGTATTTTTATATTTTTTTGTAACGATAAAATTTTTGAAAGAGAACGCCTTTTCAACTTTTCTCACCTTGCTTAATATACCATGAACATTACTACATTCATGTTATAAAACTGGATTGTCTCTGTTGAAATGTCATTTGAAGAATCGATTTTTCAATTCAATACAATTTGTGTGTATATTAAAAAAAAATCGCGACAAATTCTAAACAATATTTCATACGTAATGAATATATTTCATTAATAGTTTACCTCTTTTTAAGTATAGACAGATTCTCCAGTTCTGTTTCATTAAAGACACCTTTTTCTGTTATTGTCCTTGTGCAAGTGTCACAATTATTGGTGTTCCCCAAAGCCAACACATTGTAAAATACTTTGCGCGTTGTCCCACATTTTATACATTTTGGAGATTCTGTCGGATTGATGGCGTTACAATTTGTACAAGACCATTGCAGCACCGACGCAATTGTCCCCATTGTTGCTGCTTACTAAAGGCATGACTGTAAATTTATATAATATAGTATTTAAAAGTCAAATTTGAAAAATAAGCTTACTAAATTTCACAAAAGTCCTAATGTTAAATTTAATTATATATTTAAAAATAAACTAAATTTAAGTACATTCTAACAATATTAAAATTTTATATAAATATCTCGGACAAACTAGAGAATATGATCAAAAATATAAAATAACAAAAACACAAAATGTCAAAATAAAATGTACCATAAACATATTCCAGGAATGCATTTTGCCAAAATTCAATATGAAAACAACAAATATCCCAGGAGGTTCGCGGACAATTCATCTTAAACAATTCATCGTATCACAATTCATCGAACACAATTCATCGTATGCACAATTCATCGTATAGACAATTCATCGTATCACAATTCATCGTATGCACAATTCATCGTATGCACAATTCATCGTATCACAATTTATCGTATAACAATTCATCGTATACACAATTCATCGTATGTACAATTCATCGTATTTCCAATTCATCGCATCCACAATTCATCGTATGCACAATTCATCGTATGCACAATTCATCGTATGCACAATTCATCGTATGCACAATTCATCGTATGCACAATTCATCGTATGCACAATTCATCGTATCACAATTCATCGTATCCACAATTCATTAAATATACAATTCATCGAATGCATTTTTCCAACATATTTTGACCAGGGGCGGATCCAGAATTATGATTTGGGGGCGATTGATTATTTTGCGCCTTTTTTCCAATTTTTTTCTAAAATGCGCCCCAAAAATTTATTTTCCGCCCTTTTTTATATCAAATACTTCAAAGCAACTTTTTTCTTTAAATCAACCGTTTTATTTGCTTAAAAAACAAAAAAAATAGGGTGCGGTCAGATCTGTGGTACCCTAGAAAAATCAATATCCGGTGCCCCTACACGCATAGAAATATATTGTTAGAAATAACAACATTCGATTGTTATTTCAAAATTTTATTAATCACAATTCTATTGTGTACACATTGAATTATTTTAACAATAAAAAAATCAATTTTGTACATAAACCATATTGTTGTTTTGACAATTTGTAATATTTTTGTATTGCCATTGACTTGGCTTTCGAAAAATATTTTATTCAAAACAGAAATTTTTCGTGCGAATCGACACAAAGGGTAAATTTATAATTTGTATCAATTAAACGTTAACCATATTATAAATTTTAGCTAAACAAAGAACAGCAAGCGAAAAGATGCATAGTAGTTAATAGTCATTCGTTCCAATCGTAGAAACAACTGCCACGCTTAATATTCTTGTGCTCAGACGCCACCGGGAAGATGTACACTCATTGGTCTGCATCACGCTCTGGTGAATGCTGGTCTATGGTTTCCGCATTCGATGATCGATGCATTTGGCATAGTTCGTGGTAATGGTCTCAACTTTGCCTAGACGCACTCCATATTCGGCGTAACTTTTGAGTAACGCCTCTTATCTTGAGTAACGATGCACGCATTAAGAAGCCGCAGTACTATTGACATGTACATGACAAGGTCCCGCAAAGCACCTCCATGGAATTCGACACCTTGAACAAGTACAGCGTTTACACTAGCGAGGGAGCTTCAAGTATTTATTGGTAGGTGTAGATGTTGCATTTTCACTGATTTTGCCATTCATTTTACCAAATTTCATTTAGAAATCCAACCCATTAAACTGTCGCTGACCGATATTAAAACCAAAATGCATTTGTTTGATCATTGTATTTAACAGCAGCATTATTGGCATCAAATGCAATAACTATTTCGTTCAATATGATTTATTAAATACTATTTATATTATTGTAATGTAATATTTATGTTATAGTATAAAAACCTTAAAAATTCGTTAATAAAAAAAAACATAAAAAAACCTTCTTGTCATCAATTTTACTTTAGATTAGAAATTGCATTGAATGGCATTCTTTTAAAAAATCACAATATTATTTTGAAATTCACAATTTTATTATCAAAATGACAATGGCATTGTTTTTTTATTATGGCAATACTAATTGTAAAAATTCACAATACAATATTCATTTAATATTTAATAATTTTATTGTTATTTCCGACAATAATTTCACAATTTCCATAATGGGATCTATTTTGAACATGCCTATTGTTATTTTATTGTCGGATCTAACAATATATTTCTATGCGTGTACATATTTGCCACATTTGTAATTATATGGTTATTTTTATGATCTAATAACCATAGCGATTATGATTTGTAATTATTTACAAATTAAAATTAAAATGAAATGCTAATTGTTACGAAAAATATTTAATTATTTATCAAAATGACGAAGAAAATTTTGAAATGAATAAGTAACGCTGAAACGCTTTTTTAAATTTTCTAGAAGTGGCCCAATAGTTAATTATAATATTTCGTTGGGAAGGTGTATTGAGAAAGCGCCGGCGAATTTTTTTTATAAAATATTAAATTTTTTATTTTTTAAAACATAAATACAAAAGTGTGTAATAGACTGATTAAATTTCTTTTCGTTTGGGTACCTACACTTGTATCTATACCCAAGAAACATTTATACGGAGCTCCGGCACAAACGGAATCACACATACCGTCATAGCCGGTACGTTAACGGGACGTTGAAAATGTATCCGTCGAAGCAGATACTAAACCGGAACGAAAACGTACCATCAGATTGGTACGACTCCGTTTGTATGCCGGCATTTTCCGTATTTTGAAAATAATACGTTTGAACTCCGTTATGATGATACCGTTTTCGTGCCGGTGAGTACGGACTACACCGTTTTCATCCCGTTAATACTCCGTCACGCCGGTACCGTTTTTCTACCGCTATAGCCTGAATGTTTGAAACATAAACTGAAAATTCATTTCATTGTGTGCAGCAGGGCGAAGAGGGAAGATGTTTCACGACTTCAAGACACCAACAGATAAGTTATACACATTAATTAAAATAAGAATAATATTTTTTAACTTGATCTTTGTAGATTTGCAGCAAAACCAGGAATGCAGTTGAAAAATTGTTGGTTTATAGCAACAGAAATATAAACTGGTTAAATTCCGCGAGGGCGTACCGAAGCTGAGTTTCATATAACTATGGATCAATGTAGCCTCGATTGCGCTTAGCAAATACCCCATTTGGAACAGTTCTTTTGGTGTCGAAATGGAAGGCTATGTAGGATTCGTCCCCGCACAACGCGTTAGCATAACCACACGATTTTACGGAAGCACTGTCTCTTAGTCTAACATATGTGATCTTATTAAACTCCTCAAAGTAAACTTTAAGTTAATACAATTTTTTCCTTTACAGATCAGTGGTACTTACACTCAGCTCTGCAGTATGGCTTCACAAGTATCCAGAACCCATGAGCCGAATACAGCAAGTATTTTAAACGCAATTACCAATATTTTAATTATATCAACATTCACTTAGGAGTCAGGAGTGTCGTTAAAGGCAAAATTTTGAGCGTGATAAATAGTGTCACCAAATTTAGTTTCTCGAATGTCTGCACGAAACACATCGAAAATTACATTGTTTTTTCAATTAATTAATTAATTGTTTTTTTTTTTTAACTAATTTGTTAACGATATTAACTTGTAATATATTTTTATAAGTCAAAAATTAAAATTTTAAATAAAATTACCATAAAAAATAAAATGCATTTGTTTTAATTTACAAATATAAAAAAAAACAGTAGGCTAAATCTTTTTCCAGTCAGTTTTCCGCACGTTTATGGTGCGTTTTGTTGTATTTCACTCCGGTTTGTTTATTGAAAAACGGTACGATAATGACACGTTTGCAGTACGTTTCAAACGTACTACAAATATTTGTACTCCGTTTAAAGTACGATAGAGTGGCACGTTTACGGCACGTCATAACGGATTTTCAACTGATTCGAATACGTTTTCGATGTTCCTTAAAACCCGCTCACCGATACGTTTCCGGATTCAGAAATCGGCACGTTTCCGGAATATGATTCCGTTTTGCTGTACCGATAACGGCACATAAGTGGAACGAATTTTTTCTTGGGTATTATTCGTGTATAAAATGAACTCACTTGTTAAAACTAAAAAGGGTCCTTAGTTTACTGGAGTTATCGGATCATGAACATAATAACATATTAATCGTGAGATCAAAATCTTTCATTTCAGTACCTACATGTTCATATAGGTAGCTGTAAAAGGTTTCGATTTATCTGGGGTACCACAAACAGAGGGGATAGTTTGAAGAAAAAATATTTCACTTCATCCGGTTATCTAAAGTTCAGCCAATTTGTTTGTTTGTTTGGAGATTTTTTGGTAGGAGTAAAGACTTTTGTTCCATATATATATCAAAATTAAACCAAGAAACAAAACAGTCCGGTAACGGAGCCGTATACGGAACAGCAATACGGAATACGATTCCGCAAACGTTCCGTTTTCTGGATACGAAAACGGTCCAGTGAACGGATGAAGAGGAACATCGAAACGGATTTCGAATCCGTTAAGAGTACGTTTCGACGGTACGTTAACGGACCGTCATACTGGATGAAATACGGAGTAAATCCGTTGATATTCCGTTTTGACAGTCCGTTAACGTACCGTAAGCCTGTATGAAAAACAGAATGAATATATTGAAAGCACCGTTTTTATACCATTCAAAAGTATACAAAATAACCTTTTGCATATTTTTATTTTAAAAGAACCAACTTATTATGAATAAAATTTTACTAAACAAAACAACATAATTGGTGTAATCTGTGTGTAATCTGCACCCAGAAAAAAATCATGGTAAATTGATAGTATTTCAATAGAAAAACAATAATTTATACCATTAAAATTGGTCAATAGCCCAGTGTATTCTCAGCTCCGCTCGGAACTATTCCCATTTGTGAAATGCAACTATGTTACATCAAATCAACCATTCCTCTTTTCAACTTTCTTTCAAAGAGAGCATTATAAAAAAATGGCTGCCTTCTCCTTTGTTCTCGTTTGTTTTCTTTTCGCTAAGTTCTAAATGATTATGTTGCCACTGACTTTGACGTCGAAAAAAAATATTAAAATGAAAATTTTCTTGCTACACGCTAGCTAAATTTGTAAGTATTTGAATATTATTAAATTGTTTTGTAATATTTAATATATTGTATGTTATTTTTTTAGGGTGACCCATCATCGCTTATGATGGTTTAACATGTGAAAGAGGTGGGCAAAAGAAAACATTCGACGCTAGCTATGTCGTAGTTAGCTGTCGACAGTGCATCAGACGTTGTTGATAGCAAGGTCGTGCGGAGGGATGGACGAACAGACGAAGTGTTGTTTTTATTTATTATATTTTTATTTCAGATTTGCGAGACAACACCACTCGTCAGTGAATAACTGCCCATCACCTTCCTCAATGCCGAGTACTTGGGCGACGTAGTATTCAACAACAAGATACTAGATCTGGCCGGCAAATATAAATTCATGCTTCGCACACGGCCAGATGGTAACTGTTTCTTCCGGGCTTTTGCCTATTCTTACTTGGAGCATTTGATCTCGAACAAAGAAGTCTATTTGCAGTTTAGGGAGCTGGCTAAAAAATCCAAGGAGAAATTGGTGCAATTGGGTTCTCCCAGTTTTACGCTGGAGGATTTCCACGAGACGGTATAAGTGATATTTATAAATTTACACGAAACAGGTTCATAAAAAAGGCGGTGCAGCTGGTGTGCACATGTGGCGGTCTGGACGAAACCTCTGTCGGTTACCTTAATGGAGTCAATATGTCTTGCGACTCCAGCATGATCAGCTACATCTCCGATTATGTGAACTGAAGGCAGTGGCGGCAGCTGCAGCAGCGGTTGCGGCAAACACCGAGCTGGGACATACGCACAACTGAAATAGCAAATATGAGTGATGCAGCGAGAACTGCAGAGAAAGTTCCTCCGTGGCAGGTGGTGCATCAAGTGGGCGGCCGTGGCAAACTGATGAATAGCATCAAGAAAAAGGTGGCCATGTTTGATCCACATCTGGTGCTGCCTGGACGAATGAACAGATATAAAGGTTGGTAATAATGCAAACTAACGTTTACTTTACCTACTTATTTTGTATTTTTTAACTTGCAGAACCTAATGCGTCTGCCAACCCCAACAATTGCCGGTTAGTTGAATGACAGCCGCATGCGTTCGCGCCTCAGCGGCATCACGCGTACAGTATTCTTAACGCGTCCCGCAACCTCAGCGCCTATGCTGCAGACGTGTGAGCTCACCAGATCACGCGAAAAGTCCGTCATGCCCCCGAACCAAAAACCCACAACAACTGCCTTTCGCGCCACTTAAACTCGCGTCAAGCCACGGAAACCCGCATCATGCGCATCATGCACTGGCCTTCGTTGGGTGTTCGCTCCATTGGCATGACGAAGCCGCAGAAGAGCGGCATCTCTGCCACACCAGGTCTTGCCTCCATCAAGCTGCGCGCCAACATGCTTTTGGAAGTCAAAGTTGGTGTTTGTATTCCATACGGTACCATGCCGCGTCGCAGCAAGCAAAAGTCCGTCGAAGATTTAACCGCACGTTTAATTGTAAACTATGTTATTTAAAATTTGTTTTATATTGATGTGTATTATATATATTATATTGTAATAGTGCACAAATTTAAAAAAAAAATACTTAAATAAACATAAAAACCAAAAAAATGCCTTATTTTTTTTTGTCATTTATTTTCTTTTGAATCAGCTTTACTTCAGAGTTTCCTTTAATATTCTGTCCCATTCTGAAACAAATATGCCATCAGTTTTGCTTCACATCGTTTTTGATTGGCTAGTTTCAAAATATTTTATCAATTTTGATTGGCTGATTTTAAAATATTTTCATTTTTGCTCTCTTTATTTTGTGATTTTTTCTTTCAGACACAGTTCAGAAAAATAGGAAAGAACTCTGTGTTTCCTTTAGTCTGATTTCACTCCTATTTAATTTCGAAATCGGAACCAACCTCTCACACATTTATCAGAGTTGTCTAACGTATAGTTCCGAAATAGTTCGTAATTACGACAGAACGAATCACTGGGAGGATGCGTCCCATTAGTTCAGTATTATTGAAACTCCCAGTGTGATTTCAGCTCCGCTCTGATGTGTAGCGCACATACATTTTCTGTCATTTCTTTTAATTCCCTTTTGTTTTCATTTTCCAAGAGAGATTGAGTAAATATATTAGATACGTCTCTCGCAAATTTACTTTTGCTGTCAAATGCCACTTTTTTGTGACACAGAAAATTAATTTATAAATTAAATTTAAATTGAAACATTTGCTGGTTGTGAACAAAAAAAGGAATTTGTAAGTATTTGTCGTAAAATTATTTTGAATATTTTCGTTTATGTTTAATTTTTATTTCATACATATTTTTGCAGTTGGTGAAGTGACGTGAATCTATTGCAAAATAATAAATATTGATTCCCCGGCTACCAATACTTCGCGCAATACTGGTTCCTTATTTCAGCTTCTAATCCTTTGCGGACGGTCGGCTCATCGCTCTCCTGCGAGTAATTGTAAGTTGCACCATTTTCTTTTCTATTTTTCATTTTTACATTTGGTTTTATTTAATATAGATTCGTTGGAGTATTTTGCGTTTAATACGCTGCTGTTGGGACGGTTTCCTGCCTGGATAGGCTTCTGTTGGCCCTTGACAAATTGACGGACGGTGCTGCGCGACGTGTCCGTGCATCATCGCTTTTCTGCTGTTGATTTAATTGTAAGTTGCACCATTTTCTTATCTATTTTTCATTTTTACATTTGGTTTTATTTAATATAGATTCGTTGGAGTATTTTGCGTTCAATACGCTGCTGTTGGGACGGTTTCCTGCCTGGATAGGCTTTTGTTGGCCCACGACAAATTGACGGACGGTGCTGCGCGACGTGTCCGTGTTCTTAGCGTTTAATACGCTGCTGTTGGACGGTTTGGATTTATAACCTCTTTCAACGCTCTGGGCTAAAGGTACTTCATTTTATTTTTATAAAACTTTTTATGAAGGTACATTTTAAACACTTACAGTATACTAGTTGTTTTCTGTATACATTTTAAATAAAATAAAACAACTACACAACACAACACAAACATGAAGTTTTAATTTGTGATTATTATAATTATACCGAGAATTAAAAAACCGATCGAGTTTTTTTTTGTTTCAAAATATCTGTGTTTTTCGCCAGGGCACGAACGCCCTTCAATGAAGTGTTAATTTGAAAATATTAGTGGAAAGCTGTTGTAAATGTGCACCGTATGACCTATATCTCGTTAATGTGCCCTCAATACAAATGTTGAAAAAAATGAGCGTGAATTTGTTGAAAACAAGAGTTTCGCGTAGCACATATCCACGCGTAGCACATAAGCACATTTTTTTAAATAGTCTAGTGTTTTGCGTGAACTGATTTTTTTTATTAATTGCCATCACAAAATCAGTGGCGCATATAAAAATATTGAAATGTACAAATGTTATGGGTTTTTTTTTTTGAAAATTGTGCAAAATTTTGATATTTTGTTATTGCAATTTTTTGTCAGTTAGTACACATTTGTCAGTACATTTTTCGTTGAGGCACATCCACAGATCTGCACGAAAAAAGTTAAAATATTTAAGTTTGGTCAATGTTTTAACACAAAAAGTGAGGCGCATTAAAATTTTTGGAAAATTCTAGATTTTATGCACCTACTTAAATTTTCATAATCTCAAAAAGCATCAGTATATAAAATTTTATCTCTATGAAATCGAATTGCTAAACCTATAGAGATATTAGAATATTTCTTTCTATGTTTTATTTTAAATTGTCTTAAATGACTAATTAATATATAATTTAAAATAAATTCATTCGTATGTGTCCTTAAAGCAGCGAAAAAGTTATTGCTAAAAAAAAATGTTTTTAGTGTAAATCAGCAAGAATTAGAAAATAATTATATATTTTAACTTATATTGGTAACTCTTCATACGCTTTATAAATATATATACTATTTTTTCCAAAATTAAGTGAAATCCGTGATATTAAGAATTACTTTTTTGTTTCATTACCATATTAAAACTGCCATAACTTTGGCGCCCCTTGTAATAAGTGATTCACATGGGTTAATATCATACTATATTCGTACAAAACGAAATTAATGTGCCACTAAAATGCCCCAAATTCTAAAAAATGTTTTTTTTGCCCATATATATTATGAACGAGTTATTTTTTAATGATATTTGCCGTTAAAAGTACACTTTTATACTATAGTTAACGGTATTGATTTTTGTCTTTAATAAGTTACAGAATAGCCCTACCAGATTAGTTTTTAGTCAGTAAAATTCGCTAAGAACTTGGCAGTTTTGTAACCCTCTTTATGGATAGAAATAGAAAAAGGACAATTATAAAAGACTTCTAATATAGATTTAAAAACTTCTTACTCATATTGTCACAATTTTGGAATTGGCTTAAATAAATACAGTTGGAATTGTTATTTACGTTTTTGTTTTTTACATCATAACCAACTATTTAAGATGAGGAAAAGTAAAGCTGTGGGTTCGGAAGCAAATGCGATTTTCAAGCATTTATTTTCTAATGCTCGCCAAAGTTTGGAAGAGTCAGATTATTTCACAAATGAAATCACAATGGCTGAACAAAGTGTTGCTGGAACGGTTGATGTGGCAGAACAATTTGCAAATGAGTTCGAAATGGATGTTGAGGATTCTGATTCAAATTCCAATTCAGACTTCGGTACAGATTCCGATTCTGATGGCGAGTCAGTAATTTCTGTTGAAATTAATGAGACTCCAAAACAACTCATTGCGAATTGGGCAATACGCAATTATTTGCCGACAAGGGTATTAAACGAGTTGCTGCAAATTTTAAATACAATTGCTCCGAACCTTAACTTGCCAAAAACTGGCAGAGGCTTAAAGGAAACGCCAAAAAAAGCTCCAGTTGTGCCGATGGCTAATGGTGAATATGTCCATTATGGAATAAAACGCGGACTGACTGATTTCGTTGATAAATATTCATATGAGAAAAGAATAATAGAGCTAGACTTTAATATAGATGGCTTGCCGTTAGCCAAAAGTTCACGAAGTCAGGTATGGCCGATTTTGGCGAGCGTTGCAGGGAGCGAAAACGTTTTTTTGGTTGGTGTGTTTTCGGGTTTCGAGAAACCGAGTGATTGCAATTTGTATTTGAAGGAGTTTGTGGCAGAACTGCAAGAGTTGACGTATAATGGCATAGAAATGAAGTCCACGTTATACCACGTAAAACCAAGAGCATTTATTTGCGATGCTCCTGCAAAATCTTACATTACTGGAGTAAAAAGTCACACTGCCTTTTACTCATGCCCAAAATGCGAGCAAAAAGGCCAAACGGTTCAAAGAAGACGCATATATAAAGAACTCGGTTGTTCCCCTCGCACAAACGAGACATTTCGGACAAGAAGCAACGCCGCACATCATAACACTTTGGAACCGATTGAGTTGGAAAAGTTAGACCTCGATATGGTTAATGGCTTTCCAAATGATTATATGCACTCCGTTTGTCTCGGAGTGATGATGACGCTGCTGCTGTCGTGGACAAGAAGGAACAAAACTAAGGGTTCCACGCGTTGCTTCTTGACGTCTTCCAAAATCCAAGAGCTCGACAACAGACTCTGTTCATTGTCAAAACAGACTGTATCGGAATTTTGCAGAAAACCGAGGTCGACAAATGAAGTTGAACGTTGGAAAGCTACCGAATTTCGCCAATTTTTATTGTACACGGGCCCCTATATATTAAAAGATATCTTAGAACCAGAAAAATACCGGCACTTTTTAAAACTTAGTTTGGCTATGCGTATTCTTTTGAATAATGAATACGCAATGGAAAATTCGGAATGCGCCCAAAATATGTTAAATTCTTTTATAATTGATATACCGATGCTATATTCAGAAACATTTTTGACCTATAATTTTCATTCGCTCACTCATTTGGCTCAAGACGCAAAATTATTTGGTAATTTAGAAGCAGTGAGCGCATTTAAATTCGAAAATTATTTGCAAGAAATAAAAAAATTTTTAAAGAATGGCACACATGTCGCAACACAAATTTTTAACAGAATTTCGGAACGCAGCCTAATGAAAAAAAAAAATAATAAGCCAACATTTCCTCATAATAATGTTATTATAAACAATATAAAATTTACGAGTACATTTCCGGATAATTATTATGCTATAAACGAGCAAATATACCAAATTGAAAAAATTTTAAGCGTTGAAGAAACAATAAAAAGTAAAAAACTTTTAAATTTGCAAAATTTTTTTAAAGATCCAATTCCGTCCGAACTTTTCAATATAAAATTTGCGAAACAAATTGAATTATCCGACGAAATTTATAGTCACAATAACAATCAAATTACTGACAAAATTTTATTGTATTCATATTCAAGATTTTCCAACTTTTTCATACCGTTAAACCATTAATTATGGATGATGCAAACGTAAAAAATGTACTGCGAGGAAGAACAAATTTAACAGTGAAGGAAGTTCCACTGACATTTCCTGCAGCTCGTCCCAAAATTATAAGATGCGAAATTTTGAAACCATTGGGTTCAAAATTGCCCGTTCCAAGTTTTTTTAATGGTTATTCGCAACAGATATGCAGCCAACCAGTATCTTTAAATATAAACTCACTAAAAAGACAACACTCACAAGATTTGTTTTCAAGTACGCCAATAGTATTGCAAAACATGGCACCAAATTCAGAAGCTAGTGAAAATCCAGAAACACCTTCGTCAAATTCATTTTGTCCCGAAAATCAAAGCAACTTCATGTTTAAACCTGTTGTAAAGCGACCAAAGCTTGCCAATATCAGCAATGCCATTACAAAAAAAGTTATTAGGTAAGACCTTCAACTATGAAAAGCTGTGGCCCTTAGAACTTACAAGACTCTTTAAAAAGACCACTCTTCCAGAGCTGCCTAAATATTTCCCCGGGTACGTCAATAATAGAAAATATTACATCTCAGTCCAATGAAGTACCGGAAGTAAACGAACCAACTCAGGAAAACATATTACATACCGTTGATGAAGGTAAATGTTTTAATTGCATACGTAAAATCCATGAAAAACATATATTTTTGCAGAACCTACTATTCGTACAGTTCTAAACGAAATAAAAATTATGAATCGTGGACTTAAAACGTTAACTAGTCATTTTGTACAAATTCAAAAAGACGTAAGTTCCCTGCGAGCAGAGAAATTGCTTGAAAAAGAAAACTTTCTCGACAAGCCTTTTGAATCAGCGACAGAGTTCAAGGTATTCGAGAATAAGCTTTTGGCGGATGTCGACATGCAGAAGCGACTCGTAAGTTTTTATCTATAATTGTATTAATTTCGTAATTCATAGAATTAATAATAATTGTTATTAAGTCATAATTATTTTAATGGTGTAATTAACGTACTAATTGAAACGTTTTATTTTTATTATTTAACTAATAGGCTGATGATCTTACACAAAAAATAGGCCCTGACAGATCAAAGTGTGTAAATGAAATTTGGAAAATGACTCTTTCGGATGCAGCAGCTGCCAACTTGGTCTGGAAAGGCCGAAAAGATGTACAGAAAGAGGCCGTAAGAGCGTTCACGTTCTCACAAATATTTAAATGTAAATACCAAGTGGTACAAAAATTTTGTCCACAAAAGTACTTGTTATAAATCACGCGAAATATACATATTTTATATAAACATTTTCCTTCATTGCAGCATCATTTCTAAAAAAGTTCAACGGTGAATCGGATTCATTCGATAAATTGTGCAGTAAATTTTTTAATTACTCGCATGACCGGCTGCGAAAACAGCGTAACTACCAGCTGAAACAGAATGCAGAATGCATACAACCGCATTAAATTTGCTGAATTACTATACATTAAATTCCCTTCTTGTTTTTCAATTAATTATTCATTATAAGTTTTATGTTTTTAACTTTGAAAATGTACTTGTTTCGCTTTTCGCCACTGATACCTCTCACTAATATAAAATTGTATATTTCGATTTTGTTGCAGCCTTATCAATTTGAAGATACATACGTTGATATCCTGTGTTAATTCAATCAGAACCTTGAAACTGTAAATACCCGGGCAGCAAAAATGTATGAACTGCGAAATATTTGCAGCCGATATCGCTTCTATAATTTTGCCATGGAATATTTAATGACAATCAACATCTTCTGGTTTTCTTTATGTTTCTTTTTTATTCATTTGTAATTGAAATGTAATTCAATTATGAATACAAATTACAGAAAGCCATTATAGAGAACGCCTTGTCGAACTCAAAATCGAACGCAGACAGAGACTAAAACAAATTAGGTCGTTGGTTGCCAAAAATCTGCAATCTTAACTAAAAAAAAAAACTTTTTTCAAGTTGGACCAATGCATCAGATGTCCATCTAATTTCTTTAATTTATATAATTTATATAATTTATATAATTTATATAATTTATATAATTTATATAATTTATATAATTTATATAATTTATATAATTTATATAATTTATATAATTTATATAATTTATAAAATTTATATAATTTATATAATTTATATAATTTATATAATTTATATAATTTATATAATTTATATAATTTATATAATTTATCTTAATCTTATAATCTTAACAAAAATAACATTTATTCTTTTTGTCAATAGTTTCCTAAAGCAAAAACAACTGCCGTACTTCCTCGTATATGGGCTTAAAGACTTATGGGCAAGCCGCCACCGCAAGACAATATTGGCCTGCACCAAGCAGTTCTACACGTCGATGTAGTTAAAGCCATGTTGCTAGAGCTGAAGATAACGGCATTACAGTGCGTTAATGAACATTGCATCGACCCACACCAGCGAAGGTAATCATTGCAAGGTAATCATTTTGTTCTGCAATTTATAGTTATACATTTTACCTAATGTTTCTGATTTACTTTTAAGCTATCGAAAAGTGCATAATAAAAGTGGTGCAGTCGTGTTGCACGCGTTTTAGATTCGCATGTTCAGCGTAAATTTTAATGCTTCTGGAGATAAAAAAATCAAAGAAGTTAGTATACACTTTTTTCAAACATAAAATATAGTTGAAAAACTTTAACTTTCTTTGATTCACAGATTCAGTCACATATGATGGTAAAGCAAGTCTGGTGACTTTCAAGATGTTAATGCAGCGTGCGTCCAAACTGCTGTTCTGCAAGCCCTGTGGAACTCAACGAAGCTGCTTATTTGTAGAATTCCTACGGATGAAGCAATTTGGCGATGGACAAATTGAATATAATATTAAAGGTATTTAAATTCTTTCAATTTTGAATTTATTTGTTCAATATGAAAATATGTATTGATGTGTATTAAATTGATTTAATAATTAATAAGTTAATTTAATTTCACTGCCTGATAAAATTTTAAAATGGAGCAGTAAAGTTTCAGGTAATATTAGATATATTCGTAGCCTTGATTTCGATAATGGCTTCAGTTTCTGATTTTCAATTTCACATAATTTTGATTTTTTAATTTATATATTCAAACAACATAAAATAATGAAATTCAATATTATCTAAAAAAAATAAAAGTTCCTTATAAAAATTTTAATTTAAATCAAAAAAAATTAAATATTATCTACAAGTTTTAAATTTTTTTAAAATCTTTATCTAAAAAATAAACATTTTATTTAAAAATTTAAAATTTTATCTACAAATTTGAAACATCTAAAAGTTTTATCAAAAACAATAAATTTTTTATATACCAATATAAATATATAAATATATAAATATATAAATATATAAATATATAAATATATAAATATATAAATATATAAATATATAAATATATAAATATATAAATATATAAATATATAAATATATAAATATATAAATATATAAATATATAAATATATAAATATATAAATATATAAATATATAAATATATAAATATATAAATATATAAATATATAAATATATAAATATATAAATATATAAATATATAAATATATAAATATATAAATATATAAATATATAAATATATAAATATATAAATATATAAATATATAAATATATAAATATATAAATATATAAATATATAAATATATAAATATATAAATATATAAATATATAAATATATAAATATATAAATATATAAATATATAAATATATAAATATATAAATATATAAATATATAAATATATAAATATATAAATATATAAATATATAAATATATAAATATATAAATATATAAATATATAAATATATAAATATATAAATATATAAATATATAAATATATAAATATATAAATATATAAATATATAAATATATAAATATATAAATATATAAATATATAAATATATAAATATATAAATATATAAATATATAAATATATAAATATATAAATATATAAATATATAAATATATAAATATATAAATATATAAATATATAAATATATAAATATATAAATATATAAATATATAAATATATAAATATATAAATATATAAATATATAAATATATAAATATATAAATATATAAATATATAAATATATAAATATATAAATATATAAATATATAAATATATAAATATATAAATATATAAATATATAAATATATAAATATATAAATATATAAATATATAAATATATAAATATATAAATATATAAATATATAAATATATAAATATATAAATATATAAATATATAAATATATAATAAATATTATTTAAAAAAATCCATATATCAAATTTAATAATCTATAATTTTTTCATTTCTTAAAGATTTTCTATCGATATGTACTTTGACGACAATCTACAATGAAGCGAATCTCGTCTTGCGAATAGCTGCTCGTACCGCCGTTGTATCATAGTTTATTTAAATTATATCTTAAGTAATTTGTAATTTTGTGTTGTAAAAAATGTTTTTTAATACTTATTTTTATTATTATTTAATTTATATTAAATTCACACAAAACAAAAACAACTTTGTAAAAAAAAACACTTAAATAAAACAAGAAATATATAAAATAATGCCTTTGTTTAAATTGTCATCAATTTTCTTTTTGATCAGCTTTGGGTCGGCGAAAAGTCAGATTTCTCTTATCTACAAGTCTTTTTTGTTGACGTTTAATTTTCTCAGAGAGAATTTTTTGTTTGTTGTTTGTTCAGATATTCGTCAGAGTAATACGTCGTAAAAATGAAAGATAAAGAGGTGAGATCTCTATGTCCCTTTAAGTGCGCTGGCTTTCCTATTTTGATCATCTTTCTGAACATAACTCTGTGACTGTGGTGAGAGAATTCTGACGTTTAGCTACGGAATAGTTCCTAAAGAGTTCAGAGACGACTCACTGCGCTGTTAATACAAAGTGTGGTTGTACCATAAATTTTATAATGAGATATTTTAATTATAATAAGAAATACCTACACTCAGAAGAAAATGTACCATTAACTACTTTATGGTACGACCTTTGATCTTATGGTTCATGTATTAATAGTTTTTTCTTTTTATATCAAAAGTTTTCTAATTAATTCAATATTATTTGAAAAATACAGTACCATAAATTTAAATATTTCAATATTATTATTTTAAATAGAATAAATACTGTTGTTTTAATGGTTTCCTCCTATAATAATAAACGTGGTGTAAAAAAACATAAAAACGAATAAAAACATGTTCGTTTTGTACGTCATTCTGCGTGTTTACTCAAAATGGTCGCATGTATTTTTTTGTAATAAACCACATTATTTAACGCGACATTGGTAAGAACTCAATGTATTTAATGTAAATAAATTATATTTATATATTTATTTATATTTTACAGAAAATAAATAATACATCGAACTCCTATTTTGGCAACGGACTCAAAAAAAACTACAGACTCAAGTAATAATAATAATAGTTTGGCACTACAGTTCTTTAAGAACTTAGGCCGAGCTCTCTCACCATTTTGAGCTGTGCGTGTTATATTTGTACTCAAAGCGGTGTGACCTACAGTTTATTGCCGAATCCGAACGGCGGGTGAGAGCTTTTTCATAGGCAATGTTTTTACTCTCGGAGGTTTGCCATTTACTGCCGAGAGGTAGCGCGGTATAGAAAAATGTTTCTATGAAAAGATGTTGTTAGCCCCAGTCCAGGCTTGAACCGGGGACCTTTCGGCTCGCAGTCCAACGCACTAACCACGGAGCTACCGCGACTACAATCAATTATTGGAAACCAAAGTAAACATTAAATGTTTTATTATCTTTTGCAGCAAGAAGTGTCTTTTTACGTGTGTGTGTTGTAAAAGTGATTATCAATTTCGACATTTATATAAAATAATATATACAATAAATTAACTAAAATACATTTTTGTTTTAAAAAATTATTAGAAAAATGTAATTCGACTTTACCATAAAATTAATAATACGTATCATTAAATTTGTATAGGTCTTTCTTATTGTAATTAAAATATCACACTTTAAAATTTATGGTACAACCACACATTGTATTAACAGTTTCAATATTACTGAACTAATGGGACGCATCTTATTGACCAATTTTAATGGTATAAATTATTGTTTTTCTATTGAAATACTATCAATTTACCATGATTTTTTTCTGGGTGTATACAATTTTAATGATACGTATTATTAATTTTATGGTAAAGTTGAATTACATTTTCCTAATAATTTATTAAAACAAAAGTGTATTTTAGTTAATTTATTGTATAATTTATTTTATTCAAATGTCGAAATTGATATTCACTTTTACAACACACACATAAAAAGACACTTCTTGGTGCAAAAGATTATTAAACATTTAATGTTTGCTTTGGTTTCCAATAATTGATTGTAGTACTTGAGTCTGCAGTTATTTTTGAGTCCGTTGTCATAATAGAAGTTCGATGTATTATTTATTTTCTGTAATAAATAAAAATTAAAATAAATATATAAATATAATTTGTTTACATTAAATACATTGAGTCCTTACCAATGTCGCGTTTAATAATGTGGATTATTACAAAAAATACATGAGACCATTTTGAGTAAACACGCAGAATGACGTACAAAACGAACATGTTTGTATTCGTTTTATGTTTTTTTACACCACGTTTATTATTATAGGAGGAAACCATTAAAACAACAGTATTTGTTCTATTTAAAATAATAATATTGAAATATTTAAATTTATGGTAGTGTATTTTTCAAAAACTATTGAATTAATTAGAAAACTTTTGATTTAAAAAGAAAAAACTATTAATACATGAACCATAAGATCAATGGTCGTACCATAAAGTACTTAATGGTACATTTTCTTCTGAGTGTACTGAAATTCCACATGGTATTTCCATCAACGATTTCTTGTGAATAGAAACCCGAACAATAATTAATGAAAAAAAGATAATCACTTTAACTGGATTGCAGTTGTCATAGGGCTTGAATGAGTCTCTGTGAGTCTGCAATGTTTAGTGATGGATGTTTTATTGGCCAAAAAGCCAAGACAATTTTGCATCGCACATTATCCGCAAACTTTATATCACATTTTCAAAGCTCTTTTATTTAGTCCTTCTTGAACTGAAAGTCGTTTAAAGCCATCAGAGATTCGCAAAATATGGGACTGCAAATGTATCTACATTATGCAAAGATGTTTTGAATAAAAGCGTATTTTATTTATATTTTATTCACTTATCTTGTTTGGTCTTCAGAAGATGCATTCACCAACTGCGATCCTTCGAGCTTATTGATCACGTTCACAAAATCAAATGAATTGAAATGCGCACCAATAACGGAAGAAAATCAGTGCCGTTGAGTTGGAGTATAAACGGAAAATTTACGGAGTACTTCGTTTCAACGGTACCGTAAACGACTACAACAAAACGGAAATCTTACGGAGTTATTTGGAAATACGGAGCAAAACGGAATTCTAATGGAGTCGTCCGATTTGACGGTACGTTAACGGTGCGTAATCGTATATGCTACGACGGATACTTGCTCAATGTTCCGTAAACATGCCGTCAATAACGGCATTGCGATTCCGTGTGTGTCGTATGCTCCGCATAAATGTTTCTTGTGTAGTATATTTGTCTATTTTAATTCCAACTTGCTGAGTACTTTTTAAGCATGAAAAAAAGCCAGTGTCATAACAGCATAAAGGCTAGATTCAATTGGATAAAAAGCTGTCAGTTTTGCTGGAGAACGTTAATTTGTTCGTTTGTTTTGAGACTTTTTTGTAGGAGTAACGACTTTTTTCCATATATATCAAAAATTTTAATTAATTTTGGATTTTAATAAATATGTATCTAAAATAAAAATTATATTTGAATTTTGAATGTATTTATCATAAATAATTATTTTTGACTTTATTTAATATTATTTATTTAATATTATTAATCATTATTTAATATTATTAATCAAACTTTTATTTATATATCTCAAATATAATTATTAAAAAATATTTTAAAATTTAACAGTCCTATAATAAAAATAAGACCATAAATTAAAAATGTTCATCGAATGATATCTAATGGTACCCTTTGTTTTACAGTGCCATCATTTCTTACAATGACTTTTTACATATAAATTTGAAAAAAATAATTATTTTTGGTCTCTGATTTTAGGAAAGTGTACATATCTCAGTACCCTTTGGAAACAAAATGCCAAGGAAGAGCCTACATTATGTGCGTCGTGATAAATAGCGTGTTTCTCAAATAACTGGACGAAATCTCTCTAAAATCCCGCATTGTTTTGTTCGTCTAATTTTGAACCATATTAAAATAAAATTATAATATAATTATTTAATAGTGAAGCAGTTATATTTTAATTATTAGTATTTCTAAGTTTTTGCATTAATTTTAATATTTTACTACTATTCTCAGTGGAGAATATTAGCAGCATTGTATTATTTTAAACAACAACCCTGGTTGCGTATCTTTGCAAACTACTAAGAATGCAACCATGGGACGCTTATATGCTTGTTCTTGTTTGCTTCATTTTTGTATAAAAGAGCAACACCAGCTAATATATTTGTCATTCAACGCTGAGCATTCACACTGAACTTATCGTACAATATTGTTTTGGACATATTTTCAGTAGCGAAGCACGAATAAGTTCCCTATTCCTTGTCGAAGCCGTGAACTGATTTCAGCTATCGTCCAATATTGCTTTGGACATAGTTTTTCAGCAAACAGTAAAGACATTCCCAGTATTAGTTTAAATAAAATCGCTGTACCCACACACTTACATATACATGACGTATTATTTAAGATCCCTGAGGTCTACATTGGCGCCCAACTTAGTGGCCAGCGACACCATCGTTCAGCACAACAACACAAAGGCTGGAAGTGACAGTTTCGTCGGCACAGACGTCAACACACAAGTCGGCATCGAGGTCAACTCGGACGTCAGCCACTTGTACGTCAACTCGAACGTCAACAGCGAAGTAGGCAAAGACGTCGGCAGAGTCATCGACGTCAACTCGCACGTCGACAGAGGTATCGACGTCAAAAGTGACACCGGCAGCGACGTCAACAGAGTCGTCGGCAGAGGCATCGACGTCAACAGCGACGCCGGCAGAAACGTTAGCGGAGGCAGCGATGTCAACAGAGACGTCGGCAGAGGCAGCGACGTCAACAGAGACGTCGGCAGAGGCAGCGACGTCAACAGAGACGTCAGCAGAGGCAGCGACGTCAACAGAGACGTCAGCATAGGCAGCGACGTCAACAAAGACGTCAGCAGAGGCAGCGACGTAAACAGAGACGCCGACAGAGGCATCGCCGTCAACAGCGACGCAGGCAGAGACGCCGACAGAGGCATTGACGTCAACAGCGACGCAAGCAGAGACGCCGATAGAGTCATCGACGTAAACAGAGACGCCGACAGAGGCATCGCCGTCAACAGCGACGCAGGCAGAGACGCCGTCAGAGGCATCGACGTCAACAGCGACGCAAACAGAGACGCCGACAGAGGCATCGCCGTCAACAGCGACGCAGGCAGAGACGCCGACGGAGGCATCGACGTCAACAGCGACGAAAGCAAAGACGCAGGCAGCGCCGTCGACAGAGCCACAATGGCATCGTTTTCACCAGAGCAGTTTCAGCAAATACTAGCTGCAATCGCCGGAAATCAAAAGGCGGGTTCTTTCACGCAGTGCACTGCGCGTTTTCGCGGTCAGCGTGATCCAGCTATGGTCGACGAGTTTGTGGCTGCCATCACCGTGTACAAAGATATTGAGAAAATATCTGATGCTGATGCAATAAGAGGTATGCCATTGTTATTGGAGGATTATGCAGCAGTATGGTGGATTGGCGTGAAGGACTCTGTGCGTACATTTGAGAATGCCGTCGATCTCATACGGACCACATTTTCCCCACCTAATCCGGACTGGAAAATATACTTGAGCATATACGAGTTCAAACAACAGGCGAAAGAACCAACTGACAGCTTCATATGTAAGAAGCGGCTGCTTTTTTCGCAGCTGAAGGATAGCATCAACGAGAAAGTGCAGCTACACATAGTATATGGCTTACTATGCATCCAGATTAGAGAACGAGTTCGACGCGAAGATTTCGCAACATTCGACGAACTAATTGCATCCAGCAGAGAAGCTGAACTGTTTTTTGCTGAATCAAAGCAACAAACCACAAAAATTGTAGAACCAACTGATGCATCTGCGATGGTCCGTTGTTCATTTTGTCGACTACGTGGACACTCTGTAGATGTGTGTTTGAAGAAGAAAAAGGAACAGCAGTCGCAGAAACCACATCAACACGACAACTCAAAGCGAGGTCCCATCTTCTCATGCTATGGATGTGGAGCACCAGGAGTTTACCGGTCAAACTGCCCAAAGTGCAGCAGTCACAACAAAGAAAGTCCCCAGCGGCTCTCTTTCAATAATCTGGCGACATCCATCATCGGAAGACCCTTGCCAACAGTTCATATGGAAATGTTCGGCCTCAAGGGAGAAGCATTATTCGACACGGGCGCAAAAACCAGCGTTGCCAGCGCAAACCTAACAAAAATCTTGGTTAGCAAAGGCTGCGACTTTCAACAAGTCAAGGCAGAAGTCACACTTGCGGACGGTACAACAACGACACAGGTGGTAAAGTCAACGATTTGTGATGTGGCTATCGGAAAGCGCCTTAGGAAAATGCGCCTGATATCTCTTCCAAATGCAACCAGGAACCGCACACTGATCGGCGCTGACTTTTTGGAGCAGGCGGGTATTGTTTTGAATATGTCACAACGGTTCTGGCATTTCGAAGACGAGCCCAGGAAAAAATTCAATTTTGAGCAGCCACTGGAGATGACAGCATTTGCCATGGACATTGCCGGCGAACAGGTATTGACTTATCCCGAAAAGTCACCCTGCACCAAAATGCTTCATGAAGTATCTAACTTCATGAAATACATTCACAACAAGGACATCAGTCCTATCATGCACACTCCCGAGACCTGTCCAGAGTTGAGCTATGGACCAGCTCCAAGATATTTCGACGATGAAAATCCAAGGAACAATAAGGATGCAGCGGCTCAGTCTTCAAAGGCAACATTTAAGCGCGATCCAACCAATGATTATTCACCACACTCTGTGCAAGCTATTTTTAAAAATGCTGTGCCCACCAACAACAGAACTCCAGACAAAAACTCGCGACTTTTTGCACCTCCAGCAAAAACTCGTAAAACACATGAATACGAAGATTTCATAAATAAAAATTTCACACCACTGTATTCACTGCATTTTAATTTCTTAAAGGAACAGGACGGTCTCGGATTAACCGAGCAACAACAATATATATTAGATGACATATTAAGTCAGAACTCTGATATTTTTGAAGAACCAGTCAGAGCAACTTCATTTGCAGTTTATAGAATTGAAACCGAAGATCACGCATCAATTGCTTTACCTCCTTATCGATTATCACCTCAGAAGAAAACGGAGTTAAAATCGGAAATTGAAAAGATGTTGAAAGCAGAAATTATAGTCGATTGTGAGTCCTCGTGGGCAGCCCCGGTGGTTATGATACCTAAAAAACTGGTGGCATACGCATTTGCATTGACTACCGCCAGTTAAATGCAATTACTAAACCCGACCGCTACCCCCTGCCTCGAGTAGATGATTTACTACATGAAGCGAAAGCAACGAATTTCATGACAACATTAGATCTGCAAACGGGGTATGGGCAGATAGGGGTTCATCCAGATCATCAAGAAAAAACAGCGTTCGTTACACCATTCGGCATGTACATATTCACCAGAATGCCGTTCGGCCTTCGAAATGCACCAGCCACATTTCAGCGACTAATAGACCGGTTAAAAATATCACTAGGAGACACCACTCTTTTAGCCTATTTAGATGACATTATATCTTGCTCTGCGAGCTTTGAAGAACATCTGGATGATTTACCGAGAATTTGGTCTCAAAGTAAACCGAGAAAAGTGTCGCTTTGCATGCAACGAGGTCAAATATCTAGGACATCTACTAACACCCAAAGGTATACTGGTAGATCCTGGAAAAATAGATTCATTACAATTACGCAAAGCGCCGAGAAATGTCAAAGAGGTAATGTAATTCCTCCAAGCCTGCTCATGGTATCGACGTTTTATACCTCAGTTCGCGGATGTTTCCAAAGCCTTGTCACAGCTCACCAGGAAAAACGTACCCTGGTCATGGAATAAGGACCAACAAACTGCGTTTGAAACGTTAAAACAATTATTAGTTACCACACCCATTTTGAAACAAGCTGAAGATTCCATGTTATTCATTCTAAAAACAGATGCTAGTGGTTACGCACTCGGAGCAGTTTTACTCCAGGGGGAGGGCCCCGACGAACATCCTATCGAATATGCAAGCAGACTCTTGTCAAGTGCGGAACGCAATTACTCTACAATTGAGCGAGAAGCATTGGCTATTGTTTGGGCTGTTCATAAATTTAGAGGTTACCTCGATGGAGCAGAGGTCAAACTAATAACGGATCATCAACCGTTAAAATGGCTAATGACATTGAAATCACCAACGGGACGATTAGCAAGATGGGCGCTTTTACTCCAACCATATAATATACAAATAGAATATAAGCCGGGTAAAACAAATGTTATTGCAGACACATTATCAAGGCCGCCGTGTGAAGATACACATCAGACCACCGAAGATTGCATAATATGCTCGTTTGACGTTGAAATACCCAGAAGAGGTGCGAGAGAGCTCCGAGAAGGTCAACTTCAGGATCCAACGTTAAAAGGTATAATAGACTGTTTTGAGAAGAAAACTGATGATGTTACGTATTGGTCAAAGAGGGGGTATGTAGTAAATGAAGGCGTGCTTTACTGCTACCATGACGATGACAGCGATGACGCACAACTAAAGATGAACGCACTTCAATATTAGAATTTTACCACAACCAAGACACAGCGGGTCACTACGGAATCGAACGTACAACACATAAAATAACTTCTAGGTACTTCTGGCCAGGAATTCGCAAAGACATCGAGAAACACGTCAAAGACTGCACTGACTGTCAGCGATACAAAGCAACGAACATGAAACCTATGGGTTTGTACCAAACAGTATCTAGTAGACAACGTTTTGAAGTCATCGCAATTGATCTGTTTGGACCGCTTCCATCAGCAGCAGATGACTACCAGTGGATATTTATTATCGAAGATCTTGCCAGTCGATGGGTAGAACTCTTCCCACTAACTGAGGCAACTGCAGAAATATGTGCAAAGACTTTAATCAACGAAGTCTTGTTACGATATGGAATTCCGAGGAAAATCATTAGTGACAACGGAGTTCAGTTCGTTTCAGCGGTCATGCAAAAGGTGACTTTTTGCTTAAATATACACCAGACGTTTACTACCGTACGATCTACGATCAATTGTCCAATCTGAAATTTTTGTAGCAGAGATATCGCCATATTTGAATACCATGTCTGATGTTTTCAAAGATGTCCGAGAAGCGGAAGAGAAAATGCAGGATCATAACAAAAAATCCACCAATCCACGCAGACGAAATCAGACAGAGTTTGAAGTTGGTTCTAAAGTTTTAGTAACCACTCATGTACTCAGCAACGCAGCTAAAGGCAGAACCTCAAAATTCGTTCCGTCATAGCGCATGATGATGACTTAAATGTACCACTAGGCACGTATCACGCTTCAGCACTTACGCTGTATAGATGTTCACCAAATGACGAAGAACGACCAGTTAATATGCTACGACGACGAGGACGTCCTAAAAACACATAAGATGCTGATACTTCATCGGGACGATTTCTGCATCAGAAGGGGAGAATGAAGCAGTTATATTTTAATTATTAGTATTTCTAAGTTTTTGCATTAATTTTAATATTTTACTACTATTCTCAGTGGAGAATAGTAGCAGCATTGTATTATTTTAAACAACAACCCTGGTTGCGTATCTTTGCAAACTACTAAGAATGCAACCATGGGACGCTTATATGTTTGTTCTTGTTAGCTTCATTTTTGTATAAAAGAGCAACACCAGCTCATATATTTGTCATTCAACGCTGAGCATTCACACTGAACTTATCGTACAATATTGTTTTGGACATATTTTCAGTAGCGAAGCACGAATAAGTTCCCTATTCCTTGTCGAAGCCGTGAACTGATTTCAGCTATCGTCCAATATTGCTTTGGACATAGTTTTTCAGCAAACAGTAAAGACATTCCCAGTATTAGTTTAAATAAAATCGCTGTACCCACACACTTACATATACATGACGTATTAATTAAGATCCCTGAGGTCTACAATAGTTAATAATTAAAATTTTAATTAAAATATCATACAAAAAATTTACTAGTTTTAATTTACAAATAAATTATATATTTTTTCCACTCAGTTTACAGCACGTTTATGGTGCGTTTTGTGGTGCGATTTCTGAATCCGGAAACGTGTTGGAGAGCGGGGTTTAAAGAACATCGAAAACGTATTCGAATCAGTTGAAAATCCGTTATGACGTGCATTGTATCGTACTTTAAACGGAGTACAAATATATGTAGTACGATTGAAACGTACCGAAAACGTGCCAATATCGTGCCGTAATTTAAAAAGCAAACCGGAGTGGAATACAACAAAACGCACCATAAACGTGCTGTAAACTGAGTGGAAAAATGTAGCTTACTGAAATATTTCATTGTAAATTAAAACAAGTGCATTTTTTAGTATGATATTTTAATTTAAAATTTTAATTATTAACTATTAAAAATTATATTATAATCACATCGTTCACACATTAGACGAGCCAAAACAAATGATTTTCGAGGTATTTCGTCATTCGAGAAACTATCCATTGTGACACAATTTGTTTACTATTTGCACGACACTCTTAATGCTTTCAATACACTTCCTTGGAATTGGCGATTGGAAAAACCTGTGTGAAAAAATGTGATTTATTTGAAATTTATCTTGAGAAGATCACATAACTATTTCCTATATTCCTAAGTTGTTCAAAGAGATTGTGGCCTCGCGTAATCCGGCGGCGCCAATTGCCGATCCGTCCTTCCTTATGCTGCCAATTCATAATGTGGGGTACCACCAATGCCATGTGGTATATCAATGTTGTGCGCAAAGAACTGTTTATAATCAGGTATCTTCTGAGCGTTTTCGAGGCTGCCTTGATGCAGAATGGCATGTAAATCAGTCTTTATCACGCGCCACTTCCCGCAGTATACTCCGGAATTCAGCATTATTTTATTTGGTTGCGATAAGTTACAGCAGTCCTTTCGCTAAACCATTAATTATAAAATTTGTCCTTTCTAAATCTGCAAAGATCAAGTTAAAAAAATATTCTATTTTAAGTACCTAATTTGTGTAACTTATCTGTTAATGTCTTGCAGTCGTGTAACGTCTTCCCTCTGCTGCCTTATTCACAAAATTAAATGACTTTTGTATTTATGTTTCAATCATTCAGTCTATAACGGAAGAAAATCGGTACCGGCGTAACGGAGTATTAATGGAGAGAAAACGGTGTAGTCCGTATCCAACGGTACGAAAACGGCACCATCGAAACGGAGTGAAAACGTATTATTTTCGAAATACGGAAATGCCGGCATACAAACGGAGTCGTGAAATTTGACGGTACGTTTTCGTGCCGTTTTAGTATTTGCTTCGACGGATACTTGCTCAATGTTCCGTTAACGTACCGGCAATGACGGAATTGTGATTCCGTTTATGCCGGAGCCCCGTATAAATGTTTCTTGGGTAACTTTTTCAATTATTCTTCGAAAAAATGTTTCTAAACTGCCTCAACTTTCCTAAAATGTTTGTCTTGGGTCATTTTGATATAGATCTCAAAATATTTAAAACTCGAATTGTGTATTCTTCAGAATCTTTGTCAAAATACAATGGCGCATATTCGTAGAAAATTTAAAGTCAACTTTAAAATAAAAGTTACCCGCTAGTTTGGGTAATTTTAACAGAGATTAAAATGTCAAAACGTTTTTTTTTAAGTCGCAAAATTTAAAAAAAGCGAACAATTAAAAAGGTAATTTACAGAATATTAGTAAACTGGAGATAGTTAGTAAATCTCAAAAAGGCGTAAACTATTCAAATAACAAGCAAAATTAAAACAACGCATATTTTACAGAATTTTATCGTCTTTACACTAAGAAAACAAGATGTTTATGAAAGTCTTGCTGCAACTATCCTTTTAAATTTACGCCTTGTACCAAATATTCAAACATCCTATAAGCTTCAATTAAGTTGCAGCAAAATTATTAATATATTTTGAATATGACATATATGCAGATAGTTACAAGATGTTTGCCACAACAGCAATGAAAATTGAGATATTTACAGTTGACTGATAGCAAACATCCTGAATTCTTGGACATTTGCAGCAAAATTTTTAGGTATTTTGACATTTAACTACCATAAAAAAGGAAAATTGCGATTAAGTAAATTCAATGGTGTAAAAAAGTGCCCACTCAAATATTACATTTTATTGGTAAAAGTGAAAATAAAAAGTCCTGTGATTTGAATTATCAACACATTGATGGAAAATATTTCTTTTCAGAGTTTACTTTGATGATAGCGTCGCCGGTCGGACTTGGTTCTTCTGCAAAGAAATCTCAAGTCGTTGTACAATGTTGCCTTCGAAGGGTTTAAAAATACGAGGCGATGTATACCAGGATGTACCATGTACCAGGATACTGTTTTAATTCTAGAATAAATAAAAATACATTTGATTCATTTTCTTCGATTCAATAAAAATTACTCTGCGAATTCTAATGGAGTACCTTTTCCAAATATCAACTATCTTCCTATTTGTAAGATGTTTACTTGATGGTTGCTATAAATAATCGTAAATTTGAAAGATGGTTGCTAGCAATATTTATCGTATTTGACTGATGTTTGACAGATGGTTGTCTCAAATACGATTTAAATAATTTGTAAATAACTTGATATTTAGGGCTGTGATTCTGGCAATCATCTTTGTTTTCTTAGTGTACACTAAGAAAACGAAAGATGGTTGAAAAGTATTAGAGCCCTAAACATCATTGCAGTTGCAAATTATTCAAGTCAAATATTTGACACTTTTTGTGATATTTAGAAAATAGTTTTGCTACAAAAGCATTAACATCTGTGGAATATGTGAATATTTGCAGCAATGTTACTTATTTCTCTAGTAGTTGCAGTGAATCTTCCACAAATATGACATTTTTCGTGATGTTTATTAGAAACATCTCACAAATACTTAATACAAAATATGTGATGTTTACAAATTATTTAAAGTTTTGCTGCAAAATTTATTTGTATTGCCTGCATATTGGAATTGTTAAAGCGAGTAGTATTTTAGTTGCAGCAACACTCTCATAAACATTCTGTTTCTTAGTGTACAAGCGAAAAATTATCAAAACAAACACAAAATAAAAATGACGCATATTTACTCTGTAAATTAATTGTTTTTTTTTTTTGAAAATTTGGCGGCTTCTTCTATATTTTGAGATCTTTTTAAAAGCATTTTAGAAGCTTTTTCCATTTTGTGTTTATTTTTTTGAAAATTTAGCGCGTTTCTCTGTAGTTTCCGGTCTTTTAAAAAGGCCTAAAAATTCTGAATATTATGCGCATTTGCAATTTTATGCTTTTTAGAAAATTTTGCGCCTTTTTCTATATTTTACGCAAACGGGTTGTATTTTTTTTTAAGTTTTCGACTTTCTCTACACTAAGAAAAATAGATGTTTATGAAAGTCTTGCTGCAACTATCCTTTTAAATTTACGCCTTGTAGCAAATATTTAAACATCCCATAAGTTTCAATAAAGTTGCAGCAAAACTATTAATATTTTTTAAATATGGCATGTATGAAGATAGTTACGAAATATTTGCCACAACAGCAATGAAAAATGAGATATTTACAGTCTACTGATAGCAAACATCCTGAGTTCTTGGACATTTGCATCAACATTTTTGTGGTATTTGGAGATTTGACTACTATAAAAAAGGAAAATGGCGTATTTTTTCTTTGCGCTCGATTTATACACAACAATTAAGTAAATCAAAGACAGCATCGCCGGACGGACTTGGTTCTTCCGCGAAGATGTCTCAAGTCGTTGTACAATTTTACCTTCAAAGGATTTATAAACACGATGGCGATGTATAACCAAAATACTGTTTTAATTCTAGAATAAATATAAATTCATTTGATTCATTTTATTTTAATTCAATAAAAATTACTCCGCGAATTCTAATGGAGTATCTTTTCCAAATATTCCGCAGCTATCTTCTTATTTGTAAGATGTTTAATTGATGGTTATCGGTCGTGCGATTTGACGCCGTTAGACTATTTCCTGTGGGGCTACGTCAAGTCTATGGTCTATGCCAACGATTGATGAACTTCGTCCGAATATCGAACGTGAAATTGCAGTAGTATCGGCCAAATTATGCCTGAAAACCGTCGAAAATTGGGTTCAGCGTCTGGACTTCTGCAAGCGTGCCCGTGGTGGCCATGCAAAAGAAATCGAGTTCCATACATAATGGCATCGAACGTACTTTTACAGGAATAAAGAATTTCATTAATATCCAAAACCGTTATTGTTTTATTTAAAAAAACTTTTGTACCGCTACAAAAAAAAACTTTCATAAATAATCGTAAATTTGAAAGATGGTTGCTAGCAAAATTTATCGTATTTGTCGGATGTTTGAGAGATGGTTGTTTTAAACACGATCTAAAGAATTTGTAAATAACTTGATATTTTAGGGCTGTGATATTTCTGGTAAACATCTTTGTTTTCTTAGCGACCTTTAGACAGGTCAAAATTCTATAAATTAGGAGCCTTTTCCATTTTGTAATGTTTTGAAAATTTGGGCCTTTTTCTATATTTTTCGCCCTTCTGTAGAAGCGCAAACATTTTGTAAATAAGGCGCATTTGCAATTTTATGCTTTTTTGAAAATTTAGCGCCTTTCTCCATTTTTTGCGACCTTCTGTAGAGTCGCATTTGCAATTTTATGCTTTTTTGAAATTGTTGATCCTTTTACTATATTTTACGCCCTTCTGTAGAGTCGCAAATATTATGTAAATACGGCACATTTGCAATTTTATACTTTTTAGAAAATTTTGCGCCTTTCTGTGTATTTTGCGCCCTTCTATAGAGGCACACAAATTTTGTAAATTAGGCGCATTTGCAATTTTATTCTTTTTAGAAAATTTTGCGCCTTTTATTATATTTTGCGCCCTTCTGTAGAGTCGCAAACATTTTGTAAATAAGGCACATTTGCAATTTTATGCTTTTTAGAAAATTTTGCACCTTTCTGTATATTTTGCGCCCTTCTATAGAGGCGCAAAAATTATGTAAATTAGGCGCATTTGCCATTTTATGCTTTTTAGAAAATTTTGCGCCTTTTACTATATTTTGCGCCCTTCTGTAGAGGCGCAAACATTTTGTAAATAAGGCACATTTGCAATTTTATGCTTTTTTGAAATTTTTTCGCTTTTTACTATATTTTGTGCCCTTCTGTAGAGTCGCAAACATTTTGTAAATAAGGCACATTTGCAATTTTATGCTTTTTAGAAAATTTTGCACCTTTCTGTATATTTTGCGCACTTCTATAGAGGCGCAAAAAATTTGTAAATTCGGAGCATTTGCAATTTTATGCTTTTTAGAAAATTTTGCGCCTTTTACTATATTTTGCGCCCTTCTGTATAGGAGTAAATAAGGCACATTTGCAATTTTGTGCTTTTTTGAAAATTTTGAGCCTTTCTCTATATTTTGCGCCCATCTGTTAAGGTGCAAAATTTGCAATTTTATGATTTTTTGCAAAATTTTCGCCTTACTCTATAGTTTCCAGTCATTTAAAAAGGCGCAAAATTATGAATATTAGGCGAATTTTTTTCATGTTGTGTTTTTTTGAAAATTTGTTTGAAAAATTCAAAAGTGTGTTACGACCCCTAGCCATCGTATCCGACCAAGGCCCGCCTCGACTAGATAGCGGTTTCAGGGGATAGGTCATCTAACCCGCCATGTCGGATCGAGGGGTCTCACAATCATTTCACTTCCGGCGGAAGTGAAACTTTATTATTAATTTCTTCTCTGAACACACAAAAAAAAATATTTTCATCCATATTTATCCATCCAATGCCACTCCCAAGGCCCAACACTACAAATCTTGCCCACTTACCAATCCCTAACAAATTTCACCCCCCCATAACTTAATCACTTAATTCATCATACTTGACAATCTTAAAACCATCAAAATTTATTCGAAATGTAAAAAAAATTCATTAATTTTTGTATTCCTTTCATGATCATATTCAACAAATTATTTATTTATTCCTAAAAAAAAAACTTTACTCTACTAAAAAAAAAACTTTACCGAAAAAAAACTAAATTAGAGAAGAAAAAAAATATATAAATAATAATACAATAAGAAAAAATTTAATTAAAAAAAAAAGGCAAAAATAGATAGTTAATCTCAAATTGAAATATTTCAAAGTATTTAATCCCCATAATTCATTACTTCATCATTTCATATAATACTACAAAAAAAAATTCACTTGTTCATAGTTCCCTACCCAACATATCTAAAAGTGCTCTCTGAGATGGGAATAAAACAAAAAAAAACATGGGGTCTGGTTTGTACTTCATAACCGACTCATTGTCCCTTTTTTATAAATTCAAAAAAAAAAAGGTAAATTATGGAAATTATCACAAAAGAAAATATTATCAACAAAAAAAAGTATAAGATAAAAGAAATAAAAAACTTATTAATAATAAATTACTTAATAAAAAAAAATAAAAAAAATTAAAGAAAAAGCATTAAAAATAACTTTAAAAAAAATGAATCAGATATTTCGGCTATCATTTTCTGCCAATCCAGTCGCAGAACATAGATGCAATTAATCGTTTAATGTGTGTCTGTTAAAACACCTCACAAAGAGACAAAACAAAAAAGTTGAACCGGTGTTATGATGTCTACGCTAAATTTACCCTTTTGAGAACGTAAACGGATATATTTATCGCATCAAATTTCCTACGATCATCACGGAACTACTTCCACATGCGGTATAATTGGTTCGTGTATCCACTATACATCATTTCTTAGTGATGTGACTATTTTATATTTATGCCACTATATCGTATCCCTTTTTTTTTGCAATGCGCATGTGGGCAACGATATTCCAAAAGTATAAAAAGAACAGACACTTCGCAAAGTTCTATTACGAATGAATATTCTCCCGTATATATATATATATATATATATATATATATATATATATATATATATATATATAATTAACATGAATTATGGTAAAACATTAAAAAAAAGGCTAATTGTGGCCACTTATCTGGACTTGTACGTTTCCTGCCTTTTCCTAAGCCAGTCTTGCATAACTTGCTTCCTCGCTCCAGTTTGTAGACCACACTGTATTTGCCAAAAAATATAATAAAAATAGAAATAAACTTTAACAGAAATTCCATCCTGCACCCACACAAATTTTACACAAAAAAATCTATTTCTTTTTTTTTCAAACTTACATTCAAAATTCCTTGTTATTTTTCAAGACAAAAATTTCGGTATTTAGACCGGTAATAATCTATCTGCGTCCCGCCAAAATTTGTTTCCTATAAAACGGTTTTTTTATTTTTTTACAATATATATATATGCGTACCGCAACATATATAACTTACGGTTATTTAACCCGAAACTCGTTTAATCTCCGATTTTAAACAAAAGTTTATAAAATGAGCAGATCATTAACTCCGCACTTGCTGCAGAAAAGGAAAAAGAAAAATATTTATTTGAAACTAACACGATTCACTCAAACTTTTATTACAAAAAAAAATAAGTATTTATATGATTTTCTTTCAAAAATTTATCATATTTAAATTTTAATTTTTTTTATACTGGGACCGACGCTACTTTTAGCTGTTCGTATAAGCAGACTAAAAATTTATAATTCGTATGCTCCGAGCCGAACAACTCTGTGCGATCCGATTCCCATATTACAGTTCAGTACATAACTTTTAGATGACACAAAAACTGTTCGCTTCCTTACAAGTGTCACTAGAAGAAGTGCAGAGGGGAACTTCTTCTAGTGACACTCGCTCTCTGACTACAAATTTCTCTTTCGAAACTCGACATTTTTGACAGTTCGTCAGCTTTTAGTGATATCACTTCTACCCAACCAGACAAACGATGCCCAAAACCTAACTTTATGCTAACTTTAAAAAGTTAACGATATCCGAATGTTGTCGTAAAAGTGATGAAAAAGGTATCGGAAAGACTTACGTATGTCCGCGTCTTTGTTGACTTTTAGCTCTCGAAAAGGTAACTAAAAAGTTATGTTTAAGTCAACTATTAAAAAACATCATCTGAAAGTTGTCCTCTAGACAGTCGATAAGATAGCTTAAATACAGCTTTTAGTTAACTCTTTTAACTACCAATATACATGTAAAATATGACAACGAATTATTATCAATGTATTAGGTTTTCATTCGATTATTAACTTTTCCAAAAATTGATGGAAACAATCAATTGATAAACTAATACATATCAAATAAATATAAAAATAGACAATAATAATGAAAAACCAAAAAGCTATGTTTTAAAATTAAATGCATTTTTATTTGATATTTTAGCTGCTCTGTTTATTACTTCCACAGTCACGTCCTGAGACACCTCCTCACACGGCAGAATGATGCCTGCAGTAAATAACTGCCCACGAACATTTTCAATTTCATAGACCCGATTTTGTAGCGATTCATAAACGCAATTTTCTCGTCGCGGTTAATATTTTTACTATCAATCGGACATTTTTGTCCACATAAAATTGACGGAGCACAAAAAACGCTAACAGCAAACAATATGACGCAGCAAAAAAAAACTAATGCCAACTTTGAAGTATGAAGTTCAGAGGTGCCACTATGTGGGTATTATCCCGATTTGTTTGCTTTAAAAAGTTACCTTTCTGATATATCTATACGATGCTTAATAGATAACGTTTGTAATAACCTTTAAGCCACCTGAAAAACGATAGTCGCAAAGATAACATTTCGTATTTTGTTCTAGTTGGGTAACTACCCATTTGCGTCAGCACACGGCATCACACCATTTTATTTAATTTAATTCAAATACAATGCATTTTAAAATCGTTTTATTTTATTATTTTGACTCGCTACCGTCATACGCAACAAACAACTGGACTTTCGAAGGAATCTGCAAAAAGGACAGTGTGCTGTATGGACCTTATTTTTTTTGGAATACTCCACTACCGAAGACGGCACTCAATTTGCCGCTAGTGCCCAACGTAGGCTTCCGCCCACACCCTGATGTCACAAAGCTCACTGACAGTTCTAGTCGGGCTTCTGTATCGTTCGTCTCTAAGTTCAAATTTTTATAATTTTAATTTTATTTTATGGCTATTGTAGTATTTTCCATTTTCAGGTTACGATATTTATATGCTCTGTCGGAGCCGACTTCATGGATGCTATCTTTATTTTACGGGAACTATAATGTTTTTTTTCCATTAGCGTTTACTTTGTGTGTTCTTCTTTTACTTTGTTGCAGCGATCTGGACGGACATCTGTCACACCGCAGACTCCATCTACAGATAGCGTGGAACCCTTAATATTGTTGCTGTAATATTCTTGATAGCGTAATACTGCTGCTGCGGTGGCATGCTGCTCATACTTCAGAATGTTCCTGCAGGTACGCTGCTGATTTTGCTGTTGTAATGCTGCTGCGGCGAAGTGTTGTTATTGTGAGTACATAGTTAATAATCTATTAGCGTACGTATTAACATCCGTTTGCATTCGCACTTATTGTTTAATATCCTTCACATGGAATATACCTAGGGACTGACCTGTGAGGGACTCCAACTCATACATGTTGTTACCTATGGGTTTCACCACTCTACATTTTACAAATTTTCTGCAAAATTTTGCATTTTTATTATTTTTAAAGTCACTGAGGACGAAGTTCCTTTTGTAGACTTCCTGCGCTGGTATAAAATGTACCGATCTTGAACGTTTATTATAACGTTGCGCGCTTTTTTTATACGCTTCGTGTAGATTTGTTTTTATTTTGTCACGGACTAATGCCATGTGATCTTCGTTGCTAAATATATTCAAATCGTAGTCGCTTAACGATTTAAGTTTGCGCGCTAGCTGGTAGTCAGCACAATTGCTGAACATGTTATGCCCAAAAAGTGCGAAAAATGGGGTCACCCCAGTTGCTGTGTGCACGCTACTTCGGAGCGCGCATTTGATTTCTGTGAGATACAGATCCCAATCACGGTGATCTTCGGTGATCTTCACGGATCGAATTGCGGCCAGCACTGACTGGTTAACCCGTTCCGCTGCGTTCGACTGCGGCGAATAAAACGCAGTTTTTAAATGCTTTATTTTAAATGAAGCGATAATTTTTGCAAAGTGTTCTGACATAAATTGCTTTCCATTATCAGAATGGATGACTTCTGGCACACCGAATTTGTGAAACACCTCACGTACTAAAAATTCGACCACATTTGCAGATGTTGCATCTCGCATCGCCTTCAGAAATGTAAATTTCGTGAAGTGATCAACTACAATAAAAATGTAGGCATTTCCGCTTTTAAACCTCGGATATTTTTCTAGAAAATCTATATATATTTTCTGGAACGGAATTTCCGTCGTAACCTCCTGCCCTAACTCTTGGTTGGTGGATTTCGACTCTTTGCAAACTATACAGTTGCGTACGTAATTTTTCACCTGCACAGTCATGTCTGGCCAATGATAAAAATGCCTTAATCGGTGCAGTGTTTTAGCCACGTCCGCATGCGCGGCAATTTCTGGCTCGTGCGCTTTCGCTATGAGCGTAGAAGTCAATGCTTCAGGAACCCACAGCTTCCATACCAGCTCTTCCAGTTCGTCTTCAGCATGACTAAATGATGTGCGCTTGAATACCATGCCATTTTCAACGCGCAAATCTGGCAGCTTCTCGTTGTTTGCTTCAATAGTTGGTAATAGATCTTGGTACTCCGGTGACTCGAACTCAGTTGTCTCCATATCAAGCATATCGTTGTCTTCCACATTGGCCTCTTCTATCGCTCGTGACAACGTGTCGGCCACAATATTGTCGGCACCTTTCCTATGCACAATATTAAAATCATAGGCCTGCAACTGCAAGCTTCATCTAGCGAGCAGACCACTCAGATCTCTTAATGTCATCAGCCACTTCAAACTGGCGTGATCGGTGATCACCGTAAATGGCATCATTTCGATATACGGTCGAAAGCGTTTAATTGCTAAGATTGCCGCAAGGCACTCTTTCTCCGTAACACTGTAGTTACGCTGGCAGTCATTATATTAATAGAACACAATTAATAGAACGCAATCGGTCGATCGTTACTATCGTCGTCTATCTGATACAGCACCGCCCCTACGCCAATATCTGACGCATCGCACTGTATCCAAAATCTTTTTTTAAAGTCGGGGTGCTTCAACACCGGCGCTGTCGTCAACGCCACCTTTAGTGTTTCGAAAGCTTCTATGGACTCAGGAGTCATTGTAAATTTAGAACCTTTTTTAAGGGTATCTGTCATAGGTGCTGCGATGGCTGCAAAGTTTTTAATAAAACGCCAGCTGTGCCCAGAAAACTTCGCACCTCTCTGATGCTTCTTGGTATGGGTATTCGCTGTATCGCTGATACTTTGTTAGGATCAGTTTTCAACATACCGCCGCCAACTATAAAACCTAAATAGAGCAGCTCCTGAAAGCAAAACATTGATTTTTTAAGTCCAATGGTCAAATTGGCATTTCGCAAACAATCTGCAACTTCATCTAGAACCTTCAGATGGGTGTCAAAGTCAGGCGCAATAATTAATAGATCTTCTAAATAGATAAAAACGTTAGACTTTAATTTCTGCGGTATCGCCTTGTCCATCAAGCGACAGAGGCGTAGGGCCGCATTGCATAAGCCGAACGGCATGACCACGAATTGGTAGAGTGGCCTACCTGGCACCGTGAACGCGGTGTAGGCCTTACTCTTTTCATCCAATTTTATTTGCCAAAAGGCGAACTTCAAATCTACACTACTTATAAAATGTGTGTAGTCGATGCGGCTGAGAATGCACTCTATATTTTGGAGCGGGTACGCATCCTTCACCGTTCTATCCGTCATTGACGGCATGTTTACGGAACATTGAGCAAGTATCCGTCGTAGCATATACGATTACGCACCGTTAACGTACCGTCAAATCGGACGACTCCGTTAGAATTCCGTTTTGCTCCGTATTTCCAAATAAATCCGTAAGATTTCCGTTTTGTTGTAGTCGTTTACGGTACTGTTGAAACGGAGAACTCCGTAATGTTTCCGTTGATACGGAGTACTCCATAAATTTATACTCCAACTCAACGGCACCGATTTTCTTCCGTTATTGGTGTACATTTCAATTCATTTGATTTTGTGAACATGAACAATAAGCTCGGAGGATCGCATATGGTGAATGCATAGCCTGAAGAAGAAACAAGATAAGTGAATAAAATATAAATAAAATACGCTTTTATTCAAAACATCTTTGCAGATTGTACATACATTTGCAGTGCCATATTTTGCGAATCTCTGATGACTTTAAACGATTTTCAGTTCAAGAAGGAATAAATCAAAGTGCTCTGAAAATGATATATGCAGTTTGCGGATAATGTGCGATGCAAAATTTTCTTGGCTTTTTGGCTAAAAAAACCTCCATCACTAAACATTGCTGACTCACAGAGACTCATTAAAGCCCTATGATAACTGCAATCCAGTTAGAGTGATATATCTTTTTTTAATTAATTATTGTTTTGGCTTCTGTTGACAAGAAATCGATGCTAGAAATACAATGTGGAATTTCGTAGATTACAACTGAAAATTTGTATATTTCATGTCAAATTTTATTCATAAAAATTTTGATTCTTGTTAAATAAAAATATGCAAAAGGTAATTTTATATACTATTTTATGATATGAAAACGGTGTATTCAACATATCCATCCGTTTTTCATACAGGCCTACGGTACGTTAACGGACCGTCAAAACGTAATATCAACGGATTCACTCCATATTTCATCCAGTATGACGGTCCGTTAATATTCCGCCGAAACGTACTCTCGACGGACTCACTCCGTAGTTCATCCAGTATAACGGTCCGTTAACGTACCGTCGAAACGTACTCTTAACGGATTCGAAATCCGTTTGGATGTTCTTCTTTATCCGTTCACTGGACCGTTTTCGTATCCAGAAAACGGAACGTTTACGGAATCGTATTCCGTATTGCTGTTCCGTATATGGCACCGTTAACGGACCGATTTGTTTCTTAGGATGTATTTTGTGCTCCAAAACATGCATGCCTTTCCCATACCGAATACGAAGGAGTTCAAATTCGTCAGCGTATTTATACATTTTCCGTACGCACTTTATACGCTTGATATTCGCAGAAGAAAAGAGAAACAATAATCACGGTTTCGAATATTTCGTACTGAAAAAATAAAAACGTACTGAAAATAGTACGAAACTTTGCTACTCTGATGTATGTAGACATGAATGTGTCGTGACTATCGTTGGATTTGGTATTTATCTTTGTGGTTTACTATAACCTTTTCTGTTTCAATGTAAAAATGATACAAACCATTTAGATATGGACCAATTTTCTCACGATCTAACATTAGCATTGGAAGAAACATCCCTTCTGGACAGATCTCAAGTAGGACGGTGGGGACAACGTCGTAGAACACGTTCAACCGGAAATTTGCGTAAGCTAAGAGCCAACTGGTTTCCAAAACTTAAAATTTACAATTACAGCTTGTGCCCCACAACCAACTGAAGATTCGTCAAGTAGTCCCACAGATGTAAATAATGCAGCACCTGCGGGTAACATTGATAATCTGACATCGAACGACAATGCGCTTCTACTCGACTCTGATGAAACAGAAGAAGTGCGACTTCCATTTACATCTGTAAACAAATCTATACGACATGGAACAATTGAATCTGATTCACTAAATGAGACATTTAGTCCCGCCAGGTTAGTTCATAACTTAAGCTAAAGTTCACTTTAGTGGTTTGCAGTGAAGTTAAATTAATAAAAATAGGTCAACCCGCTTTATTTCTTCAAAAAATTAAGAACATAAAAAAGTTCGCACGTGAAAAATCAAAAACCGGTGCACCTACTTAGAAGTACATATGAATACTCAAACGAAAGGTAATTGCCTCACAATTAATTTTATTTTTCTAATCGGTTGACCGCACTCTGGACCAATTTATGTAATTTGAATACTGTGTTTATGGTTTATAAGCAACATGTATGAAAAGGGTCTGGTACGATAAGTCGAAATCTAAAATATCGAAATTAAAAATACCAAAGACAAAAATGTCGAAAACAAAAAAGTCGCAAAAAAAAATTGTTAAAACTAAAATGTTGAAACAGATTGTCGAAAACTGAAAATTTCGTGATTTAATATGGCGAAATCATTTTTTTTCCGAAAATAATAGAAAATATCGAAAAAACTGCAACGTAACATAATATTAAGTAAATATATTAAATATAATAAAATACGCAGATAAAATTATTAAAAAACAACATAGACTCCATAATGCATGGTTTCCATACTACCTTTTGTTATCACCAAATCGATATCACTCAGTGTTTTTGTGCTATAAATGAGTCAATACAATATAATATTGTTTTATAACAAACTGACATTCAAATTAAAAAAAATATTGAACAAACGTGCAGTCATTCTGCTGCTGTTGCATTAAAAATGTCCAATTATGTAGATTTTTTTTTCAAATTATGAACATTAGTAGGCAGTGTCCATTACTATGATGAAGAGATTGGCTCACAAGGAAATCCCAGATGGTGGACACTAATATAATTGTTATGAAGGGAGACAAGACAAAATTAGTACATTTTATTTGATATTTATTTTTTTTTAAATGATACAAGACACGTAACTACTCCCACAAAACCCAAAGTGTCTCAGGCGATAGCATGGCGCGCGAAATGATGTACATGCGATCGAAGTTTGCTCGTAGGCTCCACAGCACCCATCAGCGAGACGTTCGGCTTGAAATGATGAAACCGATGAGACGCTGGACAAAGAGTGATGATTGGCTCCAGTGAGTTGCGGATTCTCTGCGCACAGCGATTCCTCAAGAAGAGTTTATGCACAAAAGTTTGGTTTTTAATTTGTAAAATTGTTTGACAATTAATTTATTAAAATTTGAATGTCAATGTGAAATAGAAAAATGTAAACAAAAAACATATGTTTGTTATAGCAAGCTAGAAAAGTGATATCGATTTATAGGAAAAGTTAAAACATTTGAACTTTTGCTATCACTCTCTAACACTCGTTATGCCTAATATCATCGGGGGATATCGCTTGCTATAAAAAGGTGTTGTATGTACTCGTATCTTTCTAGCATTCATATTTCTGGTGATGACGAGTGATAGCGAAAGATAGTATGGAAACCATGCATAATGCTGAGTCCCTTTGTAGAGAAAATCAGAATCTCCGCTACGAATTCTGATTTTTAGCTACTCTAGGAATCATTTGCAGATTTTTAAATATGCTACCTTCAAAATACCATCTTGGAATATAGCTTGAACACTATTATAGGTGTCAACAAAAAATTTGATTTTTTTAAAAAAATACTTTCTTTAATGACATGAAATTTTAAATTCAAGGAAACGACCATTGGCCATATTTTCTGGTCAAGAAATTCTTTTTCCAAAATATCGTTTTATTAGTTTTAAAACGAAACCTTAACGAAGTTTCTAACATTAAGAGATATTTCAATATGAACCACCATACAAAATTTATCTCTGATATTTTTTTAACTTTGGATTGTATTTCTGGAAAAAGTGGTATCTCTGGAAATAGTGGTCGGAAAAATATAAAAAATTATCATTTCAGATCTCGATGACCTTTATCAGTTGCCAAAATTTCATTGAAATCAAATAGGTTGAGTTGCAAATCCTAGGAGATTTGATGTGGAATGTCTCATATCGACGCCCCTTACGAAAACTATTATATATTTTTTCCCTTACTAAAATAAATATGTTATTTTTTTAGTTTCAGAATAAAAATATGTTATTGTTTTCGATGAGAAAAATAATATGTTTTATGGGGGTTAGGTACAAAATTCTGTCTGACTAAAATTCTAAGTGTATAATTAATTAAATAATGTTCTAATTTTTAACTTTGTCATAATTTAATTGTTTTTTAACTAATTTGTGTTTTTTTATACCCTACACCTATGAGGTACAGGGTATATTAACTTTGTGCATATATTGTAACGCCCCTTAGGAGGCGTGTCCGGTATGGAAAAGTATATATATTCTTGATCAGCATCACAACCCGAGTCCGTTTAGCCATGTCCGTCTGTCTGTCTGTCCGCCTTGCTGTCTTGCTGTCCGAATACAGAATAACTTGAGAAATACTAATCAGAATGCGATGAAAATGAGTTTGAAAATGAGCCAAATCGGTCAACGGACACGCCCACCTCCCATACAAGTCACTTTTATATAACTCTTTCGGAACTAATAACTCGAAAAGTATTCAAGATATAGGTATAAAATTTAAAACGTATTGTTATCACCTAAAAATATGTGGTCCAAAAATGGGCGTGTTCCGCCCACTTTTTTTTTTCATTATTTCCCGGGTTTTCATAGTGAAAATTTGATCCGTAAATTATTAAAATCAAATCTATAAAATATTAGCCTTTCAAAATTTTAAATATAGGCGTGGTCAGCCCAATTATATTTTTCAAATTTTTTTTTTAGTGTTTTTATACTTTTATATACATTTTTTTAATTTATGGGGATATAAGACGTAAATTTCTGATATATGAATAATATTCTGAGGGTGGGGAGGTTCAGCATAATTAAAAACTTTAAAATTAAGGTATGCAATTAAATATCCCACATTAATATCCCCACCAAAGGTGTAGGGTATACCATAGTCGGGCCCGACCGACTATAAAAATCCGCCCCATGTGACCGAACTTACCCATGTGACCTAACTTTCCCAACTCGTTTAATTTTCATTTTATTTTTTTCTGTTAAATTAATATATTTTTCACTGATATGAATTGCTTTTAGATCGATTTTAAAAATTAAGCTGTTGAATTATATATTAAATATTGAATAATTTGTACCTATGAAATAAATATCATACCAAACACATACCTTAACAGTGCAAAACTGTTGAAACTTGTTATATAATTCATAGACTTTTTTAAAGATGATAGATGTTTTATAAGTAGTAAAAAAATTATTATTAAAATGATTTCAACAGTGATGTCATTGTTGCTTGAAAAGTGACACTTTTGTTTTGAAAATTGAAAAATATATTTGAGGGAAGAATACATTATTAATTGAAGATTATTATTATCGTGGCAAAAATTTGCATATAACAGTATTTCAACAGCTAAAGGTATTTGTTTTAACTATCTATCATTTTTTCAGTATATGTGTAATATTTTTTCTTCATAATAAACCTTGAATTTTGGAAAAACAGAATTTTGGAAAATAGAATTTTAGTCAGACAGAATTTTTTTTTGGAAAAAAGAACAGAATTTTTGTCAGACAGAATTTTGTAAAACAGAACGGGATAGCCACATCCCGTTTTATGGGTTTGCCAGGAACTCTTATTATGTTTTTGATATTTATAAAAATGATTCAAATAATAAAAATTATAAAAATATTCAAATCTTGCGACGAAGAGTAGAATCTTTTGTTGAACATGAATAATGAATTATGATTGGGGTCTTCATATAAAATCTGCACATATTACAGCATTGTAATAAATATATGTAATCGTTTAATAAAGACCACAGACCATTGGAAATTTAAATCAGTCCTGAAATTCAACCTAAATTTAATGTAACAGTCAAGATTTCTTAGGACACAACAACAAATGACCTCGAAAATCCTAAAAATTGACATTTCCTACGGTTCTAATAATAATTATAATAGTTTAGCGATAAAGTTCTGAAGAACTTAGGTTGAACTGTCTCACCATTTAAACATGTAATAACGCCGAATCATAACTTTTCATGGGTGATGTTTTTACTCTCGAAAGTTATCTACCAAGAAGTAGCGCTATGAAGAAAAACATTTTCTATTTATTTTATTGATGTTGCATTAGCTGGTGTTTGAACAAGCGACGTTTCGGCTTGTATTCCAACACACTAATTATTTTGAATTTTCTCAAACAAATTTTCAAAATAAAAGCAAAATAAAAGCAACGCATTAAGCGGATGTTTCAATGCGGCTTGCTTTGATTGCTTGGCGTTGACAGATGAATAGAACTACGTGCGTTCATATGGTGCTAGACTAAATGCAAAGCGTTCAAAGCTTTTGAAGTCGAAAAAGTAGAAAAAATTTCTATTTGAAAAGCGTTGTTGGCTTTGACAGCTACGAAAATATCAGAAGCCAGTAAAGCAAGCAAGCAAGTCGCATTGAAACAACTTCCTTAATGTTTTTGAAAAAAATCTATTTTAATAAAAAGCTCAAATTTTCGTCTAAAAATTTGAAACATAATCAGCCTAACCAATAAACGAAATAATGTCGACTTTAAAGAAAGTATCAGCTTTTTGACAAATAAATATTAGAGAAAATTGTCGAAAAAGCTGATACTATCTTTAGAGTCGACTTTATTTCGTTTATTGGTTAGGCTGAATAATTTTCCACAGAAAACAGTTTGTTGTACTAATTTTCTGTGAAATTTTGAGAACATTATAATATTCGTCATTTAAGTAACAATGAAATCGATCGTTCGTATTCGTTTAAAAGTAATATATACTTTTTTTCGTTAAGACAATTTCAATATAATAGTTTTCGTAAGGGGCGTCGATATACGATTTGATATTTGTTTTCAACTAGGGCTGTGCAATTAATCGTTTTACCGAACATTTTGATTAATCGCAATCATGATTAATCACCCAGTCGGCCAAACTATCATAAACGATATCGTAAATGATATCAAATATTCGTAAAAATTGAATAAAATAATCGTAAATGATTCGAAAACGCATACATTTTCGTTCTTAATTTGTCCATCGTAACGAGGTATCATAAACGAACTAAAAACACTCATATATGATAAATTTTCGATCGCTTATGATCATAAAATACCAGGGACTGTAACAGTTACGAGTAATATACAAAAAATCAAAAATAAAAATTATTTTTGAAAAAAAAAATTTTTGTTCAGTAATAACGATTATTTTTGATTTTTAAAATTTTGCTCAGAAATAAAACTCAAGTTTAAATTTTTATTTTCAAAATCAAACTCAAAAATAAAAATTAAAAATTAATTTTTATTTTGTTTTGCTCAAGAATAACGATTATTTTTGATTTATACTTTTTTTACTCAAAAAAAAAATTAGGGTGCGGAGTGTTGTGCATAATTTTATGTGCAGCAAAAATAATGTTCTTACGATGAAAAGGATGGATTCTAGTACTAATTTGGGAGATATTAGTGAACACTTTCGAACGATCACGTGTGCTGGTGGTCAGTATTACAATTAATATGGGGCCATCGATAAATAAAACTTGAAAACATATTTCGCCTGCATCTTACTTACTGGAACACATGTTACTACAAAAAAAAGCTTTAAGTGCGTCATTGAACATTTTATGGGATTACAGAAGCACCCAAGTGCATCATTGGATTTTTTTCGGTGAATCTGTGTCAATGTGATTACAGAAGCATCCAAATGTGTCATTGGAATTATTTTGGGTGAATTAATTCCAATGGGATTACAAAAGCATCCAAGTACGTCATAGGAATGCTGCATTGACACTTTTTTGTATAAAATTTTCCATTGAAGCAATATCTATAATCCTTGGAAAATATTAATCCAAACAAGTTTTATTGACGCTTATGGATGTGAAGTTATGGCTCATGGTTAGTGGTTTCGCCTACGAGCCGAAAGGTCCACGGTTCGATCGCAGCGACTGACTGTCAGTACCAAATATAGATATATTTTTCTATTCAACGCTACCTCTCGGCAGTCCATGCAAACCTACGTGAGAAAATATTGCCTAAAAAACTCTCACCCCGTCGTTGGGAATTAAACTGTAGGTGCCACCGCTTTGAGTACAAATATAACCCGCACAGCTCAAATGGTGAGGGGTTGTTCAGAACTGTAACGCCAAACTATTATTATAAGTAATATTGACCACCAGCACACGTGATCCTTCGAAGGTGTTCACTAACATGTCCCAAATTAGTATTAGATTCTATCCTTTTCATTGTATAAACATTATTTGGCACAAATTGGGCACAACGCTCCGCACCATAATTTTTATTTTTGAGTAAAAAAGTATAAATCAAAAAATAATCGTTATTCCTGAGGAAAAAATAAAAATTAATTTTTAATTTTTATTTTTGATTTTTTAAAGTAAGAATTGAAATTTGAGTTTTATTTCTGAGCAAACAAACCAAAAAAATAAAAATAATTGTTTTTTTTTCCGTAAATATAAAAAATAAAAATCATTGCAGATTTTAATTCTGCATGCGAAATTAATTGATTCTGCATTCTCAAAATTTGCGTAAATCTTTTATAACTCGTTGATTTCATTTAAAAAAATAAGAATAACCGTTATTTACGGTCCCTGTAAAATACGATTATGTGCTCGTCATAAACGATCTCTTTGTTCGTAAACTAACACGATACGATCATTTTTAACTCTATTACGAGCTTTTTTCTACTTTATTAACTACACAAAAAAAAATTAAGTAAATGCATTTAATTTTAATTATAAGCTCTCAAATGCATTTACTTACTTTTAATTACAGAAAATGATATAAAATGTTCATCAAAACAATGCATTTAATCATGTTAAAAATATTGAGCATTTCTTGCGTTTTCTTTAAATGAAGTATTGTTTAGAAAAACAATAATAAATTTTGACAATATTTTTTTACGATATAAACACTCGAAAAATACGAGTCGTAGTTATTTGCGGGCAAAATATGTTTATTTTTTTCATTGACATTTATCATCGTTTTTATGAGCAAAATTATCGAAATTTATGATTATTTTGAATCGCCAAACTATCGTAATTTACGATAATCAAAAAAAATGTGTGCAAGTGCTTACTGGACAATTATTCAATTGATCGTTTATTTTTCAATTAACCGAAAATACGATTAATCAGTTAATTATAATTTTCAATTAATCAAAATTCAAATAATTTTTATTTGAGAACATATAAATTACTGTCTACAAAAATATCCTACAAAAATGTTGTTTTTATTTAACATTACATATTCAACATAGTACGTATTAAGTTTCTATTTGGCGCAAACATCAAAAGCAGTGGTGAATATGTTGAATATAAAGGGGGATAAAATTCTAAAATGAGAAATCTGAGGCATTATTGTCCAAGTTGAATAAAAGTGGTCTAAGTCATAGACCACAAGACATGAAACTCCGTCAATGTAGATGTAAAAATCGTTTTGTTAGTGTGCGTCGCAGTCGCAATTTGGACAACTTTATATTCAACTTAGACAACTTTTATTCAACTTGGACAATAATGCCACAGATTTTCTCATTTTAGACATTTTCCCCCCTTTATATTCAACATATTCACCACTGCTTTTGATGTTTGCGCCAAACAGAAATTTAATAACAAATTAATTTTCTGACAACATAAAAATACTCAAAACAAACGTAAACAACGTTTTAGTTTATATATATTTAGTTTTATTCAAAAATTGATCGTGTGAGTACAATTTTCAACCGATTTTGATACGAATTATGGATGATATCGTTGTCAGGAATGATGAAGAGCTATATTTGGCTGAACAAGCGTACGAAATTGTCAAATAGGACAAAATTTTAAAATATCTGTACGGAAAGGGATTATCGGACTGTTAATTGCTTAATGCCCGGATGCATACAACTTTTAACCATGAGTTAGCGATGGAAATCGATTAGTTAATCTGACAATTTCAAAATTGATATTAAAACAAAAAATTTAATTTATTTGTCAGATTGTTTTTAACTGATAACTGTATTCAACCGGCCGTAAGAAAATTCACAATTTTAGTTTATTTTATTTAACGTCCTCATTATATTTAAGCGCAATATTGTTCCATATTTGGTATTTACAGCGATATAAACATACACATAATTTCATTATAAAAACGATTTATAATATAAATATTAAGATAAACATAATATATAATAAAGTTATTTTAATATTGTAATATTTGCAAAAGTTTTGTCCCTTTTTCCCTAAACTAATGAAAAGGGGGACACACTGGTTTTATTCACCAAATTGCTATTTTTTTCTCGTAAATTTTATAATTTTTTCAGAAAATGTTAATTATTTTTTCACTTTTCCCTTAGACTATGAATTTTAGGCATAGTTTTAAAAAACAGTGCTAATTTTTAGACTCATTACGTGTAACTCAAACTTCTGCATTTGAGTAGTTCGGTTGCAAAAAATGTGTAAATTTTGGCAAATTTCACAAAATTTTCAGCATCTGAATTAACAAACAGCTGTTTTGTGTTGTCGAAAATTTTACACGGTGAAACAACAACAATGCAAGCAGAGATGCGGCAGAGCTCATGTACACAACCCGTGTACCAAAAAATATCATAAAAAACAGGATTTTGCTATGTTGAATATGTTTTTTGCGAAGTCGCACGTCTTATAGTCTTAGGTATAAGTTGTATAAAAAGTTGTCCAAATTGCGACTGCGAAGCACACTAACAAAACGATTTTTACATCTACATTGACGGAGTTTCATGGCTTGTGGTCTATGATTTATACTCATGATATTTCTGATTAACCGATTAATCCTTAATTTGATTATTCAAAAAATCGGATAAACTGATTAATCGTATTTTCAGTTAATCAAAAATACGATTATTCGAATAATTGATTAATCGTGATTTTAAGCCCAGCTAAAAAGGTAACTGGTAACTAACCGGTTAGTTAACTGGTAATTGCAGGTTATTCTGCCGGTTACCTTTGTTCTACCATCGGGAGAAAGGTAACCGTCAGATTCCTATCTGTGTGAAGTACATGTGACAAGACATCCCTTCTAACTAAAGCAATGCGTTCATTTAAAAATAATCTTGTTGTCTCTTCTGCATCTCTTGCTATTTTTATGTCACATTGCCAGACCAAAAAAATATTTTACAGAAATATAAAACAGTATTGCCATAATTACTTTTTTCATATATAGTATTATTTAGTATACTAAATTAAACAATGGTTTTAAAAAGTAATTAAATTAATAAAAATCATAACATAATGTCTACATCGTCGTTAAAGGCACCTTTCTGATCCTTGTTGTAATTTTTTTCACGAATTTCCTGTTGTGTCGCTGGATATCAGCACCAGGTAGTCGAGTGTGCGACCTTCGCAGCTCATCTTCGGGGCACTGTACGAAACGTGTATGAGCGCCGAACACACGTGAAGCTTGATAATTTGATTTTCTCCTTCTTGAAGCACTTAATTATTTTGTTTATTAGTTGTCATTCCTGAATTTTCAAAGTGTCCTATGACAAAAGTTTATGATCAATAAAGTAGTAATATTTTTGCAGACCACGTACCTGGCCAATGTGTTGTCCTGCATCCAGCGCCTGATTCTTGCTTATGTCTAGTGAAGAAATTTGCATCCAGACATGCTAGTCTAATGGCGATTCCGCATCTGCATAACTCCAGCGGCGCGGTGTGCATTTTTTGCCCTACATTGCCTTGAAAGACTGCACTAATGTGCGCAAATGCGCTCGATGTGTGTGACGAATTGTTAAAATAACTTAAAATCAAAAAGTTAAGGTTAACGAACATGAGTTAATCGAAAGAATACACTTGAGCTTAACTTTGTCACAAACGCAAAGTTTGTCGCAAGTAGTCCAGACGGTTAACACAAAAAGTGTAACTCATGATCATAGTTAGTTATCTAAAAACTGTTTTGAAAAAATACAAATAAATATTAGCCATATTTTTCAAAGACAGAAAATATTTTGAAGAAAGTAACTCAGTGCAGCATGTTCGATACACTGATTTGGTAGTTTAGAATATTTGGAAAAGTGCACATAGATATGTTTCAATCATTGCCAATGGAGACCAATTAATAAATTAATATAAATACAAATCATATATATTTTTCAAAATTGTGTATGATTAAACTGCAGTCAAATTGCAGTGTATTAATTAAAAAAGTTTTCACTGTATACCAATGGGTATCCTTAGGATGTTAAAACACGAAATTGTGTTGGGACATCTTTTGCAGCAGTAATACTCATATTTACTAGACATCTGCACAAATAGTTTTGAAGTTTCCTCTGCAAATATGCACAACTGCACTCTACAGTTTTGAATTCATTTTGCAAATGACAATGGACAGTATTATAGGGAAGTCTCTCTGAGCGACTTCACTTCAGTATTTGTTTCATTGGTGTCAACCACTGTCAAAACATCAAGCCATTCACGTATGTGTAGTTAACAACTCCGTTTCAACAACGAAACGGATGGAATCAACATCTGCCACCAAAAGTAGGCAGATCTGAATTTCACTCCGTTTCCGCCCCGTTCTATGAAATTTCAAACGTCAGTGCGCAGAGTTTCCATATTAATAATCTTGATTTTGCCGTTGTAATAATCGATAAAGATATGATTATTTCATTATTATTTAATGCTCTTGTAAAACGAATTAAAACCACTTTGTTTGTATGCGCATTGCTGTGAAAATCCTTAAAATGAAAAATCCTCCATAGTTGTTGAAAGATATTTTTGGATATTTCACAAAATAAAAAATATAATAAAATATAAAAAGTTTATAATTTTCTACAATTTCTACAGTTTGGAAAACGTTTCATACTGGTATTTTACCAGTAACATTTTAATTCCGGAACGGTAATCGTTCATTGCCATCATTTTGGTAACAGTTACGATATTTCATATAAAACAGTATGAAACGAATAAAAGTAAATGTACAATACCTGGAAAAATTAATACATGGAACTATTAATACATACACCAAATGGTCGTACTATTAAGTACTTGATGATAAATTTTCTTCTGAGTATAATAATAAAAAAAAATGAAAAACCTTAAATAATTTTTACTTAAAACATAAACTGTATTTGCTATCAAGTATTTTTTCCAAAAACCAAATTATATTTTTAAGATATTCAAACGATATCGTAATTATGACAAAATGCACAAAAAATCAAATTTTTATTTCTTTAATATTTTTAATATTTTTTAAGCAGAGATTTGGAGGAATATTTATACAAATCTTCTGTATCGTTTTCATGAAAACGACCAATGTGGGTAATAAATTCTCAGGTGATATTTTATATTATATTGATTTTACGATATTAAAACCATTTTCTGATTTGCGTTTATATGGACTAAAAATTGTTGAAGTAATTTTGGTAAACACTAAACATACAATAGTTTTGCAGAAAAAAATTACACAATTTTTGTATGACATTAAAAAGTATAATAAAATGTGTCGTTGAGAATGTGTCGTTGGAAAAAAAAGATAAACTAGGCCATAATTCCTATTCTAGAGCTGGTATTACATATATTGTATTTTTAAAATTTCAGAATTTAACGTTTTTAACCACATTTTAATAAGTATGTTATTTGATATACATTAAAACATAGAAGTTTGCTTCAAAAATTTCCATAAATTCATGATTTGAAAAATTGTTCGAAATAAATTGGGACATCTACATTTTTCTGCAAGTATTGGATATTTTGGAAATTGTTTCACACTATTATTATTGTTAGCTCAATTAAATGACACTTCGAGTTGATCTACTCAATTTTTTGACTTTTTTCTCCTTCTGTGAAATTTGCTTTCTGTTGGTTGCTGTCTTTTGCCTGTAAGATATCGATATAACTTCATACTATTTTAAGAAAGGATTTTTTTACTGCAAGATAATATTTTTGACTGAAAATATTGGGCAAAGTCTAAACAAACTATATCTAAAATATTACATCATTTGTCATTTTTACTTCCTGAGATGAAATATCCTTTGAACTGTTTCTGCGGAATATAAAAGCGTTTCTCATTTTCGAATTTTGTAAATTTAAATTTAATCTAAATTCAAAATCTTTAAATATGTTGATATCACTATTATTAATAATCCAAGTACATTCTGTTTTACTGTTTGAAATTTAATATAGTTTGACAACAACATTTTTCAATTTTTCCCTTTATCACTATTTAGAGAGGCCTCTATGATTGAAATAATATAATAAAATTAGTGAATATTCAAAATACATAGGTAATAAATTTGTCATACATACTGTCTAAAGACGACGGATACTCAAATACTTCAATCACGTATTCGTATCGCTATAGCGATTCGTACCGCTACAGAACTTTTATATGATTGCCATCGAATTACAGTAGGCGATAGTGTTTTATATATATATATATATATATATATATATATATATATATATATATATATATATATATATATATATATATATATATATTTGGAAATTTTCTTGAAACTCTTTAAATTTTTCTTTTGTAGTATAATTATATTTGATTCTAAATTACACAAAAAATACACAAGGAGATCAAAAATGTACTGTTTTTGTGGAATTACACAAAAAGTGGCAACACTGACACAACTACATTTCTTTACAAAGAGAACGAAGTGAAATTAGATCTGCCTACTTTTGGTGGCAGATGTTGATTCCACCCGTTCCTGTTGTTGAATCAGTGTTGTTAACTTCACGCATATAAGCCATTCAATGTTTTGAAAAACCAAACCAAACGACAACACTGTCCCTGAACATGCAACGAATACAGTGGGTGCAGCGAGTGAGCGCTACTCAGCCTTATCGTGAAGACTTGGGGAATATTCTATTCCCTCGGAATTTTTTGTTCCCAGGTAACATTTATTGGTATCGTCAATCTCCCAGGAACAGCAATTCCTCCGGAATTTTGTTCGAAATTCGAATGCAGTTTTACAATATGGCCAGATTTTTTTTAATGCGTTTTTTTGGTTATCTTTATCATTTTAGATAATAAAGTTGTAAAATTATAGTTCAGATATAAAATATGTATACAGGTCTTTATTATTTGCAGTTAATGCACAAATTTCACGTTTTTTTAACTCAATAAAAGTTTAATTTGCAATTAGAACTGAACATCAGGCTACGCTAAATCACGCTGATTTGCCAAAGATCAAACAGTGTTGTTGGATAAAATTGCGTTGTGTTGTGAAAATAAATATTGAAGTTAAAATTATGTTAAACTCCAATTAAAAGTATATAAAATGACTCTTAATTGTGGTTTTTCATTTAAGAAAATGTTGTGATTAGATTGCGTTCATTTTTCAAGAGTTAAAAAAAATTAAGATATTCCCCAGCCGGTGAAGTTTTTGCAGTGGTTGAATATATCTGTAATTTATTTGTGCAGAAATATGTAAATAACTTTTATTTAGATAATTTTGGTGCTACCCATGTAGGAAAAAACGATCGGCTCAATGTTGGCCCAGACTTGCGCTAATAGTACTCAACTCTGGACAATATACGAAAGCAAGAGTTGGGCCATGTCTGGTCAAACCTTGGAGTGATAACTAGGGCGCAATACTGGGATCAAGGTTTGGCCCAATACCAGAAAACAAAATTGAACAAATATTGTTCATTTCAATTGAATGTCAAAAATGCAAAAAAAAAAAATTGTTTACTTTTTTTCCATTCTAATATTTTTTTTTATTCGTTTTATTTATTTCATACAATTTCCAATCCAATTTTATATAATTTAAAAATTTTTGTCTTCACAAGCTGCGGAATCGATCCTCTGACTTCGACCTTAAAGTCCACTGCTCTCCCCGTTAGGCTACGCAACTAAATCGTACTGTCTGAGATGTTTGCTTCAAAAACAAAATTTATGAAATATTTTTTCTAATTTGACAATTTTTTTCTGATGTGACAGACATTTTCAAATTATAAATTTTACGATTTTGAAAAAATGCTCTGAAACAAGTGAGCTTGATAGCGTAACGGGTAGAGCTCCAGACTTGTATCTGGGACTCGATCCCGGACTTTCTGCGGAATATTTTTTTTATTGTTTTTTAAATAAATATATATATTTTTTAATTGAAGTATGATTTCGCCGCTGGTCTTGGCTAAATTTCCATTCACCAAGACATATTAAATGAGTCTTCCTGAGTTCTTGGACATTTGCATCAACACTTTTGTGGTATTTTGACATTTGACTACTATAAAAAAGGAAAATGGCGTACATTTTCTTTACGTTCGATTTACCCACAACAATTAAGTAAATCAAATGTTGTAAAAAAGTGTGAACTCAAATATTACATTTTAATGGTAAAAGTTCCTGATAAAATTCCATGGTTATGAAATTATCAACATGTGATGGAAAATTATTTCTTTTCAGAGTTTACTTTTATAACAGCATCGCCAGACGGACTTGGATCTTCCGCCAAGATGTCTCAAGTCGTTATACAATTTTACCTTCGAATGATGTATAATGACTATGGCGATGTATAAGCAGGATACTGTTTCAATTCTAGAATAAATAAAAATACATATGATTCATTTTCTTTCAATTCAATAAAAATTACTCCACGAATTCTAAAGGAGTACCTTTTCCAAATATTCATCAACTATCTTCCTATTTGTAAGATGTTTACTTGATGGTTGCTATAAATAATCGTAAATTTGAAAGATGGTTGCTAGCAATATTTATCGTATTTGACGGATGCTTGAGAGATGGTTGTCTCAAAGATGATCTAAATAACTTGATATTTAGGGCTGTGATATTTCTGGTAATCATCTCTGTTTTCTTAGTGTACGACAAAAACAACGCTCTGGTCGAAAATCAATACAGTGGATCACAGCTTATTTCGTGCAGGCGCTGTGTTCAACTTTGAAATGCTATAACTTAGTAACGAATACCAATATGGGAAAATTTTAAACAACATTTTTTTACTTGTATATATATCTTTACAGAAAAAATTAAATTGCTTTACATAAACTTCTTTAAAAAAAGATAAAACAAAAAAACAGAAAATGTTGCAAAATTCAACGCCACAGCTTATTTCGTGCAGCACTGTATCTTAAAAAATGTTATGTGCATGTCTATTAATATGTTGTGTGGCCGCCCTTTTGTTTAATTACATCTTAAAATCGCCTAGGCATTGATTCGACAAATTTTACTGTAATCTCTGGTAAGATTTTTTACCATTCTTCCAACAGAATATATTTCAAATCATTTCTATTCTAATTATTCCGCTTGCGAAAATTGTCCACAAATTTTCAGTGACATTTAAGTCTGGTGACTATGCAGACGGAGTCATAAGATGCGGCCAATTCCAAATCAACCATGACTGGACAATTGTCGTTGTTGATTTGGAATTGGCCGCATCTTATGACTCCGTCTGCACAGTCACCAGACTTAAATGTTTATGTTTCTGGTCGTTGTCCTGATAGAAACGAATTCTTATCGTACACCCAAAGTAACGGTACATTGAAGTAAATTTTCATTTAGAATGTTCAGATACATTGTCTTGTCCCTAATCTCATCAATAAAAACTAATTTTCCAACACCGGATGCAGCAATGCAGGACCAAATCGCAACCATGCTTTACTGTAGACTTTAGGTGTTTATTGTCTAGCTCGGCATTAGCCTTATGCCACACGTAATGCATTCCGTTGGATCCAAATATATTGAATTTGGAATCTTCTGAGAATATGACATCGTTCCAGAATGTACCCGGATGGACAACATGCTGTTTGGCGAAGTATGCACGAAATAAACTGTGAGCTTAAATTTTCTATGTATATTATAAAGTCCTGTTACACCACGAGGGGAGCACTTTTTAAAATCCAAATTCAGGTATTATGTTCGATGAACATTGGTCTACAAATCTGCGTTAAAATTTTGTCAATATAAGTACATATTTAACAGCTTTAAAATTAGAATTGTGTACTGCACGAAATAAGCGGTGAGCCACTGTATATATAAAAAAAATCTAATTAAATAATAAAAAATGTTTTTCGATAAATGAAAATCTTACCCCCAAATCATGTATCTTTTTATTATCGTGTGACTACGATTCGTTTCAGTCCGCTTCGTCTAAAATTTGTATAACGTATTTCAAACGTTTCGTTCGTTTCTCTCGTTGAATCTAACGTTTGTTCAAAATTTTTGTTTTGACAACTATTTTTCATAAAGAACATTTTTATTTTTTTTTTTACTTTGTCGTATAATTTATATGCTGTCAACAAAAAAACTCTCAAAACGAGCGTACTCAACGTTTCGTTTGATACATGAATCAAAAATTGTAGTCACACGATATTCAACCGATATTCAAACGAATTGTAGCCGATATCATTGTCACCGGGAAATACATGATCGACACGTTTATATAAAATATTATATGATTTTCTTATACCTTTTGTTTTTTTTTTCTATATTTCAATATTAATGAAAATTCCTTAGAGTAAGAATGATAAAAAAATAAAAAATGCACTAATACTGAAAAGTTGTAAAAAATGAAACTATATTTATAAAAATATTGTATATTTCTAATTGAGGTACTGTGAGGATTTAAGGGATTTTGCGTTTGAGGTATTTGTGAAAATTTTGAGAGAATTTGTGAGAATTTTCTCTCGAGTGATTTTGAGAGAATTACATTAGGGAAAAAGGTATTTTGTGTGAGAATTTCGTCTGTCGACACTGTTGCACATCATCATAGACCTCTTCACTTCAGTTTTGTTTGTGTTTTGTTTTGACAGTACTTGGTTCTTTGTTGTTGTGAGCAAGACATTTGTTTGATTTTCAAGCATAGAGTTGACGACAGTAAATGTTTTGAAACGAAGTGAATGTCTTGAAGTGGGTGGGCTTGTGCAGAGATGTCTAATATTTACTCTTTACGTGAATTTCAAGAGTACACACAATAGCTATCATTTCGATAACATGTAAATTATTATCGTATGTTTACCCGCAAGATATACGCAAGTGGGATTGTCGCAGACGGATCTACCTGAGTTAAAAATAGTGGGTGAAAAAAGAGTTTTGACTCAAATGGAACGATAACTCAAAAAGTTTGTTGGGTTAATAAGAACATCCCAGCAAACCAAACGATGTTTTAACGATATCGTTTAATGCTAAATTGTCGTTTTCGATAATCTATAATGATACGAACACGATGGGTTTTCTATAAAAACGAAGCTACCCAAGAAACATTTATACGGAGCATACGTCATTGACGGCATACTTACGGAGTATTGAGCAAGTATCCGTCGTAGCATATACGATTACGCACCGTTAACTTACCGTCAAAGCGGACGACTCCGTTAGAATTCCGTTTTGCTCCGTATTTCTAAATAACTCCGTATGATTGTCGTTTTGTTGTAGTCGTTTACGGTACCGTTGAAAGGGAGTACTCCGTAAATTTTCCGTTTATACTCCAACTCAACGGCACCGTTTTTCTTCCCCACATTTGTACATTTCAATTCATTTGACTTTGTGAACATGAACAATAAGCTCGGAGGCATCGCAGTCGGTGAATATCTCCCGAAGACTAAACAAGATAAGTGAATATAATATTAATAAAATACGCTTTTATTACAAATATCTTTGCAGAATGTACAATTTTTTTGACTTGTATTATTAAATAAAAATACATACATTTTATTAAACTAAATAGTCCAAAGCTTATCTCAGTTACCATATTGACAAAACGGACTGCAAAGTTGAGTTCATATTTTGGTCACTTATTTTCATTTTTATAACATTTTCTCTTGAACAGTTTCTTCTTTAAGAGCGATGATAAAAGTGCACTCTTTTCACAAAATAATCGTTAAAACAATAATAAACTCCAAATAAATACAAAGACAGTAAATAAAGATCAGTACACGATATATTTTTGATTTGCTTTCATTGACTTTTTACTTTCACGTTGGTGGCCGCGAAACACCACTAAAAAGGTTCAGTTTTGCAAACGTAGTGTAACGTGGCGTAACGTATCGTAGCATAACGGATCGTAGGTTATTTTGTGTGTTTTAATACGAAAGTTCCAAATTTTAATTCAAAACTCACACTACCAAAGCAAGATTACTTTGTGTGTTTAGGTAGGTTACTTTGTGTGTTTTAATACGAAAGTTCCAAATTTTAATTCAAAACTCACACTACCAACGCAAGATTTATTAGAATGAGAGTAATATCACTTCGAATCATTATAAAGTAACCCTCAGCTGTTAGCAAAAATAATATGTGTTGCTTCATTCCAAAGATAATTATTTTCAATTTACTGTTTATATATTTTAGTAAATTATATCGAAAATGCTAAATACTGAAGCTTTTTCACTTCACAATCGATTACACCGTGCTACAAAAATCTAAAAAAGTTTTTATACTGGAAAAATTTTACATGCGCGTGAAACTACGGATCATTCTGAGAATTTGTGCGAAAGCAGTTTTTTTATAGTTTTTATTTGCATTTTAAATGCAAGTGCATATAATATTTTTCATATTATAAAAATATATACATTTTTGGTCGAACATTGAAAAAAAGGTAGATGTGCTTCATAGCTGAGATATCTCTGAATATGAATATGAAGACGGTTTTCCAATATCAATTCGTTTACGGCTTTTATTGCATTTTAAATGCGCAAGTATCAACAAATTTTAATTTATTTTTAAAATCTCATTGTAGCATTTCAAATTGGAATAAAATTATTATGTGAATTGTTATTGAAAATCCGTTTTCAGAATCATACTTAGAGATATCTAAGCACTTTTATTCAAATGTGATATAATATATTTTTAATAATGAAATTTATGATATGCACTTCCATTTCAAAAGTAAATAGCAACCGCAAACGAATTGATTTAAAAAACAGTTTTTGCACAAATTTCCAAAATAATCCCTAGTTTCACGTACATGTCGATTTTTTCCTGTTCCAACCATATAACCATAATATAAAAATAAAAAAAATAATTTTGAAAAAAATGTTTACCCCATTTCCAGTTGCATATGTTGATTCTTCAACAAATTATACAGTCTGGAAATATTTTACGTAGATACATAATAAGTCAAGAGAATTTGCACAATGAAGTGGTAATAAAAATTATGTAAATGAGATTATACATTATTTTTCGAAGCCTGTCATGTATATTAATGATATCGCATCGAGCAATTAATATATTTTTGTTTCAGAATAAAAAAAAAAAAAACTCAACTAAAATCGAATAAAAAAACGTTATTTATTTTGTTTCTCATTCCTAAAGTTTTTAATAACAAAAACATTTTATTTATATGGGAAGTATGCTGCATTTTAAACACAGTTTTTTTTATTTAAAAAAAGATTTTTATTCATAATATTTGTTGTATTTGAATAAAAATGTTCATTAATATTTCATGTTAAATTTATTTTTCTGTTCAACGAACAATTAAATACATTTTTTATAAACAAAGATAAGGGCCCTATTATGATTAGCGAAGCGAAAGGTTTTGGCGAAGCGAACGTCCAAAAAGCTATTACGGCGTACATTCGCCAGACTTCATTCGCCAAAAAACGGGAAAAGTCAAGCAAACGTAAAAAAACATGCAACACTCTACCGATTTTCATTCGCTTCAAGTGTCAAAATCAAGCGAATCAACAGTTCATGTGACGAATCGGCGAACGTATCTTTATCTATTGTTTTTCAGTTTTTCTTTTGATTTTTAATTTTTTTTTCTTTTGTGCTTTTGTTTATTAGGCTTTTTCTGATTTTCAATTTATCTTATTCTTTAGTTTTTCTAAAAGGATGTCTATAATTTTGAGTTTTTTGTGACCTAACTAATAAACGTAAAAAAAAACAATTTGTTTCACACTTTTTATTTTGATTTTAAACTTAACACTAATAAAAGAAATGTCTGGAACTGCTCCGACTGCTGCTGACAATGCAGCCTGGTTCATCGCGCGAAGTTATTTGTGCCACAGATGAATGCTTCGGAGGACAGACCACCATCACTGTCACTTATTTTAGTCTTACTCCTCGTCGTCGCTCCAGCTTTCTGCACACCGTATTGGCTTTTGTTTAACGCGCTATTCTTTGGGCCCATCGTTTTTTTGGTACATTTTTATTAGTTTTCTAAACAAGACAATTCACAGCAGCTGTTTTCAAACTCTAGGGTTTCTTTAAATTAAAATAAAAGAAGTATTGCTCCAAATAAAAAAACTACTTTTTTAATAAAAAGTATTTATTTGTATGCAATATTAACATTTAAAAACATATTTGACTGTAAATTTTAACTAACTTGAATTGTTCCGAAATTATCCAAATAATTTTTGATCTTTTATAGACAAAAAATATCAAAAAACCGAAAAAGTGTTATTGTTCTGAATCGAGTTAACGTTTTTTAAACCATAAATTATATTAAATGGTTTTTTAATAAAAGAAAATAGATATTAAGATAAAATAGTATCTGTTCTAAAAAAAAGGCAGTACTAAAAGCACGCAACATGATACTATTTTTTGCAACACGGAATCCGTCATTTGATCTGTCAATATTGAAAGTGTTGCTTACTTTTAAAACCATAAAAATTAGTACATTCGCCAGTTCATTCGCCAAATTGCGTTCGCTTCGCCAAAGCGTTCGCTTCGCCAAAAGCATTCGCTTCGCTAATCATAATAGGGCCCTAAAACTTCGATTAAAAGTGTATTTGAATATTTCTGAATTTTTCTGTACTATAGATAGTTTTATGTAAAAACTATTGAATTATTAAAACATTGCGCAGTTTATCATATCAGTGCCGTTCAACGAACAATTAAATACATTTTTTATAAAAAAAATTAAAACTTCGATTAAAAGTGTATTTGAATATTTCTGAACTTTTCTGTATTATTGATAGTTTTATATAAACACTATAATAATAATAATTTGGCGCTACAGTGCTGTATAGAACTTCGGCCGTGCTCTCTCACCATTTGAGCTGTGCGTGTTATATTTGTACTCAAAATGGTGGGACCTACAGTTTATTGCCGAATCCGAACGGCGGGTGAGAGCATTTCATAGGCAAGGTTTTTACCAGAGCTCTCGATTTCATACGAATATTTTCGAGTAGCCCGTGGACCCGGGTACCCGGGCGCTCGAAAGCCCGGGTAATACCCGGGTAGTTGAAATACTCGAAAAACCCGGGTATTAAATGTTCGAGCTACCCGGGTAGTTCGCAAAACCCGGGTAGTTGGTTCGTTCGTTTGTTCGAGCTATTCGAGTAGCTCGTTTGTTCGAGTAGCTCGATGGCTCGTTCGTTGTTCGAGTAGTTCGATCGTTGTTTGAGCTTCGAGTAGCTTGTTCGTTCGTTCGTTTGTTCGATTGACGATTGTTCATTTGATCGCTTGTTAATTTGTCTGTCCGTTCGTTTGCTTGATGTGGGAGTTGGTCGGAAGTGGTTGGAAAAATGTAGGTGAACAAAAGTGGGTGGGTGGGCAAAAGTGGGCGGAAAGTGATAAAAAGACCGAAAAAAATGTTATTGCAGAAATCGGTAGCAGACATCAAGGGAAATCGAATGGTACCACTCTCAGTGGTCCCTGACCCCCAAAAGGGGGGTTGTCCAAAAATTTTTAATTGCGGAAATGGATAGCGAACCTCATTAGAAGACTAATGGTACCCTTTGTAGTGGTCCCTGACCCCCAAAAGGGGTCAAAAACCCATTTATGACCCAAAAATTTTTATTTCAGAAATCGATAGCGGACACTATTAGAATGCTATTGGTACCCTTTGGTGTGGTCCAGGTCCCCCCAAAGGGGGTCAGGGACCACTCCAAAGGGTACCATTAGTCTTCTAATGAGGTTCGCTATCCATTTCCGCAATAAAAAAATTTTGGACAAAAAGTGGTTTTTGACCCCCTTTTGGGGGTCAGGGACCACTGAGAGTGGTACCATTCGATTTCCCTTGATGTCTGCTACCGATTTCTGCAATTTTCGGTCTTTTTATCACTTTCCGCCCACTTTTGCCAACCCACCCACTTTTGTCCACCTACATTTTTCCAACCACTACCGACCAACTCCCACATAAAGCAAATGAACGGAGAGACAAATTAACAAGCGATCAAATGAACAATCGTCAATCGAACAAACGAACGAACGAACGAGCTACTCGAAGCTCGAACAACGATCGAGCAATCGAGCTACTCGAACAACGAACGAGAAATCGAGCTACTCGAACAAACGAGCTACTCGAATAGCTCGAACAAACGAACGAACAAATTACCCGGGTAGCTCGAACATTTAATACCCGGGTTTTTCGAGTATTTGAACAACCCGGGTATTACCTGGGTAGCTCGAAAAATCCGGGTACCCGGGCACCCGGGTAATCGAGAGCTCTGGTTTATACTCTCGTAGGTTTGCCATTTATTGCCGAGAGGTAGCGCGGTATAGAAAAATGTTTCTATGAAACGATGTTGTTAGCCCCAGTCCAGGCTTGAACCGGGGACTTTTCGGCTCGGTCCAACGCACTAACCACTGAGCTACCGCGGCTACTTTATAAACACTATTAAACATTAAAACATTGCGAAGTTTATTATATCACGAAATCAACAACAAAATTAACTGGCTGTGAAAAATGCGTGTGCCGACGATTTTAAAATTTCTGATTATGTGGAAAAAGTGGAGTATCGTCTTAACTATCAACAATTCAAATATCACATTAATAGAAAGTTACATTTGATAGAAATTGTTCTGATCCATATATAATGACTGATTATATAATAAACGAAATAAAGAATGCTGTAAACGAAAATACTGCAGAGGTCAAATATAGGCGAGAATGAAATGGCTCCGTGGATAAACAATAATTTGCTATCATTAAAAAATAAATATTTGAAAAGGAAAAGAAAAATAGAAATGATAGTCATTTAGCTGAAATACTGAAACGCCTAAGTCATGCTATTAAAGTTGGAACGAGAACATCAATGAACGATTATTATACGAATCATGTAAATAAATTTAAAACAGACCCAAAGAAATCTATGAGATTTATAAATAGCACATTAGACAGGACGATTAATGGATCAATTGACTTAGTTACTAAAGATGAACCAATTATTATCGATGATAAGAACAAGGCAGCCTTGTCCGTAAATCTTGTACAAAAAAAAATGTTGTATGATAACATCATTTTATTAAGAACTCTATTCCAGCACATATGCAGTTTTAATTTGAAACATATCACTATGAACGAAAAGGAAAATATAATATGTAATTTAGACATTAATAAATATATATTATAATATAAATAATATCTATTAAGCCGAAAATGTTGTTTGAATGCAAAGTACAACTTTTGTTGCACACTAAAGCCCGTAACTTTAACGAATAGATATCTACAGATGCTTAGTTATCTATCGTGTATGCAAAATTTCGTAACTTCAACGCATAGTTAAGGAGTAAAAACACCGGGTAGGTAAGAGATATCTGTTCAGTACGAACACCAATAGATATCTATTCGTTGAAGTTAAGGCCATAAGAGTGAAAGGGTATATTCACTGGGTATTGTAACACCCAGAAGGAAGCATCTCCTGTATGGAAAAGTATATATATTCTTGATCCTGAGTCGATTTTGCGATGTCCGTATGTCCGTCTCGCTGTCTGTCCGTCTGTCTGTCTGTCTGTTGAAATCCCTACTACTTAAAAAATGGAAGAGTTAGATTAACGAAACTCATAATGTAGATTACTTATATACCTACGCTGTATGTGCGATATATTAAAAATTCACAAAATTGTAACAGTTCCGAAACATTCAAAGCAAAATCAGTAGATAATTATGGTCGATATAATTATTGTTATAATTAGCATAAACAACAATGTTATTCTGTACAAGATTTTGTATAAGATTGCATTACTACCTATTTTAGACAAAATTTCAGTTTACTAAATAGCACATGATTATATGTATATGGGCAAAAACAGAATTTTTTTAGAATTTGGGGTACACAATTTTTTTTTTAATAGCACATTAATTTCGTTTTGTAACGATATACTCTGATATTAGCTGCGTTTTTCATAATTTAAATTTGCGCTGGAACAAATTTTATACGCAAAACAAAAACAACATTTGAACCAGATAAATTTCTGGTGTAGCTATCCGGCTCAACTCATTGAAAATGTGTACTGACTAAAATGTATGCGTCGAAGATTACTGAATGTTGCTGACAAAATTTGACAGAATATAAACTAAAAATATTTTTTGAAAATTAGCTTAAATTTTTTTGGTGTCTACAACCTCTCCAACTCCAACGACTAAAAAGAAATGATATCGGAGATTTCTAGATCTTGGAACCATTGCTGTTAGAGAATGTTCGGCATCCTCAGCGTCAACAAAAAAAATGTGCTGTGTTTGTGATTTTTTAGTGTATGTTAGTGTCACCGTCGAAGCTACCATTTGAGGCAAGAACCATTTTCTATGAAACAGCATGTGGTCATCACTCCCACCTCTTGGTGAAATTACCGTTGTATCATAATCGCCGCTGCTTCTTTATTTTTTTTTTTAATATTCATGTGAATTCAGTTCGCGCGAATTTATTATTGCAAGAGGCGCAAAAGTTATGGCGGTTTTAAGTTGGAAATTAAACAAAAAATCTTAATACCACCGTTTTCACTTAAAAATATATATATATATTTTTATATGCGCCACTGATATTGTGATAGCACTTAATAAAAATCTCAGTTCAGGCAATACACTAGACAATTTCAAATAATAATGGGAATGTGCCATGCGAAAAACTGCTGTTTTGAACTAATTCACGCTCATTTATTTCGACATTTGTAGTGATCGTACTCTTTTGATCTTGATGACACATTAATGAGATATAGGTCATACGATGCAAATTTATAACAGCTTTCAACTAATATTTTCAAATTAAAATTTCATTGAGGGGCGTACGTGCCCTGGCCAAAAAAAACACAGACATTTTGAAAATGGGGAAAAAATGGTTTCAATTTTGCACCACCATATATCAATTTATAAAATTATGCTATTAAAATTAAACATACCAAAATGATCTCCCGACCACCTCTTTCTTAGCAAGTCTGATCCCAAAGTGAAGATCTTGGAACAAAAACGTAGAAGAATCAAAAACACCTAGAGTATTTCAATGCATTTTTTCAATTTTTCAACTTTAAATTACTATAAAAAATAGAGGTAAAGAATTCTGGCTCTAAAATTTTTCATTCTTATAATTTTAGGTATACTTGATCCAAATCTATTAATCATTATCATTAAATCGAAAAACTACTGAAGTTATTGATAGATTAAAGCCAGTTTCAAAAATTTTAAAAAATTTCTGTTTTTGCCCATCTATGTATATCTAGTAATTTGTTATTGGCTTTGAAGGCTTTTAAATTACAATGAAGAAAAAAAAATAAAAAAAAATATTTGGTTGATCAGCAAATATTATTTAGTCATCAATTTGGTTTCAAGAAAGGTACGGAAGAAGCCGTATTAAATGTTATTCGATGTATATGCGATGGTCTGGATAAAGGTCAGTGAAGTTTCAGGAATGTTCTATGATTTCTCGAAAGCATTCGATCTAGTGGATCGTAAAATATTACTTCTCAAGCTTAAATTGAGATGTGATAGTGGAAAAGATTTAATAACATTCCAGAGTTACCTAACGAATCGGAAACAATATGTACAAATTGGAAAAGAGAAGAGTGGTTTGCTACCCTTCAAATCTGGAGTTCCTCAGGGAAGTGTACTTGAACCATTATTATATTCAGTTTATTTGAATGATATTAAATACTTCCATTTAAATGGGAAGCTTTATATGTTTGCTCAAGACTATTGCATATTTTATCCATTTACAAATGTTTAAGTTCTTCAGACGCAAATTGAATATGACGTTGCTCTAATTTTAGAATATGATTGATTAATTGATTGATTGAAAGGGGGGAGGAAACCCCAGTTTGCATAGCACATCTAGGCCATAAAGTAGGGCCGTTGAGACCCCTCAGATCATGTGTCGCTTGTAGTGTGTTGTAGCTACAGTACTCAATGTCGGTTAGAAATTCCGTCGATTTGATAAAGTTTCTTAGTTCTTTCCAGTCCAAGCCTCCCAGTTGTTTCAATGATGAAATAAGGGGAGCTCTAAAGTGGATAAATCTTAGTCTGTCAAATGTAGTAGTATTCAAGCGTCTCTGTCTCTTCCTCAAAGGCCTTGTAGATGTAAGAGTCGATTCTTCTCAATTTAAAAAGATGACCTTTATTAAGTGCTAGAATTTAGTTTTTCTTGGATTTCTTGCTTGATTCATCCCATGATGTTTTATGTAGTTGATAAGCTCATGAACTTATCTCGTTTTTCAGAAATTGGAAAACCTATGACTGAGATTGTGTCCATTTCTGCTTGATTCATTCCATGATGTTTTATGTAGTTGATAAGCTCATGAGCTTATCTCGTTTTTCAGAAATTGGAAAACTTATGACTGAGATTGTGTCCATTTCTGATCCATTTCTCAGATATGGCCAAAGATTTTACGGAGAATCGTTCTCTCGAACGCTCCCAGTACTCTATCATCGGTGGAAGCCATGTTTCCGCACCATAAAGTAGGACGGGCATGATGACTTGTAGAGCATTATTTTTGTCCGGCGAGTACTTCTCAATTGCCTACTGAGCTCAAAGTAGCACCTGTTGGCAAGAGTTATTCTCCGTTTGATCTCCAGGCTGACGTCGTTGTTGCTGTTTATGCTGGATCCCAAGTAGACGAAGTCCTTCACAATGTCGAACTTGTGGATGTCAAAATCAGCTTTTTGTCCAAGACGCATGGGCTCTTTTTTGCTTGTTGACACAAGGAATTTCGTCTTGTCCTCGTTCACCGCTAGACCCATTCTACGCGACTCTTTCTTCAATCTGAAGAATGCTGCGCTGACTTATCGTGTGCTCCTACCAATGATATCAATATCGTCGGTATAAGCGAGCAGCATGACACTTTTGTTACGGATAGTGACGCTTTGACGGAGTTCGGCAGCTCTAACTATTTTCTCCGTCAATAAGTTAAAAAAGTCGCATGATAGGGAGTCACCCTATCTGAAACCTCGTTCGGTATAAAATGGCTCGGAGAGGTCTTTTCCAATCTCACTGAGCAAAGTGTGTTGCTCAGGGTCATCCTGCAAAGCCTTATAAGTTTTGCAGCTATACCGAACTCAGACATTTCGGCGTATAATCGTTCCCTTATCTGAGTGTCGAAGGCGGCTTTATAGTTGACTAATAGGTGGTAGGTGTCGATCTGTTTGTCTAGGGTCTTTTCCTGGATTAGGCGCAAAGTGAAAATCTGGTCCTGATACAATCCATCTAAATTCAATCTCCTGCGCTAACAATGATTCTAACACATTGTGCAGGACACCACCTCGGATAATTTGTGGATATAGATCACACCCAATGATCATATACACGGGCCGGGTTTTGTAGAACTCTGGGTCGGCCAATTAAAGGATAGCCAAATTGCTGCAAGGTGTCGGGTCAATTGCATAGGTAGACAAATCATTGGTTAGGGTCTTGAATACAAGTGTCTGTGTTTTAACTTTAAAGTTAGGGTCTGTAGGAGAACACAACGTCAACTCGCAGGATCTTGATGGGTTTGCAGTAACTGTGTGGTTCAAACCACTTACTTGTGCATTAACGGCACGGGTCGCAAGCCCTATCCGCTTACTTGATTTTTCTGTTACAAATGAATTTGTAGCGTTACATATTTCGACGTTGACAAATGACGTACCAAGAATCATTTTCTTGCCAGCAGCATGTGGCTTTCCGTTATTTTGTTGAGTGGGTTTAGAGTCAGTGGTACAAGCCGCTGCACTTGTACTGGGTCGTGTATTGAATTCTGAGTCAGGGTTCAGATGCAGAAGTGAATGATGCCTTGTCTGTCAACATGTCTGACACTAACACTCACTTCTACAATTTTTAATGTCGTGAGTGATTGCTAAACAATTATAACTCAATCCTACTTTTCTCACTACATCGCGTCTTTCACCCACTTTGATGGCTATGAAACTCGGAGAGTGTGCTGGGATTTGCATAATGGGCAAAGGTCCTCTTCAAATTCCCATTGTGTTGGCTTTGCAAATGTGGGTCTTCGATCTGTATTATGTGTGGGTTCAAATGCGCAATGGGTCTGAGAAACATTCATGTGATATGTATTCACATTTTCTCCCCAAGACTCGGGTCCAGAACCATCTCGGCTGTGACTTGAAGTCGATGACTTCATATCATCAGCAGCTTCGAGTGTCCTATATCTTCGGGTCAGAAATACGTTCAAAGTTGTCCATGATGGAACAACTGAGATGTCCGTTAGAGATTTCTCAAAATTCTCTAAGGTATTCTTGGGGAGATGGGTCGAGCACAAATATACCAAGATTGGATCCTAGCTCTTTGTGTGAATTTGCAAATTTTGAATGGTCATAATGCAGTCATTTATAGTTCTTTGTACGCTTATTCTCGCATTGTTCCACGAGATTAGACCAAGCAAATGAGAATCCAGCATTGGTAAGCGGAGCATTTTTTACAATATCATTTGCTTCGCCTCGGGTTTTTTGATTAAGGTAGAATAATTTTTCTACATCACTTAATCGGGAATTGTTAATGTACATAGCCGAAAACAGATCTCTGAATGTGGGCCATGTAGCATTTTTTTTTTTTTTGGAATATCTACTAAGATCCACAGCACTCAGACAGGCTATATCCATGTACTGTGAAAACTATTCCCTACAATTTTGTGGTTAATATCACCACGAGCGCACATGCCCAAGCCGGGATTCGACCCCGAGACCTTCAGAATGCAAGTCCAGCGCGCTACCTCTGGACTGCTGAGGCCGGCTATGTAGCATAATCACCATCAAAAATATCCATGTCACATGGGGGTAATATAGGGTTCGAATTGTATCGGGGTCGTTTTTTCTCTTGCCTTGGGAGTTTCTGTCGGGTGTTTGAATGTCTCCATTATTTCTGAAATTGAAGCAATACAGCGTATGTACGCGTTGTACGCTTTGGAATATTTATCCTTCACTGTGAGTGTATTAGTGTTTGTTTATTTGTTTTATGAGCAAATATAATAAATAAAAACAAACGAGTGCAGCGGCGAGTAATTAGCTGAAAACAAATGAAACAAAAATTTGGCAAATTTGTAAAGAAAATATATTAAAATATATGTAAGTGGGTCGGGTCAATTACAAATTAAAAGCCAAATTTATATCGGGTCAATCCGTTGCTCGATCGGACCAAATGTTCGGGTGGTGAACGGGTTGTCGAGGATGAATTTAAAATCCTTTGTCGGTTTGTTGGTTTGTTCCGCATCTCCGTCCAAACGGCTGATCCGATTTTCTTGAAATTTTTACCACAGATGCGGTATGGTCTGGAAGGAATGATAGGCTATATATGGGCGGGATTGGACAAAGAGGTGTGGCATCTCCCATACAACCTAAACTTTCAAAACGATATCGGCACTTTCACTAGCTACGAACATGAAACAAAAAAGTCAAATACAAAAAAAAAATTAAAAGCGAAAACACAAAAGCACAAAACAAAAGCAAAAATACAAAAACAAATGCAATAACATAAAGCAAAAATCCAAACTAAAGGAAAAACAAAAAATTAAAGAAAAAAAAAACAAAAAATCAAAAACAATTTTTTTTTTCGACATTGTTTTTGGCTAATATTACATATTTCGACGTTGACAAATGACGTACCAAGAATCATTTTCTTGCCAGCAGCATGTGGCTTTCCGTTATTTTGTTGAGTGGGTTTAGAGTCAGTGGTACAAGCCGCTGCACTTGTACTGGGTCGTGTATTGAATTCTGAGTCAGGGTTCAGATGCAGAAGTGAATGATGCCTTGTCTGTCAACATGTCTGACACTAACACTCACTTCTACAATTTTTAATGTCGTGAGTGATTGCTAAACAATTATAACTCAATCCTACTTTTCTCACTACATCGCGTCTTTCACCCACTTTGATGGCTATGAAACTCGGAGAGTGTGCTGGGATTTGCATAATGGGCAAAGGTCCTCTTCAAATTCCCATTGTGTTGGCATTGCAAATGTGGGTCTTCGATCTGTATTATGTGTGGGTTCAAATGCGCAATGGGTCTGAGAAACATTCATGTGATATGTATTCACATTTTCTCCCCAAGACTCGGGTCCAGAACCATCTCGGCTGTGACTTGAAGTCGATGACTTCATATCATCAGCAGCTTCGAGTGTCCTATATCTTCGGGTCAGAAATACGTTCAAAGTTGTCCATGATGGAACAACTGAGATGTCCGTTAGAGATTTCTCAAAATTCTCTAAGGTATTCTTGGGGAGATGGGTCGAGCACAAATATACCAAGATTGGATCCTAGCTCTTTGTGTGAATTTGCAAATTTTGAATGGTCATAATGCAGTCATTTATAGTTCTTTGTACGCTTATTCTCGCATTGTTCCACGAGATTAGACCAAGCAAATGAGAATCCAGCATTGGTAAGCGGAGCATTTTTTACAATATCATTTGCTTCGCCTCGGGTTTTTTGATTAAGGTAGAATAATTTTTCTACATCACTTAATCGGGAATTGTTAATGTACATAGCCGAAAACAGATCTCTGAATGTGGGCCATGTAGCATTTTTTTTTTTTTTGGAATATCTACTAAGATCCACAGCACTCAGACAGGCTATACTGTGAAATTTTTACCACAGATGCGGTATGGTCTGGAAGGAATGATAGGCTATATATGGGCGGGATTGGACAAAGAGGTGTGGCATCTCCCATACAACCTAAACTTTCAAAACGATATCGGCACTTTCACTAGCTACGAACATGAAACAAAAAAGTCAAATACAAAAAAAAAATTAAAAGCGAAAACACAAAAGCACAAAACAAAAGCAAAAATACAAAAACAAATGCAATAACATAAAACAAAAATCCAAACTAAAGGAAAAACAAAAAAATTAAAGAAAAAAAAAACAAAAAATCAAAAACAATTTTTTTTTTCGACATTGTTTTTGGCTAATATTTTTTTTTTTTTGGAAAATGGTGATTTTGACCATTGCATTGTTTTTGTTGTCCAAACATTTTTTTTAACAATTTTATTTTTACGAAATTTTTTGAAAATTGTGATTTTTGTCGATTTTTTCTTTTTTCAAATGGTGATTTCGACCATTACGTTATTTTTGTCCTCCAAAAAAAAAAAAAATTAACAACGTTTTTTTTCGAAAATTTTCCAACATTGTTGTTTTTGTCAAATATATTTTTTTTTTTGTAAAATGATGATTTCGACCATTGCGTTCTTATTGTCGTCCAACATTTTTTTTTTCGAATTTTTCGAACATTGTTGTTTTTGTCGAATATATATATTTTTAAATTACAAGTAGACGTCAAAATTGAATAAAATGTTGGTACAATATGCCTGGGCAGAGTATATGCTATATCTCGGTAAGATTGGAGGACTAGGCGTGGCACCTCCCATATAACCCAAAAATTAAAAACATTATATCGACAATTGGGATAGCAAATTTAATTACATTTTTAACCATTCTAAACGGTTTCGCCGACTGTGGGAGTGATTGGACCATTAGGCATGGCACCTCCATAGAAGATACATTTTACATTACGTGTATGTCAACAGTTATTATATTGATATCAAGATATTTCACGTCAGGTTAACAACCACCCAAAATTCTTTAAACTCACCACACCAAAATTCCCCACATTAAAACTCATCACGCTAAAACTCACCATACAAAAACTCACCACACTAAAACTCACCACACTAAAATTCACCACACTAAAATTCATCACACTAAAACTCACCACACTAAAACTCACCACAATAAAATCACTACACAAAAATTCACCACACTAAACGACAATAAAACTCACCACAATAAAATTCACCACAGTAAAACTCACCACTAAAATTCAACTCAATAAAACTCAGTACTCAAAAATTCACCGCACTAAAATTCGCCACACTAAAACTCACCAAACCCAAACTCACCACACCGAAACCCACCACAATAAAACATTACTGTCAAAAACTCTACGGGGAATAATTCTACGGGAAATAATTCTACAGGGAATAATTCTACCGGGATTAATTCTACGGGAAGAATTCTACCGGGAAGAATTCTACGGGAAAGTCGTCTATGGGGAAGAATTTTACGGGGAATATTTCTACTGGGAAGAATTCTACGGCGAAATGTTCTACGGGGAAGCACAGTCTGAGAAAGAATTGTCTTTGAGAAAAGTAGTTATGGCGGAGAATTATTATTTGATTAAATAATAATGTTTTATAATAATAAAATCGGTCCCTATCTTTGAATTCACAAAATCTTGGCACGAGTCGTGCACGGGTCCAGCTAGTTATAAATATATCAAACCTTAATTGTTCAATGTTTTGTGTATTGTGTAGATGTTGTGTTGATAGTTCCTGATCGTCTTCTGTTGACGCGCTGGGTGGATCCCTTAACGATGTTGTTTGTGTTGATTGTTGTGAAATGTTTTGTGTGATTTATTTATTTGTTAGGTATGTCGCCGTGACCGAATTGTCGCGTTTGACGGGTTATTGGGTTTAGTTGATCGCGATAACGGGTTTGGTTTTAAGTTAAATATTAACTTTTAAATACAATTTATGTCGCGGAGACGGGTGGGTTGTAAGATGTACACGTATCGAGTGATACGATCTTTCACTTAAAAAGTCAAAACTCATTGCAGCGACAGTTTTTTTTCTGTGTGTATATATTGTATCTATATTGTATATATATTTTTTTTAATTGAAGTATGATTTGGCCGGTGGTCTTGGCTCGCTGCTCTTCACCAAGACATATTAAATGAGTCTTGGCTGAGTTATGGAAAAATATCAGTTATCCAACACTTAAAACCCAATCATGGTTGAGACTTGGGTATAGTCTAATCAGCTATGCTTTGATCGGCCAAGGTTGGCTATGTCTTACGCCCGTTGTCAAGCCTGGCGTTTTCTATATGGGGGTTTATGGGCCAAAATAGTAAAGAAATTTGGTCTATATAGTGGTTGTTCACAGTCTGTTTCGGGGACACTGATGTTAATGAAATGAACAGAAGCTTCTTTTCTCGACAAACTAATGATTATTTACAACATTTAACTTCTATTGATAATAAAAATAATTTTTATTTTTTTTTACGAAGCCGTATACGGTACAGTGAACGGATAAAACGTGACATCGAAAACGGTGTTCGAAACCGTTTTTCATACAGTAAATACGGACCGTTAACGGACCGTATTTTTAAAATAAAACGGTGTGGACTCCGTTGAGTGCATTGAAAAACGTACCGTATACGGTACGTTTCTATGTCGTAATTTTTTAAAAATACGGATTGTCATATTATACGATTTACTGCTAATTCTAATTGACGTAGTCAGTATCATAAGTTTTAATTTTTAATACATTTATTTGTAATTAAAATATAGGATTTTTAAACAAATAAAGAAAAATACTAAAATGAATTGAAATAAAATTACATAAAATTCAATCTTCCCACAAAAATTCCCACAAATTATTTTAATATTTACCTCTTTTTCCACTATAAATAAAAATTCCACACATGGGAAATACACCACAGAAATAGCAACTAATGCACAAATGGTATATGTCCCACGGTCTGGCAACAATAATTACAAATGTCAATATTATTTACATTTCTTGATTTTAAATTCAATTTCAAATCGAAACGACTCATCTCCACATTTGAGCCCACAAGCATTCCAAAGTAGCCATTTCCAAAATGCGGACAAAATTCCGAAAATGCATTCAGCAGCAGCTCGTCGCTTGTTTGATCCACCAGATCCTGGACCAGCTTCACTGGCATTGTTCATAATGCTGCCCAATGAGCCATGGCGACGCTCCCAAATGATGCTTCTGTTTTATAGGGTTCATTGTGTTGACGCAGCCATCCAAGTCACCATATGTATGAATATATAGTTAATTATATTAATTCTATTAATCCGCGAGTTTAACTCATTAACATACTTACACTTTTGCTGCACATCTTGATTTGATACGAACTAAAATTCAAACAAGAACAATAGAAAAACGTAAAGAAAACGGCATACAAACGGTGTATGATGTCCGTACTTTACGGAGTACAAACGATATAAAAACGGTGTACTCCGTAGCAAACGGTGTACTAACGTATACGTCACTACGGAGACAAAACGGCAGAAAAACGGTATGTTCGAATTACGGACAATATACGGCATTTAAACGTAGTGAAATATTTTAGCATGCCGTAAATATTCCGTTTTCATTCAAGTAAACGTACCGTTACAAACGGAATTATGATTCCGTTTGCTTACAGAGCTACGTTAAAATGTTTCTTGAGTAATTTGTTGGGCTCTGGGTCTACCAATTGCAATATGTATTTGCACTGATTCAAAAAAACAACAGCATTAATTGACAAAAAACCAAAAACTTATTGGCCAACCGTAGAGCTGTTTCGGAAGCAGCCAATCTTCCTCATCAGTGGCTTGTATTCAGTTAGTGCTTAGCTAAACCCATAACATCACTTTGTATAATGAACAAAATGCGAATTCTGTTCTGCACAAAGTGACGAGAAGGCAAGCAACAAAAACTGCACCAAGTTTAATTTTTGTCAATTACTGTTGTTGTGCTGCAGCATGTTCGTATAGGCTGTAGAGCATCTACAGTGTTCAAATACGAGAACTGCACTTTGGATAAAAATTAAATCAATGTGTATTTTTATGAGCCGTGCTCTTGCGTCACAATTTAATGTTGTTTGTTTTTAGTCGATCTTAAAATAGAGTAATGCAAAAACTAATTTGTCGGGCTCTAGGTCTACCAAATGCAATATGTATTTTGCACTGGTTCAAAAAAACAACAGCAGTAATTGACAAAAAAACAAAAACTTGATGGCCGACCGTACAGCTGTTTTGGAAGCAGCCAAGCTTCCTCGTTCCTCAAGCTTCCTCATAATATCACTTTGTATAATGTTAATGCTTTTAAGTTTACATTTTTGTATGACAACAAAAAACTCTCAAAACGAGCGTACTCAACATTTCGTTTGCTACATAAATCAAAAACTGTAGTCACACGATATTCCAACCAATTTGCAGAGGATATTGTTGTCACCGGGAAATAAGATTAAGGTCGAAATAGCATAAATTGGTACAGAGTGCGGTAGGGTCAATCTATCTGAAAAATAATTACAAATTTCTAATTGTGATGCAAATATCTTTAATTACCCATATGTACTACTAAGCCGGTGATCTGTTTTAGATCTTTTGTATCAATTTTTTGCAAAAATTAACTAATATAATGCTTTAAATACAAAGATTTATTAATTAATAGGTTTTTTAAAGCCAACGTCAGACGCAAGCGTAAACTTAAACGGATGTCTATTGAATACGATCCTAGTGTTCAGTATGAATTTTTGGAGTCGTCGACATTTGCTGGACCATTTAAAAAACGTGTACTGAAGCCGGATACGTTGAGACCAGCAATTTTTTTCTACGGAAAGCGCAAACGTTCGAATAAGGATCGATATTATGATAGTGAGCAAGCTAAACTACATTCCTCTAGCATGCCAAAACAAAATGTTATGCCGGCTGCATGCAATTATTTCGAGGATCATGGCATTAGGACTAGGCGTTTATCATTAGCGGTACAAACTTCTTGTGACCGAATACTGCCATTGAACAAGGGTTTGATATCCAAAATTGAGAAGATCTCGAAAATAAAAATGTCTGAGCTAAGAGGCAACAACATTTCATGTTCAGTTGTGACGCAAGACAGTGAGCATATTATGACACCAATTCCACAACAAATAGTTGAAATAGCTGATGAATTTGGAGCATATCAAGAATCGTTGTGCCGAAAGATGTGCAACAGGGTGAAATCTATTAAGAAATCGAAATCCAAACAGCAATTCGATCATCAAATTTCCATGGAAAGTGGAGAATTATGTGACCTCTTAAGTTCTAGTTCATTAAGCTCATCCGACTCGGATTATGAACAAACCAATGGCACTGATCGTGAGGGCGACGATGAACTTACTGATTGGCCTGGTAATGAATGTAATATGATTTGTGATTCAAAATTCGATTTAAAGCGTAAGCTAACGAAAAAACTACAAACCTTGCTTAAATCGGAGGGATGTAATATGTCTATTACAGAAAATGACACAAGTATGGACATTCAAAAGATACAAAATGATTTGACGAATACTATTGAAATTAAGTTTCAATCATCACAGCCAATTGAAATCAATACAAGGTTACTGTTAAAAAGAGATAATTTAGCGATTAATGATGTTTGTATTTCATCAAAGCATATTGAAAGCGAAATGTCGGGAGAAACATCTAATACGTTTTTGTCATCGCCACCTTGCCAGGGGGAGATACGAGAGATAAGAGCTGGATGTCGAAGAATTAAGTGTGGACGTCCTGGTTTTAGCATTAAAACCAGCGTTAATGAGCGATTGGCTAGATTCTTGCGAGATTTTAGTCAAAGCCAAATTCGTCTGCCTGATATCGAAATCTATGAACACGAAAGTCTATTTAATTTAGCCAAGCTGTACTCCCTACATATGAACATAGACAAGGGATGTGCAGTTTTAACAAAAACTAGGTAAGCTAGAGAGATGATCAACTCTAAAAATAACTAACTACTATTATTTAATGATTTAGTTAAATAATATTTAAAAGTGTTTATTTTTATGTAAATTAAATTTTTAGTAATACTACGCAATCTGTAAATATCGATGAACAAAATTTTCCAACACATCTATTTCTGAGTGACTATAAAAGACGACTGATTACAAAGGACGAAGACGGTGATAGTAAAGAATTTCTGTTACCACGAAAATAATGATTGTACTACGTAATATATATTTATATAGCTTATTTTCACAATATAATATAATTATGTGTTAAGATATTGACGTAAAATAAATAAATTATTATATGTATATCGTAATAATAGCTAATTAATTTATATTGTTCCTGAGCTGCTTATCCTAACTCAAACATGTGATTTTTGAGGAAAAAAATTATACTAATGGTATTCATCTAATCGAATAAGTTTGCCTTTTGTGTATAATCATATTTTTATGAGTTTAGTATATGAAGGTACATTTTTAAAAATTAAATGTATACTGTGTATATAAAGCAACGAATTGATAAGTGCCAAAAATGTTAAATATTGAACAACAAAAATTGATATGCAAAATTTTTTGAATTTGAAAAACGGGAACACGTGCAGCAATGACATTGGAAATTGTACAAGGAGGTGCATTTGTACTAGGAGTCCAAAACAATATTTTGAGTAAGCAATCTTCTAGAACTGTTTGCGAAAAAAGAAATATATGTAATCGAATTTTCTATATTTCGTTAATTTTCCGTGTTATCGATTGTTTTATGCAGAAGTAAACACATATAAATCACATATTACTGAATTATTGTATACGAAAAAAGACAAAAAAAGTAAAAGTTTTTATATCCTACACCAATGCCTGGTTTTTACTATGTCATTATGTGTCATATTTGTTTTCTTTACATTGTGATTGCGAAGCAGAAAACCGTCCAAAAATAAAATTTTCGCTATCCATGTCAAACGAAATCAAAATGCCAACATGTTTACTTTTTTTTTTAATCTTTGCCATGTTTAAAAACAGCAAATTTGTGAAATTTCCGAACATAAAACTGTCACAAAATGACATAGTGAAAACCGAGCATAAGAGTAAAAGGGTATATTCAGTTTGGAACGCAGATTGTAACACCCAAAAAGAAGCATATCCTGTATAGAAAAGTATATATCGAACAGTCACCAAATACATTTTTATAAAAAACTTAATTTTCGAGTTTGTTGATTAATACTATAAAAAGTAAATTATGCATTTTTAAAGTTGAAAAATGTATTAATAGATTTACATTTTCTTATCATGTGGCAATAAAAATTAAGATCCTCGATTAAAAATTGACAGATTTATATAGGTTTTTGTAAATGAATATTTGGCATTTTGAAAATGTATTTCGTTCTACAACGACGATATACTCTTGATCAGCATGACCTCTTGATTTAGCGATGTCCGTCTGTCCATTAGTCTGTAAGGTGAAATCACGCACACAGAAAAATCCTCTTTTGGCATGAGGTTAATTGAACCAACGTTTCAGTGTTGAAACCGAAATACATTTGTTGTAACCTCATGTTATTAAATTGAGCGTACCATTTTTTACCGAAATGTTGGTCCGCACAACTGCACGTTCGGTTGTCGTAACCTCATAATTGCATTTTTCATTCTGCCAAAATTTGACGTTTGTGCATTTGTTACGGCAACTGAGTACGTTATTGTATCAACCAAATAAATGACAAACGGCAACTTCATGTCTATCAGCAGTTCGGTTGCCAGTTTCTTGCCAAAAATTATGGATACATGCAGAAATAAATAAACGTCAAAAATTTTAACAATTGGCAAACGATAGGAAATTCATTAATTAGGTAAAAATGCGAAATAATATATGAATATTAATAAAATTATGAATGAATTCAATACAAATTGCTTAGCTAGTGAAATATAATAAAAAATATGTGAACATATGTGGCATTATAAATAGTTTTTTATTTTCTTGATTATGATGAAATAAAATATTAAATGTGTCTGCATACTGTTTTTATTTTTCAGGGAACAGGATTTAATAGATATATTTTTTGAAATTGTGTGAGTGACATATTTACGCATCAAAAATACATATAGAAAACTTTACATAAATAAGTTGTCTATATAAAAAAATATTCTCAACATAAAATTTCAATTCGAGGTTTCGGCATGCTTGCTGACTTGGAGGTTTAAACAACCTCATGCTTGCTAAATAGGAGGTTGGCACAACTTCATGCTTGCTGACTAGGAGGTTAGCACAATCTCATTCGTGCTGACTAAGAGGTTGGTACAACCTCTTAATCAGCCAGTTGTCGCAATAAATCAGTTTTCTGTTTGCGATTACAGAAAAACTAGAGGAGCTAGTTAAATTTAGATTACTTATATATGCACGCAGTCTGTCAGTGAAAAAGGGCCGTTGTGAACTGTGAACCGACTGTTTATGTTCAAATATCTCATATAAAACTTACATCTACAGGTGAATTTTACTTTATGCCGGCTTAAGAGAACATTTTTTAATCAAATATATGATAATAATATTTTCCTGAGCACCGACTTGTACTTATGGGTACTCAAATGAATAAATAAACTGTTATATTTATTTAAATTCAATTAACAATATACCACACACCCTGTATTCATCTCTCCCTATTGCAATGTCATTCTTTTTTGTATGTATATTAAAAATGAAATAAAGCGGCAGTCTCTTTGAAACCGGCACTTGAACACAACATATTGGCGACGAGCGATAAAAAGTTGAATTCGTGTGTGAAAAATCTTAATAAATAAAAAACAATGGCAGACAGACAGTGAAGTTTTAAAATCAATGTTAGTACCAGAGTTCGGATTTGCACGCACGCCCTCGCCCTTAAGTAAATGAGAATCAAATTTGTTTACGCATTTTCTGCACTCGGGCACCACATTTTTTTTACAACACATCCCGTCGCAACGAGTGATGCTTTGCACTATTCTCGGTACCTGCCCTCGTGCGGGCTACGAAACTAAAAACTGCAGCCCGCGCAGACGTGGAATGAGAAAATAGGAAAACATATCGCGCAAGTGCTATGGTATTTATTTCGCGGGGCAACTCCGTGCAACAGCGAAAACCGACTGCCCCGGGCAGCACTCGCATTTTTCACAGCCAGTTAATTTTTTCTTGTATGACATTTTTATGTGGCGCAATGTTTTAATAAATTTTAAATAAAACTATCGTTAATACAGAAAAATTTGGCAATACTCAAATACACTTTTAATCGAAGTTTTAATTTGGTTTATAAAAATTGTATAATTTAGTACTAGTTTTTCAGTGCAAGTTTAAATTAGTGTAAATTTTTACAAATGAGGATATACATTATTTTTCGAAGCCTATCATGTAGCTTTTTTATTAATATAGATTTTTGCACATAATAATTTTTGTATTTGAATAAAAATGTTGATTAAGATTTCATGTTAAATTTATTTTTCTGTTCAACGAACAATTAGAAGATACAATTTTTATAAACCAAAATAAAACTGCGATTAAAAGTGTATTTGAGTATTGCCAAACTTGTCTGTATTATCAATAGTTTTATATAAAAATTATTAAAACATTGCGCAGTCTAGTAAAACAGTGCCAATAAAATTTACTGGCTGTGAAAAATGCGCGTGCTGCCAGGGGCAGTCTGTTTTCGATGTTGCACGGAGTTGCCCCGCGAAATAAATACCATGGCACTTGCGCGATATGCTTCTCTATTTTCTCATTCCACGTCTGCGCGGGCTGCAGTTTTTAGTTTCGTAGCCCGCACGAGTGCAGGTACCGAGAATAATGCAAAGCATCACTCGTTGCGACGGGATGTGTTGTAAAAAAAATGTGATGCCCGAGTGCAGTGTCTGTGTAAAACAAATTTGCTCGTCAGTGTATGAAGAAATGGGCATGTGCGGGCGCACGCACACGGGCATTTCCGATCTCTGGTTAGTACAGCAACAAGAATGGGCAAATAAATTGCTTGCAGACCAAAAGCAGTGGATGCAGTCCATTCTTGGAACAACTCGTGCTGGTGGATCAAATGATTTCACCATGGTGCCGTCATTTCATTCGTATAACAAGGAGATTCAAAATTGCATGGTTTCAAAATCAGCATTTTTTTAATAAAATAGTGAAAATTAAGTGCAAAAAACATAACCTTTAAATAAATTTGAAAATGACAATTAATTGTTTTATTTTCAATATTTTTTTCTTGACATTCTCAACATTCTGTATGCAAACTATCTGTCCAAATGAACTAACCTGTATATACTTCAACCATGAATCAAAACAATAAAAAGCATTCGATAAATTTTAAGAACAATGACAATAAGACGATTGAGTACAAATCATGTTCGGGTTGTGGTCGCAATCACAAACGCGAAAATTGCAAATTTAGAAATGCCGTATGTCATAAATTTGGCAAAACTGGACATATTTCTCCTGTGTGTGTGTTAGTGAGAGAGGCAGTTACAAAAAATATGAGAAACAAGTGGACGAAAACAAACAACAAAAGAGCATGAAAAGCCATTGCAATGTAATATAAAGTGTTTTTAATTTAACACAAAATAAATGTTTTGTTAATTTAAAAATTAAAAATCAAATAGTAAAATTCCAAATGGATTCTGGAGCCTCGATATCTATCGTTAGGTTGTGTTCAAGTGCCTACTTCAAAGAGACTGCCGCGTTATTTCATTTTTAATATTCATACAAAAAAGAATGACAATAAAGAATAAATGACATAGCAATGGGTGTTTATAGTTGATACTTGGATAATTGCTTCGTGGTTTAAGCTGATTCTGATGACGTTTGCAAAAACCCCATGATGTCTTTATGACATAGACCATCTTGCCTAGAAGTCTATCGACCTTTTACCCACTTCGGACCCCACGAATAATTTCGCAAAAAAATTGACTGGTTGGGCATAAACTTATTACTTTAGCACCTCCTCTGCTGTATCCTTTTGTAATTTTGAAGGAAGCATCGAATGTAGTGTGCGAGCGGCTCTACCATGTATTAGTTCTGATGGAGATTTTCCGCCTGAGCTCGGAAATGAACGGTATGTCGATAAAAATGCACGTTTTTATGCACGGTGGGTTTAAAGTTACAAAACGTTCCGCAAGTCCGTTGGGGGCTGGATGACGCGACAATTCATCAGCATTCCCATGATCCGTTGTACGTCTGTATTTAATCTCGAACTGATAAGCCATTAAAATTATGGCCCAACTCTGTATTCTATGTGCAGTCATAGTTGATAGTTGCTTGTCTGGACTAAATATACTAACTAAAGGTTTGTGATCAGTTATTAATGTAAATTTACGTCCAAACAAATACTGGTGAAAGCGTTGTACTCCAAACACGATCTCTCTTTTTCAATTTGACTATAATTTACTTTATGCTGATCAAGTGTTTTTGAAGCAAAAGCAAGATGGCAAGTTTGTAGATATTTACAGGATTCGTAAACCATGGTGAACTCTAGATAAGAAATACAATTTTGAGCCATTTTCGTAAAACCGGGATTGATTTGAGCTTTTGCAAGCTTTTTGTTTCTGCTGATGATATAGAATTGTTGTTTTCTGCCCAGCGTGACTTTACAGATGTCTTACAATCAGTTGTAAATTATAACCTTTTAAACATTGCTTCTTGGACGGCCAATAATTCGTTTAATATTAATAGTAATAAAACAAAAGGTATGCTGTTTAATCCATCTAGAATTGATCCAACAATTTAGACATCTACATTAATCATGATAAAATTGAACTAGTGGAAAAACTAAAGTGCTTAGGTGTTATAATCGATAAAGAACCGACTTTTGAACGTCATATTAATGCTTTTAGTTGCAAAAAAGGCATTATTCTAGGAAATTATACTCTTAATTTACCCTTGCATGTCAAATGTAGAATTGAAAGATTTGGTGCAAAAAAGGGTTAAGTCCATTTTTTCACTTAGTTGGAAAATCAATAAAAACTGTTTAAAATTGCCAATTTTTTTTTTTTTAAATGTATCGTATAAACTATGAATATATTATTGGGTTTGCAAAGAAAAAACTTAAATTGTTCATGTAACTTCGCCTAAAAACGTAATTTAAATTGTAACAAAATTTTGTTTCATGCAAAAATAGCATTTTATTGAATTAAAATTAAATTTATATTAACATTCGGGGTTTAACATTCAGATGCATTACAACCTGTCGATGTCATTCTCATACCAATGATATTTCCGTGTTTTAGGAATTGGTAAAATCACATATTCATCACAGGCAAATATTTCTTTTTCAACGGTAAAACATTTTCAACTTTAATTTTATTGATTGTCATTTATAAATTTATGAAATTCAACATTGATAGTATAATTTTGTAAAAGGTATAGTGATTCCATTAGTTTTTAATTTGGGTACCAGTGTATATACTTCGGATATGGATGATTTTGGTACCAAACGACGCGAAATATAAAAAGCTATCATATGTCATCAAAAACTTAATTTAGAAAAAATGTGGACTTGATCCCTTTTTGCACCAAACTCTTCAATTGCTCATGCTATGTTTATGTCTTGCATTATGTATGGTATTGAAGTTTACTCTGAAGTAGTATGTTACAATCAGGGCTCGGGTAGAACCGGAACTGGAATCGGACCGGAACCGTTTCATTTTTATAGAACCGGAACTGGAACCGTTATTTAAATTTTGTATGGAACCGGAACTGGAATCGTTATTTTATTTTTTTATAGAACCGGAGCTGGAACAGAAAACCAGAACCGGAACTGGAACCATTACTAAATTAATTAGATCAGAAATAAATATATCAAAAAAATAATTATTAAATCAACTTGGACAATAAATTTGGAAACAAAAACAAATATTAATTAAGTTACACATGTGTACAATGACATGGGTGCAATGGCATGTGTACAATGCCATTTTAAAAAATGTAGAGCTTTGCAAATTATATTTATATGTACATTAGACTGACAATGACTTTGTATAAAAAAAATCATCGAGTTTGATTTTGAAGGTCACCACCTAGAAATGGTCTATTGAATGAGAAAATCGATGTGGAGAATTTTCAGCGAAATCCGAATGGACCCGTCGGGACCTCAAAGTAGGCGTTTTCGTATCTAAATCAACAATTTCAAAATTGAATTGAAAGGACGTCCCTCAAACGCAATAAACTGTGGGTACGTCATCTTTTGGAAAATTGTATTAGCTTTTTAACAAACTATAAATGAAAAAAACGGCTAAAAAATACAAAAGCAGTGATTATTTAAACAGACATCCTTCGTTTTTTTTATTTTCATCAGTTACGCCTGGCCCGAAATAAATGAATCTCAAAAGTATATGCCCATCTCAAGTTTTTTTAGAATATGTTTTTAACACTCCTTGCAATTATTTTAAGATGAATTTAAATTATTAAAATTAATTATTAATTACTAAAAAATTGGAAAAAATGCATTAATATCGCAATATATTAAAAAGCCTACAATTTTTTTTTCATCCTAAAATAATCGCAAGGGATGTAAAAACATATTTAAAATAAATTTGAGATGGGAATCGAACTTTTGAGTTTAAGGCTAGGCGTGACTGATGAAAATAAAAAAACGAAGGACACCTGTTAAAATAATCACTTCATCTGTATTTTTTATCCGATTTTTTTATTTATAGTTTGTTGATAATAAAATTTTCCAACTGATGACTTAACCACTTTTTTAGTTTAATGTGTTTGAAAGATATAATTATATATATATATATATATATATATATATATATATATATATATATATATATATATATATATATATGAATTATATGGGAATGAATTATATGAATTATATGGGAATTGACCATTCATAAAGTTGCATGGTTCCATACTTAAGTAAAACGTCAAAAAAATACATCTTTTGAGAAATAAGTGAACGAAATATTTCTTAAAAATATAAAACATATTTTGTATGACAATCAATATGTACATTAGACTGACAATGGAAAATCATGATTTCGAATCGAGAGGAGGTCACCCTATATAAATGCTCTATTGGATGATAAAATCGATGTGAAGAATTTTCAGCGAAATTCTGTTATGGGAGATGGACTCGCCGGGGCTTCAAAGTAAGCGTTTTCATACCTAAATCGACAATTTTGAAATTATATCTTTCAAACACATTAAACTAAAGTGGTTAAGTCATCAGTTGGAAAATTTTATTATCAACAAACTATAAATAAAAAAATCGGATAAAAAATACAGATGAAGTGATTATTTTAACAGGTGTCCTTCGTTTTTTTATTTTCATCAGTCACGCCTAGCCTTAAACTCAAAAGTTCGATTCCCATCTCAAATTTATTTTAAATATGTTTTTACATCCCTTGCGATTATTTTAGGATGAAAAAAAAATTGTAGGCTTTTTAATATATTGCGATATTAATGCATTTTTTCCAATTTTTTAGTAATTAATAATTAATTTTAATAATTTAAATTCATCTTAAAATAATTGCAAGGAGTGTTAAAAACATATTCTAAAAAAACTTGAGATGGGCATATACTTTTGAGATTCATTTATTTCGGGCCAGGCGTAACTGATGAAAATAAAAAAAACGAAGGATGTCTGTTTAAATAATCACTGCTTTTGTATTTTTTAGCCGTTTTTTTCATTTATAGTTTGTTAAAAAGCTAATACAATTTTCCAAAAGATGACGTACCCACAGTTTATTGCGTTTGAGGGACGTCCTTTCAATTCAATTTTGAAATTGTTGATTTAGATACGAAAACGCCTACTTTGAGGTCCCGACGGGTCCATTCGGATTTCGCTGAAAATTCTCCACATCGATTTTCTCATTCTAGGTGGTGACCTTCAAAATCAAACTCGATGATTTTTTTTATACAAAGTCATTGTCAGTCTAATGTACATATAAATATAATTTGCAAAGCTCTACATTTTTTAAAATGGCATTGTACACATGCCATTGCACCCATGTCATTGTACACATGTGTAACTTAATTAATATTTGTTTTTGTTTCCAAATTTATTGTCCAAGTTGATTTAATAATTATTTTTTTGATATATTAATTTCTGATCTAATTAATTTAGTAATGGTTCCAGTTCCAGTTCCGGTTCTGGTTTTCTGTTCCAGCTCCGGTTCTATAAAAAATAAAATAACGATTCCAGTTCTGGTTCCATACTAAATTTAAATAACGGTTCCAGTTCCGGTTCTATAAAAATGAAACGGTTCCGGTCCGATTCCAGTTCCGGTTCTACCCGAGCCCTGATTGTAACATACTACTTCAGAGTAAACTTCAATACCATACATAATGCAAGACATAAACATAGCATGAGCAATTGAAGAGTTTGGTGCAAAAAGGGATCAAGTCCACATTTTTTCTAAATTAAGTTTTTGATGACATATGATAGCTTTTTATATTTCGCGTCGTTTGGTACCAAAATCATCCATATCCGAAGTATATACACTGGTACCCAAATTAAAAACTAATGGAATCACTATACCTTTTACTAAATTATACTATCAATGTTGAATTTCATAAATGTATAATTGACAATCAATAAAATTAAAGTTGAAAATGTTTTACCGTTGAAAAAGAAATATTTGCCTGTGATGAATATGTGATTTTACCAATTCCTAAAACACGGAAATATCATTGGTATGAGAATGACATCGACAGGTTGTAATGCATCTGAATGTTAAACCCCGAATTTTAATATAAATTTAATTTTAATTCAATAAAATGCTATTTTTGTATGAAACAAAATTTTGTTACAATTTAAATTAGGTTTTTAGGCGAAGTTACATGAACAATTTAAGTTTTTTCTTTGCAAACCCAATAATATATTCGTAGTTTATACGATACATTTTTTTAAAACAAAAAATCGCAAAATTGGCAATTTTAAACAGTTTTTATTGATTTTCCAACTAAGTGAAAAAATGGACTTAACCCTTTTTTGCACCAAACCTTTCAATTCTACATTTGACATGCAAGGGTAAATTAAGAGTATAATTTCCTAGAATAATGCCTTTTTTGCAACTAAAAGCATTAATATGACGTTCAAAAGTCGGTTCTTTATCGATTATAACACCTAAGCACTTTAGTTTTTCCACTAGTTCAATTTTATCATGATTAATGTAGATGTCTAAATTGTTGGATCAGTTCTAGATGGATTAAACAGCATACCTTTTGTTTTATTACTATTAATATTAAACGAATTATTGGCCGTCCAAGAAGCAATGTTTAAAAGGTTATAATTTACAACTGATTGTAAGACATCTGTAAAGTCACGCTGGGCAGAAAACAACAATTCTATATCATCAGCAGAAACAAAAAGCTTGCAAAAGCTCAAATCAATCCCGGTTTTACGAAAATGGCTCAAAATTGTATTTCTTATCTAGAGTTCACCATGGTTTACGAATCCTGTAAATATCTACAAACTTGCCATCTTGCTTTTGCTTCAAAAACACTTGATCAGCATAAAGTAAATTATAGTCAAATTGAAAAAGAGAGATCGTGTTTGGAGTACAACGCTTTCACCAGTATTTGTTTGGACGTAAATTTACATTAATAACTGATCACAAACCTTTAGTTAGTATATTTAGTCCAGACAAGCAACTATCAACTATGACTGCACATAGAATACAGAGTTGGGCCATAATTTTAATGGCTTATCAGTTCGAGATTAAATACAGACGTACAACGGATCATGGGAATGCTGATGAATTGTCGCGTCTTCCGTTAGGGCCTGATCCAGATTTTGATCGTGAAGAGCAATGCTGCACAAGAGTAGATTTTAAAACACAAATTAATTCAGTTGAAATCAGAGAACATTTGAAAAATGACCCTATTCTTAAAAAGGTAAAATTTTACATTCAGTGTCTAAACGACAAAGATGTTTTGCCATACTTTCGTTGCAGACATGCCTTGCTATTGTATGTTGAGTTGATCTTTCTACAAACTGAGTATAGTCGCGTCAAAATTCCTGCATCTTTAAAGTAAAAGATTCTGAATCTTCTTCCCGATGGTCACTGGGGCATCGTAAAAATGAAGCAGCTTGCCAGGAAACATTGTTGGTGGGGATCTATGGATAAGGACATAGAACCGCTTGCATTTGATTGCGATATTTGCAAAATCCATGCCACGGGTCCTACAAAAGCTTTTTGTAGTTGGTCGGGTCCTAAAAGTCCATGGGAGAGGGTACACATTGACTTCGCAGGGACCATATTCAACCACATGTGGCTAATCTGTGTTGATGCATATTCGCAATATCCATTTGTTACTCAACTTAACACAACAGCATTGTCAGTTATTTTTGCAATGGAAGGTCTTCCAGAGACGTTAGTTAGTGACAATGGTCCTCAACTAACATCCGATGAATTCAAAAGTTTTTGTATACGAAACGGTATTCAGCATGTAACAACAGCACCGTTTCATCCAGCCCCCAACGGACTTGCGGAACGTTTTGTAACTTTAAACCCACCGTGCATAAAAACGTGCATTTTTATCGACATACCGTTCATTTCCGAGCTCAGGCGGAAAATCTCCATCAGAACTAATACATGGTAGAGCCGCTCGCACACTACATTCGATGCTTCCTTCAAAATTACAAAAGGATACAGCAGAGGAGGTGCTAAAGTAATAAGTTTATGCCCAACCAGTCAATTTTTTTGCGAAATACTTCGTCCGAAGTGGGTAAAAGGTCGATAGACTTCTAGTCAAGATGGTCTATGTCATAAAGACATCATGGGGTTTTTGCAAACGTCATCAGAATCAGCTTAAACCACGAAGCAATTATCCAAGTATCAACTATAAACACCCACTGCTATGTCATTTATTCTTTATTGTCATTCTTTTTTGTATGAATATTAAAAATGAAATAACGCGGCAGTCTCTTTGAAGTAGGCACTTGAACACAACCTAACGATAGATATCGAGGCTCCAGAATCCATTTGGAATTTTACTATTTGATTTCTAATTTTTAAATTAACAAAACATTTATTTTGTGTTAAATTAAAAACACTTTATATTACATTGCAATGGCTTTTCATGTTCTTTTGTTGTTTGTTTTCGTCCACTTGTTTCTCATATTTTTTGTAACTGCCTCTCTCACTAACACACACACAGGAGAAATATGTCCAGTTTTGCCAAATTTATGATATACGACATTTCTAAATTTGCAATTTTCGCGTTTGTGATTGCGACCACACATATATATATATAATATTCATATAAAAAAATCATATATATTTATATATATATATATATATATATATATATATATATATATATATATATATATATATATATATATATATATATATATACACAGTCCTATAAGAACTTCGGCCGAGCTCTCTCACCATTTTGAGCTGTGCGTGTTATATTTATATATATATATATATGCTTTTTGTTGTTAGTTTAAAACATACATGTAGGAATGACTCCACGTCGTGTGAATACAAACAACAATTTATTTTCTATAAAAGTTTATTTAGCCCCTTATTATGTATCTTTTTATTATCGCCTCGTATTTAAAACGTTTCGTTCGTTTCGCTCTTTGATTTGAACGTTTGTTCAATATTTTTGTTTTGCCAAAATGAAATAATTTTATTCAACAACATTTGAAATTTTGTCAACTAAAATAAAGTGAACATTTTAATTTTAAATAATTAAAAAATAAAAAAGTAGTGTTTTAAATGTTCAAGAACCATATAGTAAAGTATTTTTTAAAATTTCGCGACGGAGAAAATAATTTATCAGAAATTCTGAATAATCAAAATGCTGATTAATCAATTAATCACAATTCTGCTTAATCAGAATACTGATTGAATAATTAATTAATGAACATTGATTAATCGAAAATCTTGATTAACCATTATTTTCATTAGTCAATATATATTTTACTAAAAAAAGTTTACCTAAGCACGTATACAGTAAAATTGATCTGTAGATATACATTTTATATTATGTATTTGAACATAAGTGGTCAGTTCTCAGGTCTAAAGTCTAATTTCTCTAGCTCTTCTACTTTTTCTGTAATCGTGATTTCAACAGACAGAGGGACAGACGGACATCGCTAAATCGGCTCAGGAGATCATGCAGATCAAGAAAATATATACTTTTCCATACCGGAGATGCTTCCTTCTGGGTGTTACAAACGGCGTACCAAATTGAATATACCCTTTCACTCTTAGTGTAGGGTATAAAAATTATTATTCTATACGTCGCTACCTCTCGGCTAACCTACGAGAGTAAAACATTACTAACATAACTTCTTACCCCGTCGTTCGGATTTAAACAGCATTAACCAGTAACCATGCATTAACGGCTTTAACCACTTAGCGTCCAACTGCAACGGCCAAACTATTATTAGTAATGCTGACCACCATCACACGTGAGCCATCGAAACTGTTCACTAACATCTCCTAAATTATTATCTATCCTTTCCATCGCAAGAACATTATTTTAACTGCACAGCAAATTGTTATTCTCGAGCAAAAAATAAAAATTAATTCTTATTTTTTAGTTTTAAAATTTAGTTTTAAAACTAAATAATCTATTAATATCTTAAATCTACTATTTATAAGTAACCACACATCTAATTTCTCTTCGCACCGGTGAAGCTGTGCACAAATCCAGCTAATATATTTACACCGAAAAAAACTGTATTGAAAGGAAGAACAATGTCTTTAAAATAAATACATATGTATTTGATTTACGTCCTTTCACAAATGTATTCGTTTTTACTCATTGATATAGTTATTTTGTATGCAATTAACTACATAATTTTACTGCATTTATATACAATTTTTAATACATTTGTATTGAAAATAACTACATTTTGTCTTTTTTAATACGTCCGAAATATGTAGATATATGACTGCATCTTAATTTATTTTAACCACATTCCGTATTTATTTAACACCAATATGTATGGTATGGTGAAACAACACAATTTTAAGTTATTAGCTAAAAATCATCTTCCCAGATGGTGTGGTTTCAAAGATTTGAACATATCTGAAATGTTTAAAATAATATACCTATATTAAATATTTACATTTTATCTTTAACTGCACCAAAATGAGTATAGGGGTGGTGTAAGACGGACGAAGAATCATGGACAGGCGACACTTTAGAAATTAGACAAAAGTTAGTGACTTTTTGTATATATATATATATATATATATATATATATATATATATATATATATATATATATATATATATATATATATATATATATATATATATATATTTATATATATATATATATATATATATATATATATATATATATATATATATATATATACAAAAAGTCACTAACTTTTGTGTAATTTCTAAAGTGTCGCCTGTCCATATATATATATAAATATATATATATATATATGTATATATATATATATATGTATATAGTTTTATATACAAATATATATGTATATATATGTATATATATATATATATATATATATATACAACTTTTGCAGAAAGATGCAGTTTCTTATATCCAGATAGTTTGTAATGCTACAAACTAAAAACATATCGCGTCACATTATTAAAATCTCCTCAGTAGAAATAGCATTTAAAAAAGTTTAGTTGTATGGGACGTGCCACTCCGCTTTGTCCAATCTATCCATAGTGGCTATATAACGAATCCTCATTATTAAAATACAATTCCCATTGGTGGTGCACTTAATGCAATCCGATTTTCCCGTTTTTCCTTGGAGTTTTCCGAATTCCCAGTATTGAGACGAATAAAACAAAAAAAATCATTCAAATCAAATTCAAATCTGTTCTCATGTTGTTGCGAGACTACTGCACGGCAATTAATTTTTATATACATAATATAATAATAGTTTGGCGCTACAGTCCTGTACACAACTTCGGCCGAGCTCTCTCACCATTTGGAGCTGTGCGTGTTATATTTGTACTCAAAGTGGTGGGACCTACAGTTTATTGCCGAATCCGAACGGCGGGTGAGAGCTTTTTCATAGGCAATGTTTTACTCTCGTAGGTTTGCCATTTTCTGACGAGAGGTAGCGCGGTATAGAATAATGTTTCTATGAAAAGATGTTGTTAGCCCCAGTCCAGGCTTGAACCGGGGACCTTTTGACTCGCAGTCCAACGCACTAACCACTGAGCTACCGCGGCTACATAGATATGTATATAAATTGCATTGTTTTTACGTAAAAATAAAAAATATTTATATTTTTATTGCGTTTTTTATTTTATTTTTTATAGAACCGGAACTGAAACCGAAATAAAAAATAATTTAAGAACCGGAACCGGTACCATTTTTTTTTTTTTTTTATAGAACCGGAACTGGAACTGCAGAGAATAGAATTTCGGTTCCTAGCCCTGGTTACAATATTAAGAAAATTTAAATTATATTTAATCTAGTTTTTCGTTTCATTTATAATGTCATTTTACGTAAACATATTTCCCCATATGTATTAAAATTTTTACAATGCTCTTTTTGTAACTTTATCCAAATTGGATAACTACAAACGTTTTTTAAACTCATTAAACCTTATAGCAAGTTACCTGGTAAATGAATTCGATTTTTCGCATGTACAAATAGTTATATTAAGATTATCGTTCTCAGTTTTCGAGCGGTCATTTCTTGTTAGATAGCCCGATGTTGGAATCAACTGCCTATTGGCTTGCGCTCATTTTCCGGGTCCAACCACAAATTCAAATGTAAACTCTTACAATATGCTCGTGATAACCTTTTATAAACTGCTTCCTGATGTATTTTACTTGAACTAATGTAGCTATTATTTGACATGATTTTATAACATGATCAGTTTTGTATTTTGATTGTTATATTATAGCATTATTTTTTTCACCGACCGTAAATAACGGTTATTCTTATTTTTTTAATGAAACAAATCAACGTGTTTTAAAATATGTACGCAAGTTTTGAGAATGCAGAATCATTTATTTTCGCATGCAGAATTGAAATTTGCATTGATTTTTATTTTTTGATTTTTATGAGAAAAAAACAAAATATAATGATTCATTTTTAATTTTTTGTTTTAAAAACTAAAATTTAAAACTAAATTTTAAAACTAAAAAATAAGAATTCATTTTTTTTTTTTGCTCGAGAATAACAATTTGCTGTGCAGCAAAAATAATGTTCTTGCGTTGGAAAGGATAGACTCTAATAATAATTTAGGAGATGTTAGTGAACAGTTTCGATGGCTCACGTGTGATGGTGGTCAGTATTACTAATAATAGTTTGGCCGTTGCATTTGGACGCAAAGTGGTTAAAGCCGTTAATGCATGGTTAGTGGTTAATGCTTTTTTATATCCGAACGACGGGGTAAGAGGTTCTGTTAGTAATGTTTTACTCTCGTAGGTTAGCCGAGAGGTAGCGACGTATAGAATAATAATTTGTATACCCTACACTAAGAGTGAAAGGGTATATTCAGTTTGGTACGCCGTTTGTAACACCCAGAAGGAAGCATCTCCGGTATGAAAAAGTATATATTTTCTTGATCTCCTGAGTCGATTTAGCTATGTCCGTCTGTATGTCTGTCTGTCCCTCTGTCTGTTGAAATCACGATTACGGAAAAAGTAGAAGAGCTAGAGCAATGAAACTTTAGATTTAGATTACTTATATATCTAAGCTGCCTGAACAAGAAATGGCATGATCGGTCTATTGTGACCTGAGAACCGACCACTTATGTTCAAATACTTCATATAAAATGTATATCTACAGATCAATTTTACTGTATACGTGCTTAGGTAAACTTTTTTTGGTAAAATATATATTGATTCATGAAAATAGTGGTTAATCAATTAATCAGTATTCTGATTAATCAGAATTGTGATTAATTGATTAATCAGCATTTTGATTATTCAGAATTTCTGATTAATTATTTTTTTCGTCGCGAAATTTTAAAAAATACTTTACTATATGGTTCTTGAACATTTAAAACACTTCCTTTTTAATTTTTAATTATTTAAAATTAAAATTTTCACTTTATTTTAGTTGACAAAATTTCAATTGTTGTTGAATAAAATTATTTCATTTTCAATTATTCAAAATTCGAATTAATCAATTAATCAGGATTCTGATTAACCAGGGTTTCTGATTAATTGATTAATCAATATTTGATTAATCGCACAGCCCTAGGTATTACTGAACAAATAAAGTTTTGCCCAAAAATAATTTTTAATTTTGTTTTTTTTTTATATTACTTGTAACTACTACAGTCTCTATTTTTTAATTATATTTATTATTTGCTCAATAAAATACTATACTATTTATTTGGAATTGTTCGGAGATGTCATATGAATGAATTACTATTAAGTATAACTAGTGTTAAGTTCGATCTCACACATTGTATAGCTTGTAATATATATGTTTGGCCATGAATGCCATAACAAAATGAGACAATAATAAAAAAATAATAAAAAAAAAATTGAAATAATATGACCACTTCATCAGGACCACTTTTTCTACCAAATATGACCCATTTTCAAAAAAAAATTAAAAATGTTAGGAAGATCGATCTAAACTATTGATATATATTTTTGGAATGCTCTATCAATTAACTATCCATCGTATTTGGTTCGGTTAGTACACTGTCATCCCCACCTGAACAGTGACCACTTCATCATGACCAATTTTTCTACCAAATATGACCCGTTCTCAAAAAAAAAATTAAAAATGTTCGGAAGATCGATCCAAACTTTTGGTATATATCCATTCTCTATCCATTTCTATTATCTATCTCTATCCATTATCTATCCAATGTATTAGGTTCGGTTAGTACACAATCATCCCCGACTGGACCGTGGCCATTTAGATGCACCGAATTATTCCCATTGACCCGCCTCTGTAAACGGTGTGTAAATGCTCTGTTAAAAATGTTGGTTTGAGTCTCTACTAGTTATCTTCACGGACTTAGTAAAAATCAGGAATATGAAGGTAGTACGGCTAGCACGGATTCTCTAGCAGTAAGAACCCCTTCCAGACTAAATGATTTTCTTCCTCCTTTTTTTATATGAAATTAACATTTTTTCAGGGCTTTCCTATTCGTTTCTCATATTATGGCTCTTAGCAAGTCATCTTCTCAAAAAAGAGCACTTACACGCAAAAAATTATCGTACATAAAATCAATAAACAGCGTTTCTTAGAGCCGAATTCATTGGATCAATGTACAAATACGTTGGCTCAAAGAACATTTACATATAAAACCAATGTACCATTCATTGATTCTACTGTTCATTGATTCTACTGTTCATTGATTACGTACATTAATATTTTTCTGTAATATTCTCATGAACGTGTTCATGAAACCAAAGTATCTATACATTAATTTCAATGAACAGATCCATACAAATTCTTTTTAAGAATTATTTCATAAAACCAATGTATGTATATATACAGCCAAAGAACTCATTCATACAATGTGTATATATCTATTGGATGTATGAATGAGTTCATGAAGCTTATGTACGAGTTCTTACAGGCAATGTTTACTTTCATTGACTTTCAAACGCTTTCCCAAATAATTGACCTACTTCAACGGGCAAATTCTAATATTGTGTGTATACATATAGTTTAAGAATGCGTGCATTGGCTTATAAATAATTTTATGCGGCTAATGTACGTGTTCTTACAGCCAATGTATGCCTTCATAAACTTTTAAACGCGCTACTTTAACGGACAAATTAAAATATTGGAAATAATGCAGAAGATTGTATAAGGAGCATCAAATTTGACGAACGATCCACACAAGGGTTTGATAGTGGTTGCAATCATGCTGTCAATTTCGATTAAACGAATTGCTAATAAAGGACTTTCTTTAACCGATGTTTTTAATAAATTGTCGGAATACAAAAACCATGCGGATATCGTTCTGTAAGATTAAATACAGTTTAGTTAATATTCGTGGTGATTGGTCGCACAATTTCAGTAAAATCAAGTATTATCTTACAGACGAAAATCACATTAAAAAAATATATATAAAGACAATGTTAATCAACGTGGAGGATGCCAAAAGTGGTAATTTTAGTAAATTAATAATGTTTTTTTTTAAAGCCAATTTTTTCTTGTGACTCGAAATCCTTAAATATTTTAAAATCATAATGTTTAAAATATTTGTATTTTTATTTCTTTATAGTTCTGCTATTAAACTGCAGTTAATCAGCTGTTAAGCATCCATGGGTGCAACTCAGAAAACAATTAAACAAGTTAATACCGGCAAATATAATGGGTGATCAGATCAATGATAGTTTTTCAAATTGTTATTTTTCAGCAGCTGTCAAAATATTTAGTAAGGTTTGCCATTTCATCATGCATCGTTTCACGCTTACCTAACGTATGTTGTGTGACACGTTTCATATGGCAACTAGTTATGCTACGCTGTGATGGTACTGCATTACCGGAAGTGTACAAAAGGGTGACGCCAATAAATGTTTATAAAAATTTTGATAAGAAAAATTTTGTAGGGCATAATTTTAGGCGCCGCTTAAGATAAGGTGAAATTGGCAAATTGAGAGGGTGTTGTTCGTTTTTGTGCAAATGTGTGTGTAGTGTATATTGTGCATTTCGTCCTCCAAAAATGTACCGAATGTGTTGTTATGTATTTGTTTTAGTGCTTCGTCCAAAAATAAAACTTAAGCGCCAAGGAATTGCAAAGTTCAACTTGAAACTGGCGGTTGTGTCGGGCGAATGTTAAAAATTAAGCAAAAAGGTTTAAACAATAAAAGAATGCATACAAAAAAAATAATAAACGTCGCGGGTTACACAAATAAAATACAATACAAACAAAAAGTTTAAAAGGAGTACGGATGCATGGAAGGTTTCTTTATATAGTGGGTTTTGTGTGAAATGTGTCCCTGGAGGATAGTGGCAGTGACCCGGAAGATAAGGTACAAAGACGCGGAAACCGGCCTGGGAAAATACCATAAGTACCACATATATTATATTGCCCCAGGGACAAAATAAATAATTTACCACAAATTATTTTATCTCCACAACCTAAAAATATTTAAACCCCATATAAAACCGCCCGATTAAAATTATAAATAAATTTGCGTGATGCATTAAACGCCCAAATTTACCGCCAGCGCACTGGCGCCAAAAAAAAACAAAGGTGTATGTGCACCTACCTATATAAAACGAAGAGACGCCATCCGGCAATTTTTATTTGATACTCCATTGCGCCAACCGATGCCGAAGATCAAACACCATTTTGAAGATCAAACGTAAATTTTGTAAATTTTAATTGTATGCCTGTGCACCGTGGGACAAATTTCATATTTTGAATTCCATTTTTATCGCAGTTTAATTTTGTCTGCGCAACGCGGGACCAATTTAAGTCCAATTTAACGCATAGATTTAAATTGATATCGACGCACCGTGGGAGAATCTCCTTAGTTTTACTCATTATTTTAAGTTTCTATATTCTAATTTCTTATATTTCTATATTTTTATATTTTTGTTTCATTTAAATTTCGAATTTAAAGCAAATACCTTTCACGCGTTTCATCTGTATTAGACAATTTTTTATTTGTCTTTTCTTTTTGTCCCCTTTAAACGGAGCACCTTTTAGGAAAATTTAGTTTCGAAAGTTTTCGTTGTCCCAAATTAGGGTTTAATACAAGGTTTTTGCATTTTTTAGTTTTTATTCCCTCAATTCTCTTTTCTTTTAATATTCTTTTATTTGTCTATGCATTTATTTTTTTTTAAATTTTAAGTTTTCTGGTTGGTTTAAATTATTTAATGACGTGAGTTTGTTTTAGAGTTTTATGTCAGTATAGTTTAGTAGGGGATCATTATTAACAGAGCAAAAAATGATCCATGGTAGAGAGGGTATCCCGAAGCGATTTAATACCACCCGAATCAATAAACAAAAATTAGTAAAAATAATTAGTAGACGTCAGTGAAGGTGATCAGGCAGGAGGTGATGAAGGTGCACATTCGTTGTTGTTGCAAAGTGATTGCGAGGGATTTATGGAAGGTAAATCGGCCGCACAAGTTGAAATTGAGCAGCTGCGAAAGGAGCTCAATGCTCTAAAGCTTCAGTTGTTGAAAAACGCAGATTCCGCTCCAGTATCTGGACGGTCTTCAACGACGTTAGCACACAATAATCAAGGCGCGGTGAAAAAAACTACGAGCAACAATCCGGTAGAATTTATGACACTGTTTCCAGATCAGGAAGCAGGGCGAAGCGAGTCACAGTCGTTACAACGGCAGTTTCAACAACAATTACAGCAGGTTTCGAGGAAGTCATCACCTCAAGGGTTTCCTCGACATCACAACATCCGCAGTCGCAGCAACATCCGCCAAAGCAACAACATTATGCTCCTCAATGGCAACAACAACATCTTAAACAAATACAACAACAGAGCTTTCAACGGCAACCATCGCTACAGCCTCCTCAGCGTCACCAGCAGCGAACACGACTACACCTAGAAAACAGAGATTAGAGAATGACAATACATAATGACGGGAGATACTCACATAAACAGCAGCAGAATCTTCAGTACTTTCAACCAGAGACACACAGTACAGTACATGCTATCAGCGTCGACAAGTGGGGCCTTAAATTTGAAGGTCGCCAGGGTCTCGTAGTTCGTGAATTCATTTTTCCACTCGAGATCTTGCAAAGCCAGTACGCGGTACCGTGGGCTGAGGTGCTGCGCAACTTTCACGTTTTCGTCGTCGGGGATGCCAGTAAATTTTACTGGAGATTCCGCAGGCAGAACACGACTCACCAGCAATGAAACAGAGATGAAAGAATGACAATACATAATGACGGTAGATACTCACACGAACAGCAGCAGAACCTTTAGTACGTTCAACCAGAGGAACACAATGCAGTACATGCCATCAGCGTCGACAAGTGGGACCTTAAATTTGAAGGTCGCCAGGGTCTCGCAGTCGATAAATTAATTTTTCGACTCGAGACCTTGCAAAGCCAGTACGCGGTACCGTGGTGCTGCGCAACTTTTACGTTTTCGTCGTCGGGGATGCCAGTAAATTTTACTGGAGATTCCGCAGGCAGAACACGACTTAGATTGGCCTACACTTGCGAGGCGATCCAATATAAATATAGATCGCGAAAATCCGATTTCGACATCATGCGCGAAATTCGTGACCGGCGTCAAGGTCAACCAGAACGTTTCGAAGCCTACTACGAAGATGTCATCGCATTGTGCGATCAGCTGGCTCGCCCCCTGGATGATAACGAGATTATCAAAATTATCAAGAGAAACACCGCTGAAAACATCTGCCGCATAGTATACGGCCTGTCTGGAAGCGGAGGCAGCATTCCCGCAACGCGAAGTCCCCAAGATGCCACGCCCACCAATGTACCATGCAAACGAAGTGAGGCACGACCACGACGACAACGACTATTTCGAAGACCAGCGCGTCGAGGCGGTACGACAACAATATGCAGCGCCCAGGACACAGCAACGCGAGCTGGTGTGCTGGAACTGCAAAAAGAAAGTCCAAAGGTTCTTTGCATGCCCGGCACCGCAAAGAAGCCTGTTTTGCTATCACTGCGGCATGGGTAATGTTATCACGCTACAGTGCCCTAGGTGTAATTCCGGAAACTAGCGGACGAGCGAGACGCGTACGGAGCAGTCGCTCACGGAAACAACGAATGCTCTGGCAATATAAATGAGCCCCGGAAAACAACGTCACCAAGCTGCTGCGAAAATGCAGATGGCGAACAACAAATAACAATTCTACAAAATACAAATCAAAATATTACATGCAACAAATAAAATCCATACACGTCCGCATTCAAGAATATAAGGAAGCGAATTTTCGGATTGGGCGAAGTTACAAATAAGATTAAAAAGACAAGACAACGCTATAAAAATAGGCGAGAGGAGAGGAAGGCAATGTCTACATCCGAAATATGCTGCGAAGAGACCATATGCTACGTACAAAATTGGCGGGAACAAATTTACTGGCTTACTCGACCGGGCTTCTCTAAATTTCCTTGGAGATGATTGTGAGGACGTGGCCAGGAAGCTTGGCCTTAAAATACGTCAAATTAACAACCAAGTGGCAGAATTAAATTTCAAAGTAAATTTCAAAAAATCAAAATGATAAAGTTGTATTTATTTAGCACTGACCACCAAAATAATACTCGGCGTACCATTCTGGCGCGAGTACGAGCTGGTCACAGAAGTTTTTGGTACAAATAATGCAACATGCTCCGCAGAAATAAATAGTTTGATGAACGAAAAGGCCGGCAAGGTGGAGATGCACGAATTCACTGCTCACGAAAAGCGACTTCTAGACGTAGTCATCAAACAATTCAACACGTTTAAAGACTATGGTCTAGGAAAAACTGACTTGGAACAACATGCGATAAAAATAGTGGAAAGAGCCAGACCAGTCAAACATAAAATCAAGATGGTCTCGCCTACCGTACAACGCCGCTTGAGGAAGAAGTCGACTGGATGATTAGTATGGGAACCATCGAAATGTGTGAAGTATCGGAGTGGCTCAGTAGGACAGTGCTGATTCGTAAACCTGGTAAGAACATACTATGCCTAAGAACAATGCCTAGACTCGCGTGATGTAAATACACATACTGTGAAGGATGTTTTTCCGCTGCCAAATATAGATGGTCACCTACAACATCTCAATCTACGGCAGAAAGCCTTCGTCTACCTGGATGACTTGCTCGTCATCGGTAACGAGTTTGACTCGTTTTGCAAACATTAGCCGAGATCGCCGAATGTCTGAAAAATGCAAAACTCACAATAAATGCGAAGAAATCTTAGTTCGGTTTCAAACACCTTCGATACATAGGCTTCATTGTAGACGACGGTAAAATGTGCACCGATCCGGATAAAATTGAAGCTATAAACAAGTTTCCAATCTCGAAGACTCCAAGTGACGTGCGGAGTTTCATGGGCCTAGCTGGATGGTACCGCCGTTTCGTCCAAGACTTTTCGACGCTACACACATAGAAAATTATTGTTGAAATTTGAAAATAAATATTATCAATTTATTAAAATCTACAAACGACAATATTATTTTTAATTTTGAAAGTAAAATTATTAATTTTCATTTAGAATTAAAAAAAAAAAGTTAGACACCCTGTTTTTATTTTTATTTTGACATTTTATGTTTCAATTTTGGAAATATTCAAATTTATCGCGCGTTGTTGTGTAGACTAAAAATATCCAATAATTGTAATCACGACGACTAAATCGTGTAGTTGACGCGTGTAATCGGGCGACAACTTTAATCTGCATCCAGTACCCTGAGATTGCTCTCAACGGTGTTTTAAACAGATGGACATACGTTCGAGGAAACAAGTCGTTGGCACTGTTTTCGGTCGGCACTGCCAGGTTCGTCATCAAGCACTACTTGCCATTCAACGAGACGCACAGTACTGTTTCACAACTGATTTGCGTTCCAACACCGACGGAAAGGTTCTTCCACTGTTCGTGTCTGGCTATTGGGAAGTGATACCCGGTGACCCATGTGAGTCAGTCACCGAACCCTACCAATGTGTAAACGTTATGGGCTTAAGGATGGACTTTCCGTTGTGGAATTGTGTCAAACATTATTAATCGTATGAAGATATAAAATAAAAATTCATTTTAAATTAGAAAATGGTGTTTGTATTTATTTCATTGTTGTTGCCTTTTCAATTTTAAATTAAATATGTCATTAAAATCAAAAACAAAACTAAAAATAGAATTATTGAAAGCTAACATTTTATTATCAATACTTTTTTGATAATTTTATTGTTGTATCCGACAATAATTTGAAAATAATATTTGTGGATCCATTTTGACATAAAATATTTTTAAATTATTGTCAGATTCGACAATAATAGGAAGGAAGTTCAAGATGACGCCAGAAGCGCTGGAAGCATTTCAAAAGATGAAAGATGTTCTTTCGACCGCATCGGTGCAAATCAACGCTGATTTAATACGTCACTTCTACGTCCAGTGTGATGCCTCGATCCGCGGAATAGGCGCGGTCTTGTTCTAGACTATCTCGTTAGAGCTTGATATTGCAAGCATTGGATTTCACGATTGAGCATAGGAAGAGCACACTCAACGTCGGTTTAGACACACTCTCGCGCGCGTTCGTAGAAGCACTCACGCCCGCAGAATATCCCATTCTGAATTTCGATACCACAGAGTTCAAAGGTGAGGAGGACTCAGAAATGAGGAAAACAATGAAAACCTCGTTGACAACCCTATTTGTTTTGTAGATTATGTTCCATCGTTAATCAGCTGATTTCCATTTTGGATCTTCATGTTGGCTCAGCTGATATTTTTACGGAATTTCTGGAACACTTCCAAAAAATAACAGGGTGATCTGAAAACTAAAAATTGGTTAATTTAAATAAGATTTGCGGTATGAACATTTTCTGCCAATCGATATGCCACACAAGAAAGTTTTATTTTTGAACTTCTGTCTGTAATTTAAAAATAAGGCGTTGTAGATTTATGAACTGTAATTTTTCACCGTAACGGACATTTCTTCGCGGTCTTACTATTTGTTGGCGTTTTTTTACCTACCGCCTTCAATTTATACTTTTCGCACTTCTATATATTTTGGACAAAGCGCCCTTTGCTTACGGTAATTTCATCGTAACTTTCATTGTGACTTGCATTTTCTTTTTCAACTTCATATTCTATGAAGGAACATCTGCGTAGCGTGGAATATTTTTGTTTCGCCATACTCGAGTTCGGATGCGGTTTGACCTCTGTTTCTTGTCTTCGGTGATTTTCCGTACTTTTCATTTCTGTAACACATTTTGTCGTAATGTTTATTTACGTTATTTTTATCGTGTGAAATTATACCATTTGTGTAAAAACCATCGTGCTGGTGTGTAATATTGCTGCAATGCGCGCGTGTCTCGGTATTTGTGCGTACGGTATTTTCACCGTTTTGCTCTAACGTTGTCGATTTTGCACTGTCAGCTTCTACGGTGTGAAATAATTTCGTTCACGTGCGCTGTTTTTATTTTCCTGCTGCCGGTTCTTTTAAGCTGCACGATTACCGGTGATACGAAATTACTCACCCGGAATGGTCCATCGTATTTGGCGGCTAGTTTTGCTGGAAAGTTGTGCTTTGGACAAGTTATGCTGTTTGACTAATGCCCGATTTACATTGTATCTTCTGTGAGTCTCACTGTATCTCCTGGGGGTGCATTTTTTCAAAAAAAAAATACTATTTTTATATGAAAATTTAAAAAAATGCAATCCTAGGAGATACAGTGAGACTCACAGAAGATACAATGTAAATCGGGCATAACTCCTGTTGGCTTATTTTAGGTGTCCATTGTCGTCGACGCAGGTTATACTATCTGGCTTGGTCCTGCGCTGCTCGCTCCATGTTTCGGCGTACAATGGTAAATATCTCTCGTAATCGCTTACTTCTTTCGTCAGGTGTCTGCTGATCCTGACCGTTGCCAAACGTGCACTCGTCATATAATGCTTTTGGCAGACGGGGCTCGCGTCCTTGTATCAAATACGCAGGACTGTAGCCCGTGGTTTTGGATATGCTCGTATTTACCGCTAGTGTCAGCTCTGGTATCTTTGATTTTCCCCTGTAAACTGCGCAATCATCGTCTTGACTGTTCTGTTTGCTCTTTCAGTCGAATTTGTCTATGGCGCCGTAAATTGATATTTCACGCCCATATCAGCCAAGAACTTTCGATACATTCGGCTTGTAAATTGTGTCCCGTAGTCGGTAATAAGAACCTTCGGTACTCCAAATCTCGCCAGTATTCTTTCTCTGAAGGCTTTGCAAATTGTTTCGCTGGTAGCTTTTCTTAGCAGTACCATCTCGGTCCAATTCGAAAACTTAACGAACATGACAAGCATCATGGTGTTGCCATGCTTTGATGTTGGCAATGGTCCAACGAAGTCTGCACATAGCATGGTCCAGGGCTCCTCTGCTATCTTCGTCAAAATCTTTCCTACAGGTTGTTGTTGGCTTGCTTTGTACTTTTGGCACGTCTCACAACGCCGTACGTATATACTCACCTGGCGGAACATTCCAGGCCAGTAGTACCTGTTGGATATTCGTGAGATCGATTCCACGGCGCGCAATCTTCGTCACCATTCTGCTATGGGACAGTTCTATACAGCTTTTATTCATAAATTCGTCTATTTCATCATCACGCATCACAATCTTGTACATCGCTATGTCGGGACTCCTTTTATGAAATGCTTTCAACTCATGCATCAAAAATTCTTGTACACGCTGGATAAAATAATTCATACTATTAATATGTAAATTATAATTTTCATTAAATATAAAACGAAAATCAAACAAATATTTATTTTCAAAACGTATCAGTTTATCGCAGCATGGATGGCTGTTGATAAAGAGAATTAATTTTTATATCAAATTAAATGTAAAATAAAATGCGATAAAAAAAAACAATATATTTTCCGAATGTGTAGTCAGGAGTAACATTTAGAAATATTTAAAATTTTAATATTTTATAATATTCCAAATAATAAATTTACACTTGCCATTTCTTTTAAAACGTCTTCTGTACTATGAAAATAATTACATAGTAACAGCGATTACATAAATTTTAATTTAATCATATTTTTATTAAAAAATCGAAATTTTACAAATTGTCTCAAAAGAAAAAAGACAATATAATAATTGAAATAACACTGAGATTCCAAACTACGGACCCTCCAGTGTATAACAAATAAATGATTTGATTAAATTTTAAAGCGTGTGAACGAACACAGCACTGATTGCTGTTATGATTTTTAAAATAACAAAAAAATTATATTGAAAAATCATTGTATGTTAAATATTTTTTTTTACAATCTTGAGTAACCGAATATTCACATAATTTTTTTTTTTATTTAAAAAAGATTTGAAAAAAAAAATATCTCAATATAAATTTGAAAAAAAATATATATATATAGTTTATAGTTATATTTCATGAATGCCAAAATTGATTTCCTTGTTGTTTGGGTAACATTTTTGTTTCATTGAAATTTTCAATTACAACTAGATGAAATTTATTTTTTTAATTAACGTTTTAAATTGATTGAAAATATTAAATGCAGATGCTAATGAATTAAATGCGTATATTCAAAAGCAATTTAGCGAATTGGACAGATTTGTTGAAAAATTATGGTCGCAATTTGTACCAACAATACTAAATAAAGATAGTACAGCATTATTAAAAGATAATATATCTAGAATTCTGCATTTATCTAAATTAGAGGAGGCAGATAAAATAGTAGAAGAGTTACTAAATTTCCAGAATTTAAAAATTAAATCTGTTTTAGCAGAAAATTGTGAATTAGAAAGATTAGTTGACGTGTTGAGAAACTGTTTAAACGATTATTGTTAAAAACGTACAGCAGAGTTAGAAGAAACAGCTAAAATAGAAGATGAAATGTATTGCAAGGAAAAGAATATTTCTGAGGAATCAATAAATAATACTGTCAGACGCCAGGCAAGGGAGGAGTACGCGGCGTTGGAGGAAGCGAACAACAAAATACAGGAGTTGAACGAGCGTGAAGAAAAAGACAGTAGCTTTTCTTAGCAGTACCATCTCGGTCCAATTCGAAAACTTAACGAACATGACAAGCATCATGGTGTTGCCATGCTTTGATGTTGGCAATGGTCCAACGAAGTCTGCACATAGCATGGTCCAGGGCTCCTCTGCTATCTTCGTCAAAATCTTTCCTACAGGTTGTTGTTGGCTTGCTTTGTACTTTTGGCACGTCTCACAACGCCGTACGTATTTACTCACCTGGCGGAACATTCCAGGCCAGTAGTACCTGTTGGATATTCGTGAGATCGATTCCACGGCGCGCAATCTTCGTCACCATTCTGCTTCGGTATGTGACGGTACAAATTACCTTCCTTAAACACATAATCAGCGTATTTTTCTGGTTTTGCCTTCACTTCTGCTATGCGTTGTTCTAGCCATGCACATCGTTTCTCGTCTTCATCGGTAATCGTGCCAAGAGTTGCTAATGGTTGCCGTGAGAGCTCGTCAGCTACCACATTCAGTTTACCTTTTCGATATTGAATATCGAATGTGTGTTGCTGCAGTTCTAACGCTCATCGCGCTATCCGGCCTGACGGACTTACTATGCTGTTTAACCACTTCAGCGATAGATGATCAGTTATTACCGTGAATGCGTAGCCCTCCGAGTAAGGGCGCTTCTTGCGTATTGCTCAAATAATCGCTAAACACTCCTTTTCTGTGGCGGAGTAATTTAACTCGGCTTTACTCAGACTCGTTCTGTATATTCAAATACTTGCCTAAGGACTGCGCCTAGCCCGTAGTCGCTTGCATCTGTCTGCAAGGTGAAACGTTGGTTAAAGTCTGGGCACGCCAATATAGGTGCTTCCGTCAGTCTCATCTTAAGTGCTTCTTGCTGTGCACCTTCCCACTTCCAATGTTTACGCTTGCGTAATAGTGATGTTAGAGGGTTGACGATCACTCATTCTGTATTTTCAAATACTTGCCTAAGGACTGCGCCTAGCCCGTAGTCGCTTGCATCTGTCTGCAAGGTGAAACGTTGGTTAAAGTCTGGGCACGCCAATATAGGTGCTTCCGTCAGTCTCATCTTAAGTGCTTCTTGCTGTGCACCTTCCCACTTCCAATGTTTACGCTTGCGTAATAGTGATGTTAGAGGGTTGACGATCACTCATTCTGTATTTTCAAATACTTGTGTAAGGACTGCGCCTAGCCCGTAGTCGCTTGCATCTGTCTGCAAGGTGAAACGTTGGTTAAAGTCTGGGCACGCCAATATACGTGTTTCCGTCAGTCTCATCTTAAGTGCTTCGAATGCTTCTTGCTGTGCACCTTCCCACTTCCAATGTTTACGCTTGCGTAATAGTGATGTTAGAGAGTTGACGACGTCCGAAAATTCTGGTACGAAGCGTCGGTACCATGACGCAATATCCAGGCATCGTCGTAGTTCTCGTACATTTGTCGGTGGCTGTAGCTCTTTAATCGCCGCTATCTTGTCTGGATCGGTGTGTATTCCTTGATCGCACACCACGTTACCAAGGTATTTTAACTCATTTCGGAAAAATTCACACTTTTCGGGATTGAGTCTCAGGTTTGCCTTTCTGAATCGTCTAAATACTTCCCTTAGGTTCTTAAGATGCTCTTCGAACGTGTGTCCTGTCACAATAATGTCGTCTAAGTAGGCGAATGCGTGCCGTGCCATCTCTGGGCCAATTACCCGTTGGAACGTTGCTGGGGCCGAATGTAGGCCAAACGGCATCACGCGCCACTGAAAGAGACCACGCCCAGGTACGGTAAACGCCGTGTACTGTTTGTTGCTCTCCTCCATAGGTATTTGCCAATAACCGTTCTTCAAGTCTAAACTGCTGATGCGTCGGGCAGATGGTCTAAAATATGCTGAATGAGCGGTAGAGGGTAAGCGTCGGGGACTGACCGTGGGCTAAGTTGACGATAGTTGACGCAGAGCATCCAATGTCCTGTCTTTTTCTTCACCAAGACGATCGGTGCACTGTGAGGACTATGGGACAGTTCTATACAGCTTTTATTCATAAATTCGTCTATTTCATCATCACGCATCACAATCTTGTACATCGCTATGTCGGGACTCCTTTTATGAAATGCTTTCAACTCATGCATCAAAAATTCTTGTACACGCTGGATAAAATAATTCATACTATTAATATGTAAATTATAATTTTCATTAAATATAAAACGAAAATCAAACAAATATTTATTTTCAAAACGTATCAGTTTATCGCAGCATGGATGGCTGTTGATAAAGAGAATTTTTATATCAAATTAAATGTAAAATAAAATGCGATAAAAAAAAAACAATATATTTTCCGAATGTGTAGTCAGGAGTAACATTTAGAAATATTTAAAATTTTAATATTTTATAATATTCCAAATAATAAATTTACACTTGCCATTTCTTTTAAAACGTCTTCTGTACTATGAAAATAATTACATAGTAACAGCGATTACATAAATTTTAATTTAATCATATTTTTATTAAAAAATCGAAATTTTACAAATTGTCTCAAAAGAAAAAAGACAATATAATAATTGAAATAACACTGAGATTCCAAACTACGGACCCTCCAGTGTATAACAAATAAATGATTTGATTAAATTTTAAAGCGTGTGAACGAACACAGCACTGATTGCTGTTATGATTTTTAAAATAACAAAAAAATTATATTGAAAAATCATTGTATGTTAAATATTTTTTTTTACAATCTTGAGTAACCGAATATTCACATAATTTTTTTTTTTTATTTAAAAAAGATTTGAAAAAAAAAATATCTCAATATAAATTTGAAAAAAAATATATATATATAGTTTATAGTTATATTTCATGAATGCCAAAATTGATTTCCTTGTTGTTTGGGTAACATTTTTGTTTTATTGAAATTTTCAATTACAACTAGATGAAATTTATTTTTTTAATTAAAAGGTAAAGATAACGTTTTAAATTGATTGAAAATATTAAATGCAGATGCTAATGAATTAAATGCGTATATTCAAAAGCAATTTAGCGAATTGGACAGATTTGTTGAAAAATTATGGTCGCAATTTGTACCAACAATACTAAATAAAGATAGTACAGCATTATTAAAAGATAATATATCTAGAATTCTGCATTTATCTAAATTAGAGGAGGCAGATAAAATAGTAGAAGAGTTACTAAATTTCCAGAATTTAAAAATTAAATCTGTTTTAGCAGAAAATTGTGAATTAGAAAGATTAGTTGACGTGTTGAGAAACTGTTTAAACGATTATTGTTAAAAACGTACAGCAGAGTTAGAAGAAACAGCTAAAATAGAAGATGAAATGTATTGCAAGGAAAAGAATATTTCTGAGGAATCAATAAATAATACTGTCAGACGCCAGGCAAGGGAGGAGTACGCGGCGTTGGAGGAAGCGAACAACAAAATACAGGAGTTGAACGAGCGTATTAGATATTTGAACGAGGAGGTTAAGACAGCGCACGAGACATCCTTATACCACAAGGATACCATAGAAAGTGACGACATCACAACACAGTACAATATGGGATTAGGCGAAGTCATGAAATTCGTTAAAAATGCGGTGCCAGATTTTGCAGGTTCAGACTCATCATCGCTGAGGACGGATCTTCATCGTTTTATTGAAGGATGTGAAGTGGTGAGGGCAGAACTGAAGCCTGAGCAAATGAAGTAGTTTATTAAATGCGTTAGGGTTCGTTTACAGGGAGATGCTTTTGACTTAGTAAGTTCAAAGGAGTTTGACACAATAGATGATTTATACAATCTATTAAGAAATACGTAATTGGAATGTAGGTCAGTAGATGCCATTCAATATAACATTAGAAAGGCATCTCAGTATCCGGGGGAAAGTATTAGATCTTTCTCGAGGCGTTTGGTTAACCTGCAGTCGGCAGCATTAAGCACGATTAAATGTAATATATAATGATACGAAAGACGACGTGTTCGTTAATGAATTGAATAATTTAGTTAAAAGCTCATTTAAGTTAGGACTTCGGGATTACACTTTGCGAATGCTCATGTTGAGCAGTAAGCAAACAACACTGGAGAAATTGGTGGAAGAGGCATTGGACCATGCGACGATACAAAGTGAGTCAGCAGAGTTAACGGGCATAGACAAGTTTGGAGTCCATTTCAATGAGCCCTCATCGGCCTTCATGCCAAATAATCGTAATGCATCAGGTAGCCAAGGCAATGAAAAAAAAGGAGACGGAAGAGAAAACACAAAATGTAGGTATGAAGCAGCCTATACATACATGTTCTTTTTGCAAGAAGAAAGGACATCTGAAGGATGAATGTCATACACGAAGAAACACTCCGCATTGCAGTGACTGTCGTAATTATGGACATGAACAGTATGCATATCGTTCGGGTCGGAATGTTGTTCCAGGACATACTGCTCCCCAAGGAAGTCAGCCGCCCGTACCTCAGGTAAATGGTCAAGGTGGTATTCAGAACCAAGGCAGGGATGCTCCAGGATTGAGATAAGATTAGTGCCATAGAGGGGGAGACGTCGAGGGGGGTTGTCGTGTTAAACGCGATACACAAGTTTTTCAAAGAAATAATGGTAATGGGAATTTTGCAAACAGGCCCGCTAAATATTTCACTTGGTGCAGAAGGGACGGACATGTTATTATGAATTTTTATGCCAAACGCAAATATGATGCATGGAACAATAATAGCACTCCACATGGAAACTACCAGGTGCCCAGTCAAGGCCACTAAACTGGGGACCCTTAGCAAATAGTGTAGTAAGGCCAGTAGTTGTAGCAGTTCCAAAGAGGACGCTGCAACAAATAAAACAGCGAATATTATTAACGCAGAAAATGAAGAACAAAAAGTAAAAATACATATTAATGAAGATAGAAATCTTCCAAGAAAAACATATAATGAACTAAATAATAATAATACACAACTTGACGCGAATAATGAACAGAATATAGGAATTAAGCAAATGAAGTAAAGAAAGTAAAACCAATTGAATCGGAGGTTAAAAATATTAAATTTAAGAATAATAAAATAAAAAGAAAGTTGTAATTAACTGCCTTGAAAATTTGGGAATTGTAGATCAAACGTCTGGCAAGACTGTGGATACATTCCGTACAGGGGCGAGTATAATTTACAATGAAGTAATTTCAATATTTATTTTTATTATTAGCGCTATGTGCGTTTTATCGTCAGAAATGTATAATAAATTCAAGATTTTTAAAATTAAATTGTCTTCATTGCTAATAATTTTAAGAGTAAATTTATGTCGAGGAAAATGAAATTAGCTTCACAATTAGGCATGCATCGTAAAATATTTAACCGGCATGGAGAGTGTTTCAAGATATCCGATACGAGTGATGTGTTCATTGAAGTACCATGAGAGGCAGCAAAAAATGGAAAACTTACTCTGTTAGTGGATTCTGGAGCTGAGGCCAGCCTTATTAAAGAAAATAGGATGGCACATTTGCCGAATTTTATTAAAAATATTCAGAAAGATCTGAGTGGTGCTTTTGGTGGATGCGTTAGAACCTTAGGCTCACCATCATAGAAAACCTGAGTTTAACGCTTCACGTTGTGTCACTTGAACAAGGGATACCAGCAGATGGAATAGTCGGGCGTGACAATCTCTGGAACAGATCTATAATAAATGCGTTAAATAAAAATATTACATTTTTTGATGAAGACAAAAATCACCTTGTTAAATTTCCATTAAAATCATTGCAAGACATAGAAAATATTAATTTTAATCAACAAATCAGGGTACAGCCCAGAACAGTCATGGTTGTATCACTGCCGTTAAGAACAAGAATTCCTATAGTTTTGTTGCACAAACAGGAAATTCAGCCAGGAGTATATTTGGGAGAGAGTTTAACAAACGTTAGAAGAAATAGAGTATATGCATCAATTTTAAATGCCACCGATAAGGAGGTAACCATTGATTGCAATTTCAAGCCACAATTTTCAAATTTTAACAAATATAAAGAAGCAGCAAAGACGAGTTCTACAATAAATACAATAAACTCGGTTGAATCGATGAATCATTAAATAAAGAAGAAGTTGCATCTTTGCAAAATATTTGCTTGTCATTGCTGTCATGACGTTTTTCATTTGGAATGGGATGAATTAACATTCACTCCGATATTAAAACATGAAGTACCCACACAATGGAATCAGCCACCAATAAATCAGAAACAGTATAAACTTCCTCATATGCATAGAAATGAGATTAATAGACAAGTATCAAAGATGTTAGACGATGGAATTATTTCACCAAGCATGTCGCCTTGGAATTCCCCATTATTATTGGTACCTAAAAAGGGCGATAAAGATGGCAATAAGAAATGGAGACTGTTTATAGATTTCCGAAAATTAAATGACGTCACCATCAAACAGGTATTTCCTATACCACGAATAGATGAGATTTTAGACCAGTTAGGTCATAGTCGGTATTTTTCAACACTAGATTTAGCAAGTGGTTACCATCAGGTTCTAGTTGAAGATAGTGACAAAGAAAAAACTGCTTTCAGTACAGGTCTTGGTCATTTCGAATTTAACAGAATGCCATTCGGTCTAACGGGGGCACCTGCCACTTTTCAAAGGATAATGAACCACATACTAGCAGGTTTAAAGGGTATTGACTGTTTCGTTTATTTAGATGACATATTGGTTTATGGAAATAATTTAGCAGAACACGAGCATAGGCTATGCAATGTTTTGCAAAAGCTGAGAGAACATAATTTGAAATTAAATAGAGAAAAATGTCAGTTTTTGCGACGCGAGGTTATATATTTAGGACATAAATGTTCTGAGTTAGGTGTCCTACCAGACCCAGCAAAAGTAGAGTGTGTAAAAAATATTCCAGTTCCGAAAAATAGGAAGGAAGTTCAAGCATTTTTAGGCTTAATTAATTATTACAGAAAATTTATAGGAGGTATGGCGAAACTGTCATTACCAATAAACTGTTTGCTTTAAAAGGACGCTAAGTTCATATAGAATGACAATTGTCAGAATTCGTTTTTAAAACTTAAAGAGGCAATTATGTCACCACCCATACTAGCGTATCCGGATTTTAACGAACCCTTTTTGCTCACGACAGACGCCAGTAACGAAGCAATTGGCGCAGTTCTTTCGCAAGGTAAAGTTGGAAGCGACTGTCCGATCGCGTTTGCCAGTAGATCTCTTAACGATGCGGAAACACGCTACTCTACTATATTTGGCAATTTTTGGCAATTGTATGGGCAACAAAAAATTTTAGGGCATATCTTTTGGGAAGACCATTTAAAATTTATACAGATCATCAGCCCTTAAAGGGTATAGCAAACTTAAAAGATCAGACATCACGTCTTGCGCGTTTCCGACACAAATTATCGGAATTTCGAAATTCATTATAAACCGGGAAAAAGTAATTTACACGCGGATGCGCTTAGCCGCATACCGAATAATACTGAAAAAGTAGTTGTAGTACAAACACGTTCGAAAACCATGAAAAGAGACAAGGAAGACGATAAAAAAGAGTCAGAATGCGATCCTGATGATTTAATAACAAAGGAAATGACAATATTATAATTCTAACTGAACCTCGGGACATAGAGACGGTAATTAAAGATTTTCACGATTCACCGTTAGGTGGTCACCAAGGGGGCGTAAAAACCTTTTTAAGAATTCGGCAACAGTACCGATAAAAGGGTATGCAAAAGCAAATTAAGGATTATGTGAAAAATTGTTCAAAATGCCAGGTAAAGAAGAGTTCGAGGCTGACGAAGATGCCAATGTTTCTAACTGATACGCCAGTCAGACCCTTTGACAAAGTGTACATGGACCTGGTGGGTATTCTGCCTGAAACCATTTCAGGGAATAAATACATCTTAACGTTTCAGGACGATTTTTCTAAATTTATGTGCTGCGTGGCTATACCCGATGCGGAAGCCAACACCGTAGCAAAATCATTCTTCAACGAAATAGTTACACGCCACAATATACCCAAAGTATTGGTAACAGACAATGGATCGAACTTCGTTTCCAAACTATTTTCGGATACATGTAAATTGTTAGGAATTAAAAAATTACATATAACACCCTACCGTCCACAGGCTAATGGGTTATTGGAACGAAGTCATCGTCCACTAGCTGAATATTTACGTAGTTTTGCTAAAGAGGATGTGTCAAACTGGGACCAATGGTTAAATTCTTCAATGCATGTTCATAATAACACGGTGCATACGTCGACGGGTCAAACACCATTCCGTACGTTTTACGGGTTTGACTTCGACATGCCTACGAATTTAAAGCGTAAATGTTCACCTTTATATAACGCAGAAGACTACAATAAGGTACTAAAGTACAGACGAGATCGTCAGGCAAAATCAATGTAGGGCCAAGGAGGTGTCGAAAAAACAATACGACAAGAACCTCAACCCTATACAATTCAAACCACACGACATGGTTTTAATGAAAAACCAAACTAGGAAGAATAAGTTCTCTCCAATTTGGAAGGGAGCCTACGTGGTCGTAGAGGGCCAGTGACCACGACGATATATTATAATATTACCCTAGGTTAGAACCCATAAAAGTAACAATATAAAACCAATTAGCTATGCGTTGACAATTAAACTCATAGATTGCAACGTTATGAAAACATTATGCAACATATAGAAAAAATAAATCTAACCATAAGATATAGGGTAATCATTAAATAAAACATTAAGTAACTCGTCATATAGAGGAAGAAATAAATATAAATAGTTTAGGAAAAAATTAAGTAAAAATTAAGTAAAAAATATAATAATAAAAAAATAAAAAACATAGGACTTATAATTAATTTAGTAATAAAACAATAATTTAGTAATAATTTAGTAATAATTTCGTAATAATTTAAAATAATTTAGTATTAAAAAAAAATAAAAAAATATATATATATATTACTATTTTAGGAGAAGAACTTATAATTTCAAAGTTAAAAAAATTGAAAAAAAAAATTAATTAAGCAAAGGCAACAAATTGCCTTCATATAAAATTAAATGAAAATTCGTCATAAAATTGTCGTATTTAATGCAGATAACGCAAACCAACAATTGCATTAATGACCTATATTTAATATCGCAAGCTAGCAAACCTTGAAAATGGTCATTACACCCAACTATTTCATGCTGAAGCACATATGCAATGTGTACGAATGTATGAAAATCATACGTGAAGCGAGCGTTCATAGGTGGCATATAAATGCAGATCTTGCAGTTTGTTTTGATACCATAAACAATGCAAATAAATATCATATAATATAACTTATATAAGTACACAAAAATAATATAATAACATATTAAACATGTTTAAAAAATAAATCGCAACTCCAATTATATTTAATTACATGCAGAGAAATCATAGGTACTTTGTACATTAATATAATTCAATTTGAATAAGCTTAAATATAACAAATACATTTTAAATGAATTTGAATAACTTATAATAATTTAATTTACTTAAAGAACAAAATATCAGTTAGTATTAAAATTAAAAAAAAGAGATATATAAATATTTAGTACAGTTAAAATTAAAAAAAGGGAACAGGAAAATATAATAGTAGAATAAATAAAATGAAAAAACGGGTATTAAATTCATAACAGATATAAAAAAAACATGGGTTTTAAAATTAAAAAAAATAACGATTTATGCATTAAAATATTTAGTGCAGTTAAAATTAAAAAAAAAGTTGTAGTAATTGAATCGAAAAAAAATGGAAAAATATTAGTAAAATATATAAAATGGAGAAATTATATATATATATATATATATATATATATAAATATATATATATATATATATATATATATATATATATATATATATATATATATATATATATATATATATATATATATATATATATATATATATAGGTATTAAATATTTTTTTTTTTTTAAATAAGAAAAAAAAATAAAAGGAAATGAAAAAAAATAAACATGACAAAAAAATGGGGAATTTAAACTAAAAAAAAAAAGAGTGATACAATTTTTTATTAAAAAGAAAAAAAAGAGAAAAAAAAGAAGACAAAAGAATGATAATAATATATTAACAATATTAACATTTAAAGAAAAAAAACTATATATGAAGAAAAAAATAAAAAAAAAAGGGGAACTAAACTTAAAAAAAAGGAAGGAGGTATAAAAATGTTTATTAAAGAGAAGAAAATAAGAAGAGAAAAAAAAATATATATATATATATACACATATGGGTAAATGTTCACCTTTATATAACGCAGAAGACTACAATAAGGTACTAAAGTACAGACGAGATCGTCAGGCAAAATCAATGTAGGGCCAAGGAGGTGTCGAAAAAACAATACGACAAGAACCTCAACCCTATACAATTCAAACCACACGACATGGTTTTAATGAAAAACCAAACTAGGAAGAATAAGTTCTCTCCAATTTGGAAGGGAGCCTACGTGGTCGTAGAGGGCCAGTGACCACGACGATATATTATAATATTACCCTAGGTTAGAACCCATAAAAGTAACAATATAAAACCAATTAGCTATGCGTTGACAATTAAACTCATAGATTGCAACGTTATGAAAACATTATGCAACATATAGAAAAAATAAATCTAACCATAAGATATAGGGTAATCATTAAATAAAACATTAAATAACTCGTCATATAGAGGAAGAAATAAATATAAATAGTTTAGGAAAAAATTAAGTAACAAACAAAACAAAAAATATAATAATAAAAAAATAAAAAACATAGGACTTATAATTAATTTAGTAATAATAATTTAGTAATAAAACAATAATTTAGTAATAACGTAATAATTTAAAATAATTTAGTATTAAAAAAAAATAAAAAAATATATATCCCTGCAGTGTAACGAACTAGTTGAATACTAGTATTGGTCTAGTTCTCCGTAGACACTCAACTAGCCCGAATTCGACCCCATTTTCATACAATGAACTGTAATTTTTTCAATGCTCATGTCCTACGATGTGTCAATTGTCCCCTCTTGCATTACATTTAAGTAGTTTTTAAACTAGCTTCTTGTAACCAGTCTATGACTAATTTTTACAGTCAGTCTATAAACTAGTTTATTTAATCCCACTGGTTACTATTTACCAGTTGAAATACTAGAGCTGTAAGCTATTCGACGACAATTGACATGGTCAAGCGAATCAAACCCTATGTTTTCGCTGTCTAGGTCATGTGGACCGAATGGATGAAATTGCTCCAGTCAATAAAGCTTGTAAAATGAGACTTGATGGTGGAGCATAGGAGAGAGCGACTGGCTCGGCTTGTTATCAGCAACCAAGCCACGGTTTAATGATTTTTCAAATAGGTTATTTGTTAAATTGTTATAGTCAATGGCAGATAACTGATATATAATTCGATTTCATAATTTATTTCGTTTTTGACTATTTTGACACGTTCCTCTGCGAACAAATTTTTGAACTGTTTTTCTCTGCATCCATTGTAACTAGCTACCGAACTAGAAACATGGTTACTAATTGAATACTACATATTTATGCTACTAGTTTAGATTTCACTGCAGGGATATTACTATTTTAGGAGAAGAACTTATAATTTTAAAGTTAGAAAAATTAAAAAAAAATTAATTAAGCAAAGGCAACAAATTGCCTTCATATAAAATTAAATGAAAATTCGTCATAAAATTGTCGTATTTAATGCAGATAACGCAAACCAACAATTGCATTACTGACCTATATTTAATATCGCAAGCTAGCAAACCTTGAAAATGGTCATTACACCCAACTATTTCATGCTGAAGCACATATGCAATGTGTACGAATGTATGAAAATCATACGTGAAGCGAGCGTTCATAGGTGGCATATAAATGCAGATCTTGCAGTTTGTTTTGATACCATAAACAATGCAAATAAATATCATATAATATAACTTATATAAGTACACGAAAATAATATAATAACATATTAAACATGTTTAAAAAATAAATCGCAACTCCAATTATATTTAATCACATGCAGAGAAATCATAGGTACTTTGTACATTAATATAATTCAATTTGAATAAGCTTAAATATAACAAATACATTTTAAATGAATTTGAATAACTTATAATAATTTAATTTACTTAAAGAACAAAATATCAGTTAGTATTAAAATTAAAAAAAAAGAGATATATAAATATTTAGTACAGTTAAAATTAAAAAAAAGGGAACAGGAAAATATAATAGTAGAATAAATAAAATGAAAAAACGGGTATTAAATATTAAATTTATAACAGATATAAAAAAAACATGGGTTTTAAAATTAAAAAAATAACGATTTATGTATTAAAATATTTAGTGCAGTTAAAATTAAAAAAAAAAAGTTGTAGTAATTGAATCGAAAAAAAAGAGGAAAAATATTAGTAAAATATATAAAATGGAGAAAATATATATATATATAATTATTAAATATTATTTTTTTTTTAAATAAAAAAAAAAAAATAAAAGGAAATGAAAAAAAAATAAACATGAAAAAAAATGGGGAATTTAAACTAAAAAAAAAGAGTGATACAATTTTTTATTAAAAAGAAAAAAAAGAGAAAAAAAAGAAGACAAAAAAATGATAATAATATTAACTATTTAACTTTTAAAGAAAAAAAAACTATATATGAAAAAAAAAAATATAAAAAAAAGGGGAACTAAACTTAAAAAAAAGGAAGGAGGTATAAAAATGTTTATTAATGAGAAGAAAATAAGAAGAGAAAAAAAATATATATATATATATAAATATATATATACACCCAGAAAAAAATTCCCTCAAATCCCATTAAAATTGGTCAATAGGACAATTATTCATTTAATAGTATACAAAAAATAAATCTTTTCATAAAAACTCAATGGCAATGTCATGGTATTTTTTTGAGAAAATTTAAAATAATAAATATATACAATATATTTAATGTACAATATATTTTTTGTACGTATATATTTATAAAAAAAAAATTATATGAAATATTTTTTTTTTAATTTTACGCATTGAATACACTAAAATTACACTAAAGCTAGTGCTACACTAAATTACTGTGTTTCAAATAACATTTAGTTTCAAATAACATTTAATTTCAATGTTATTGCATACATAAACAACTATACTTTACATGACACTAAGTTTAGAAAAACTAGTACCACACTAAATAGTAATAGTTCAAATAATGTACCGTACTTTATTTCAAGTAATTTAAATATTTTAAAATCAATCTTTTTCTTGTGACGAATGTACATAAACCATTATATAATTTACGAAAATTATATTAATTTTACAGAAATTAGTACCATACCACACTTTTGAAATAATTTAAACAAAATGAAAACTATTGTTAGTAAAAGATTCATGTACATTTAAAATATCCGAGTGCACAAAAACTGTTATTTAGAGTGACCAACAGCGCTGGATACTGACACAGAAGACGCATAGATGATCGTTGGGGTCTTGGGACTTTAAGGGGGACATGTGGAAGGAGCTCTTGGTGTTATCAACAAGAAGGAGTAATGAAGCAGAGGCCCAGCAGATTCGAAAAGCGAAGAAACGAAGCAGAGTGGCAGCATATTTAAAAACGAGGCAGGACACACTAAACGCAAACTTGTTGTTATACCAAATACAAGTAGGTTGCAATAATTGAATGTTTACAATTGCCACAATTAACAAATAAAAGATGCAAATAACAAAATGCAAAATGGACCTTGAAAATTGCCAGATACTAGATTAAAATGGACCTTGAAAAATATAATAAAAAAGAAAAAGAGAAATCGCATTATTATGTCTTCAATCATACATAAAGAAGAAATGATGCAATATCCAACAACGAGGTTTTCTGATATCAACAATTCGGAAATCTAAAATATCCTACACTACGACATGAGCACCAAGATGATTCAAAAATTTGTTTGAGAAGATCGCAGAGAAAAAAAAAAACAATCATCTCGAACATATCGACAACCGAGTCAACGGGACAAAACTCTCCTGTACGATTTAGAATCCAGAGTATTACCATGACGACACCCACTGGAGATAGCATCGTTTGCAAATTCCACAAGAGCCATCGACTACCCAACAGACCCAACGCACCACATACAACGAACCATTGAAGATGAACAAGGCAAGTCCATCCCAGCACACAGAAGAACAAGAGGAGAAATTTGGTCCAACAGTAGGGCATATAAAAGTCACTCATATAATTTTTTACACCTCTTTCATTATAGTATCATTATAAGTATTAACAAATTAAACAACAGATATTTATATAAAAAAAACATCATTCTTATTATTGGCACACATTCAAATATTCAAAAATATTTTTATAGATAACTTGAGAAAAAAATAAACATATTATAATTGTTAAAATAGCATATTATCATTATTTTAAAATATACATATAATCGTTATTATTCCTAATATTAATTCTAAGAAAACATCATTTTTATATATTCAAAAATATTCCTAAGATATCTAGTAAAAAATTATTATTATTCTTAATATTAATAATAATTTTTTTCCATAAAGGGGGAGGAATGTTGTGAATTAGCTCACACATTTTTCTTTTCTTTATGGTTCTTCACTATTCATTCAGTTTTGGATGTTGCTGTACACATGTTGAGCGCATCATATTTTTCATATCATGTTGAACTCATGTTGTACAGCAACATGTTCATAGCATTGTCCCAACGCTTCACGTTGGCAACAATGATAATAATTTGGCAAAGCACTAAAGCTTTGCTAGGCCACACCTCTTTCAGGTTAGCTTGCACAGTTAACAGAAGCTTGCAATAATTTGGCAAAGCGCTAAAGCTTTACTTAGACCACACCTCTTTCAAGAGGTTTGCAATACAATTTTCCATTGCATAATTTTGAGTCTAAGTAGCGTTTGCAAAGCAGCGTTTGCCAACAATTCTGATATTTCGCAATTGGTGTCAGCCAAAAACTGCAAGTCGGACTTTCTTCAAAAGTCACGTACACCAAAATTGAGTGAAAGTGAAAACTCAATACACACATAGAAAATAATTGTTGATTTTTCAAATAAATATTATCCAAACGACAAAATTATTTTCAATTTTGAAAATAATATTATTAATTTTCATTTTCAAATTAGATTGACGTACACATATATGTCTAAAGGCGGTTTTAATTTATTTCAAAATTTAATTTTTTAATATTAAAAAGCTCCGCGGCTTTTGTGGAAACTGTCGACACGGCGACTAACGGGTAATTACTATCCTACAAATGGTCAGTAAATATAATGAGTTTCGTCGGCAGGTCAGTTTTTTTCTGTAATGCAGTACTTGGATGAAATCAGTCAGTTCGTGGTGACTGGATACCAGGGGGTCAATAAGGAGGGTGTCATGAGAAATTATATAGAGCTCCAACATCTAAGAAGTAACCCTGAACACTAGCGCCATCCATCCTGGCGGTGGCCAAATAATTTCAACCGCTTGACGTTACTTGTACGTCGAAGCCTTTTATACTGGAACACGTCTGAATGAGAATGTCCATGAGTCCAAAAATTACATATGTAACTAATAATACATGTATTTGAAATTTTAATATATAAATTGCATTTACAGTGTACAACAAATGGCGTTTAAATGAGCGGGTGTCTGACCCGACTAAAACCGCGCACACATATGACGACGACCAGCTTCAATAATCCAAAAACCGAACCACGGCTACTATTATGGTTCCAAGACGATGACATCCCCATGTTAGACTGCCCCACTGAAATAACGTAGTCATCTTCATGCGGAATATTATTGCGATGCACTGAAACAATCTGTCCCGCACGAAGCTATCTACACTCAGAAGAAAATGTACCATTAAGTACTTAATGATACGACCATTGATCTTATGGTTCATGTATTAGTAGTTTTTTCTTTTTAATTCAAAAGTTTTCTTATTAATTTGACAGTATTCGAAAAATTCAGCACCATAAATTTAAATATTTCAATATTATTATTTTTAATAGAATAAATACTATAATTTTAATGGTTTCCTCCTTTAATAGTAAAGGTGGCAAAAAAATACATAAAAACGAATAAAAACATGTTCGTTTTGTGCGTCATTCTGCGTGTTTGCTCAAATTGGTCATATGCATTTTTTAATCGACATTATGACGCGTTTATCATTGGCAAGAACTCAATGTATTTTATGTAATTTCATTATATTTAAACTTTTTGTTTCATTTATTACAGAAAATAAATAATACATCGAATTTTTATTATGGCAACGGACTCAAAAATATATGCAGACTCAAGTATTACAATCAATTATTGGAAACTGAAGCGAACATTAAATATGTTATAATCTTTTGCAACGAGAAGTGTCTTTTTATGTGTGTGATTTATATAAGTGAATTTCCATTTCGACATATAAACAAAATAAAATATACAATAAATTAACTAAAATCCATTTTTGTTTTAATTAATTGTTAGGAAAATTTAATTCGACTATACCATAAAAGTAATAATACGTTTCATTTAATATTTATAGGTTTAGCTTATTGTAATTAAAAGAATACATTATAATATGTATGGTACAACATCATATTGTATTAAAAATTTGAATATTATTAAACTAATGGTACGCTTCCTATTGACCAATTTTAATAGTATAAATTGTTGTTTTTCTATTGAAATACTATTAATTTACCATGATTTTTTCTGGGTGTATCATCTATATATTTGCACGTTATATTTTTAATAAAAATAATATATGTAACATTTCAAAATTTGTTTTGTTTACTTTCTAACAAAAATATTTAAAAATTAAAAATGCCATGCAAAGCAAAAATGAAGATTAACAATTCGAATTTTCAAAAACAATAATTTTATTTTTAATTCTTGATTGAAAATTTTATTGTCGAATCCGACAATAATTTGAAAATAAATTTTGTGGATCCATTTTAACATGAAATATTATCAAATTATTATCGGATTCGACAATAATTTTCTATGTGTGTAGAACAAAGTGAAAATAGAATTTAAGAAAAGCTTGCAACGAAGGTATTAATACCATTCGTTGCAATTTTAAAGATAGTAGTTTTTCAGCCTCAAGTGGAGGAAGTTAAGCTAATAAAAGTGTTCTTTTTTAACTCTAAAAGTAAAAAGTGTTCTTTAAATTATTAAATGATAACAAAAATTCAACACTAAAACTTTACAACACTGTTAAATGTGGCAGTACAAACATCTTCTGTGACGCCGTGCTCATACCGGCTGTTGCACGCGCCTTCGCTCGCCCCGTGATGGAGCATGTACACCCTTCATTTTCTCTTCTTGTCGAATGGATCGGAATGGAATAATTGCCATCCAAACAATGCGAGTGAGTCGACACCCAAGATTAATTGATAATATGCGTCTCTCAATACCAGTAGTTTGATTATGCAGCGCTTTGCTCCTAATGTGACTTCTACTTCCATCTCCTTATTGACATACTGTACTGCTCCGTCGGCCATCTTTACTGTTGTGCGTACCATACGCTTTGCTTATCTTCGCCACCCAGATATATCGAGCGAAGATGCGACCGCATTTTACTGCAAAAAGGTTGATGTACTTCGCCGGGCATATAGGGCATATACATAAGTAAGTGTAAAAAATACATAACTCTTCCTTAAATCTGCTTACTTAAAATTTACCTTTGGACTTTGAAAACTTTTCTGCAGGGGGTCAAAGTAAAAAGAAAACTAGAACTTTGACCAGTGTTGCCAGATTGGTTATATACATTTTGGATAAGTTTTATCATTTAAAAGATTCTCAGTAACGTTATCAATCAAAAAAATATAGCAAAAGTACATGTTACTGAAGAAAAAAAAAACTTACGGAGATTTGCGTAAAAGACCAATTTTCAAAAAAAAAATTAAAAATGGAAAATTAAAAAAATGTTGATTTAACAATTTAATATTTACGAAACTACTTCAGATATTTAAAAACGGTTTTTATTTTATGATTTATGTATTATTTATAAAAGTCCCATACAAATATTTTAATTTTATGTTAAAATGTACAAACTATGTATAAATATGTAAAGTCTTCAAAAATTTAAACAAAAAATCTTGTTCCAGTCTATATATTTAAAACAAATCAAGATATTTTCTCATGTAAGCACATTTTCTTTAGATCTCAATGTAAGCTTTTCACAAACAAAATAATTTTTAAAACCATTTGAATTTTTACAATTTTTGAATGATTTTTCATGAAAAAAATTTCAACTTTACGGATTTTTATCTTCATAACTATTACAGATACAATGTCTAATTTCAAAACATAAGTTCTATTAAGTTTTCTCTGTATAAAACTTTTTAAATTTATTAAATCGGTAGAGTGGTTCCGAAAATACTGAATTTCACCCTATTTAAGAACATTTGGGCACACTGTGCGACGCGACCGTATCCAATGTTTCCAATTCAGGCAAACCAGTCGTAGCAGCAAAAGACCTACCATAACATAAAAAGAAGTTAATTGGATAAATTGCCAAAAACATAACAGATTACAAAACTTACCTGAAGAGTGATCAGAATGACGCATGCAAAAAAAGGCTGGGATAACCTAATTCATGACCCTGGCCACGCACAATGTTGGCGAGACATGGCACCAGGTAGCCAAGTCTATCAATGAGCAAAAATAATCACGACACCCACTGGACAGTCAGTTATAGCATAAATTGGGTGCCAAACGCATTAAGCCCTCGTTGCTGTGCCAAAAAAAAAGGAAAGAACGCTCCGAACGTCTGCCATTTATGACAAATTTAACAACAACGAACACACGTGGGTTCGCGCACCACGTAAAAATTTTAACGATGACACAAACAAAAACACGATACTCATATATTTTGGGCTAAAGTTCACTTTACCGGCCGAAGTGAAATTTAAAAAAAAAAATTGTTACGCGCTTTATTTTCGCAAAAAAAAAAAATACCAAAATTAAAAATAAGAGCCGCTCGGACTCGTGGTCACCTTGAAAAATCAAAAACTGGTGCATTCACTTAGAAGTACATATGGGTACTCAAATGAAAGGTAATTTCCTCACGATTCCAAAAGCGTTAATCCTAGCGGCCCCTACACCAATTTATGTTATTTCAATAATATGTATATGTTTTATGTAATAATTGAAGTATATAAGAATGTATAACATTAAGATTTTTATATTTCTATAGTAGAAAAATATGTGCTGCTGAAAAAATTAAAAAAAATTCATAAAAATCGCGCGATTTTATTGAAAAAAATTTCGCCTGCGGCACTTTTCAAGTAAACATTAACAAACATCCCTGAAAAAAATACCAACATTATTATTACTATCTTTAATTACAACTTAAATCACCAAATTTTATTTCAACCAATCAGCATCAAGCTTAAATTAATCTAAAGAGTTGCCTAATTCACCTCATTCCATTGTCAATATTATATAATCGCTCATTTGTAAAAAGAAAACATACAAAAATAATAAAAAAATGTAAAATATACAAATACATTAAAAAAAAGAAATATCCAAAAAAAAATATAAAAAAAAAGATTGTAAAAAAATACATACCAAAATCATAAAAAAATGTAAAATATACAAATACATAAAAAAAAAAAATATGCACGAAAAAAATCTAAAAAAAATTATAAAAAAAGGATAACATTTTTTTAATAAGGAAAAAAAACAAAAAAAAAAGTAAAGGCTTAAAAATCTTAAGGTTATACATGCATATATACTTCAATTATTACATACACTAAAAACACATGTTGTTTATGTTGTTTCCGCAACTAAAATACAACTCGCTTTAACAATTCCAATATGCAAACAAATTTGCAGCAAAAGTTTAAATAATTTGTAAACATCACATATTTTGTATTATTTGTGAGATGTTTCTTACAAACATCACGAAAAATGTCTTATTTGTGGTAGATTCACTGCAACTACTAGAGAAATAGGTAGCATTGCTGCAAATATTCCCATTTTCCACAGATATTGATGCTTTTGTAGCAAAACTATTAACATTGTCTAAATATCACACAAATTGTCATATATTTGACTTGATTATTTTGTAACTGCAATGATGTTTAAGGCTCTAATACTTTTCAACCATCTTTCGTTTTCTTAGTGTACAAGTTGCTCATTGAAATAACATAAATTGGTGTAGGGGCCGCTAGGAGTGACGGATCTTTAAAACAATTACAGATTTGAAATCGTGATTACCTTTCATTTGAGTACCCATATGTACATTTAAGTGGGTGCACCAGTTTTTGATTTTTCAAGGTCACCACGGGGCGCTTATTTTTAATTTTGGTATTTTTTTTTTGCAAAAATACAGGGGGTGGCAATTTTTTTTTTCGCTTCGGCCGGTAAAGTGAACTTCTCCCATATTTTGAAACATTTTAACAAGGATACTAATAATTAAACGGAACACAAAAAAAAAACAAGAATAATTCACGTGCACAATACCTGAGACAGACATCTACACTCAGAGAAAAAACACATTTTAAAATCAAGCACAGTCATAGTTGTTTTTAAAATTTTCAACTTTTGATCATACAACCATGTTTTAACAATGCAAAATTTTAATACTAGGTCGAATCAAAATTTACAACTTTAAATTAAAAATGCATTTCCAATATTAAGTTGCAGCAATCTAATATCAAGATTGCACCAACTTTGATTTAAGATTATATCAACTTTAAAAAAAAAATTAAAAATGCAACGCGTTTTCATTTCAATCTTAAATCAACGTTGTTCGTTGGTGAATTAAAAAATATCAACCTTACTCGACTTTTATGACGGCTTTTGCTTGATTTAAGGTTGTTTTTGCTTGGTTTTACAATGTTTTTCCCTGAGTGTAGTTAAGTTATTATAATAACAATACTATAATATTTTAAATACAGATAGGTGACAGACATAACGTAGTATAGTTTGTGTAGTAAATAAAGCTATGCGAAACAAATATTACAGCATTTTTATTTTTGTTGGGTACCACGGTTACTAGAGAATAATATATTCTAGTCCGCTGTAAAGAGCACTATTTTTTGAAAGTCGTGACAATTTTTCTTTTTCTATTACAGACTTCTAATAAAAGTGAAAACAACGTTTTTTTACATGATAGGTTTCCTTTACTTGCAGATCCTCAGTGGACACTTATATTTTTTTCTTAATATTGTAGCTTTACTACATTGAAATTTGCAAGGTCGTGGTCATTTTATTTTTGTGCTGCCAATTAAATGCAGTTCAATAAAATTCAGTTTCTAATATTCATTTTTCAATAAAATTTTGAAAAGCAATTTCAAATAATTTATTTATTTTTTTGAATTTATTATGACATTTCAGTACAAAGAGCTTCTTTTGACAAAAAGCTTTCGGAAAGCTTTTGAAATTTGGCTGTGTTTAAACGAAAACTACAAAAATGCTACGAATAGTTTCGTGGTATTTGAACCAGGTAAATACCACAATAAAATCAACGAATACTACAAAAATATTATAATATTGTGAGACACACATCTAGTATTTCAAATACTATGGTATGAATACCAGATGTCTGTCTCAGGTACAAGACTCAATTTCCGACACGTATGTGAAGTTAACAACTCGGCTTCAACAACGACACGGGTGGAATTAACATCTGCCACCAAAAGTAGGCAGATCTGAATTTCACTCCGTTTCCGCCTCTTTCTATTAAATTTCAAACGTCAGTGCGCAGAGTTGCCAGATAAATAATCTTGATTTTGCCATTGTAATAATCGATACACTCTCAGAAATATATTGTCATTTCCGACAATATTATAACAATCTTGATGTTCAAAATAGATCTCATGATCATATTGTCAAATTATTATCGGTTTGACAATTAGATTGTTATTTTCAAACGTCATTCTATAGTTTTGATAGCAATCGATATTGTCAATGAATAAAATATAAAAAGTCACATGAATGTTTTTAAAATTTTTAATTATAATTACTATAGTAATAATAATATAATACTATAGTAATAAATTAAATTTCATGAATTCGGAGTGCATCTTCTGCGAGATTTTTCCTAATGTTTCGTCAAGAGCTTAAATGTAGTAGATCAGGTACAGGAAGGGCTGTTTGCTGACATCCAGATTTCCCATCTGCCCCTTGAATATTTTTTTCAACGCTAATCCATTGGGCCAAAAGATATCTGTCTTAAGGAGCGTTGTATGTGGTGACTCCCGCATCTAAACAATATTAATAAAGTTGCAATAATCAATTAATAATAAAATTATTAAATTATAACTAACATTTTGTTTGATTTTTAAAATTTTTAAAGTAAACAACAAATTAATTTGACATGTTTTTGAATGTCAGAAGTTAGAGGTGCCATCTAATCACTGTATAATGAAATGACAATCTCATATTGTTAAAAAGCAACAATATATTTTTTAGGGTGTAAAGATACGATGATTTCATTATTATATAATGCTTTTGTAAAACGAATTAAAACCTCTTTGTTTGTATGCGCATTGCTGTGAAAATCCTTAAAATAAAAAATACTCTATAGTTGTTATTATTGGATATTTCACAAAAAAAATAAAAATCATAAATTATAAAAAGTTTATAATTTGCTACAATTTCTACAGTTTGGAAAACGTTCATAATGGTATTTTACCGGTAACATTTTAATTCCGGAACGGTAATCGTTCATTGTAATCATTTTGGTAACAGTTACCATATTTCATATAAAACAGTATGAAACGAATAAAAGTATAGGTACAATACCTGGAAAAAATAATACATGGAACTATTAATACATACACCAAATGGTCGTACTATTAAGTACTCGATGATCAATTTTTTTCTGAGTATAATAATAAAAAAAAAGAAAAACCTAAAATAATTTTTACTAAAAACATAAACTGTATTTGCTTTCAAGTATTTTTTCCAGTAAACCCAATTATATTTTTAAGATATTCAAACGATATATCATATGACATAATGCACAAAAAATCAAATTTTTATTTCTTTACTATTTTTAATAATTTTTAAGCATTTAGGAGGATTTGGAGGTATATTTATACAAATCTTCTGTATCGTTTTCTTGAAAACGACCCATGCGGTTAATAAATTCTCAGGTGATGGTTTTATATTATATTGATTTTACGATATTAAAACCATTTTCTGCATTTGCGTTTATATGGACTAAAAATTGTTGAAGTAATTTTGGTAAACCCTAAACATACAATAGTTTTGCTAAAAAAAATTACACAATTTTTTTATGACATTAAAAAGTGTAATAAAATGTGCCGTTGAGAATCAAAATGACTTAGTCCATTTTTATAAAAAAAAAGTTAAACCAGGCAGAATTCGTATTCTTAAGCTGGTATTACAAATATTGTTTTTTTTTAAATTTCAGAATTTAACGTTTTTAACAACATTTTAATAAGTATGTTATTTGATATACATTAAAACGTAGAAGTTTGCATCAAAAATTTCCAAAAATTGATTTGAAAAATTGTTTGAAATAAATTGGGACATCTACATTTTTCTGCAAGTATTGGATATTTAGGAAATTGTGCCACACTATTATTATTGTCAGCTCAATTAAATGAAACTTCGAGTTGATCTACTTAATTTTGAGACTTTTTTCTCTTTCTGTGAAATTTGCTTTCTGTTGGTTGCTATCTCTTGCCTGTAAGATATCGATATTACTTCATTCTATTCAGGATTTTTTAATGCAAGATCATATTTTTGACTGAAAATATTGGGCAAAGTCTAAACAAAATATATCTAAAATATTACATCATTTGTCATTTCTACTTCCTGAGAGAAAACACCATTTGAACTGGTTCTGCGGAATACAAAAGCGTTTCTCATTTTCGAATTTTATCAATTTAAATTTAAGCTAAACTCAAAATCTTTAAATATGTTGATATCACTATTATTAATAATCCAAGAACATTCTGTTTTACTGTTTGAAATTTAATATAGTTTGACAACAACATTTTTCAATTTTTCACTATTTAGAGTCTCTTCTATGATTGAAATAATTTAATAAAATTAGTGAATATTCAAAATACATACACAGAAAAAATATTGTACGTATATATAACAATTGATATTAATAGCAAACAAAATCGTATTCCAGTTAAGAATATTAATGTATTTACTAATTCATTAATTGTATTTACACATTTTTTAATTAAAATATTAATAGGAATTAATTTAATATAATTTCAATACAACTAAATCTTTAATAGTATTAACTACTTTTATTTGTTACTTTTGATTTATCCATTTTCTTAAATTACAACACTGTTTTTTTCTTCTGGATTTCATTTTGTTTTTTGTTTGTGCGTCTGCGGCGTCGTTCAGTTTCTACTAACATTATTTTCTTCTACGTTGTTATTTTAAAACAGGATATTGCATTATTTAGTGTATGTTATGTTATTAAAGCATTAAATGGCTCAATTTATTTTTGAGGTCAAAAATTTGAACAAACATCAATATCAAATTTTATGTTTGACTCAATTAATTGGCCCCCCTGTAGAAGTTGTGAAAACTGACTTCGGTAAAACATTCATTAGGTTGAAAGAATTTTACAAAGCATATCAAACAGTATTTAATATTTATTTTATGTTATATATTGAATTAAATTATTTTTATTTTCATATGTTTCTATTCGACAAATATTTTATTTAATTTAACAAAATATTTAATTGATCCAATTTCTATCGAATGAAATTTTTAATTGATGTTACTAATAATTTAATTAATGATTTAAAAATTCCCAATAAAAAATATAATATATAAAACAACTTTAATATTAATATGACAAAAACATTAATTAAAGTTTCTCCAATTAACATATTCTCATTATTACGAATATGGGATTCGATGCTACTAAAAGTTACATCGGCTGAGTTTCAATTAAAAATTATTTGGATTGATTAACATTTTAGTTATATTTCCACACTTTTTTTTCTGTGTGTAGGTAATAAATTCGTACATATATACTGTCTAAAGACGACGGATACTTAAATACTTCAATCACGGAGGGATTCGTACCGCTACAGAACTTTTATATGATTGCCATCGAATTACAGTAGGCGATAGCGTTTTATATATATATCTGGAAATATTCTTGAAACTCTTTAAATTTTTCTTTTGTAGTATAATTTTATTTGATTCTAAATTACACAAAAAAATACGCAATGAGATCAAAAATGCACTTTTTTGTGGAATTACACAAAAAGTGGCAACACTGACACAACTTCTTTACAAAGAGAACGAAGTGAAAATCAGATCTGCCTACTTATGGTGGCAGATGTTGATTCCACCCGTTCCTGTTGTTGTAACGGTGTTGTTAATTTCACGCATATATTTCCGACAACTTTACAAACACGAAAATCTAAGATAATTTTATCGGCTGAATTGATCTACCACCCAGTGTTGCGTTCGTTCGTAATTACGTACTCTTTCGTACTCAAACGTACGACATCCCTGACTAAAATGTACGCCATTGGTTCAGATTTAGGTATCAAAAGAGGAGCAAATTCAGACTAAAGGAAACATAGACATCTAATGCCCGATTTACATTAAGGTTATTCACTAAACGGAGCAGTTGCGATGTAGAGTAGCAGTTTTGTCAAGTAGCAGTTGTACAACAACAAAATACATTGGTGGCAAAAACAAAAATTTTCTGCTAATCTACTTCGCTAAAAGCTTGAGTTTACTTCATGGTACTTTTATAGTTTTTTAGTGATGCTGAATTTATGACTTTTGGGTACTTGATATTACAGACAGTGTTTGATTAGTGAGTTGAATTTCACCAAAATGCATTATATTTAAATGAACATATATATTTTTAATGAATATGTACATATATGCATGTGAATAAAAAATAAATAATAGCATAAAGTCCACTGTTTTAACAATAAATATTAACGAGTTCATATATAAGGTATGAGTTTATTTTTCTTAAATCGACATCACTAATCTAATTTGTGTGCTTTGTTTTAATTAAATTGTATTGATAAGAGATATTGAATTAAAAATAAGTAACAAAAGGCATATTTATATATTGTATATGGCCAATAAGCAATAAATCTAAAAGCTTAATGAAACAAAAACATCTGTTTTTGGTACATCAAACTGAAAACTACCATACTACACAAATATGAAATAAGTGTGTTCACGAAATATGATACAATTCTACAATACTGCTAATGTACATTAGCAACTGCTCCGTTTCGTGAATACCTTTATTGTATCTTCTGTGAGTCTCACTAATCTCCTCACTAATCTCCTAGGGTTGCATTTTTTTTAAATTTTCTTATAAAAATAGTATTTTTTTGAAAAAATGCACCCCTAGGAGATACAGTGAGACTCACAGAAGATATAATGTAATGCCCGATTTACATTGTATCTTCTGTGTGTCTCACTGTATCTCCTAGTGTTGCATTTTTTAAAATTTTCATATAAAAATAGTATTTTTTTTTTGAAAAAATGCACCCCTAGGAGATACAGTGAGACTCACAGAAGATACAATGTAAATCGGGCATTAGATGTCTATGTTTCCTTTAGTCTGAATTTGCTCCTCTTTTGATACCTAAATCTGAACTAAATCTGAGATAAATTACGTTCAAAACAAAGAGAGCGGAAACGAAAAATATTTTGAAATCAGCCAATCAAAAACGAAGCGAAGCAAAACTGATGACGCATTTTGATCAGAAATTAAAACAGACATATCAAAGCAATGTCGGACGTAATCTGAGACCGAAAGGAAAATTGATGACAACAAAGGCAAATGCATTTTTATATGTTTTTTTCTTTATAACAGTGTTTTTATATGTTTTTGTACAATATATGCAACAAAAATTTTATAAACAAATATACATTTATACATTCATACAATTATTGAATTAATTCATAAACTATCAATTATATATATATATGCGTTATAAATGTGCATAATAATAATAGTTTGGCACTACAGTCCTATATGAACTTAGGCCGAGCTCTCTCCATTTTGAACTGTGCGTGTTATATTTGTACTCAAAGTGGTGGGACCTACAGTTTATTGCCGAATCCGAACGGCGAGTGAGAGCTTTTCATAGGCAATGTTTTACTCTCGTAGGTTTGCCATTTACTGCCGAGAGGTAGCGCGGTATAGAAAAATGTTTCTATGAAAAGATGTTGTTAGCCCCAGTCCAGGCTTGAACCGGGGACCTTTCGGCTCGCAGTCCAACGTACTAACCACTGAGCTACCGCGGCTACTACTATAACGTTTACAAATAACAATATTTGATTCCTATTTTAAATATATTAACAAAACAGGTTTAAAATTAATTATAATTGATATAACGGATGCCACTATATGTTGAAAAAATCCGAATATGGAGCTCGCACTAGTGACGACAACTTCAAAGTCAATTTGACTGTCACAAGCAGCCTCTTTATATCTGTGTTACTGCAGATGAGCTCAAAGCGTCGATGCAAACTTATCCACTTAGGGATCACCGACTTTCCGATCGTTGAGCGTTGCATTAGCAGATGACACATTCAGATATGCGGTAGTCTCACAGCGGTCTGCGCTCGAATCCAATTATCTTACTTAGTGGCCGCCGATCTCGCATATCTGGTGCAGCCTGCAATAATTTAATACTTTTTTTTAAAACTCTTTAATCAAAATTCGGTAAAAATGAAAACTTACGGATATCATCCAGTTGGCCCAATCGATACCTCCATATCGAGACCTCCATAGCGCCTAGAAATAGTAATGTCCACATTACGGATTAGTCTAAAATTACTGCCGTTGCGGCAAACATGCGCGAGTCGTCCTTATCCTTCAACACTTATCTTTCGGTTATTAAACTAAAAAATGTTTTCTTTAATATTAATACAAATTTTTATTAAACATTTTTAAGTACAAATTTAAATTTTCGTTAAAATTCAAATTTTAAGGGTGTGTGCGAGTTCGACTAAATTGGTGACTAAACTAAATTGTTCGGTTATTCATTCGATCACTATGCGGTAAACAGTAATTGGTAAACTCCGTAATCAATCGATTCTCCCAAATCTATTTTTTGTCATCCAATTTAGTTCAAATTAGTTGGCTCGAACATTTGATAAATGGAATTAGTCAAAACTGCATTACCGACAAGTTTTAGTTTAGTCAGCAATTTAGTCGAACTCGCATTTTACATTTTAGTTGAATTGAAATTTTAAGTAATAATTGGAGTTTTTAAGAAAATTTGGAATTTTTATCAAAATTTAGAATATTTAGGAAAATTTCGAATTTTTAGGAAAATTTTGAATTTTTAGGAAAATTTTGAATTTTTAGGAAAATTTGAGTTTTTAGTATAAATTGGAATTTTTAGAAAGTTTTGGAATTTTTTTTTTAATTTTGAATTTTTAGTAAACATTTTAGTTGTTAGTATAATTTATATGTTCAAATTTTGAGTAAAAATACGATTTTTAAATTTTTTAGTAAAATATTTAATTTTAAGTAAAAATTAGAATTTTTAGTTAAATTTTGAATTTTTAGTTAAAATTTGAATTTTTAGAGAAATTTGAATTTTTAATGAAATTTGGAATTTTTAGTTAAGTAAAAATTGGATTTTTTTTAGTCCAAAATGTAGTTTTTGGAAATGATTAAACTTTTAGTAAAAATATGAATTTTTAGTAAAAATTTAAATTTTTAGTAAAAATTTGAATTTTTAGTAAAAATTGCAATTTTTAGTAAAAATTTGAATTTTGAGTTAAAATTCAAATTTGAAGTTTTAGTTAAAATTTTTTTTTTTTTTTTTAGTAATAATTGGAATTTTTGCATTTTTTTCAATTTTTAGTAAAAATTTGATTTTTTATATTTATTATTAATTTTAAATTTTGAGAAAATGTTTGAATTTTTAATTTTTATTTTTTTTTTATATTTAAGTTTATTAATTTTAAATTTTGAGAAAATATTTGAATTTTTAATTTTTGGAATTTTTAGTAAATTTTAGAATTCTTAGTAAATTTTTGAATTTTTAGTAAGAATTGGAATTTTAGCAACAATTAGAATTTTTAGTAAAAATTTTAATGTATGGGCCATTCCACACCAAATCGACCAGCGGTTGGAACTCACCTTCTTCGATTTCAATGAATTACAGATTTGAAATCGTGATTACCTTTCATTTGAGTACCCATATGTACATTTAAGTGGGTGCACCAGTTTTTGATTTTTCAAGGTCACCACGGGGCGCTTATTTTTAATTTTGGTATTTTTTTTTTGCAAAAATACAGGGGGTGGCAATTTTTTTTTTCGCTTCGGCCGGTAAAGTGAACTTCTCCCATATTTTGAAACATTTTAACAAGGATACTAATAATTAAACGGAACACAAAAAAAAAAAACAAGAATAATTCACGTGCACAATACCAGTACCAGACATCTACACTCAGAGAAAAACACATTTTAAAATCAAGCACAGTCATAGTTGTTTTTAAAATTTTCAACTTTTGATCATACAACCATGTTTTAACAATGCAAAATTTTAATACTAGGTTGAAATACATCGAATCAAAAATTACAACTTTAAATTAAAAATGCATTTCCAATTTTAAGTTGCAGCAATCTAATATCAAGATTGCACCAACTTTGATTTAAGATTATATCAACTTTAAAAAAAAAATTAAAAATGCAACGCGTTTTCATTTCAATCTTAAATCAACGTTGTTCGTTGGTGAATTAAAAAATATCAACCTTACTCGACTTTTATGACGGCTTTTGCTTGATTTAAGGTTGTTTTTGCTTGATTTTACAATGTTTTTCCCTGAGTGTAGTTAAGTTATTATAATAACAATACTATAATATTTTAAATACAGATAGGTGACAGACATAACGTAGTATAGTTTGTGTAGTAAATAAAGCTATGCGAAACAAATATTACAGCATTTTTATTTTTGTTGGGTACCACGGTTACTAGAGAATAATATATTCTAGTCCGCTGTAAAGAGCACTATTTTTTGAAAGTCGTGACAATTTTTCTTTTTTCTTTTTCTATTACAGACTTCTAATAAAAGTGAAAACAACGTTTTTTTACATGATAGGTTTCCTTTACTTGCAGATCCTCAGTGGACACTTATATTTTTTTCTTAATATTGTAGCTTTACTACATTGAAATTTGCAAGGTCGTGGTCATTTTATTTTTGTGCTGCCAATTAAATGCAGTTCAATAAAATTCAGTTTCTAATATTCATTTTTCAATAAAATTTTGAAAAGCAATTTCAAATAATTTATTTATTTTTTTGAATTTATTATGACATTTCAGTACAAAGAGCTTCTTTTGACAAAAAGCTTTCGGAAAGCTTTTGAAATTTGGCTGTGTTTAAACGAAAACTACAAAAATGCTACGAATAGTTTCGTGGTATTTGAACCAGGTAAATACCACAATGAAATCAACGAATACTACAAAAATATTATAATATTGTGAGACACATATCTAGTATTTCAAATACTATGGTATGAATACCAGATGTCTGTCTCAGGTACAAGACTCAATTTCCGACACGTATGTGAAGTTAACAACTCGGCTTCAACAACGACACGGGTGGAATTAACATCTGCCACCAAAAGTAGGCAGATCTGAATTTCACTCCGTTTCCGCCTCTTTCTATTAAATTTCAAACGTCAGTGCGCAGAGTTGCCAGATAAATAATCTTGATTTTGCCATTGTAATAATCGATACACTCTCAGAAATATATTGTCATTTCCGACAATATTATAACAATCTTGATGTTCAAAATAGATCTCATGATCATATTGTCAAATTATTATCGGTTTGACAATTAGATTGTTATTTTCAAACGTCATTCTATAGTTTTGATAGCAATCGATATTGTCAATGAATAAAATATAAAAAGTCACATGAATGTTTTTAAAATTTTTAATTATAATTACTATAGTAATAATAATATAATACTATAGTAATAAATTAAATTTCATGAATTCGGAGTGCATCTTCTGCGAGATTTTTCCTAATGTTTCGTCAAGAGCTTAAATGTAGTAGATCAGGTACAGGAAGGGATGTTTGCTGACATCCAGATTTCCCATCTGCCCCTTGAATATTTTTTTCAACGCCAATCCATTGGGCCAAAAGATATCTGTCTTAAGGAGCGTTGTATGTGGTGACTCCCGCATCTAAACAATATTAATAAAGTTGCAATAATCAATTAATAATAAAATTATTAAATTATAACTAACATTTTGTTTGATTTTTAAAATTTTTAAAGTAAACAACAAATTAATTTGACATGTTTTTGAATGTCAGAAGTTAGAGGTGCCATCTAATCACTGTATAATGAAATGACAATCTCATATTGTTAAAAAGCAACAATATATTTTTTAGGGTGTAAAGATACGATGATTTCATTATTATATAATGCTTTTGTAAAACGAATTAAAACCTCTTTGTTTGTATGCGCATTGCTGTGAAAATCCTTAAAATAAAAAATACTCTATAGTTGTTATTATTGGATATTTCACAAAAAAAATAAAAATCATAAATTATAAAAAGTTTATAATTTGCTACAATTTCTACAGTTTGGAAAACGTTCATAATGGTATTTTACCGGTAACATTTTAATTCCGGAACGGTAATCGTTCATTGTAATCATTTTGGTAACAGTTACCATATTTCATATAAAACAGTATGAAACGAATAAAAGTATAGGTACAATACCTGGAAAAAATAATACATGGAACTATTAATACATACACCAAATGGTCGTACTATTAAGTACTCGATGATCAATTTTTTTCTGAGTATAATAATAAAAAAAAAGAAAAACCTAAAATAATTTTTACTAAAAACATAAACTGTATTTGCTTTCAAGTATTTTTTCCAGTAAACCCAATTATATTTTTAAGATATTCAAACGATATATCATATGACATAATGCACAAAAAATCAAATTTTTATTTCTTTACTATTTTTAATAATTTTTAAGCATTTAGGAGGATTTGGAGGTATATTTATACAAATCTTCTGTATCGTTTTCTTGAAAACGACCCATGCGGTTAATAAATTCTCAGGTGATGGTTTTATATTATATTGATTTTACGATATTAAAACCATTTTCTGCATTTGCGTTTATATGGACTAAAAATTGTTGAAGTAATTTTGGTAAACCCTAAACATACAATAGTTTTGCTAAAAAAAATTACACAATTTTTTTATGACATTAAAAAGTGTAATAAAATGTGCCGTTGAGAATCAAAATGACTTAGTCCATTTTTATAAAAAAAAAGTTAAACCAGGCAGAATTCGTATTCTTAAGCTGGTATTACAAATATTGTTTTTTTTTAAATTTCAGAATTTAACGTTTTTAACAACATTTTAATAAGTATGTTATTTGATATACATTAAAACGTAGAAGTTTGCATCAAAAATGTCCAAAAATTGATTTGAAAAATTGTTTGAAATAAATTGGGACATCTACATTTTTCTGCAAGTATTGGATATTTAGGAAATTGTGCCACACTATTATTATTGTCAGCTCAATTAAATGAAACTTCGAGTTGATCTACTTAATTTTGAGACTTTTTTCTCTTTCTGTGAAATTTGCTTTCTGTTGGTTGCTATCTCTTGCCTGTAAGATATCGATATTACTTCATTCTATTCAGGATTTTTTAATGCAAGATCATATTTTTGACTGAAAATATTGGGCAAAGTCTAAACAAAATATATCTAAAATATTACATCATTTGTCATTTCTACTTCCTGAGATAAAACACCATTTGAACTGGTTCTGCGGAATACAAAAGCGTTTCTCATTTTCGAATTTTATCAATTTAAATTTAAGCTAAACTCAAAATCTTTAAATATGTTGATATCACTATTATTAATAATCCAAGAACATTCTGTTTTACTGTTTGAAATTTGACAACAGTTTGACAACAACATTTTTCAATTTTTCACTATTTAGAGTCTCTTCTATGATTGAAATAATTTAATAAAATTAGTGAATATTCAAAATACATACACAGAAAAAATATTGTACGTATATATAACAATTGATATTAATAGCAAACAAAATCGTATTCCAGTTAAGAATATTAATGTATTTACTAATTCATTAATTGTATTTACACATTTTTTAATTAAAATATTAATAGGAATTAATTTAATATAATTTCAATACAACTAAATCTTTAATAGTATTAACTACTTTTATTTGTTACTTTTGATTTATCCATTTTCTTAAATTACAACACTGTTTTTTTCTTCTGGATTTCATTTTGTTTTTTGTTTGTGCGTCTGCGGCGTCGTTCAGTTTCTACTAACATTATTTTCTTCTACGTTGTTATTTTAAAACAGGATATTGCATTATTTAGTGTATGTTATGTTATTAAAGCATTAAATGGCTCAATTTATTTTTGAGGTCAAAAATTTGAACAAACATCAATATCAAATTTTATGTTTGACTCAATTAATTGGCCCCCCTGTAGAAGTTGTGAAAACTGACTTCGGTAAAACATTCATTAGGTTGAAAGAATTTTACAAAGCATATCAAACAGTATTTAATATTTATTTTATGTTATATATTGAATTAAATTATTTTTATTTTCATATGTTTCTATTCGACAAATATTTTATTTAATTTAACAAAATATTTAATTGATCCAATTTCTATCGAATGAAATTTTTAATTGATGTTACTAATAATTTAATTAATGATTTAAAAATTCCCAATAAAAAATATAATATATAAAACAACTTTAATATTAATATGACAAAAACATTAATTAAAGTTTCTCCAATTAACATATTCTCATTATTACGAATATGGAATTCGATGCTACTAAAAGTTACATCGGCTGAGTTTCAATTAAAAATTATTTGGATTGATTAACATTTTAGTTATATTTCCACACTTTTTTTTCTGTGTGTAGGTAATAAATTCGTACATATATACTGTCTAAAGACGACGGATACTTAAATACTTCAATCACGGAGGGATTCGTACCGCTACAGAACTTTTATATGATTGCCATCGAATTACAGTAGGCGATAGCGTTTTATATATATATATCTGGAAATATTCTTGAAACTGTTTAAATTTTTCTTTTGTAGTATAATTTTATTTGATTCTAAATTACACAAAAAAATACGCAATGAGATCAAAAATGCACCTTTTTGTGGAATTACACAAAAAGTGGCAACACTGACACAACTTCTTTACAAAGAGAACGAAGTGAAAATCAGATCTGCCTACTTATGGTGGCAGATGTTGATTCCACCCGTTCCTGTTGTTGAAACGGTGTTGTTAATTTCACGCATATATTTCCGACAACTTTACAAACACGAAAATCTAAGATAATTTTATCGGCTGAATTGATCTACCACCCAGTGTTGCGTTCGTTCGTAATTACGTACTCTTTCGTACTCAAACGTACGACATCCCTGACTAAAATGTACGCCATTGGTTCAGATTTAGGTATCAAAAGAGGAGCAAATTCAGACTAAAGGAAACATAGACATCTAATGCCCGATTTACATTAAGGTTATTCACTAAACGGAGCAGTTGCGATGTAGAGTAGCAGTTTTGTCAAGTAGCAGTTGTACAACAACAAAATACATTGGTGGCAAAAACAAAAATTTTCTGCTAATCTACTTCGCTAAAAGCTTGAGTTTACTTCATGGTACTTTTATAGTTTTTTAGTGATGCTGAATTTATGACTTTTGGGTACTTGATATTACAGACAGTGTTTGATTAGTGAGTTGAATTTCACCAAAATGCATTATATTTAAATGAACATATATATTTTTAATGAATATGTACATATATGCATGTGAATAAAAAATAAATAATAGCATAAAGTCCACTGTTTTAACAATAAATATTAACGAGTTCATATATAAGGTATGAGTTTATTTTTCTTAAATCGACATCACTAATCTAATTTGTGTGCTTTGTTTTAATTAAATTGTATTGATAAGAGATATTGAATTAAAAATAAGTAACAAAAGGCATATTTATATATTGTATATGGCCAATAAGCAATAAATCTAAAAGCTTAATGAAACAAAAACATCTGTTTTTGGTACATCAAACTGAAAACTACCATACTACACAAATATGAAATAAGTGTGTTCACGAAATATGATACAATTCTACAATACTGCTAATGTACATTAGCAACTGCTCCGTTTCGTGAATACCTTTATTGTATCTTCTGTGAGTCTCACTGTATCTCCTAGGGTTACATTTTTTAAAATTTTCATATAAAAATAGTATTTTTTTGAAAAAATGCACCCCTAGGAGATACAGTGAGACCCACAGAAGATACAATGTAATGCCCAATTTACATTGTATCTTCTGTGAGTCTCACTGTATCTCCTAGGGTGACATTTTTTTAAATTTTCATATAAAAATATTATTTTTTTGAAAAAATGCACCTCTAGGAGATACAGTGAGACTCACAGAAGATACAATGTAATGCCCGATTTACATTGTATCTTCTGTGAGTCTCACTGTATCTCCTAGTGTTGCATTTTTTAAAAATTTTCATATAAAAATAGTATTTTTTTTGAAAAAATGCACCCCTAGGAGATACAGTGAGACTCACAGAAGATACAATGTAAATCGGGCATTAGATGTCTATGTTTCCTTTAGTCTGAATTTGCTCCTCTTTTGATACCTAAATCTGAACTAAATCTGAGATAAATTACGTTCAAAACAAACAGAGCGGAAACGAAAAATATTTTGAAATCAGCCAATCAAAAACGAGGCGAAACAAAACTGATGACGTATTTTGATCAGAAATTAAAACAGACATATCAAAGCAATGTCGGACGTAATCTGAGACCGAAAGGAAAATTGATGACAACAAAGGCAAATGCATTTTATATGTTTTTTTCTTTATAACAGTGTTTTTATATGTTTTTGTACAATATATGCAACAAAAATTTTATAAACAAATATACATTTATAAATTCATACAATTATTGAAATAATTCATAAACTATTAATTATATATATATATATATATATATATATATATATATATATATATATATATATATATATATATATATATATATATGCGTTATAAATGTGCATAATAATCATGGATTGAAACCTAAACGAATAACGGTTTCGATTTCGGTTTTTTCCGCGTTTCGGTTTCGGTTACGGTTTCGGTTTTAAGTTTTTATATAAATAATAATTTTTGCTAGACAACATTTTATTAATTTATAATGTTCAATAATTTACTATTTTTCTTTACTATTTTAAGCTTTAAAAGCATTTAATTTTATTAAAATCGTAGTTATACCTTTGAAGTTGCAAACTAATATAGCACTTAAGTTTTTGCTCCACCATCTGGTGTCAAATTTTATAGAAAAATAATCAGACAAATATATCAATAAATAATAATAGAAATAACAATAACTAAGAATAAAAAAGAAATAAAAAATATAATAAAAAAAATAATTATTAAAAATATAATTAACAATTTATTCAAAAAAATAATAGAAAAAAAAAATAAAATAATATACTATATAAATACTAAAAAATAATGAATATTAAAAAAAATAAAAAGAGTAAAAAATAAATAAAACAAAAGTAAAAATAATATAATATAATTTTCAAAAAAATAAATAAAATAAAATAATAAAATTTTATTTAAAAAAAAAACGGCTTTGGTATACCGGATTCAGGTTACGGTTTCGGTTTTTATTTCGGTTTTTGTATAAATTTTCTTTTTTCCATATTTTTCAAATAACTTAACATTGTTTATATGGTGCTAAGGTATGTTTTCAATACCGCGCTACCTCTCGGCAGTAAATGGCCAACCTACGAGAGTAAAGCATTGCCTATGAAAAGCTCTCACCCACCGTTCGGCAATAAACTGTAGGTCCCACCACTTTGTGTAAAATTATAACACGCACAGCTCAAAATGGTGAGAGAGCTCGGCTGAAGTTCTATACAGGACTGTAGCGCCAAACTATTAATATTATTATTGTTGTTATTTTAACACCAAGACAAAATTTTAATTTAAAATTTCGTGACCACAAACCAATGAAAAGCAACTTTTTGGCATAACCTGAGATATGATCTGAATTGCAAAGAAGAAGAATTGTGTACACTTTCCATCCATAAAAGCCAAAGAAATTAAATTTCAACAATTCAGTGAACTACAATATATGTAAAATAGTGATGATCATTTGCTAAAGCAAGGCAAGAAATGGAAATCTTGTTCTTGGTCTTGTTCTTACACGCTGAGTCTTGCTCTTGCATAGGTACATACGATCTTGTTCTTGCAATACCTTTCTTGCTCTTGCTTGCAAGAATCTTGCAAAATTTTACTTTTTAAATTTTAAATAAAAGATCGAAGACAAATATCTTAAACTGCATATTAATTATGAAAACGTATAGAATTTGAACACTAATTGTATTTAAGTTACTCATTTTCCATATTTTCAATTTCTTCAACAAAAAATTAATTATTTTACTAAAAAAAAAAATTGAATTATATTTTAACAAGAATTAACTAATAAAATATAATTGTATAAATCAAGTGATGTTGACAAGACAATTCAAAATCTCAAGGCCATAATAAAATGAACATAATATGTTCAATGTATATTATACATTCATAATAAATATAAGGAATATTTCGTATAGGCATATTTCTGTTTTCGTTAGTGACTAAAAAAACCCGTATGTAAAGAGAACACAAATAATATCTTGCAGGGTAACATTTTTTTTGCGAACTCAAACGCAAACGCTACAAAGCGAACACTAAAAGAAAGAAGAGAATACAACAATAACGAATTACGATTCGTATATACACACTTTCACAACGACAACTCTTTGTTGCTATCCGGTATCATCGCATGGCAACAAACAGACGCATGACAACAGACAGACTCATGACAACGGACAGACGCATGACAGCAGACAGTCGCATGACACCACACTTCATGTATGTATCTAGTACAGCTATGTAGTTGGCAATAACAACGAGTTTTCTTTGTGGTAAAAAAAATATCCCGCCAAAAATTCTATCAAAAGCTTGGATGCTGCTTTATTGTCATGCTGCTTTATTTGCATTTCTGTTGTTTTTGCACTTTCATACGAATTAGCGGATTTGTGAAAAAAGAAAAAAAAAAAATCAATGTATAAGCTAAGTGAGGTACACTGTGAAAATGTTCATATATTATTTTTTTTTTTTGTTTTATAAGTTGAATGAAATAATGCACATAGAACTTGACTTAAGTAAACTTCATGATTTTACAATTAACAAAAAAAACTATGTGTAAAAATAAAACAAAAATAATTATGTGCATATGCACAATCGATGTACGAACTAGCGTAGCGAAGAAAAGCGAAAAAAACATTGTTTTGTCTATTTTGAAGCGACTTTTGAAGCACTTTTGAAGCTATTTACAGCTACAAAAGTGCTTTACAGACCTTATTTTTAAGATGCTTATATTCTTTAGCCATGAAAAAATGTTGGGAACTCAAAATTTTATTAAATGACATTTTACTTACGATCTTCTATATAAAATAAAATATGTTTTTCTGTTTCTATTTATAGGTACTTTTTTAAAAACCGTTTTAAACCGGTATAAAACCGAAACCGTTTATATCGGTTTTGGATATCGGTTTTTTTCTGATTTTCGTATAACGGTTTCGGTTACGGTTTCGGTTTTAAAAATGAAACGGTTTTAAACGGATATCGGTTTCGGTTACGGTTTCAATCCTTGATAATAATAATAGTTTGGCACTACAGTCCTATATGAACTTAGGCCGAGCTCTCTCCATTTTGAGCTGTGCGTGTTATATTTGTACTCAAAGTGGTGGGACCTACAGTTTATTGCCGAATCCGAACGGCGAGTGAGAGCTTTTCATAGGCAATGTTTTACTCTCGTAGGTTTGCCATTTACTGCCGAGAGGTAGCGCGGTATAGAAAAATGTTTCTATGAAAAGATGTTGTTAGCCCCAGTACAGGCTTGAACCCGGGACCTTTCGGCTCGCAGTCCAATTGTTCGGTTTTTCATTCGATCACTATGCGGTAAACAGTAATTGGTAAACTCCGTAATCAATAGATTCTCACAAATCTATTTTTTGTCATCCAATTTAGTTCAAATTAGTTGGCTCGAAAATTTGATAAATGGAATTAGTCAAAACTGCATTACCGACAAGTTTTAGTTTAGTCAACAATTTAGTCGAACTCGCATTTTACATTTTAGTTGAATTGAAATTTTAAGTAATAATTGGAGTTTTTAAGAAAATTTGGAATTTTTATCAAAATTTAGAATATTTAGGAAAATTTGGAATTTTTAGGAAAATTTTGAATTTTTAGGAAAATTTGAGTTTTTAGTATAAATTGGAATTTTTAGAAAGTTTTGGAATTTTTTTTTAAATTTTGAATTTTTAATAAACATTTTAGTTTTTAGTAAAAAAAATATTTGTAGTAAAAATTTGAATTTATATGTTCAAATTTTGAGTAAAAATACGATTTTAAAATTTTTAGTAAAATATTTAATTTTAAGTAAAAATTAGAATTTTTTGTTAAATTTTGAATTTTTAGTTAAAATTTGAATTTTTAATGAAATTTGGAATTTTTAGTTAAGTAAAAATTGGATTTTTTTAGTCCAAAATGTAGTTTTTGGAAATGATTAAACTTTTAGTAAAAATTTGAATTTTTAGTAAAAATTTGAATTTTGAGTTAAAATTTAAATTTGAAGTTTTAGTTAAAATTTTTTTTTTTTAGTAATAATTGTAATTTTTAGCATTTTTTTCAATTTTTAGTAAAAATTTGAATTTTTATATTAAAGTTTATTAATTTTAAATTTTGAGAAAATATTTGAATTTTTAATTTTTATTTTTTTTTATATTTAAGTTTATTAATTTTAAATTTTGAGAAAATTTTTGAATTTTTAATTTTAATTTTTACAATTTTGAAATTTTTAATAACTTTTGGAATTTTTAGTAAATTTTAGAATTCTTAGTAAATTTTTGAATTTTTATTAAGAATTGGAATTTTAGCAACAATTAGAATTTTTAGTAAAAATTTTAATGTATGGGCCATTCCACACCAAATCGACCAGCGGTTGGAACTCACCTTCTTCGATTTCAATGAAATATCTCAAAAACTAGATTGAATATGATAAAACTGACTTCATTTTAGAAATCAGAGCTACATATATATTCAGGAATTATTACAAATTTTAGTGTAGAAAAAAAAAATGACCACGGGCCACATGTTACCGTTTGGAAATTACAACTTTATTTTTCTTGTTCTATTAGCTTTAAAACGAGCCATTAACGGAGTTTCTAGAATTTCTAGTTCAAGAGATATTTAAATATGAACAACAGTACAAAAGTGATTTTTGGCACTTTTTTCCAACTTTGAGCCACTGTATCGCTGGAAGTAGTGGTCGGAAAAAATAAAAAAAAATTGTTTAGTGCATGTCTCGATACCCTTTATCAGTTGCCAAAAGTTCATTAAGATCGAAAAGGTAAAATCTCAAATTTGACTTTTTTTGGTCGATTTGGTGTGGAATGGCCCGTATATATTATTATATTTTATATATCAAATTTAAAAATTTAAATTTTGAGTAAATATTCGAATTTTTAGCCAAAATTTTAATTTTTAGAAAAAAACTTGAATTTTTATATTCAAATTAATTAATTTTAAATTTTGGTAAAAATTTGAATTTTACATTATTAGTAAAAATTTGTTTTTTTTTTGTAAAAATTTGAATTAAAATTTTATTAAATATTAAATTTAAATTTTAGATAAATATTAGAATTTTTACCAAAATTAGAATTTTTAGCAAAATTTGAATTTTTAGAAAAATTTGAATTTTTAGCAAATATTTGAATTTTTAGCACAAATAAAAGTCTGCACTTACGCGAGCCATATACATTTTCGAGTACTACAACCGATGACGTAGTGCAGCGAAGCATCGACAAATGGAATAACCTTTATTTCTACCTCTGTGGACGTTTGTGTGCGGCCAACACCTGGAATGCGCTATGTCTAGTGTTGAGTGTTGCAAAATTTGAGTTTTTGGATCCTTCCAGTTCAGCGCGAATATTTCTATGTCCTCATTTCTGATTTCATTGTCGACATGAACTGCAACAGTCACAACAACCTAAATTACAATAATATTAATAATTAATTTATAAGATTTGCCTGCGTTGGAGCCCGTTCTTGCAGTTTGGAGTTCGAATCGCTGTTCTCATCGGAAATCTGAGTGTTGCAAAATTTGAGTTTTTGGATCCTTCCAGTTCAGCGCGAATATTTCTTTGTCCTCATTTGTGATTTCATTGTCGACATGAACTGCAACAGTCACAACAACCTAAATTACAAAAATATTAATAATTAATTTATAAGATTTGCATGCGTTGGAGCCCGTTCTTGCAGTTTGGAGTTCGAATCGCTGTTCTCATCGGAAATATCCGCTACAACAATCTTTATTGTGCTATATTTGAGACGCGCCAATTGCGTGTTAGCACTGCGGGGATTTGGAACTTCAGCTGTTGGAAATCACATTGTGAAGTGCTGCTCGGCAACATCCAAACATCGGCGTCGATGGCTGGATGTAGCGTACAATGTAGGTTTTTCTTTGATCCGCAGTTTTCGTGTGACATGCCCTGTAGAGTTTTCTCATAATTTATGTGTAACACAGATATAAAGCAATAAAAGTACCTCTTCGGCTTCTGAAGTGTTAAATGTGATTCTGCCAGCTATCGTACTAAATTGCTAAGTCAACTATGCTGCGGTTGACTCCTCTAGACCAGCCATGCTTGTTATTCATAAAATTGCCCGACTTGATATCGAATTAAAATACCTTAGGCTGCCTGTTCGAATGACTAAATTAAATTAATTTGGTTGCCATTATGTTTTTCTGTAATAGCCACACTTACCGCAGACTGTACAGCAGCCCTTGTCTCGTTTAGCATAGAATTCATTGCTCTGCCAATTAATTAAATTCTACATCCACTTGCTTAGCGAACGGCAGACTTAATTAAATTAATTTAAAGATTGCACATTTTTTTTATTTTTCAAACGAAGTTTTCTGACGTTTTAGTCAATGGCAAATTAATAACTTTATTGATGCGAAAATAAAACAAACCAGAAGAAAAGGCAGACTTTTTTAAAAATGCTCTCTTTGAATTTGAGTTGAAAAGGGAAATGATTGATTTGACGTACCATAGTTGCATTTCACATTTCAGAATAGTTCCGAGCGGAGTAGGGATGTCAGGCGAGCCAGAATGTCAGACTCAAGACGGAAAAAAGATTTCACCGAAATTTATCAAATTCATTTTACCGAATGCAATTTACCATAAAATACTTCACCGTAAAAATAAATGCAATACACTGAAAAAAAAAATAAAGAACAAAATGACATTATACATTAAATACACACGAATTCACCACTTACCTCCCTTCTGAAACCTATCACTCCTGATTCGTTTTGTGGTAAAATTGTATGCGACACGTTTCATATGGCAACTAGTTATGCTACGCTGTTATGGTACTGCATTACCGGAAGTGTACAAAAGGGTGACGCCAATAAATGTTTATGAAAATATTGATGAGAAAATTTTTTGTAGGGTATAATTTTAGGCGGCGCTTAATATAAGGGGAAATTGGCAAATTGAGTGGGTGTTGTTCATTTTTGACAAATGTGAGTAGTGTATATTGTGCATTTCGTGCTCCAAAAATGTACCGAATATGTTATGTATTTGTTTAAGTGCTAAACAAATAAAATACAAACAACATATATGGGAAAAAGTTTGGAAAAAAGTGGAGAAGGAGTACGGATGCGTTGAAGGCTTCGTTATATTGTGCGTTTTGTGTAAAATTTGTCCCTGGAGGAAAGTGGCAGTGGCCCGGAAGGGAAGGCACAAAAACGTTGAACCCGGCCTGGGAAAATACGATAAGTACCACATACTTATATTATATTGCCCCAGGGACAACATAAATAATTTACAACAAATTATTTTATCTCCACAACCTAAAAATATTTATACTCCAAATAGAAACGCCCGATTAAAATTATAAATAAATTTTCGTGACGCATAAAAAGCGCTTATGTAGGTGCATCTACATATATAAAACGAAGAGGCGCCATCCGGCCATTTTTATTTGATACTGCATTGCACCAACCACCGAAGATCAAACGCCATTTTAGCTAAAAAATTTTATCACGGCAAAATTTTTAAATTTTAATTGTATGCCTGTTCACCGTGGGACACATTTCATATTTTGAATTCCAAGTTTATCGCAGTTTAATTTTGTCTGCGTAACGCGGGACCAAGTTATGTCCAATTTAACGCATCGATTTAAATTGATATCGACGTGGGTCAATCCCCTTAGTTTTTCTCATTATTTTAAGTTTTTATATTTCTATATTTTAATTTCTTATATTTTTACATTTTTACATTTCTATATTTTTATATATTTTTGTTTCATTTAAATTTCGAATTTACAGCAAATAACTTTCACGCGTTTCATCTGTATTAGACAATGTTTTATTTATCATTTGTTTTTGTCTCCTTTAAACGGAGCTCCCTTTTTAGGAAGGTTTAGTTTTAAGTTTTCTTTGCCCCAAATTAGGGTTTAATACAAGGTTTTTGCATTTTTAGTTTTTATTCCTTCAATTCTCTATTCCTTTGATTTTAATATTCCTTTATTTGTTAATTTCAAGTTTTTCTTTTATAATTTAATTTGCTTTTCTCTAATAATTTAATATTTATTTTTTTTTGTATTTATATAAAATCACTTTTTATAATTTTGTTTAGGTTTACATATTAGTTTAATTTTGATTTGATTTTAAACACATTTGTGTTCTTTAGTATACTTTTCGTTCAGTGTTTTTATTTCTTGTATATGTGGTTTTGTTTGACCATGAAATTTGCTAAATTTTTCACTTTTGCATTTGAGGTTTTTTTTTTTTTAATTTTAATATCATGGGTTAAATTATTTGATAGGCGTGACTACATCGAGCCGATGAAAGGAATATGACGTGAGTTTGTTTTAGAGTTTTATGTCAGTATAGTTTAGTAGGGGATCATTATTAACAGGGCAAAAAATTATCCATGGTGGGGAGCGATTTAATACCACACAAATCGCCCCTACCTAGGCAGAAATTGCCAGACTGGAACAAATGGCCCAGTACTGGCACACTACTGGTTGCCGATGCTAGGCATACAGTCCTGGCGCAGTACTGGCACAGTACTGGCACAACGCTGTTTTACAACTGGCATACTACTGGGCCCGTCTTCAAGCCAATGTCGGGCCGTATTTACTGCCAGCGCTTCGCCAGTACTCACCCAGTATATGTTGCCAATTCTGGCAACGTAATGCTGGCGCAGTACTGGCACAACGCTGGTTTCCTAATGGTATATCTCTGGGACCGTAGTCGAACCAATGCCGAACCGTATTCACTTCCAGCGCTTCGCCATTATTCCCGCAGTATATATATACATGATTGAGCCAATCATGTTACAAGATTCATGGAACGTGAGTACAGCAAAAATAATTCCAATCATTAAATGAATCCATGCCATCAAAACATGATTGTGGTGATCAAGTCTTTTTTGTGCGTGTAGATTGCCAATCATGCATTTAGAAAACAGAATATTTATGGAAGTGCTGCTGCAACTACTTAACAAATAAAAATAATCTCAAAACACTAATTTAATTTGTCATTAAATTTAGATGTGAGTTTTGCGGTGACAGATGGTACAATTCGCTAAATGAAATTCTAAAATCTCACCCCTCGAATTTCCCTAAAGTGGAGCAAAAGCCCTGCTCATAATCGCTTAGATGCCCCTTAGCTCTTCCAAAAGGCAAATAAGGATCAGAATAGTGCAACGGATTTGCACACCTTGTGGGCTACATATGTCTGAAGTACGTTCGTAAATTTATTCAGTCCAATTAGAATTTCAGGGAGGTCAGGGAGGACAAAGAAAAATAATGATAATCAATATATAAATAATAATAAATATATAAAAAATAAAAAACCAATATATAAATAATAATAAATATAAATATTAAAGTGGTGAACCTGTACAAATAGCAATTATTTAATAAATATAAATAATATATAATAATAAGTATAATTCTAAAAATAATTTAATTACTTGTGGAGATCTGCTCCATGTTTACCTATAACGTAAAATAATTTTGAAGAAAAAGGAAAATACAAACCAAATTTTTGGGACTCCAAATGAAAACCGTTTATGCTGGGTAAGTAGGTGCTGCCAGGAATCGATTTTCGACCGTCGCTAAACCGGTCTCATTAGATGGCTTATGTTAAGAAACATAAAAACCCAAACTAACAAGATGCAAAAACATCTCAATGAATTTCAATTTATATAATTTATATAATTTATATAATTTATATAATTTATATAATTTATATAATTTATATAATTTATATAATTTATATAATTTATATAATTTATATAATTTATATAATTTATATAATTTATATAATTTATATAATTTATATAATTTATATAATTTATATAATTTATATAATTTATATAATTTATATAATTTATATAATTTATATAATTTATATAATTTATATAATTTATATAATTTATATAATTTATATAATTTATATAATTTATATAATTTATATAATTTATATAATTTATATAATTTATATAATTTATATAATTTATATAATTTATATAATTTATATAATTTATATAATTTATATAATTTATATAATTTATATAATTTATATAATTTATATAATTTATATAATTTATATAATTTATATAATTTATATAATTTATATAATTTATATAATTTATATAATTTATATAATTTATATAATTTATATAATTTATATAATTTATATAATTTATATAATTTATATAATTTATATAATTTATATAATTTATATAATTTATATAATTTATATAATTTATATAATTTATATAATTTATATAATTTATATAATTTATATAATTTATATAATTTATATAATTTATATAATTTATATAATTTATATAATTTATATAATTTATATAATTTATATAATTTATATAATTTATATAATTTATATAATTTATATAATTTATATAATTTATATAATTTATATAATTTATATAATTTATATAATTTATATAATTTATATAATTTATATAATTTATATAATTTATATAATTTATATAATTTATATAATTTATATAATTTATATAATTTATATAATTTATATAATTTATATAATTTATATAATTTATATAATTTATATAATTTATATAATTTATATAATTTATATAATTTATATAATTTATATAATTTATATAATTTATATAATTTATATAATTTATATAATTTAAATAATTTATATAATTTATATAATTTATATAATTTATATAATTTATATAATTTATATAATTTATATAATTTATATAATTTATATAATTTATATAATTTATATAATTTATATAATTTATATAATTTATATAATTTATATAATTTATATAATTTATATAATTTATATAATTTATATAATTTATATAATTTATATAATTTATATAATTTATATAATTTATATAATTTATATAATTTATATAATTTATATAATTTATATAATTTATATAATTTATATAATTTATATAATTTATATAATTTATATAATTTATATAATTTATATAATTTATATAATTTATATAATTTATATAATTTATATAATTTATATAATTTATATAATTTATATAATTTATATAATTTATATAATTTATATAATTTATATAATTTATATAATTTATATAATTTATATAATTTATATAATTTATATAATTTATATAATTTATATAATTTATATAATTTATATAATTTATATAATTTATATAATTTATATAATTTATATAATTTATTATAATTTATATAATTTATATAATTTATATAATTTAAATAATTTATATAATTTATATAATTTATATAATTTATATAATTTATATAATTTATATAATTTATATAATTTATATAATTTATATAATTTATATAATTTATATAATTTATATAATTTATATAATTTATATAATTTATATAATTTATATAATTTATATAATTTATATAATTTATATAATTTATATAATTTATATAATTTATATAATTTATATAATTTATATAATTTATATAATTTATATAATTTATATAATTTATATAATTTATATAATTTATATAATTTATATAATTTATATAATTTATATAATTTATATAATTTATATAATTTATATAATTTACTATAAATTTATATAATTTATATAATTTATATAATTTATATAATTTATATAATTTATATAATTTATATAATTTATATAATTTATATAATTTATATAATTTATATAATTTATATAATTTATATAATTTATATAATTTATATAATTTATATAATTTATATAATTTATATAATTTATATAATTTATATAATTTATATAATTTATATAATTTATATAATTTATATAATTTATATAATTTATATAATTTATATAATTTATATAATTATATAATTTTATATAATTTATATAATTTATATAATTTATATAATTTATATAATTTATATAATTTATATAATTTATATAATTTATATAATTTATATAATTATATAATTTATATAATTTATATAATTTTATATAATTTATATAATTTATATAATTTATATAATTTATATAATTTATATAATTTATATAATTTATATAATTTATATAATTTATATAATTTATATAATTTATATAATTTATATAATTTATATAATTTATATAATTTATATAATTTATATAATTTATATAATTTATATAATTTATATAATTTATATAATTTATATAATTTATATAATTTATATAATTTATATAATTTATATAATTTATATAATTTATATAATTTATATAATTTATATAATTTATATAATTTATATAATTTATATAATTTATATAATTTATATAATTTATATAATTTATATAATTTATATAATTTATATAATTTATATAATTTATATAATTTATATAATTTATATAATTTATATAATTTATATAATTTATATAATTTATATAATTTATATAATTTATATAATTTATATAATTTATATAATTTATATAATTTATATAATTTATATAATTTATATAATTTATATAATTTATATAATTTATATAATTTATATAATTTATATAATTTATATAATTTATATAATTTATATAATTTATATAATTTATATAATTTATATAATTTATATAATTTATAAAATTTATATAATTTATATAATTTATATAATTTATATAATTTATATAATTTATATAATTTATATAATTTATATAATTTATGTAATTTGTATAATTTATGTAATTTGTATAATTTATTCTTGATACTATGGGTGTGTGCAAATTCGACTAAATTGCTGACTAAACTAAATTTTGTCGGTAATGCAGTCTTCGACTTTTCAATTTAGCAAATTTTCGAGCAAACTAAATTGAACTAAATTGGAAGACAGCACACAGACATATGATAATCGATTTATTAGCGACTTTAACAATTACCGGTTACCGAATGGCGATCGAATGAAAACCCGTACAATTTAGTTTAGTCAGCATTTTAGTCGAATTCGCACACACCCTATATTCTGAAAACCATGTATACTTTTCTTGTTCAACGTTAGATTCTAAATGCTAAGTAAATAATTAAAAAATTGTTAAAATTAAAATATTCGAGTATTATTTCAAAAACGAGGAAGTATTTTACAATTTCTTAGTAAATTAAAACTATTCTTGATAATAAGAAGTAAACCCGCGTTTAAGGTTTTTTTTTGAAAATAAGTGCTCACTCATTTTTAAGCCCCTTTTCGCCCACTATTTATGACAAATTTTAATACTGTTCAAAAATAATTTTCCAAAAAAAAAAAAAACACTAAACGCAATTATTCTTATAATTGTCAAGACTAATTTTAATATAACAATGAATGTTCATATATTTATTTAAGATTTTTTAAGATATAAACTCTGAAAATTTTGATGTTTTTAGACAATTATTTTATTATTTATTTAGCATTTATAATCTAAAGATAATCAAGAAAATAATTTATGGTTCATAGTCCAAACTAAAATTAAAAATTAATATAAATATGTCTTAAGTGTAGGAATTCGAGCTATAGTCTTTGAGTCGAATCACAAAATTTTGCGTTCAATTTCTATTTAGTGATTTAATTTATACACTTGGGATGGATTCACAAAAGACTTGCATTTACAAGTTAAGCCCAAAAACATACAATCATTTTTCAAGTCATATGATTTGGAATTCATTTTATTGAAATCTTTTTTCAAACAAGAAAATATTTGAGTTTGTTTTACTTTAAATCTTGACTGTGAAACAAAATGAACTCAAGGTCTATTGTAGCAAAATCATTTTTTTTCGAGTCGTTGCTATATCATGACTAGAAAAATGATTGATGTTTTTGGGATTAAATCTTTGTCATTAAAAAGTTATTTCATGTTTTTTATGATTCATTTCCCATACTATAAATAAAAGACTAATTCACTTAATTGAAATTGAATTCACATTTATGAGATCGACTTAAATGAATGGAAACAATGATTACAACTTTTGACGATTCATCATATGCACATGATTCTAACAATTTTTTTTCAAAACGCTTTTAACGAAATGATTATTTCATTTCCTGAAATTTAAATAAGATTTAGAAACAAGAGATTCTGCTCATAAGCTATCATTTTTTTTCCAATCAGTAAATGAAATGATGTTAATGAATATTTTTGTGATTGAATCGCCTCACAGGCCTATTATACATATACAGTTGCGTGCAACTAATTAGAAACGTATCAAGTACAAATATACCCATCGCTATAACTCAAATATTATCTCAAGACATACAAATATTTATACATTTTTTAAACTTTTAAATTGTAACTTTTTTATTATTGCCAATCAAAGGATTACTTAATGTTCGATGACTAAAGCGCACAAATTAAAAACAACCCGTATTAAACATATTTTATTTCTATATATATATTGAATTTCCATAATTTTCAATGACTAAGTTCCATTTGTGAGGCATATTTGCAATTAATTTATTGACAACTTATTTTAAAATTGCTCCCGATTCCAATTTTCCGATTTCGTCAAGATCAACAAAATTTCCCTCTTTATGTTGGATAATCTTCATTTTTAAATCCTCCAACAAATTTTATATATAATTAGGGTCTGGGCTACATGAAGGCCAGTCCAATAAGTCAACCATTATGACCTAAAATCACTTTTTTAAACCACGAACCGTATGTTTAGAATCATTATCTTTTTAAAAAATGCATGTAACAGACAGGTTTTCGTCAGTGAAAGGTTATATTACGCACACTGATCCAAAAGTGAAAAAACCTGGCCAAAATTCAATACTTTTTTTTAAATTAGAATAAAAACAATAGTATTATAATTCACTTACAAACATTCCAGGTCATAAATGCCTCCAAAAATTTTATTCGAAAAAACTACTCTTTTTCAAATATTAACTCTCAAACTAAAAAATTAAAAAATCTAGACATCTAGTAATCGAATTTTTATAGAATAAAATATTTTATTTTGCAAATTATTTTTGATTTAAAAAAAATATATAAAAAACCAGAAATTAATATTTTTTATTTTTAATAAAAAGTTTTAATTTTTCCGGAACGGAATGTTGTAATGGTAGTGTCCGACACCCTCACAGCTGCTTAAGACCACTTTTAAAGTCTTGAAGGTCTTTGGCCACTTTTTTTGTTGTCTTCATCTCCCTTTTTACTAAAGCCCAGTATCTCTCAATTGGCCTGAGTTCTGGACAGTTTGGTGGACTGGCTACTCTAGGCACCAACATCCTGCATTTTTTTGGATCCACTCTAAGGCCGTTTTGCTGTAGTGACATGAAGCTAGGTCAGGCCAAAAAAATGTGGACACTTCATGTTGGCGTAGAAATGGAAGCAATCTCTTTTGCAAGCATTCCTTCACATATATTTCGCTATTAATTGTACCCGATGTCACGAATGAGCTGCTCCTTTTTCCACAACTGCAAATTGCCTGCCAAACAAGGAATTTCTTTGGGAATTTTGTCATTTTTTTTATTTGAATTTTTCAGCGATATTTCCTCGAGAAATGCTGTATAAAATTCCTGCCCAGGTAGCTGAGAAAAGTCCGCTAAAACACAAGTTTCGTCGTCCATTATGCAGCAATCGAATTTTTTAAAATAATCTTGGTTCAGCTTTTTAGCTCGTTGTTTTGCGGTTTCATTCTTGACGGCATTTCTATCCGGAACTTTTTGGACCTTGTACGTCTTCAGCCCGGATTCTTTCTTAGTCCTGCGCACGAAAGATTCTGAGCAATCCGCCTTTCTCGCCAATTTCCTTCCGGATATGCTTGGATCTTTCTTTAAAATATTCACAAACCTTCTTCGACTTTTCACGATCATATGGGCCATTTTTTTACCAGAACCTTTCTTCCGATCAATACTCAGGTCTTCCTTAAAGCGGTCGATAACGCGAGAAATGGTCTTAGGGTTAGCCCTTACCTCCTTGGCAATTTTTTTAAAAGACCAACTAGGTTGTTTTTGAAAAATTTTAATTATTTTTTCTCGCACTTCCACTTCGTTGCCATTTTCGCGTTAAATAAATTTTGTATTGACTATAACTGACACATATTATTTTCTGCCATTTAATTCAGAGCTACTATGATCAAATTTTTTAATTTGAATCTTGCAATAGCACATAATGGGAAGATATGTTACCAAGAATAATAGAAACAAAGATTGCGCAGAACGTTGTTTAAAACTTGAATCTTCTGCGCATGCACGTAGAAGTTTTTTGACAACTGTAATTTTTCCATTGTGTCAGAATGTTGTTGCAATGTCCATGTGCAGAAATGTCTTGATCAGCACAATAGTTGATGCATCCACTGAGGAAACTGCCGGAAGCCAATGGATTTTTGCCAAAAATGTTTTCAAAAACAAAATTTCAGTGAAATAAATATTTGTAATTTATGAAATGTCTTAATTTAAATTTCATTTACTTGACATTTCATAGTTTTTGACGTCAGCAATACAGGGTGTACATGCGCACTGCGTAATCTTATTATTCTATTATTCTTGATATGTAACGGTCTTTGTACTTTTTTCATTAAAAAAAATGTATGTTTTAGTGTGTGTTGATTTTAAGATTACTGCTAATGTAAATATACACCGAAAAAAATACTGTATTAAAAATAACTAAAAATGTCTTTAAAATAAATACATATGTATTTGATTTACGTCCAAAAGCATATGTATTTATTTTTACTAAACTGATGTAGTTGTTTTTATATGGAAAATTACTACATAATTTAACAGCTTTGCCATATAAAATTTCAATTCATATGTATTAAAAAAACCTACATTTTGTCTTTATTTATACGTCCAGAAATATGTACAGAAATTACTACATATGCTTTTAATTTTACAATAATATGTAGTTATTTTATATATATTTTTTATATATTTGTGATAATTTATTAAATAACATATTTATTTTTATTAATTCGGAAAATTATATTAATGAATATTAATAAAAAAATGTTAATACCAAAAATAAGATACAAGAATTATAAATCTGAAAACTATGTAGTTGTATAGTACAAATACAACTTAAGATGGTTACTCACAAGCACAAACAAAATCTAACATAAATAAAAATATAAATAAATTCGGAAAATTATATGAATGAATATTAATATAATTTTTTTAATACCAAAAATAAGATACAAGAATTATAAATCTGAAAACTATTTAGTTGAGTAGTACAAATACAACTAAAGATTGTTACCCAAAAGCACAAAAAAATCTAACATAAATACATAAATAAATAAAACAATTATTTTTCTGATCATAACATGGAAGCACCACTAAGTACCATCAGTTCTGACGACTCAAAGGAATGGCAAACACTTAAGTGTTTTTTTTTCGGTTAAAACACATAAGAATAACATGCTATGGTAAAACCATGCGATCGTAAAACCATACCATGGTAAAACCATAAAGATGTCATATCAACTATTACTGCCTGAACAGAATACAGGCGGCGATCGAAAAATGAGAGATCGAACATTGAAAACAACAAAAATTTGCCGCCTCAGTGCTAATGTCATGGCGCGTCACATCAGCAAACTACTCATCTGCAGCTGCGTGCTATATTTGTATACTGCAGAGTTGACAACTAAGTTTTAAAACCAAAAATATTCAGCGGTAAACTATCCAAGCAACCACGGCTCAACAATTGCCACAAACTATTGTGGCATATGTGTAAATTTTAAGTTACCTCTGACACCAGTGTTGAAAACTAATAATATGTAGTCCCAAAGAGGTGACTAATATCATGTATCTAACATACGCAATAATATGTCGCAATGCTGTGATATATAAGTCATTCATTCTGATAATGGAACATATACAATAAAGGGCGAAGTTAACTTTGTTGCTATTAAGTGACAGAAAGTGGCAAATTATTAAATGTATTATGTTCCATATTTGTGGCAAGTATAAAATGAAGAACCTAAAAGGAACTTGTTTATATATAATGTAGCTAATTAACTTTAAAATTTAATAAATGCGTATTATTATACACGATATATTTTTAACATTAACTACATATGTTTATGGAAAGTTGTGTTGCAAAAATATACATCCGCAAAAGCATAATTTAAAAAATAAAGAAAATCACAATTTTAATAAATATTCACAAATTGCATATTTTTGGGTGCGCGTAAAAATTAGAGGGGGTAGAATATAAGCTTTAACCTGAAAACTTGAACCGTTTGTTAAATTAGAGTTGTAGTTTCCCGAAAACTCTGTTCGTAAAGACTTATATTATTATGCCATGCATATTTTTTATTTTTTATTACAGGACAAACATTCACGTTAATGGCACTGCGTAGGATCTTTAATTTTTTAATCTACATATACATTTCAGTTCAAGTTCCAAATAGGTGAACCGAAATTTTAATGGATCAAAATTTGTGGCAACTAAGCCTCTTTCGCAGTCATCCGTCTTGTGCAAAAAAAAAACAAAAAAAAAACAGTTTCTGCAATATGAAACCAAAGAATTCGGTTACACCTGCACGAGGGACGACCTTTCGTAATTCGTTCGTCAGTGATCCCACACGAATTCAAATGAAAGCAAAAAACAAAACATCAATACAGTTTGTGCAATATGTAGAGAACGAATTTTCAATACATGGTGTAGTAAAAAATAAGACAAATAAAGGCAAATGTATTTAAAAACCAACAAAATGTAGTAGAAATGATTTTTTTCAAAACAAAGACATAAAATGTATATAATTTGCTACAGTAATTTTTTCGGTGTACAGCTTTAACAAATTGGTGGCTTTTTGACAAGTCTTCCATATATATTCGAATATTATTTTAAATTGGACATTATTTTTTTATTATTAGAAACGCTAAACATTTGGTTTTAAAAATATAAAGAAAACTTAGCTGTTTTTGAAAATAAATGTAAATAATTTATAATTTAATTTTTAAACTATAATACACAAAATAATTGCATAATACATTGTATGTATTATGTAATACACGTATTTTAAAAATAAAAAGTACAGAAAACAAATACATACTACATATTCTGCAATATGTAAAAAACGAATTACTAATACATTGTATAGTAAAATCCTGACGAATTAATACAAATGTGTTAAAAAACGATCAAAATGTAGTAGAACTGCATTTTTTCCAAACGAAGACATAAATGTAGTATAATTTACTACAGTGATTTTTTCGGTGTACAATTCAGATTATATTATAATAATACAATTCATATTATATTATGATAAATAGATATTTTAAGAATTTATAATACATCAAAAAACGGAACTAGTCTAAAGAACCAATAAGATATCATACAATATATGTTAGCCTCTAAAACAAAAAGTAAATTGTTAAAAGTTGAAAAAGTTAAAGTGTTCCGCATTGTTCCCCTAAACTTTTAATGCAGTTTTGTTGGGAAATGTAGGAGCATTTCAAATCAGTTTTATATTTTACAAATAATGGCTTTTGCGAAAAAAAACAAACTTTATATTTAAAAAATGTGATTTTTAATATAAAATAGAAATGGATGTGAGAGGGACGATAAAAAAGATTGATACTCTTGGTATTCTTCATCAATGTCGTCTTTATCATCTTCCCTTCATCTGCGTTATCTTCTTTCTCTTAATATTACCCATATTAAACGAATTTCTTATAAATTTTTGTTCATATTTGACTAAACAAAAAATATTTTGAACTTTTTCTGAACAAAAAAATTTGTCAGACCATTGCAATTTTTATACCGAATCACGCGAATTTGAATCACACATTGAACGTTTACTTGTCTTTAATCATAATAGACAATTTTTAGAATTTTGGCCAGCTTTTTTCAATTTTGGACCACTGTGCGTCGTTTAGTGTTGAAATATACTGGAAATGGTTCATACACCTTCAATTTTTATAATGGGCCAAATGCCGGACCACGACTGAGCACCAGCGTTCACATTCTGCTCCGATCGGAGCAGATCTGCTACTTTTCATTTCAAATTGACAGATTCTACTACCTACTACCATAGCAGATTTTTCTGCTACATTTCCGAAAATTTTGAGTACATTTTTATTAAATCTGCTACTTTTTAGGTTTTTGTATTTATAAGCTTTTAATATTATTTTATATAATTTCAAACAGACAGGAAAAAAATAATATCTGCGTAAAAAACTAGACCTCGGTAATGGAAAAATCCCAGGTAATCCGGACTTAAACCCGCAAAATTGACTAACAAATGGTTCATAGTTTCATTGATGTATAACTTTAGAACTGGTAGTTTAATCGTATATATACTCAATTTATGTAGAATAAGGAGATAAACATTTTATGCCTATTCACTTTTTACCTATGTGTGACCGTTCTTGGTGTTTTTAGCTGTCAAAGTCAAAGTGTTCATGTTACTTTTTTTTAAACGTCTCTAAAAATAATAGGAGGGGGTGAATTATATATGCTATACACCACTGACTAGGGAATTCAATGTAGAATAATATACTTTTTTTACTTTTAACAATATGTTTTTCAATACATAACAGCATTTCAAGTTCAAAAATTTTCAAAAAACTGAGTTTTTTTTGTTATTTTTATGTTTTACAGCAAAAATAAAGAGAGTGGCATATGGTGCACGTACGTTCTAGGTCTTGAAATCAAAAGAAATTTTGACATATACGATATTTTATATATATATACCCCCAAAATCTGGACTGAATAAATGGTATACTTAAAAGTTAAATTAAAAAAAAAAACAATCGCCATTTCGTATTCGCTTTCTTAAGCTAAGTAATAAAATAAAATTATGATAAATTATATTTTTAAAAATAAATTGATTGACCTTTTTTATTAGTTAAAAAACCAGGTAGTTACGTTCAACTGAATTTTACGGAAACAATTCTTAGTAACATATATCGCTATATTCCGACTGTCATTTCTCCTACTTATATGTATATATTAAAATTTGAATTCTTATATAATATATTAAAATTGGAATTCTTTGTAATATTAAACATGAATAGCGAAGTTATATCTCGAAGCACATATTTAATAGGCAAGTATATAAAAATATATTATTTTAATTATTTAATATGTTTAATATACCATAAATTATCTTGTTGTAGGTTGTAAAAAAAGAGTTTTATCAAAAAAATGTTACCAAGTAAAAAATATGTTTTTGGAAGACTACTCTATTTGATACAAAACGAAAAACAAAATGTAAAAAAAAGTGTTTCTGTTGTTGCAAAAGAACTATTACAAAATTACCAGTCATTCGAAATTCCAAAAAAAAGAAAGGATGGAATAGAATTTTTTTTTTAAGAAATTACAAAGAGTACTGCAAAATTCAAAAACACAAAAAAAAATATGTTCAGACACAAAACTTCCTTAATTCTTTGGATATTTTATATGATGCATCGCATGTTGATGCCATTGAAAATTTAAAGAAAGAAAACAAACTACAAGTGATAAATTTTCTGAATGATCATCGTGAATCAATGGAAGCAGTACGTACAAAATTATCTTTAAACTCTGATAATGTATCAGAAAGCCCTTATGATAGCGATGATGTAAACATAGTCGAAGTAGGGAGGAGCGAAAGTGGTGATGGGACAGAATCTGAAGAAGATGGATCGGTTTATGTGCCTCCAAGAAAAATGTTTAGGCAAAAAGAGGTAGAACCACTTAAAAATTTAGTTGAATCTGGATTGACTCAAGCTTTGGATAGATACCAAATAAGTAACGTTGGAGCTGCTATAATTATTGGTCAAACAGCAAGCAATTTAGGTCACGATGTTAAATGCTTGCAAATTTCTCCAGAACACATTAGAATGCATCGTCTTAAATGTAGAGAACATATTTTCAAAACAATTAAAAATCAGTTTTCTCCAAATACTGCTTTTACCGTACATTGGGATGCCAAAATATTGGAGGATTGTACAAATGTAGACCAATTAAAATGCAACAGATTAGCCATTATTTTGTCTTCTTGTGGCAATTCCAAAAAACTAGGAATTCCAAAATTTGTCAAACAAAGCGGTGCTATCGAAGATGCTGCTGTTTATTCTGCTTTAATGGATTGGAATATGCAAAATAACGTTATGGCTATGTACTTCGATACAACAGCAAGTAATACTAGCACTTCTATTGGAGCTTGCGCTGTTGTAGAACAGAAATTAAAAAGGCAGTTGTTACATTTAGCATGTAGACATCATATCATGGAGTTGCTGGCTGGAGCTGCAATTAAAGTAACTGTAGAGCCAACAACATCAGGTCCAAAAATTGCATTATTCGAAATTTTTCGAAAAACATGGCCTGAATTGCAGCAGGACAGTTTTGAACTTGGTACTACAGATCCAGATGAGGCTAAATATTTTCCTGAGGACATACGGAATGATTTAAAAAATTTTATTAAAGATCAAATTCAAAATAAAGTAGAAAGTACCAGGCACGATTATATAGAAATGTTAAAATTATGTTCACTGTTTATTGGAGAAGAAATACCGAATTATAAAATGTCACAACCTGGTGCTATCAGCCAAGCTAGATGGATGGCAAAAATCATCTACTCCTTAAAAATTTTTCTTTATAGAAAGCAATTTCCCATTTCGGGTAAGTCTTATTTATAATTAATTTTTGTTTTACTTCGAAAACATTTATGCATTTTTATATAATCATTTCAGCTCCACTTTTGAAAAATATTCGCAGATTTAATAGTTTCATAGTTAAAATTTATTTAAAGCACTGGTTTCTGTGTCAAGTGGCACCAAAAGCGCCGACCAATGATTTAAAATTACTCAAAGAGCTGGAGTACTTTAAAACCATAGATAGCCATATAGGAGAAGTAAACCAAAATAAATTACGTGGACATCTATGGTATTTAATTGAGTGCAATATTGGATTGGCCTTCTTAGATGATGAAGTAGATGTTAAAATTAAGAGAAAAATGGTATTAAATTTGAAAAAAGGTGGACATCCTGATCGTCCAAAACGAGTACATTTGTCAGTAGAGGAACTCATGTCTGCTGACTTATGCGACTTTGTTACCAAAAACACTAACTTCTTTTTCGACACCATACTAAATGAAAAAATTACAAATATTAATAAAAGTTTTTTGATGACAGACCCAACTCTTTGGGAGCAAAATTCAAGTTACATTTCGGCAAAAGAAATTATTAAAAAATTATTGGTGGTAAATGCTACTGCAGAACGAGAAATTGCTCTTATTACAAGGTTTAAAGGTGTGCTAACACACCAGGAATAGCACAAACAATTAATTCTGCATACAATGGAGCAGTTCTATAAAAATTTGCCGTCAAACAATTTTTCGAAAAAAAAATGTATTGAATATTTAAATCAAAGTGCATGTTTCGATTCGTAAAAACATTTTATAAATTCATAAGTGTTAATAAATGTTAATTTAGTTAATCTTGTGTTCATTTTGCGATGTTCTTTATGTTTTTTGATATGAATTGAATAAATTTAATGACATCTTCGTTGTGTTATTGAACATATTTTTTTGCATGCATTTTTGTTTTAACTAAGAATACAGCGTGCACCATATGCCACTCTGTTTATTTTTGCTGTAAAACATAAAAATAAAAAAAAAACTAAGTTTTTTGAAAAATTTTGAACTTGAAATGCTGTTATGTATTGAAAAACATATTGCTAAAAAAAAGTATATTATTCTTCATTGAATTTCCTAGTCAGTGGTGTATAGCATATATAATTCACCCCCCTTTTATTGTTTTTAGAGACGTTTAAAACAAGCAAACTTTGACTTTGACAGCTTAAAACACCAAGAACGGTCACACATAGGTAAAAAGTAAATAGGCATAAAATGTTTATCTCTTTATTCTACATAAATTGACTTATATTACAAAATACGATTAAACTACCAGTTCTAAAGTTATACATCAATGAAACTATGAACCATTTTTTAGTCAATTTTGCGGGTTCAAGTCCGGATTACCTGGGATTTTTCCATTACCGAGGTCTAGTTTTTTATGCAGATATTATTTTTTCCCTCCACCTATTCGAAAATGCGCGGGGAGGGAATAAAAAAAACACTTTTGCACATATATATGTATTTTTAATTCTTAATTAATATGTTTTTATTATTGGTCAATGAAGTTTAAATTTAATTTTTCAGTTTTCTATTGCCCCCCCTTTGCAAACTCTAAAAACACGATTTTTGTTGTTTTGCACCACAGCATCCAAAACTGCCTTTTTAAAATTCTGAAAAAATTTACATAAATTCTTGACATTAAACTAAGATCATTCCACTTTGATTTGGAGTGGTAAGAATTTTTCTTCCATTTTTTTCTTAACTTTGAAAATCCTGTTTTTTACTATATAAATCACCATAATTTCGGATTGGTTTGAGATACATCAATAAAAACTGATATATACTCAAATGTCTTAAGTACAAACCGTGTTACAAAAAATGGACGGTTATTGTCAACTACCACGCCTAGCTTCCATACTCAAATGTCTTAAGTACAAACCGTGTTACAAAAAATGGACGGTTATTATCAACTACCACGCCTAGCTTCCATACAATATTTATAGTAAACACGCTATATATATATATATATATATATATATATATATATATATATATATATATATATATATATATATATATATATATATATATATATATATATATATATATATTATATATATATATATATATATATATATATATATATATATATATATATATATATATATATATATATATATATATGTGTGTGTGTTTGTACTATTTTTCTAACGGTTGTTGCATTTTTGTGTGAACAAATTTAATTGAGGTGCAAACAAAGAAAAAAATACAAATGAACAACATAAAAAGAAATAAAACTATAAAAGACTTTTTTTAAAGGAAAGGGGAAACAAAAAAAGTAAGTTTAATTGCGAGTTTCTAGCTTATGATATTTTGCTACGTCTAAAAATTTATTTGTGATTTTCTACCAGAAAAAATTTTATTCTATGAGTTGTTCTTTAATGGTCAATCAATCGATCTGTATACTAAGATTTTTATTTACTTTGATGCCTGCCATAAAATAGTTTACTCAAATCATATGTCAACTTTAAAAGCATTTTTTAGAGTTTTGCTAGAACGTGGTTATGTGAACTGAGCTCGAACTGTCAAAATAATATATGCGTTTATTTTTAAACTCTGAACATTCAGAGTCAGTAGTTTGTGTTTGTTTATTCGCTCAGATTATAGAAGTCGGTTGTTCAGAATAGCCTCGATGTGCTTGATTTTATTTTATCGAGCTGGCTGAACAGTACTGATTTTGACGTTAATTGTACTAGTCGAACACAAGACTTTATGCGAACTTGACAAATGCTGATCAAGTTGTTTGTAATTTAAATCAGAGTCTTTAGGCTGAGTTCAGTTTGCGTTCGATTCTGACAATATTCGGAATATTTAAATCATGTTCAGAACTTTGCTCTGAAAAGATTTACGAAAACGCCCATTAAAAAAATATTTTGACATCTACTCAAACAAGCCCACAAAATTTTAAATTAATAAATATATAGAGTAATTGCAAAAAAACGAATCTAATTAAGATGAGATGAACATCGAAACATTATTGGAGACTCGGCTCCCCAGAACCGACTAAAAATCTAAATCCATCCAAGGTCACAACTGGTTTTTGGATTAAAAAAAAACTAAGTGTAGCTAAAAATTATAAAAATAAAAAAATGACCTCAGGGTTATCACCCATAAAAAATAAAAACCTGTTTCTCGAGCTTTTTCATAGGCGGTGTATTTTTTTGCTTAATGGGTTATATTCAGGCTTTTCTAATAAAATAATAGCCGTATTTTTTTTGTATCGCTGTCATCGCTGCCTAATACATCGTAAGACAAAATACAATTTTTAGCTGCACTTCATGTGTTCTACATTCTTAAAGTACGATAAAAAATTAAATACACTTGTATTCCAGTTTTTCTGAATCAATTCGTTAAAGGATTTTATTTGTATTTGAAAAGCAAGTTCATATCAAATTTTTTGTCGATGAGACATCACTGAGTTTGAATATGAAAATGGTTGTTTGATATCAATTCGTTTACAGCATTAATTTGAATTTAATAAATTTTAATTGATTTTTAAAATATCTCGTAGTACCAATTCAAATCAGAATAAAACCTTTAAATGAATTGTTTTCATACCCAAACTTAGAGTGATCTCAGCTACAAAATATATACCAAATCATAATTTGGCTTCACTCATTTTATATGTCATAATTGTCAATTTTTTTAATATGTGAATATGAAACATATTGATTTTCGCTCCTTTGGTAACCATATTCGAAATTGCCTGGTCGCTTAAATTTTTAATTTTTGACAAATTTTTAAAATTAATTTGTCTATCGACGCTTATGAGTTAAGCTTCAATAGATATACCTGTTAAGTAAAATATTTTTTGTATAGAAAATATTTTTAAGCGTTGATAGCGATGCCAAACCACACGACTAATATATCTTATTGGCATAAGAAAATTAAGTTTAAGGCAATCAAAACAAATAATTAAAAATATATATTTTTTTTTTATTTAGTGATGTAAATCCAAGTTTGGACGATGTTTCACAAAGGTGTAAAAAACTCAATTATAAACAGAAATTTCTACCGAAATGGACAGAAATTTATGAATGGGTATCTCAAAAAAAAAGGTCAAGCGTACTTCAAATGTTGATCTACACCTTTCACCAACAACCAGATGCATCTAAGGAGACACAGCGCTTCAAGGAAACATATCAAAAACTTTAAAATACTTAACACTACACCTGCAGCATATTCTAGTATTTTAAAAACTAAAGCTTATAATTTGTTAAAAGATAAAGTACGAAAGCAAATTATACATGTTATGATGTGCGTAAACGAACATTTTGCTTTGCGTAAAATCGACGTTTTTTCAAATTTTTTAAATATTTGTATTCCAAATAGTCACCCATTGAAATGTGGTACAACGAAGGGTAGACAACTAATAAAAAACATTGCGCAGTTTTCGGAAGAAAAGATTTCAAGTGATTTACGTGCATCGGAATTTTCATTAATTGTTGATAAGTCAACAGATTGCACTAACAAAAAATATTTAGTCATTGTTGCTCGGTACTTAAAAATAAATAAAGTTCGCGATGTTTTTTTTGGGCTTCCGTTTTTGGAAAAATCTACAGCGGAAAACATTTTTAATATAATTGTTTCGCGATTGGAAAAAAATAATATACCTTTTATAAATGTAATAGGATTGGGTACCGATAACGCGGCTGCGATGAAAGGTCACATAAGTGAGTTAAAATCCCTTTTTTTTTAAATTAATCCAAACATGTTTTATTTAGCTTGTACGTGTCATTCCCACCATTTATGTTCTTCTAAGTCCTCGGAAAACTTCCTTTAAATGTCGAAGAATTAATTTCATCAATTTACAATTTTTTTAAAAAATCGTCTAAACGATGTTTAGAATTAAATTCGTTTAAAGAGTATTTTAATACACCGGAAGACAATATTTTAAACATTTGTGGAACAAGATGGCTGTCAGCAGAAGCTGCAACAAATAGTATATTGGAGCAATGTAGTGCTCTTTTCCATTTCTTTTTTCAGGGATCTTTTAAAAATCCAAATGAATTTAAAATAAATTTAATAAAGGAAAATTTAAACTATGAAAATAAATTTTACTTATATTTTTTGTCGTTTGTATTAAAAGAAATCAATAAGCTAAATAAAATATTCTAAATGAAAAAAACAGAATTGATTTATTTTTTTTCAAAAATTTGAACACGTATATGTTAAAATTAGTTGTTCTACCAAACACGAAGTCAGCAGCACAACGAATCGTCGGCAAGGTTCGATCTCTGGAACGCTGTTGTGACGTTGACTTCGTGTTTGCAACACGTTGGTGCGCTAGAGCTTGGTAAAATTGGCCGATTTCTTATAATTAAATTAGCTACCACAACTAAAATTGGTTGTGTCAATTGTATTCATTAGCTGTATGAACTGATACGCGGTGTTGCAACAACTGAATCAGTCGAATGTTGACAGAGCTAAATAAATCGGTTGGCAAAAAAAGACAGTTGCCCCAACAGATCCGTTCTTTGGGTGTAGTTGACATATTGGATATGAAATTTGTGGGAGCATTTACAAAAATAGATTAGCCAGAATAAAAAGGTAATTTTTGCTGATATTGACGAAATGGCAAAATTAGAATCGAGAGCGATTCCAAAATATGTTAGCAATAAATTAATTGCAAATATGCCAAACGTGCCTTCGACGTAGTCATTAAAAATATTGGTTTTCATCAAATATTTTTGATTTTTTAGATATAAAATATGTTTAATTCATTTTCTAATCAGGTTTAATTCGTTTCTAATCACGGATTGTTTTTAGTTTGTGGGCTATAGTCATCGATCTTTAAGTACACATTTGATTGACACTAGTAAAAAAAGGTTGAATTTTAAAGTAACCATCTACTTAGAAGTTTAAAAAATATATATAAAAGTAGTTATGACCTGAGATAATATTTGAGTTATAGCGATGGTTATGTTTATACTTGATGCGTTCCTAATTAGTTGCACGCAACTGTATAACAACTATCCATATATCACAACCCTATTATAATATAGCCGCGGTAGCTCAGTGGTTAGTGCGTTGGACTGCGAGCCGAAAGGTCCCCGGTTCAAGCCTGGACTGGGGCTAACAACATCTTTTCATAGAAACATTTTTCTATACCGCGCTACCTCTCGGCAGTAAATGGCAAACCTACGAGAGTAAAACATTGCCTATGAAAAGTTCTCACCCGCCGTTCTGATTCGGCAATAAACTGTAGGTCCCACCACTTTGAGTACAAATATAACACGCACAGCTCAAAATGGTGAGAGAGCTATTATATTATTATTTATTATATTAACAAACTTAAATATATTTTAATGAAAGATTTAAATAAAGTTTTAAAATAAAGTTAAACAAATTTGCAAAAGATAATACAAACCTTAACAAATTCCATCACTTTCTGAAACCACAGTCGTCACACCGTTGCTACTCATGCTGCCGCAATGTGAAACCATTCGCATGCGTTGGCACCTCCCACATGATAGCAGTACATATTGCCCCGCAGAGTTACAGCACGTTTCCACATGTTCGGCAATTGACGGGACAGATGGCATCCAAATGTGTAAACTTCGGCTGGACAGGTTGAATATGCGCATAGAAAGCTGACAATCAGTTATTGCGCTCACCATAAGACGCGAAATACGCAATGTGTTCACCTGTGTTTTGATGCCGTAACGACTTACAAAATTTCCATGAATGTCCAACGAGCATACGCAATAATGTAGTAGGCTTCAATGATAAAAGAAAAAGTAAAATTTAGTTAAATGTATAAGAATTACCTATTCTATTTAGAGTTGGCATTGTTTTCCACACCGAGAGCAAAACATACTCTCTCTGAAATTTATTGTTATTTCCGATAATATTGTAACAATCTTGATGTTCAAAATAGGCGAGTGTGAAGTTAACAACTTTTTTTTCAACAACTATTTTCTTTCAAAAAAATCGGAACGGGTGGAATTGGAACAAAACACGCGTTTGACAGCTGAAAAGAAAAACAAGAGCATTTTGACAATTGGCAAAAAGTTGACGGATTTTGAGGTTTCTCTGGATTTGTGGACAAAAAAACAGGATACTCATAGCAAATTATACATGGATCGACAGGCATTATCAATATCTATCAATTAGTATCATTGACATGTATGTGAATTATTTACTTAAGCCGACAGAACCAGTTTACAATGCCCAAAAGCAGTGGACATGTAGCTAAACATGGTTGTTGGCTATAATGCTTCCAAAAATCATCATAAAAATTATTGGGTTCAGTTCGCAATGGATTCACCTATCTGGCCATACAAACATTTTCTTCAACTCCTAGTGCTGCCACAATTCTGTAAATCCTCTGGCATATTTTTTTTTTTGAAGGTTTATGATAGAACCACTTTCAAGGGTTGTTGGTGAGTTCTGATCAAAGGATCACATTTTAAAGTAAGCATTCTAAATCCAAATTTTAAGCCCTTTCCAAAAATATATAACTTTTTATACTAGCTCTAGCTGTTTTAGAATAGTAGACACCATCGTTGGCCATTAAAGGAAGAAAACGGTTGTTGAAACACGTTTGAGAAGTTGTTAGGAATAATGTGTCCAGATATGCCTTATATAAGTACGCAGTTTATTTATAATTAATATAACCTTTTTCGATGCAAAAAGGGAGAAGACAACGAAAGACCTTCTTGAAATAGTTGTTGAAAACATTTTCAGGAGTTGTCGGACATAATATTCCTGGAATCATTTTTCTTGGTAAGCAGTTAAATTTTAATTCAAATGACCTTTCCAAAACAGTAAATATAATTTTTCTAGGGCTATCCGTTCCAAAAAGGGAGATGCCTTCGATGGACGTACCATCATGAAAATGGTTGTTAGAAAACATTTATGGAGTTGATGGACATAATTTGTCCAGCAATCATTTATCTTGGTAAGCAGTTTAATTACAATTAATATTGTCTTTCCAAAACAGTAATTATAATTTTTCTAAGGCTATTCGTTCCAAAAACGGAGGTGCCTTCGTTGGATATAATATAATAATAGTTTGGCGCTACAGTCCTGTATAGAACTTCGGCCGAGCTCTCTCACCATTTTGAACTGTGCATGTTATATTTGTACTCAAAGTGTAGGGACCTACAGTTTATTGCCGAATCCGAACGGCGGATGAGAGCTTTTCATAGGCAATGGTTTCACTCTCGTAGGTTTGCCATTTACTAACGAGAGGTAGCGCGGTATAGAAAAATGTTTCTATGAAAAGATGTTGTTAGCCTCAGTCCAGGCTTGAACCGGGGACCTTTCGGCTCGCAGTTGCACGCACTTACCACTGAGCTACCGCGTCTACATCGTTGGATATACTATGATGAAAATGGTTGTAGGAAACCATTTCTAAAGTTGATGGACATACTTTGTCCAGGAATCATGATGAAAATGGTGGTTGAAAACCATTTCAAGAGTTGATGGACATAATTTGTGCAGGAATCATTTATCATGGTAAGCAGTTTAATTCTTGTCTTTCCAAAACAGTAATTATAATTTTTCTAGGACTATCCGTTCCAAAAAGGGAGATGCCTACGATGGACGTACCATGATGAAAATGGTGTTGAAAACCATTTCAAGAGTTGATGGACATAATTTGTCCAGGAATCATTTAATTTGGTAAACTGTTTCATTCTAAATAAAAAGACCTTTTCAAAAATGTACTTTGTTGGATATCTTTTGGTTTAACAAGGAAAACAAAGAACCAAAACTTTATATTTTATGTAAGTAATTATATGTCGTAACAAAAAAAAAAGACTATCAAAAATGTATACTCTGAAACATGTATTTATTAAAAATTTAGATTTTATATAAAAATAAATTTAAAGAAATAAATACATATTTGATCATAAATTAGACACATTTCTTATGGTAATTATAAAATGTTTATTAATTATAAATAAAAATGTTAATTTATTAAACTATTTTAAAATAATACAAACTAGAATAATTGAATGATCTTAAATTATACAAAATTAATGAAAATGATAAAAAATAAAATATTAAAATATGAAAATGATAAAAATTTGTGTTTTTTTAACTTAGAATAATATTTGAATACAATTTAAATTGGAGGTTTCGGCGTGCTTGCTGACTTGGGAGGTTTAAACCAACTCCAGCAACTCTAAAAATGGTTTCCAACAACCATTTTCATCATTTTACATCCATCGAGGCATCTCCCTTTTTGGAACGGATGGTCTTAGCAAAAATTATAATTACTGTTTTGAAAAGGTTATTTGATTTAGAATTAAACTGCTTACCAAGATAAACGATTCCTAGACAAATTATGTCCATCAACTCCAGAAATGATTTCCAACAACCATTTTCATCATTGTACATCCATCGAAGGCATCTTCCTTTTTTGAACGGGTGAACGTAGAATAAAAAAAAAAAAAATTTGGAAAGATCGTTAAATTTAGGGCTTGAGAAAAGTTATTAACTTCACGCACATTCAAAATAGATCTCATGATCAGATTGTCAATATATTGTCGACTTGACATTCAGATTGTTAATATTTAAAACGTCATGAGATTGTTGGTGATTACAATCGAAATTGTCATTTTAAAAAAAAAATAATTAACAGCTTAAAAATGTAATTGTAAAATCCAAAATACGATTAATGTACATAGATTGAATATCACTACGCCAAACTCGTGTGTACGGCAATGGCTTATTAAAAAGATACATCTTCTGGTTGTTGTCAAAAAAAATGTTGCGACAGATGAAATCTTGTGGATGCAATTCATTTAAGTAAAGTATTACCTCTTGAGGCTTCTGGTTGTTGAAACTCTCTGCAAAACACAATTATTAATAAATAATATTTATTCTAAACATATCTCTCACTTTTTCTTGAAAAAAAAAATTTATAAATAAAAATTTATAAACACGTTCAAAATAATTAATTGACAACTATACCGATGCCAGAATACGGAGGTGCCACACATTCACATATTTTTAAAATGACAATCTCATATTGTTAAAATGTAACAATATAATTCGGAGAGTGTAGTTATTTATAACTACGTTTTCAACTACGACGTGAATGAAAATCCTCCGACAATGAAACGTAGTCGATTCTAACTACGTTTGGAAATTTACTTCGACGTAGTTATGTTCAATTTTGACATAGTTATAAAAAAAATTTTGAGCTACTACGCCATAGTCAGTTTTGATTAGTTCATAATTTAAAAAATTATATAAAAAAATTTTTCTATTTTTTTTTTCTTATATTTAAAAACAAAAAACTTTTTACAAATATTTACAAAATTTTAAAGACAACCGCGATCCACATTTCGTATATTCTGTTACTCGCATCGCCAACCGTTGAGTAGCCGATTAAGTGAAGAAACGTTGTAGTGTACAATACAAGTTTGCAAATGAAGCTGCAGTCATTTATATTGGCGTCAAGCTGCAGCTCTTTGTGCACACAGCTTTGGGAAATTCAGTCAGCAGTTTGGGGCCATCAACGATGCCCTGGTCGGATTTTAAACAGCCTCCTGTAGTAAAATACGCGCTGCTCTTTACGGCATCTTCTATGTGGCTGCCTCTACTGTTGTAGATTGCTTAAAGTCAGTTGTCAACGCTAAAAGCTTCTTCTACCTGTGGAAGCGGCTTTGGTAACGAACACAACTACTTCCTTGTCTGGACTCCAGGCTATGCAGTCGATTCCAACATTGCAGAAGGTGCATTCCCTGGTGGATTTCATCTGTGTATTTGCCAGCAATATTTCGCCGTCGCTTTAGCCACACATATTTTGTTGCATCACTAGGAAAAAAAGCCCTGCAAACATATATGCATTAATTGTCGGCATGAGGCCATTATATTTAATTTTATAACTTACTTGATTTCATGCTTGAGACCAACGTTGATTTTGATGCAACAATCATGACGGTTGAATAATTAAAAAAAAAAACAATTGTGACAATTTGTATTTTCTATTTTTAAACTAAGTTTTTTATAACCTACGTCGTGAATTGAAACGTAGTCGCTTAACATGAATTTTAAATTGACTACGAAAACTAGCAAATTGTTAACTACGTTTCTCTCTCAGTGCATCCTTTTTATCCGTCGTGAAGCTCGTAACTATATACAATATTATTAAATATTACAGAACAAATTAATTAAAATTAAATACCCTGCAGTGAAATCTAAACTAGTAGCATATATATGCAGTATTCATATTAGTAACCATGTTTCTAGTTCGGTAGCTAGTTAAAATGGATGCAGAGAAAAACAGTTCAAAAATTTGTTCGTGTCAAAGTTGTCAAAAACAAAATAAATTATGAAATACAAGTTATATTTCATTTATCTATTTTGCAGGAAACATCTTTCTTTTGAACTATATTATGGGTTCCATCGTGCGATTTGTTTTATTCCTTTCCGCCATGGACTTGTACAATTTAACAAATAACGTATTTGAAAAACCCTAAAAACCGTAGCTTGGCTGCTGATAACAAGACGAGCCAATCGCTCTCTCCTACGCTGTCCACCATCAAGTCTCATTTTACAATCTTTCTTGACTGGAGCAATTTCATCCATTCGGTCCACATGAACTAGGCAGCGAAAACATAGATTTTGATGCGCTTGACTATGTCAATTGTCGTCGAATAGCTTACAGCTCTAGTTTATCAACTGGTAAATATTAACCAGTTTAGAGAGAGATTAAAGAAACTAGTTTATAGACTGACTGTAAAAAATTAGTCTATAGACTGGTTACAAGAGACTGGTTAAAAACTACTTAAATGTAATGCAAGAGGGGACAATTGACACATCGTAGGACATGAGCATTGAAAAAATTACAGTTCATTGTATGAAAATGGGGTCGAATTCGGGCTAGTTGAGTGTCTACGGAGAACTAGACCAAAACTAGTATTCAACTAGTCCGTTACACTGCAGGGTACTTACAAATTTTCAGAGCGAGTCACACAAACGAAAATTTTCTTTTCAGTAATTTTATTTGACGTCTAAGTCTTGGCAACTTGTTATTTTCTTAGTGAAAAGAAACAAACGAGATCAAAAGGCAGTCATTTTTTAATGCTCTCTCAGTATAAAAGTTGAAATAGGAAAAAGTTGAACTGACATTTCACAGTTCAGAATATATCAGAGCGGAGCTGAGAATACACTGGGCTATTTCGGAACTATACGTTAGACAACTCTGATAAATGTGTGCGAGATTGGTTCCGATTACAAAATTAAATAGGAGTGAAATCAGACTAAATGAAACACAGAGTTCCCAGTATATTCTCAGCTCCGCTCGGAACTATTCTCATTTGTGAAATGCAACTATGTTACATCAAATCAACCATTTCTCTTTTCAACTATCTTTCAAAGAGAGCATTATAAAAAAAATGGCTGCCTTCTCCTTTATTACATTTTAATTTCAGATTTTCGAGACAACACCACTCGTCAGTGAATAACTGCCCATCACCTGCCTCAATGCCGAGTACTTGGGCGATGTAGTATTCACCAACAAGATACTAGATCTGGCCGGCAAATATAAATTCATGCGTCGCACACGACCAGATGGTAACTGTTTCTTCCGGGCTTTTGCCTATTCTTACTTGGAGCATTTGATCTCCAACAAAGAATACTATTTGTAGTTTAGGGAGCTGGCTGAAAAATCCAAGGAGAAATTGGTGCAATTGGGTTTTCCCAGTTTTACGCTGGAGGATTTCCATGATACGGTATAAGTGATATTTATAAATTTACACGAAATTGGTTCATAAAAAAGACTCCAACTTACTAAATTATTTCTTTTTTGTTTGTCTATTTCTTTAAAATTTTGAAAAAAAAAAAAAAACAACGACTGGATTACAATAGATTTTCCATTTTATAAAAAAATTCAAAAATAATAACAACGTCTGATCTTTATATAAAATCTTCAGTTTTAAATATGAAACTGATTTAAAGAGATATAGGTTTCGGTTTTAATCGCTATTAATATTGAAAGGAAACCCTCTCTTCAAAAAATATTCACAAACATTACTTTTTATTGATGTACTAAATATTAGTTTATTTTATTAAAAATGTTTTATTTAATGGTTTGCAAGTCTGTATTTTACTGCAGCGCGAACTGTGCAACAACAGCGGTGGTGCAGCTGGTGTGCACATGTCTCGATCTGGACGAAACCTCTGTCAGTTTCCTTAATGGAGGCAATATGTCTTGCGACTCCAGCATGATCAGCTGCAGCTCCGATTAGTGTGAACTGAAGGCAGTGGCGGCAGCTGCAGCAGCGGTTGCGGCAAACACCGAGCTGGGACATACGCACAACTGAAACAGCAATTATGAGTGCTGCAGCGAGAATGGCAAACTGAGAAAAAGGTGGCCATGTTTGATCCACATGTGACGCCGCCGATATAAAGGTTGGTAATAATGCAAACTAACGTTTACTTTACCTACTTATTTTGTATTTTTTAACTTGTAGAACCTAATGCGTCTGCCAGCCCCAACAGCACAATTGCCGGTTTGTGAATGACAGCCGCATGCGTTCGCGCCTCAGCGGCATCACGCGTACAGTATCCTTAACGCGTCCCTCAACCGCAGCGCCTATGCTGCAGACGTGTGAGCGCGCCAGATCACGTGAAAAGTCCGTCATGCCCCCGAACCAAAAACCTACAACAACTGCCTTTCGCGCCACTCAAACTCGCGTCAAGCAACAGAAACCCGTCTCGTTACCAGCTACGCTAGACTTACACGTGACGCCCAACACACAGCAGCAGCGCATCATGCAACGCACGCCATCTCTACCGAGAGCTCGCACTCCCTGCACGCCGTCCGATGATGGTCACTGGGCTTCTTTGGGCATTCGCTCAGCTGGCATGACGAAGCCGCAGAAAAGCGGCCTCTCTGCCACACCAGATCTTGCCTCCATGAAGCTGCGCGCCAACATGCTTTTGGAAGTCAAAGTTGGTGTTTGTATTCCATACGGTACCATGCCAGTTTCACATTACGCGATCCCTTTCTGAAGTAGTCCTATGGGTACATTCGTGACTTCTTACATCAGCAGCTGTTCCACTACATATAAATCATGTATATTTAAAATACGTTTAATTGGAAACTATGTTATTTAAAATTTGTTTTATATTAATGTGTATTATATATATTATATTGTAATAGTGTACAAATTAAAAAAAAAACACTTAAATAAACATAAAAACCAAAAAAAATGCCTTAGTTTTTTTTTGTCATTAATTTTCTTTTGAATCAGCTTTACTTCAGAGTTTCCTTTAATATTCTGTCCCATTCTGAAACAAATATGCCATCAGTTTTGCTTCACATCGTTTTTGATTGGCTGGTTTAAAAATATTTTATCAATTTTGATTGGCTGATTTTCAAATATTTTCAGTTTTGCTCTCTTTGTTTTGAGATTTTTTCTTTCAGGCACAGTTCAGAAAAATATGAAAGAACTCTGTGTTTCCTTTAGTCTGATTTCACTCCTATTTAATTTCGAAATCGGAACCAACCTCGCATACAATTAACAGAGTTGTCTAACGTATAGTTCCGAAATAGTTCGTAATTACGACAGAACGAATCACTGGGTTCTTACCTATTTTTCTGAATTGTGCCTGACAGAAAAAATCATGAAACTAAGAGAGCCAAACTGAAAAATATTTTAAAATCAGGCAATCAAAATGGATAAAATATTTTGAAACCAGCCAATCAAAAACGATGTGAACCAAAACTGATGACATATTTGTTTCAGAATGGGATAGAATATTAAAGGAAACTCTGAAGTAAAGCTGATTCAAAAGAAAATTAATGACAACAAAAACTAAGACATTTTTTGTGTTTTTATGTTTATTACAAAGTGATTTTATTATTTATATAATATTAACGTAATACAACGGATGAACTTGCAACGCATGATGTCCGATTTACATTGTATCTTCTGTGAGATACACCGTATCAACTAGGGTTGCATTTCTTTATAAAATTGCTGTAATAAATAAACGAAACATAAATATGTTAAAAAATGACATTTATAAATATACTATAATGTGTTTGACGGAAAACAAAATAAATAAAATCATCTGCCAATATGTTCTGATTTTTATGAACTTAATTTTATTTCTTCGCAATAAACCAAAAACCTGGATATTAAGTGATTTTCGAATGTATATTGAACATGGATATCGAAGCTTTCACTGGAGAAAAGCGTTCAACTTTTTGTAATTGTAAGCTTGAAAACCATAGCGTTCTCCAGCAAAACTGGTAGCTTTTTCTCCAATTGAATCTAGCCTTTACCTAAACTTGAATTCCGACATTCAATATACCTTCGTGGTTTAACTTAATTGTAAGCTATAAATAAAATGTGGGTCGACCTTCAAATTACACTTGAATTCAAGCGCATATATTTCCCTAATTAAAGGTTTAAATATAAAATAAAAGAAAACGCATGTAAGTTATAATACTGTAGGAATTAAAGTATGTTCTACAGCTGCAACAGCACCTGCACCGATGGCAGTGTACGAGAACTTCTTGTAAAATCCACGACGTGCCGCGAAGATCAAACCAGTGACTCCAATTGCGCCACTGCGATGTATAACATTGCCATAATATTCACGTAAAATATCAATGTTGTCTGCGTATGAATGAAAATATATTAATATTTCATAAACATATTCGTAAACCTTGGCCAATTACATTGTATATCAGCTCATCCTGCATTTTCCGTGCGGTAGAATTCTCGGAATGACTTTCGTGTTTGGACCTGCACTTACACCTTAATTGATTTGTCTGTTTGCTAATTAAAGCGAAAAACAATGATCTCACTGATTGTGGGAATGCAGTGGCACTAGGGATGTCAATCCCTAGGGATTTGAGTCAAATCAGTCCCGAAAAACTCATCCCGGGATCATCGTTAAATCCCGGGGTTTTCGGGATTACAAAAAACGCTAGTAGATCAATTTTTAATAGTTTATTCAAAAGTCTTTCAATGTTTGTGTACACATTTTGTGAAAAAGTAAATCTAACATTTAATCAAGGTTTGAAACCTAAACGAATAACGGATTCGATTTCGGTTTTTTCCGCGTTTTGGTTTTGGTTTCGGTTTTAGGTTTTTATTACGAAACGGTTTCAGTATTCTTCAGTATCTTTTAATTCCATATTTTTCAAATAACTTAACATTGCACTATGGGACATAAGCTTAGTCTAGCTCGCCGAAAATTGTACAAGAAAAAATTTAAATTTTGGGAATTCAAAATTTTATTAAATGACATTAAACATGCCTTGTACTTAAGATCTTCTATATAAAATAAAATATGTTTTCCTGTTTCTTTTTATGCTTTTTTAAAAACCGTTTTAAACTGGTATAAAACCGAAACGGTTTATTTCTGATTTTCGTATAACGGTTTCGATTACGGTTTCGGTTTTAAATAGATATCGGTTTTAAACCGATATCGGTTTCGGTTTCAGCTACGGTTTCAATCCTTGGATTTAATGGACTAAAATCTTAAAACACTGACGTAAATAATAATGAATTACATGCTTTTTGACTTTGAACAAATTCACACATTTTTAAAAATTACGCCACTTTCGACTAATAACACTGTTCGGCAATCAGTTTCTCATATCATGCCTATATAATTTTAATGTACTGATTCGAACTGCGTTTTTGTTTTTTTTCCGTATACGTAATGTTTTGGAGAAAAATACAATTTATTATTTTTGCATTTTTCACTGCATTTAAAAACAAACTTTTTTTATAACAAGACTAAACAGCCATTGAATAAAAATTAAAATAGTTATTGCCCATGAACAAGTCAACTTCGTCGTCGCCAAAGATTGTGGAGGAAATAAGAAAGGTTTCTTAATAAAACATTTGCACACTTACACGAAATTACAAGCGCAGACTCCATACCTAGACTGAGCCACTCAGCAATGTGATGAAAATGCACGGTGACTTGCAGTGCAGACGTCTGCCAGACGCTTTGTTAAGCGGCGCCACGATATGACGGCGTATCTAGAGTATATTGCACAGTGAGCCCTTCCAAAGTAGTAGTAATTTGAAAATTAGTTTTTAAGTATATTTAAAATATGCAAAACTCACCTTAAAAAAAGTGCACTGTATCATTCTGTATCTCTACACAGATTAGACCAAGGAAGAGCAGCGCCGCCAGTACGTAACACAACCGACGCCAACAGCCCGGCAGACGAATGGCACTTACGCCAGCAGTTATCTGAAATAGTTGTTTGCTTTTTGGAATTGAATTTCTAAACATATTTTTCAAAGACCGTAATTTTATTTATAATTGAAAATTAACTCAATGCAGACAGTGCGAAACTAATTTTCCAGAATTTTGTTTTTGGCAAATTCCTCATAATTTGTTTTATTAAAAATACCATTGATGTAAAAACAATTACATTTTTACATTTTAATACGCATTTAATTTGTGTTAAAAAAACCAATTGTATTAAATATGTTTTTCTTTTTTACGAAATTGTTTTAAGACATCTTTTGCAGCGGTACGACTCATATTTTCTCTTAACGTAAATTCTAAGAGTACTCACAATGGCTATCCTTGTGATAACATAAAATTATTAACGCAGGTTTACCCGCAAGATATACGCAAGTGGGATTGTCGCAGGCGGAACTACCTGAGTGAAACAAAAGTTCAACTTAAATTGGAGTGCTCGCATTGCGTATATTCTCAGTTTTGACTCAAATGGGACGATGACTCAAAATGTTTGTTGGGATACAACTTAAATAATTTTGAAATTAAAAGTTCAAATATTTCAAAATTTGTAAAATTATTTTTTTTTTTGAAATTATATTTTTTTTTATAAAATATTGTTTTCCACAAAAAACCAATATCCCAATAACAAATTTTATGGTTCATTCAAAATTTTAATTTTCTTATATACTAAAAAATAAATTTTAAATAAAAAGTATTAAAAAAATGTTTGATGATCAACTGGGGTTTATATATCGCGGATTTAGTATACCATATTTGAATACCCAACCTGAAAACAGATGCATTTGAATATATGACTTTTGTTTGACTTAAGCATTATAATTGTTTATTATTTAAACACAGATATGGTTATTTTATGTCTTTGCTATTATTTTTTTAAATCCCGGGACTAATCCCGGGATCCCGGGATTCAAATTTTTTAGTCCCGAAATTTCGGGATTGAAAAATAGTCCGGGATTGACATCCCTAAGTGGCACATCTGTAGTGGTGAAAAAAAAATTAAAGTTTTCTTGTTGACATTTAATTTATCCCGTCCCTCGGTTGCCACTGAGTAATTTTGTGTAGTGAATTTCGTTTCAAGTTTTTTTAACTTGAAAACCAACGTTGGAATAACATTCATTTCTTCGGCTTGATCATGACATTACATCCACACTGGTTGTAAAACAAAGTTCTCCAAATTTATCGATCCTTAAACTCATTGCTTATTGGGTTGGTAAGACAATGACGGGACTTACAACCAAGAATAATAGAATAATAAGATTACGCATTGCGCATGTACACCCTGTATTGCTGACGTAATAAAGTATGGAATGTCAAGTAAAGGAAATTTAAATTTAGACATTTCATAAAATACAAATATTTATTTCATTGAAATTTTTTTTATTTACATTTTTGCCCGAAACAATTGGTGGGAAACAGGCTTCCGGCAGGTTCCTTAGTGGGGGCATCAACTCTCGTGCTGATCAAGACATTGCTGTACATGGGCTTGGGTGGATAGCAGTTAATTTAAATTTCAAATCTAAAATATATATTTGTTATCCTGACCGGAGCTACACAAATGCTGTTGAATTATTTTGTTTTTAGAGGATTTCGATGGTGGTTTCTTATCTTTTAGTTTTGATGGCCGATTCAGTGCAGTTTTGCACACATATCTATTAATCACACGCAATTTTTTCAAAAATAATTGAAATGTTTTATTTTTTTTTACAACAACATTCTGAGACAATGAAAAAATTACAGTTGTTAAAAAACTTCTACGTACATGCGCAGAAGATTCAAGTTTTGAACAACGTTCTGTGCAATCTTTGTTTCTATTATTCTTGACTTACACCCACCATGGCAAGAATATTGCAGTGCAGGCACTCAAGACAAGGAAAATAGGCGATGTGATGATGGAGTCAAGAGCTGAATGGCACTATAATGCAATTGACAAAAGGCAGAAACTAAACACCAAAAGGCAGATCAAATGCATTTTTTAATTAACATCTACAAAGGTTCTGTGATTTTAAATTTATATGTCAGTTGCTTGTCATCGAAGATTCCCATGCGAAACAGTACTGCTCCAGCAGATTATCATATAACTAATAAAGTAGTTAAACAATCACAAAAAACCACATATTTTAAATTGTATCTTCCGTCACGTAGATTTCCTCAACATAAGCGAGGCATATCTATTTAATTTTTCTTGTATTTAGTTTTAAATTTAACTTTTTTGATTATATTCAAATTCTTCATTTTTAATTTGAATTTTTCTTAATATTTTGATTTTAATTCTAAACTTCAAAATATATAAACATGGCAATATTTGACTTTTTTTTTATAACAATCTATTACAAAACTTTATAGGACGCGACGCGGCGATACAGAATAGTTCAACATGTGAACTTTTCTTTATCGCCTTTTATAATGCGATGCAGTCGCTGTATCACTTTTCCTACAAATTTAAAATCTATCTGGTCGCTTACACCTGATCATTTTCCCGTAAGATTTGTTGTCCTCTCTTTTCGTGTATCTCCTGGCGATACAGCATATCTCCAGAAGATTCAATGTAAATCGGGAATGAAATAGTAATTTACATTGATTGAATTATATATAACAAATAAAAACAGATGGTGTTTGTCTGCTGACTGTTATTGCGTATTTTGTTGCAATTTTATTGCTGCAAAATGAACAAGATAACACCGTTCTGGTTGCAATAGTCTTGCCACTCGACGCTCATAAGTACATACATGTCGGAGGAGGTTCCTGAAATAAATGAAAAATATAAATAAATTAAAGAATAATTGAATAAAATCATTCATTAATTTGGCGAAGTTCCAAATTTTACTTCGCCAAATTAAGTAGTTCTTATATACATTTGTGATACTGATTCCGAAAATGGTGCCAGTTTTTGAGATATAGCCTATTTTTAATATTCTAAATTCATTTCGGCATTATATCTGTATATGTATAATGAATGTATACATGTATAATGAACTTTTTTTTTATTCCTGCTGAAAAGTTGCTCTGCTTAATGTTTAAAAGATAATTTCTTTATTTTCCGTTGTTTAAATATTAAAAATAAGAAAAAGAACAAAATTGTAAAATATATCTAAACAAGTATAGCAAATTTAACAAAACAAGAAATTTTCGGAATCAGCTATACAAATGTATCAAATTTACTGCACCTGTTATGTTGGGCAATGTAATTAAATAAACTTAATTAAACTATTAAATACATGAACTAGATTCGAACAAATAATAAATGTAATAAATATATTGTACACAATATATATTGTACACAATTAATGTTAATGCCGTTGATGAATATCTTCCAGCACCATATCTTTGACATTATTCCTATGAATTTATAAATGAAATATAGTAAACTTGGCAATTGAAAATCAATATCTACTAGTATGCGCCCACTACAATATGATATGCATATTAAGCAGCTTGTGCAGTTCGCCTTTTAACATTTAAACAGAAATCATAGATAACTAAAATTATTAGATTAAAAAACCTCTGATTTTCTAATGCATGCCAACCTCTAACACGGCTCGTCTCACGGATCTGTATGGACGTTGTTTGCGCACAAAATATTAATATTATGCGGATCTTTGCGCCAACGTTTCCGCCGCCTCCATCGTTGCACATTATTTCCAGCAGTGGGGCTAGGTTGGTGGAGAACTGAAGAACAATCCACGTGCGGTGAGTTTGGCTGCTGTTGTGGGACGTGCTACACACGTCTTATACTCTTTGCTGTCCATCAACATTGTGTAATTCGCTAGCGTCTTGAGTGCATCTAGTAGCGCGTTTGCAGTTGTTCACCAACTCGCTCGACCAACCATGCAGAAGACACAACCCAGGATATGATAGGATAAGACGCTAGAGGGTAGATCGAGGCGTAGATGAGACAGCTTGGCAACAAACGCAAAATATCAAACTGCGTTTTAATGCTACGGCGACTATGAAAGTGCACTGTCCAATTATCATAAGAGATGATGGGTCATCGTCATCCTAAAATACAAATTATTAAATATTCCAAAACAATTTAATAAATATTAAATACTTACAAATTTTGCCATCGTGTCGCACGAAAATTTTCATTTTAATAATTTTAGTTGACGTTCAAGTCAGTGGCAACCTACTCATTTATTTGATGTTGCTTTTTGAATTTAGCGAAAAGAAAACAAAAGAGAACTAAAGGCAGCCATTTTTTAATAATGCTCTCTTTGAATGTACGTTGATAAGAGAAATGCTTGATTTGACTTAACATTGTTGCATTTGACAATTGTGAATAGTTCCGAGTGGAGGTGAGAATACACTGGGAATGTATCTCAGCAAGACATGCCTTACCGAAACTTCAATATAAAGACAATATTATATTTTCTCACTAATACTTAAATAATTTGAAATACATCCCTGCAGGATTAATGATAGATATTACTTACTTACAGAACCATACTGAGCCCAAAGTAGCACCTCTTCGGCTAATCTCCAGGCTTATATTTTTTTTCTTGTTGATGCTGGTTTCTAGGTATACGAAGTCCTTCACATTTTTAAAGTTGTGATTGTCAATAGTGTTTCCAAGACGCCGGGAGTCTTTGTTTGTTGACACTAGGTACTTCGCCTTGTCCTCGATCACCGTAAGACCCATTCGACGCGATTCCCTCTCTAAACTGGAAAATGCTGCACTGACAGCTCGTACGCTCTGTCCAATGATGTCGATATCATCAGCGTACCCGAGCAGCATGGAACTCTTGTTGAAGATAGTGCCATTGTGATGGAGTTGTGCAGCTCTTACAATCTTCTCCATTATTAGGTTGAAGAAGTCACACGATAGGGAATCGCCTTGTCTGAAACCTCGTTCGGTATTAAACGTATCGGTGAGGTTGTTCCCAATTCTTACTAAGCAACGTGTGTCGCTCAGGGTCAACCTGCAAAGCCTTATAAGCTTCGCAGGTAACCTCAAAATTAAAACATTTTATATGCCGTAAAATATTTCGTAAATTTACCAGTAATTTAATCGTCACTTATTACCAAAAGAACAGTGACAAACATATATTTTTTTTGATTTATTTTAGTATGTTTTTCGTAAATTTAACTTGATGCTATACTGTAAAGACTCGTCAAAAATGAAATAATTTTTAGATGACACAATTTTATTAACAATTGAAGATATCATTCTGCAGCAATGTAAGTAATGCAATTTTGAATGCATTTAATGATTATTAATATAAAATAATGTTTCTTATTCGATATAGATCATAACTACAACATTACGAATTCGTTGCAGTAGTGTATCAAGTTTGGTGTTTTTAATTTTTATCTGCAAACATTTGGGTAAGTCGTGTTGTTTGAATATGGCGCATTTATAAATGAATTAGTAAAATTAAATATTTGCAGTTTTATAACGTCGTTATTAACAATTTGTTACCCTAAAAATGTAAATGGTTGACAAGAAATAGCAGACGGTCTGACCGCCATCGTCGAGCTCCGCCGTTATCAACAAATATGTTCAAGTCCAACCGCTGAACCAGGCGTTGAATTTTATGTATTGTATTTAGTAGCCGCGGTAGCTCAGTGGTTAGTGCGTTGGACTGCGAGCCGAAAGGTCCCCGGTTCAAGCCTGGACTGGGGCTAACAACATCTTTTCATAGAAACATTTTTCTATACCGCGCTACCTCTCGTCAGTAAATGGCAAACCTACGAGAGTAAAACCATTGCCTATGAAAAAGCTCTCACCCGCCGTTCGGATTCGGCAATAAACTGTAGGTCCCACCACGTTGTGTACAAATATAACACGCACAGCTCAAATGGTGAGAGAGCTCGGCCGAAGTTCTATACAGGACTGTAGCGCCAAACTATTATATATTATTATTATTATTTTATAAAAAACGTATTTGTTAGTGTGCATTATTGAAATTTTGCAGTTAAATATTTTCATATAATTTCATATAAAATTAAAATTATAAATAAAAGAATCATTTATTTTGAATTAAATGTCTTCAATTTTCTTTTGTGGTCGTGTTCAGGTCAGCATGCTGTCATTCTATACTGAACTGATTTCCTTTTCATGCAGTTCTATTTTCTATCATTTAGTTCGTTATTTTGTTTTGAATTTTGTTCGTAAAACTGACACAATTCTCTTGAAAATTGAGTCTGGAAATTGTTGCATTAAGCCCGATTCAGATTCTATTCATGTACAAAAACTTCTTGCTGGGTACACCATTCTTGCTGGGTTCTCATTCAACTCCGATCGGAGTGGATCTACTACATTTCATTTGTCTCTTTAAAATCTACTCCTCTACTACGATAGTAGCATTTTCTACTCCTTTTTCATAATTTTCTACTCATTTTTATTGAAATCAACCTTTGAAAAATTGCTTAGATTTTTTTTTAATTTGATGAGAACAATTTCTTGCGCCCCAAATAAATTCTCATTATTACTATTTTCCTATTATTATGATCAATTATCTCTTTGCCATGGTTTTTAAATTGTAAAAGTGATAATTAAATATACGTTTGTATCAAATTGAATTTTAATTTTTAAAACACCATGTATTTCATTGGGTGTTCCAGATACATTCCAACACTGGAACAGACCATCCTGTATAAATCATGCTTTGAACACATAAACCGCGGCAGCGACACGACCACACGACAAATGAAGTCGTGTTGTGAGCTACTTTATTACATTCAACGCGACAACGAGAATCCTTTTCTCACTTCATTTTAAATGTAATATCGATTAAACACTATGGATTAAATAAATATATACCTAAATTTATTCATTTTAATTATTTATCACCATAAATAACACAAAAAATGCACAACCAATTCGCCTGATTCCAATTTTGCCATTTCGTCAAGATTAGCAACATTTCCTATTAAATTACATATAAAATTTGTGGAAGCATTTTAAAATAAAGATTAGCCAGAATAGCTTGTGAATTTTTGCTGATCTTGACGAAATGGCAAAATTAGAATCGGGACCGATTTCAAAAAAAGGTTTCAATAAATTAATTGCTAATATGCGACACAGATGGCATGTAGTCAAATATTGAAGTGAAAATATTCGTTTTTCATTAAATATTTAGTGATTTTATGGGTATTAAATATGTTTAATGCCTAAAGTTAATTCGTTTCTAATTAGTTGCACGGACTGTTTTTAGTTTGTGGGATATAGTCGACCATTAAATAAACCTTTGATTGACAATAATAAAAAAGGTTGCATTTTAAAGTAAACATGTATAAGTTATAGAACGAAAAGTCACCAATACATTTGTATGAAAAACTTAATTTTCGAGTTTGTTGATTAATATTATAAAAAGTAATGGATGCATTGAAAAATCAACTGATAGATTTACTTTTTTTTATCATGTGGTAAAAAAAAATTGAGATCATCGATTAAAAATTGACAGATTTATAAAGATTTTTGTAAATGAATATTTGGCATTTTGAAAATGTATTTGGTGACTTTTTGTTCTATAACGACGATATATAAAAGTTATTATGACCTGAGATAATATTTGAGTTATAGTGATGGTAATGTTTGTACTTGATGCGTGTATAATTAGTTGCACGCAACTGTATATTGTTTAGATTATAAATGCTAAATAAACAATTTAAGAGATGTCTAAAACAGAGATCGGAAATGCCCGTGTGCGTGCGCCCGCACATGCCCATTTCTTCATACACTGACGAGCAATTTTGTTTTACGGAGACACATTTTTTTTACAACACATCCCGTCGCAACGAGTGATGCTTTGCATTATTCTCGGTACCTGCCCTCGTGCGTGCTACGAAACTAAAAAGTGCAGCCCGCGCAGACGAGGAATGAAAAAATAGAGAAGCATATCGCGCAAGTGGTATGGTATTTATTTCGCGGGGCAACTCCGTGCAACAGCGAAAACAGACTGCCCCTGGCAGCACGCGCATTTTTCACAGCCAGTAAATTTTATTGGCACTGTTTTACTTGACTGCGCAATGTTTTAATAATGTTTATATAAAACTATTGATAATACAGACAAGTTTGGCAATACTCCAATACACTTTTAATCGCAGTTTTATTTTGGTTTATAAAAATTGTATCTTTTAATTGTTCGTTGAACAGAAAAATAAATTTAACATGAAATCTTAATCAACATTTTTATTCAAATACAAAAATTATTATGTGCAAAAATTTATTTTAATAAAAAAGCTACATTATAGGCTTCGAAAAATAATGTATATCCTCATTTGTAAAAATGTACACTAAGTTTAAACTTGCACTGAAAAACTTGTACTAAATTATACAATTTTTATAAACCAAATTAAAACTTCGATTAAAAGTGTATTTGAGTATTGCCAAACTTTTCTGTATTAACGATAGTTTTATTTAAAAATTCTTAAAACATTGCGCAGTATATTATAACAGTGCCGTGCTCATGCGCCACATAAGAATTTCATACCAGAAAAAATTAACTGGCTGTGAAAAACTGCCCCGCGTGCTGCCCGGGGCAGTCGGTTTTCGCTGTTGCACGGAGTTGCCCCGCGAAATAAATATCATAGCACTTGCGCGATATGCTTCTCTATTTTCTCATTCCTCGTCTGCGCGGGCTGCACTTTTTAGTTTCGTAGCACGCACGAGGGCAGGTACCGAGAATAATGCAAAGCATCACTCGTTGCGACGGGATGTGTTGTAAAAAAAATGTGGTGCCCGAGTGCAGAGTATGCGTAAACAAATTTGCTTCTCATTTACTTAAGGGCGCGGGCGCGGGCGTGCGTGCAAATCCGAACTCTGGTCTAAAAACCACAAAATTGTCAGCTTTATTTCTTAAAAATTAATAAGAATATTAACATGCATTAAAATAATAGCGTTTAACGTTTTTTTTGGAATAATATTTTCAACAGTACTGAAATTGGTAATGAATCGTGGTTGAAAAGATTTTTAAAATTACGTGAGCACTTTTCTTAACACTTTACGTTTAATGATAGAACTGAGTATGCAGTTTTTAAAATTTTTAAAAATATTTAATATTCTAAACAAATGCGACAGAAGGGGGGAGTGAAGCATTACGTTCATCAAGACAGCATACGACAATCGCGCAGAAATTAAACTGGTGAATGCCGCCTAGGAAACGCTCAGTACCGGCAACATTGTCATCAGGAAGATATTTTTCAAGCACGAACAGGGGAAGGCCAAAGAAAGTTGGTTGACCGCATCGACAAGACGTGCGGCGGTGCCCTCATAAATGAAAAATTATAATAAAAAAAAACTATGATTTAATACAAAGCACACTAAAAAAATGTTAAAACTTAAATCATGGTTTAGTTATATTTGTGATGGCGCGTAACTATACTCATTTTTAAACTGAAGTATATTATAATTTTCTGCTTTTTGACATTTATAATAAGGAAACTGTCAAAGAAGCCGCAATTAAATTTAAATATCTTAATTATATAATTATATAAATTATTTAATGCATAAATTTTTATATAATACATAAATTTTATATAATTTATAAATTATATAAAAATATATAGTACATCATAGATTATGTAAAATATTATATATATATATATATATATATATATATATATATATAATATAAATTATATCTATAATATGTAAGTTATTGTATATTAAAAATGTTATTGAATTCATATGTTAAAAAAACACTTGTACTAAACATTAAATAAACACTGTAATAAACAACAAAACATTAAAAATGCATTTGTTTTATTTGTCATCAATTTTCCTTTGAGTCTTAGATTACGACCGACATTGCTTTGATATGTCTGTTCTAATTTCGGAACAAAATGCGTCATCAGTTCTGCTTCACCTCGTTTTTGATTGACTGATTTAAAAATATCACTCGTTTCCGCTTTTTTTGTTTTGAACGTAATTTATCTCAGATTTAGTTTTGAAAAATAGGTTAGATGTCAATGTGACCTCTACAGCTGCGAGACTGCTCACTAACTAATCGCTCACTTTAATTGAATGCACCGCTACCTAATCTATCAATTTCCAAAATAATTTAATATTAATATTTTATTAAAGTTACAAACAACTCTTTAAATGATTGGAAAAATATTTTTCCAATCTAAATTTCATTTTTGTTTATAAATATTGGAGACAAAATGTCATCGAATGTCATCGATAACAAAGGCAGCGCAAATGTAGCGTAAAAATTTTATGCTGGAAAAAATGGCGACCGCTCACTAAACTTGTTGAGAGTAGCATGTCATTCAAGCGAAAATTACTCAACAGCTTCACAACTGCTGAGGTCGCTGAATGCAGCCTATGTCTCCTTTAGAGTGAATTTGGTCCTCTTTTGATACCTAAATCTGAACCAATGGCGTACATTTTAGTCAGGGATGTCGTACGTTTGAGTACGAAAGAGTACGTAATTACGAACGAACGCATACTGGGTACTCATAAATTTATCAAAGAACAGTGTCCATTGTGCCAATGAACGCGTACACTGGACCAATTTCAATGAAAAAATTGTATGTATTTTTTGGTTGAGTGTAGCAGACCTCATACCGTTTTTCATGGAACAACATATAGAAGGCATTGCCATTTCAATTCTCGAAGAATTCAATTCTCATAGCAGACATTCTAATTGACGCATAAGAACAGATTATAGCAATCTTTTTCATATCGACTACCCAAAACAGATCTAAGTAAATGTTTACTTTATTATATAAAATTAAAATTTAGTTATAGTTAAATTCTGTGTTAAGTATGAATTAAGTTAACGCTAGGTACAACAAATCTTTATTTTTAGTGGTAAACATTTGTAAAATATTTGACAGACTGGCTTTTTCAATTACAAGAAGCCCCATATTAAGTTTTCTTCTAAAATAATATAGTTTTGCTATTAATTCCGAAACTATGTTTCGTGACTCCACTATTGTCTGAAAAAATATTGAATTAATTACAGTATTCGTATAATTAAAACGTCCATACTTACAAGACTTTTTTTTCTTTAATTAACGTTCGATCATGTATTTCCCGGTGACAACGATATCGACACAATTCGTTTGAATGTCGGTTGAATATCATGTGACTACAATTTTTGATTCATGTATCAAACGAAACGTTGAGTACGCCCGTTTTGAGAGTTTTTGTTGCCAGCATATAAATCACACGACAAAGTAAAAAAAAAAAAATTTGTTTTTTGAAAAATAGTTGGCAAAACAAAAATTTTGAACAAACGTTCGATTCAAAGACCGAAACGAACGAAATGTTTGAAATACATTATACAAATTTTAGACGTAGGGGACGGGAAACGAATCGTAGTCACACGATAATAAAAAGATACATGATTTGGGGGAAAACAAATTTTTAAATATCGATATATATTAAATCAAACTAAAAAACCAGTTGGGAAGGTTAGATTACATCGGAAAATTTTAAATTTGGTGTTATTATGATAGTTAGAATTATCAAAATTATAGTCGGTTTAAGCCGATTATAAATACTCTACACATATGTGTGGTTAACATTTAAAGTGGTATATTGGTCACAAAGGTATACGATTCCTGAAAACAATTACAAAATTTCAATCGCTGAAGAATTTCCATTCATTTGATACCCATATTTACAAATGGGTAGGTGTACCGAATTTCGATATTTTTTTTGGGAACCACAAGTGGTAGTGGCGGAAGACATTATTTTCGTATATTTGAGCATGACTTCAATATATATTTGACCAAAAAAGTTAATCTAAGCACGTATACAGTAAAATTGATCTGTAGATGTAAATTTAATATGAGGTACTTGAATATAAATGGTCAGATCACAGGTCGCAATGGACCGATCTGCCCAATGGACCGATCTGCACATACAGCGTAGGTATATAAGTAATCAATATTATGATTTTCATTTATCTAACTCTTCAATTGTTTAAGTAGTAGGGATTTCAACAGACAGACAGACAGACGGACAGACAGACGGGCACCGCTAAATCGACTCAGGAGGTCATGCTGATCAAGAATATATATACTTTTCCATACCGGAGATGCTTTCTTCTGGGTGTTACAAACGGCGTACCAAACTGAATATACCCTTTCATTCTTAGTGTAGGGTATAATAAAAGCAAAAAACGGAAAAGCCTCTTACATTTTTTTTAGCGATACAAGTTTCAGTTATTACCGTAAGCATTCTATAGAAGGAGTATTGGCAGGGCTCAGATTTTATTTGGGTATTTATTTAAGTCATTCCATGCTACATTCTGAAGAAGCTATAGTAGAAGCGCTTAACTTGTCCTCTAAAAAATAGAAAATAGTGTAAATCATTACTGTTGGCATTCTATAGAAGGTGCGCTGGCAGAGTTCCGTATTTCTATATATATTTGGAACAGCCAGCAAATCTAATGGAGCTTATTGTTATAGAGGGCTTCTGCTAACAAGTACTGGAAACTACGGGCAGTTTAGAAATTATTTTGAGAGAAGAATAAAAATAATTTATTCGTTAGTATTAATATTTATTTTTATGGACCTTTTACTTTTAATAAGTTGTGTTTCGTCAGTTGTGTTTCGTCGAGGTCAGGTTGATTAATTTAAAAAAAAACTTTTTTTTGTTTTTTTTTTTAATTAATTTGTTTTTTATTTTTCAGTATTTCGGACACCTTCGGTGTCCGTCTTCAGGAAATTATTATACCTACAACAATATCAAAATTAAGGACAAGAATTTCTGCACACAAATTTGGCTACAAAATAAGGAATAGAATAAGTGACCAAAAAACTGCGCTAGCAGACCACTGTACCACAATGCGACACTCGCCGAACAGAGAAGAGGTGAAGATTTTACAATCAACCTGACCTCGAGCCTGACGGAACACTACTTATTTATTCGTTAGTTTTTTTTTTTTTTGAAATAAAGATTGTCCTACACTGGTTGTCGCCCCAAACACTCAGTATTTGCATGAGCCATGGAAATATTTTAGATATTTTAATATGTGTTTGTGAATAATATACACATATACAAAAATAAATATCGTTTCCTGTAAACACTTTCTCAAACAAACACGAATGTGTTGCAAGCTCAGTTGCAAGCTCAATAATAGAAGTGTTTCTCACAAATGATCAGTAGTGTTTCCCAGAAATAATTGTAGTGTTTCCCACAAACACGAAAAGTGTTTGACACACATATTTGAAGTGTTTCCCACAAACACGAAGTGTTTTCCACAAATAATTCAAAATTTTGTATTTCAATTATAAACGTTGTAAATTTATACAAGGTATATGATTAAAAACATTAATGATAAACAAAACAAATTTAATGATGAACATTGTATCCCTAGAAAATGTGTCAAATGAACTTTTTTTAATGAAAATGAAAAATTCAAAAACTGAAAAGAACCAGAAAAAAACAGAAATTTTTATAAGTTGTCATTATTTCATATATTTCTTTCAGATTTATGATTTTTTTTTTTACAAATTGACCAACGCTCAGGGGATGCCCCCTATTCATGCAATGCACAGTGTTGATCGTAAGAAGGGATGATAGGCTAAATGGAGGGGGGAAAGATGGAGTAGTGTCGGTGAATGTTTGTTTTGAACTTGCCAATATCAAAAATGTCGGGAAAAACAGACGCAGGGAGATTGTTCCACAAACGTATCGTGCGACTGAAGAACGAATTCTCTCGGTAATGCGTGGTTCTATTGAGAGCCGAGTGAACTACGAAGGGATGGGCTTGGTTCGATGCCCGAGTAGAATGAGAGGACACACGACCTGGTGAAATCAGGCCATGTATCTCCCTCGCACACTTACCATTGTAATACCTATAAAACAGGCTTACACACCCAACGGTCTCGGTGCTCAAGAGAACCAATAGACGATGAAATATTTTCATCCCCTATTAAATAATTCCACGTTGTTGGATTCGATCCAGGAACTCCAAAGAAGATTTTGAAGCTTCTGCCCATATGTGCGAATTGTATTCCATCTTAGGCCGAATATAGGTGGTGTAGACAGTGCGCAAGTCAGCAGGAGTGAAGTATGTCTTACACCGTTTTAAAAAACCGAGGCACTTGGCCGCCTCTTTCGACACGTCAAATATATGATCATTCCAACGGAGATCACATTGAATTGATATGCCCAGAACGTCAAGAGCAGCTGACTCTGCAATATCCACAGCACCCATATTGAGGGGAGGTAGGGTTGAATCCATTCTTTTGTGAGATAACAGACAACATTGGGTCTTGCGTGCATTAAAATCAACACTATTTGCAAGACCCCACTCGGAGATTGTTTTAAGGTCATTATTGAGTGTGTCATTCATGGTGCGTCTTTTACTCTCAATCTCCAAATAGGTTGGGCGCTTTTGGAACGAGTATGAATGACAAATGTTGCTATCATCTGCAAAGGAATGGATTGGGTTCTGGGTCAATGACAGAAGGTCATTGATAAATACCAGAAATAGGGACGGGGATAGGACGGAACCCTGCGGAACTCCAGAATTGATGAAATGTTGTTCCGAAAGAACACCATCCATTGCAACTCGTATTGAACGACCCTGGAGAAAACTCGATATCCATCGAGTAAAAGATTCACCGACACCATATGCAATTAGTTTTGAAACGAGCATAAAGCCACACTCGATCAAAAGCCTTGGAAATATAGAGAGCAACAGCCTTGCTCTCCCCGAAAAGGTGAACACAATTATTCCACTTTTCGGAGAGGACCGCCATCAAGTCACCTGTGGATCTGGTCCTACGGAAACCGTATTGTCGGTCACTGAGCAATTCGTTGTGCTCAAGATAGTTCACAAAGTGGAAGTTAATTAAACTAGAAAACGAAAACTCAGCGGAAACAGTACAGTGGAGGGAATTACCAAGAGGTGCAAGGACTTTTACATCATATTTTTCATGATGTGAAGTCAGAAAAAGGTTTAGGACTTTTGGGCTTTGCCCGCCGACGCGTGGAATATACGTCGGCTCATTCACCATTTGAGTGAGCTGGTTGCACTCGGCCAAAAGCTCAACATAACAACCCTGATAGACCCGAGTGGCTCAACCAAGTGGCGTTGTGCACATTAAAATCGCCGGCAACAACAATTTCACTACCTGGAAATTGCTCCAATATATTTGAGATCGAATCAGATAAGGCATCCAGTTTATTACAGGTGGAAACCCTATCTAAATTCGGACTCCTATAAAGAAAGCACAAGTGCATGATGTGTGTTTGTATTTTGAATTTAACCCAAATAGTATTAAATTCGCTATCCGACACACTATGTTGTTGCTGCAGTTGATACGCAACGTCACTTCGAATAAAAAGAGCAAGGCCCCTATGGGCAGAGAATAATGGCAATAGGTGATAACCAGGTATATAAAAATCCAGTGGATCTGCACCCTCATTAACCTGGGTCTCACCTAGTGCCATTATTTGTGGCCTATGGATGGACACATACGCACGAATGTTGCAAAAATCTATGCGAAATTTTTGCGACATTTTTTCTACTGGGCAACTTCAAAACAGACATACTACCAAGGCGCAGCAGTTGAAACAAACAAATGAGAGCGTAAGTCGAGCCGTGGTGAGTGTTATGCCTTCACCACAGCATAGATTACGCACTCAGTGCAGCCTCAACCGTGCGCGCTAGTAGCGTGGAGTAGGATGGGGGAGGGAGGGAATACGTCAACAAACCTGTGCAATTGCAGCATAGAGCATAGAAAAGCCCTTTGCGTCGGCAATTGCAAAAACAGCGAGTGCGGCAATTCAGCAGGCAGCGCGAAACCGGTTCTATTATGTGGTTGTTGTTGTTGAATTTTTATTGTTTGCTTTATTTATTTGGTGTTTATTTTAGTTTTATTTTAGTTTTTTATGTAAATTATTATTAGTTTGTGTTTTAGTTTAATTTTGATTTATTTCGTTGTTATTTTTTCTTATGTTAAAAAAGACAAGAGACGACACGACACGTCCGTCCCCCATAAGTGCGTTGACGCTACAACAGAACTGTGCGAAATGTTTTTATTCGGACTCTTATTTACGCGGCATGTCGAATAAGGCAGAATTCCAGGGTAGATTATTCGACAAGTCGCGTAAACGAGATCGTATTTCGGCTGATATTAATGGACACTAAGGAATCACTACAACACATCGATGCATTATGCCAGGGAGGTGTCTCATACATTGGACTCGTCTTAAAAAGTCGTCCACTGACTTTGATATGCAGTCATATGTTTTGGATGATGTGAAGACTGATGATGATGAATTGATGGCAGCGGCTATAGATGATAATAATTAGTTTCAGATGTCGCACAATAAGAAAAAATACAACAAATGACCGAAAAGTCACTTCAATTATTACTGTCAATTGAAGTGACTTTTTTAAAGTGTTCTTGGGAAACATTTTAAATATTTTTAAGAAATTAGATATTGTTTTGTTTAAACACTAGAATTGTGTAATTGTTTGCAATAAGCCATTATTATTTACGACTAACAACAATATGTATTTGCCAGAAGTAACCGACAGAAGAGCGATGTATTACGCTCAGCGGGCTCCAGGGGTTCGAAGTTACAAAAATTTATATTTGCCGGTTCCCTATTTTTTTTATTAAATGCGACTCGAATTTTATGTTTTTAAGTTCAATCGATGTTTATTAATTTATTATTTATTTCTTTATTCAAACAATATAATTTCAAAATGATATCTTACTCCTGCGGCAGCCACCGCTCCTGGTCCGCTTCGGTCTCAGACATGCCCATGTCCCGGGCGAGAAAACTGGTACTGACGACAATTTACCCTGGCGTATAACCGGCTACTGGGACACAAACGGAGTAAAAAGTTGGCAGCGTTTGGAGTGCAAATATTGGAACTGGTGCTTGGAGTCTTGGGACACAACCGGAGCCAATATTTGCAGTCGAACGTCTGCTCAGTAAGTCAGTCTACAGCAAAAGAGAACGATTTGTGCTGTGCAGCCGCTTTTATAGCCGCGTCTTCTTCTTCCCTATAGTAGCTCACTCGAAAGTGAGCGGCGAAGTTGGTTGCAAGAATGTGCAGCGAAGTTGGCTGCGTTGTAGTTAAATTAACCGTAGCTGTGTTTAATGTAATGCGGTGTTTAGCGTCGTACGGCATTTAATTTATTTATCGAATTATTTGTTTATTCTGGTTTATTTCTGTATTATTGTGCGGTGCCATTTCTCAAGAAATGGTACCGTCACAATGTCGATTACGGGCAGCATACACCGTTTTTAAGTCGTGTTCTTTCCGTTTTTTGTGTAAGAATTACACAATTTTTATCACAGCTACAAAAATGAATGAGAATAATGATGGTGTCCCTGAATTCAGGATACACTAGATACACAAATCAACACAAATAAAAGCAACGGTATAAAAGGAACGGACGAATAGCTGCTGGTCAATCGACATGAGGTCAGTGGCGGATCCACAGGGGGGCTCAGGCAGAGATCTCCCCTAAGACGCCATGATTTTGTCAAAAAATTTTATTTTTTAAGAAATATTATTACAAACGTAGTAAATTTAGAAATTCAACATTTTGCACGTAAACCATAAGTTAATTATAGAAAAATTATGTCTCATTTAAATGTAATGAAATGCTTTTTGTTGTGGTTTAGTCGTTTTTAAAATCTCTAACACAAACATCACAAACATAATAAGAAATTATTTTTTATTAATAACACTGCTCTGCACTCATTATGGTGCAGTAAAAGTTACAGAAATATTGGATGCATTTGAAGCGCTGATTCCGAAAATAGCATTAGTTTTGTCAAATTGTCTATAGTTTTTGAGATATAGGCCATTTTTCAATTTCCCATTATTTTGGTCTTCATTTATATTTAAAATTACAACAAACGAAAATAATGGAAATGTCTTTTCGATATTAGACGCATAAAAATATCGCGCTACAATACAAAAATTTGAGTTAATGCGTGAACAAATTTATTTACGAGATATAAGTAAAAGAAATTCAAATTTCATTAAAAAGTGTAAAAATTTTGGTAATAAAAAACTTTATTACTTAGTGGACAAAAATATTAAAAAACATTTGCATGCGCTTTTATGTATCCAAGTATCCTCTTAAAAACCCCATTTATGTAATAAAGTTTATCATACATAACATTTTTATTTTTTTGAACAATTTTAAATACTACACGCAAACAAATTTTTGAAAGCAAATTTGTATTTTATGGCGCAAGGTTTTCTTCTTCTTATATCGTAAAGATAATTTCATATTTTTCTGTTATTTGAATTTTAAAGAATATATATATATATATATATATATATATATATATATATATATATATATATATAAATATATATATATATATATATATATATTTATATATATATATATTTATATATATATATATATATATATATATATATACAGAACAAACAGACATTTTTTAGAATTTGGGGTACAAAAAATATATTTTTTTTTTAATGGCACATTAATTTCGTTTTGTACCAATATACTCCGATATTACTGCTTTCCGTTCGCGTGAATCAATTATTGCAAGGGGCGCAAAAGTTATGGCGGTTTTAAGTTATTAAAAACAAAATTCTTAATACCACGGTTTTCACCTAATGTCGGAAAAAATTGTATATATATTTATAAAGCGTATGAAAAGTTACCAATATAAGTTATAATATATAATTAATATCTATTACTTGCAGATTTACACTAAAACATTTTTTTTTTTACAATAACTTTTTCGCTGTTCTAAGGACACGTACGATAGAATTTATTTTAAATTATATATTAATTGGTCAATTAAGACAATTTAAAATAAAGCATAAAGAGAAATATGTTAATATCTATTGGTTTAGCAATTCTAATTCATAGGGATAACATGTTTTTTATTGATGCTTTTTGAGATTATGAAAATTTAAGTAGGTGCGTAAACTCTAAAATTTTCAAAAAATTATAATGCGCCTCACTTTTTTGGTTGAAACATTGACCAAACTTACGAATGTTGAATATTTTCACCTTTTTCGTGCAGTACTGTGGATGTGCCTCAATGAAATATGTTTTGACAAAAATGTCGCGATTTCATAATAAAAGGACTTAAGACATACATTTTTGATTGCAATCAATTACTTGACTCGAAACCATTCTACGTAGATGCTTAAAACCCCTTAAAAACATTATTTACCATAAAAATATCAAAATTTTGCACAATTTGCAAAAAGTCCATACAATTTTTGCATTTCAATATTTTTATATGCGCCACTGATTTTGTGATAGCACTTAACAAAAAACTCAGTTCACGCAATTCCATAGACTATTTAAAATAATAATGGGAATGTGCCACGCGAAAAACTGCTGTTTTGAACAAATCCACGCTCATTTTTTTTTTCGACATTTGTAGTGAGCGTACTCTTTTGATCTTGATGGCACATTAACAAGATATAAGACATACGGTGCAAATTTATAACAGCTTTCAACTAATATTTTCAAATTGAAATTTCATTGAGGGGCGTACGTGCCCTGGCCAAAAAAAAAACCAGATATTTTGAAAATGGGGAAAAAATGGTTGCAATTATGCACCACCATATATTAATCAATCAATTTATGCAATACAAATTTAACATATACTAAACTGATCTCCGATGTGTATCGAGCACTTCTTTCTCAGCAAGTGTGAGCATAAAGTAAAGATCTTGGAACCAAAACGGAGAAGAAGCAAAAAGACCTAGAGTATTTCAAAGCATTTTTTTCAAATTTTTAATATTAATTTACTATAACAAATGGAGGTAAAGACTTCTTACCCTAAAATTTTGCATTCTTATAATTTTAGGTATATTTGATACCAATCTATTAATCATTATCATTAAATCGAAAAACTACAGAAATTGTTGATAAATTAATGTCAGTTTCAATGATTTTAAAAAATTTCTGTTTATGCCCATATTTATATTACTTACTTATTTGGCCATTACAACCCATGATGGGTCTCGGCCGAATGCTATTAAGCTCGCTCATCGGTGTTGCCAAGCGTCACAACTTTACAACTTCGAAGTTGTGGTTGTCAATAGTGACATATTGTCCAAGACGCCGAGACTCTTTGTTTGTTGACACTAGGTACTTCGTCTTGTCCTCGTTCACCGTAAGACTCATTCGACGCGATTCCCTCTCTAAACTGGAGAATGCTGTACTGACTGCACTGAGCGTACCCGAACAGCATGAAACTCTTGTTGAAGATAGTGCCATTGTGATGGAGTTGTGCAGCTCCAACAATCTTCTTCATTATTAGGTTGAAGAAGACACACGATAGGGAATCGCCTTGTCTGAAACCTCGTTCGGTATTAAACGTGAGGTTGTTCTTAATTCTCACTGAGTAACGTGTGTCACTCAGGGTCATCCTGCAAAGCCTTATAAGTTTCGCAGGTATTCCGAACCCAGACATGGTGGCGTATAGGCGACTCCTTATCGGACTGTCGAAGGCAGCTTTGTAGTCGACGAAAAGGTGGGGAGTGTCGATCTGCCTGTCTTTGGTCTTTTCCAGGATTTGGCGCAATGTGAAAATAGGTTCTATGGTGTACTTTCCAAGTCTGAAGCCGCACTGAGTCTGTTGACGATGGGCTTCAGTCTCTCACATAATACGCTCGTTAGAACTTTATACGCGATAGTGAAGAGACTTATACCACGGTAGTTGGCTCGTATCGTGGGATCCCTCATCTTAAGGATTGGGCAGAGCTTTCTTCTGACCATATTCTGCTGATGAGCTGGTGCATGCTAGTTCTGAGCTCATCGCCTCCGGTCTTAAACAACTCTGCAGGCAAACCATCCGATCCTGCGGCTTTGTTGTTTTTCATCCTTTTGGTGGCTGTGCAGATGAGTCACGGTCAGGCGGCGGAATGTCAACGCTGCCGTCAGCAACTGTCAGCAATTGTCAAGCTGTCTTCTCTATCGGGGGAGTAGTTATCATTGCCTGCTAGAAGATCGGAGAAGTGCTCTCTCCATAATCTCAGTGTACCCTGGACATCTGTTACTAGATTCTCGTCATCTTCCTGACAGGAAGAGGGTCCGGTCTTTAAATCTCCGACCAGGCGTCTTATCTACTGAAATAATTTTCGAGCCTCGTTCATGTCGCCATGCTTCTCAATATCTTCACACTCGCGGCTTTCTAATTCTCTTTTCTGGCGTCTAAAAAGATGTTTCTCTTCCTTCCTCTTCTCTCTGCATCGATCCATCGCGGCTCCCGTAACTACCGACTCTATCTCTATATGCAGCGCCTCTTTGGTTTCATCGTCCTTGTCATTCGTCGGAGCGTGCGCACAAATATATATATATATATGTATATATATATATATATATATATATATATATATATATATATATATATATATATATTTATATATATATATATATATATATATATATATGTATATATATATATATATATATATATATATATATATATATATATATATATATATATATATTTATATATATATATATATATATATATATATATATATATATATATATATATATATATATATATATATATGATATGAATGGACATTAAGTTGCATTTGTTGGTCGCTGCCTTTGCCTTGCGTAGTTTGGCATGAAACTGCAATTTAATATTTTTTTTTTTTACAAATTAACGAACGCTCAGGGGATGGAGTAGTGTCGGTGAATGTTCGTTTTGAACTTGCCAAATCGAAAATGTCGGGAAAAAGGGACGCAGGAAGATTGTTCCACCAACGTGTCGTACGACTGAAAAACGAATTCTCTCTATAATGCGTGGTTCTGTTGACAGCCGAGTAGACTACGAAGGGGTGGGCTTGGTTTGATGCCCGAGTAGAACGAGAAAACACACGACCTGGTGGAATCAGGCGATGTATTTCCCTCGAACACTTACCGTTGTAATACCTATAAAACAGGCTTACACACCCAACGGTCCTTCGGTGCTCAAGAGAACCAATAGACGATGAAATATTTTCATCTCCTATTAAATATATCGCACGTTGCTTTACTCGGTCCAGGAACTCCAAGGAGGATTTTGAAGCCCCTGCCCAAATGTGCGAATTGAATTCCATTTTAGGCCGAATATAGGTAGTGTAGACAGTGCGTAAGTCAGCAGGAGTGAAGTATGTTTTACACCGTTTTAAAAAACTGAGGCACTTGGTCGCTTCTTTCGACATATTAAATATGTGATCATTCCAACGAAGATCACATTGAATTGATATGCCCAGAACGTCAAGAGCAGCCGACTGCGCAATATCCACAATACCCATATAGAGGGGAGGAAGGGGTGAATCCATTCTTTTGTGAGATAACAGACAACATTGGGTCTTGCTTGCATTAAAATCTACTCTATTTGCAACACCCCACTCGGAGATTGATTTAAGGTCATTATTGAGTGTGTCATTCATAGTGCGTCTTTTACTCTCAATCTCCAAAGAGTTTGGACGCTTGTTGAACGAGAATGAATGGCAATTGTTACTGTCATCTGCAAAGGAGTGAATTGGGTTCTGAGTCAATGACAGAAGATCATTGATAAATACCGGAACCCTGCGGAACTCCAGAATTGATGAAATGTTGTTCTGAAAAGACACCATCCATCGCAACTCGTATTGAACGACCCTGGAGAAAACTCGATATCCATTGAGTAAGAGATTTCCCGACACCAAATGCAATTAGTTTTGAAACGAGGGCTTTATGCCACACTTGATCAAAAGCATTGGAAATATCGAGAGCAACAGCCTTGCTCTCCCCGAAAAGGTGAACACAATTATTCCACTTTTCGGAGAGGACCGCCATCAAGTCACCTGTGGATCTGGTCCCACGGAAACCATATTGGCGGACACTGAGCAATCCGTTGTGTTCAAGATAGTTCACAAGGTGAAGTTAATTACGCTCTCCATTACCTTGGAGAGTGCAGAGCATATTGCAATGGGTCGGTAATTGACAGAGTTCGTAGCCTTGCCCTTTTTCGGAACTGGCTGGACATTGGCAACCTTCCAACAATATGAAAAAACTCCTGTCGTGTAGGAGATGTTGAATAGGTTACGCAACGGACAAGCCAGCGTTGACGCGCACTTCTTCAACACATGGGCAGATATGCCATCTGGCCCAGAGGCTTTGTTAATGTTGAGGTTTGCCAAAACCTTTTTAACTGCCCGAGTTCGAAAATGAATATCCGGCATTGCAGAAGAAACAAAATTGACGACAGGCAGTGATTGATTACTATCTTGGCAAATAATTCTGCCAAGAGATTTTTGTTCGTGAAGAAACTTTTCGCGCAAGATCACGGCATTACAGCGATTCCTAGCCTGTATGCGAAGTCTTTCTGTGTCGGCATTCTTGTTAGAACGCCAATTCTGAAAGGTTTTCTCTTTCGACCTGACTGCAATCCTGCAAGTCTCATTAAACCAAGAGTGGTCCTTGGGTTTAATGCTTATCTTTTTCGAAGATGTGAAGGACCGCATACCTAATAAAATAATATTTTGTACCATTAAAGCCGCGGCATTTATGTCTCTATCAGCGAAACACAATTTCCAATTAAAGTTGCGAAAAAAATCATTTAACGCAACTAAATTTGCTTTTTCGTAAAGTCATACAGTCCTCTTCGGGGCTTTAATCGTAGAGGCGCGTAAACTAGAATACGAAAACTCAGCGGAAACAGTACAGTGGTCGGAGTTACCAAGAGGTGCAAGGACTTTTACATCATATTTTTCATGATGTGAAGTTAGAAAAAGATCTAGGACTTTTTGGCTCTGTCCACCGACGCGTGGGAGGTACGTCGGTTCCTTCACCAATTGAGTGAGTTGATTGCACTCTGCAAACAGCTCAACATAACAACCCTCCTGTGTTGAGTGGCTCAACCAAGTGGCGTTGTGCACGTTAAAATCGCCGGCAACAACAATTTCACTGCCTGGGAACTGCTCCAATATTACAGGTAGATAATAATAATAATATAATAGTTTGGCGCTACAGTTCTGTATAGAACTTCGGCCGAGCTCTCTCACCATTTTGAGCTGTGCGTGTTATATTTGTACTCAAAGTGGTGGGACCTACAGTTTATTGCCGAATCCGAACGGCGGTTGAGAGCTTTTTCATAGGCAATGGTTTTACTCTCGTAGGTTTGCCATTTACTGACAAGAGGTAGCGCGGTATAGAAAAATGTTTCTATGAAAAGATGTTGTTAGCCCCAGTCCAGGCTTGAACCGGGGACCTTTCGGCTCGCAGTCCAACGCACTAACCACTGAGCAACCGCGGCTACCAGATAGATACCCTATCTAAATTCGGGCTCCTATAAATAAAGCACAAGTGCATGATATGTGAACAAATTTTAAATTTAACCCAAATAGTGTTAAATTCACTACCTGACACACTATGTTGTTGCTGCAACTGGTACACATCGTCACTGCGAATATATAAGGCGAGACCCCTATGGGCAGAAAACAATGGCAGTAGGTGATAACCAGGTATGTGAAAATCCAGTGGGTCTGCACCCTCACTAACCTGGGTCTCACCTAGTGCCATTATTTGTGGCCTATTGTGTTGTTGTTGGTTTTGTTATGTTTAATTATTATGCGCGCTATTGTTGATTTTGTTGGTTATTATTTCTATTGTTTTTATTGCATGTTTTATTTTATTTAATTCTAATTATTTATTTAGGACGCTGGACGACACTTAGATCTGGACGATACTTAGATCATAACTTTGCACGACACGACAAAGCCCTAAACAGACTCGACGGACAAAAAAATACGAATTTTAATAAGAGGACGACGCGACACGTCCGTCCCCCATCAATGCGCTGATGCTAGTACAAAAAAATCAAAATTTAGTAACAGCAACATTGTCGTTACAAGCAGACGTTGGCGTACCTTAATTGTAAGAACTATTGATTTAATTGTTTTACGTGAATGTTTTTGTATCAATGTTATCAGTTAATTTAATTAATATATTGTTGTCATCTTTCATGGTTGTAGGTTTAATAATTTCCTGAAGACGGACATCAAAGGTGTCCGAAATATTGAAAAATAAAAAAAACAAATTAATTTAAAACAAAAAAAAAAAGAGTAAAAATATTAATATTATTACGGGGGGTACGCCGCAAACAGCATCAAAATGACGCTTTACAAGAGACTACGAGAAAACTATAACAAAACTTTTAACAACAACATTAGATAACATACCAAAAACAACAAACAAAAAGCTAAGTTAAAAACATCTATAACATTCCTACTTATATGTAGAAAAGCTGGAATAATCCCACAATGCATCACAGACACTACATAAAATGTGCATCAACTATTCACAATCAACAAAACATTACGCGAACAAAAAACATTACAAAAAATAGACAAATTGCTCAAGAATTACATCAAAAACATAATTTAAACACTTAAATTACTAATAAAACAAAAACACGACGAATTAAAAATAAACAAAACATAGTGAGCATATACAACAGCTCTAATAGAACAAAACATACATGAAGAGGATCACACTACATTCTTTAAAAAGTAACGAAATTATATACGAAAGCTTAAAAAGAACAATAATGAATAAACAAATTAAGAAATTTAGAGAATTAAAGAAGAAAAAAGACAGAGAAATATACAACAAATATAACAAAGAGTGGTTCATCAACAAAACAAACATAGAAATTCCAACAAACATAAAACACATACGCCGATTGAAAAACAACCATTCCCTTTATTCAAATGCATAGCTGACGGAGAAGACATCACACAGACAAATATTATAAAGAAAAGACAAGAGATAGCACGAACAAAATTAATAACCACAGTGGACAATTACTTGAACAAGAGATCATTAACGCCAAGAGAGAAATTCACTCGCAACACGGTGGAACAAACAAGAAAATTTCTCAACAAAAATAAAAACTTGTCAATATTAAATGCAGACAAAGGAAATATCACAGCAGAAATATATAAAACGGAATACTTACTTACTTACTTAAATGGCCCTTACAACCGTGGGTCGGTTTTGGCCGCTGAGATGAAGCCGCGCCAGTCGGATCTGCTTTGCGCGCGCTGACGCCAGTTAGAAATACCAAGCGTTGCCAGGTTGTCCTCAACTTGGTCTTTCCAACGCAGATTTGGACGCCCTCTTCTACGCTGTCCACCTTCGAGTTTCGATTCAAGCACCTTCTTGGCTGGAGTGTTTTCATCCATTCGTTCGACATGACCTAGCCAGCGAAGCCGCTGGATCTTGATGCGCTTGACTATGTCAATGTCGTCGAATAACTCATACAGCTCGTGGTTCATCCTGATTCGATACTCGTTAGCAAAGCAGATAGGGCCAAAGATTTTACGGAGAATCTTTCTCTCGAACGCTCCCAGTACTCTCTCATCGGTGGTGGCCAGCGTCCATGTTTCTGCACCATAAAGTAGGACGGGCATGATGAGTGACTTGTAGAGCGTTATTTTTGTCCGGCGAGAGAGGGCTCTGCTTCTCAATTGCCTACTGAGCCCAAAGTAGCACCTGTTGGCAAGAGTTATTCTCCGTTTGATCTCCAGGCTGACGTCGTTGTTGCTGTTTACGCTGGATCCCAGATAGACGAAGTCCTTCACAATGTCGAACTTGTGGGTGTCAAAATCAGCTTTTTGTCCAAGACGCACGGACTCTTTTTTGCTTGTTGACACAAGGAACTTCGTCTTGTCCTCGTTCACCGCTAGACCCATTCGACGCGACTCTTTCTCCAATCTGGAGAATGCTGCGCTGACTGCTCGTGTGCTCCTGCCAATGATATCAATATCGTCGGCATATGCGAGCAGCATGACACTTTGTTGAGGATAGTGCCGCTTTGACGGAGTTCGGCAGCTCGAACTATTTTCTCCATCAATAAGTTAAAAAAGTCGCACGATAGGGAGTCACCCTGTCTGAAACCTCGTTCGGTATGAAATGGCTCGGAGAGGTCTTTTCCTATTCTCACTGAGCAACGTGTGTTGCTCAGGGTCATCCTGCAAAGCCTTATAAGTTTCGCAGGTATACCGAACTCAGACATTGCGGCGTATAATCGTTCCCTTATCGGAGTGTCGAAGGCGGCTTTATAGTCGACTAATAGGTGGTAGGTGTCGATCTGTTTTTCTAGGGTCTTTTCCTGGATTAGGCGCAATGTGAAAATCTGGTCTATGGTGGACTTTCCAGGTCTGAAGCCGCACTGATAAGGTCCAATCAGTCTGTTGACGATGGGCTTCAGTCTTTCACATAATACGCTCGATAGAACCTTGTATGCGATATTGAGTAGGCTGATCCCACGGTAGTTGGCGCAGATAGTGGGATCCCCTTTCTTAAGGATTGGGCAGAGTACACTGAGGTTCCAGTCACTTGGCATGCTTTCATCCGACCATATTCTGCTTACGAGCTCGTGCATGCTCTCTATTAGCTCTTCGCCTCCGGTCTTAAACAATTCAGCAGGCAGGCCATCAGCACCTGCGGCTTTGTTGTTTTTCAGCCGAGCAATGGCTGTTCTGACCTCGTCATGGTCGGGTGGCGGAATCTCAACGTCGTCATCAAGTACTGGGGTTGCCGGGTTTGCTTCTCTATCGGTGGAATTGAGGTCATCATCACCGGTCAGCAGTTTAGAGAAGTGATCCCTCCATATTTTCAGTGTGCTCTGGATATCTGTCACTAGATTTCCGTTCTCATCTTTACAGGAAGAGGCTCCGGATTTCGAACCTCCGGCTAGGCGTCTTATTTTCTCGAAGAATTTTCGAGCCTCATTCCTGTCCCCATGCATCTCAATCTCCTCACACTCACGTCTTTCTGCCTCGCTTTTTTTACGCCTGAAAAGACGTCTCTCTTCCCTCCTCTTCTCTTTGTATCGCTCCTTCGCAGCTCGCGTAGCTACTGACTGCAGGGTGGATTTGTACGCAGCGTCTTTCTCTGCAGTGGCCGCGCGACACTCTTGGTCATACCACTGATTCCTCAGGGGGCGTTGGAATCCAAGCACCTCTTCGGCAGCCGTACGCATAGAGCAGGAGATATGATTCCACTGCGCGCTTATATCATCGAGAGGAGGAGTGCTTTGTCTAAGCAGGTGTGAGAGTCGAGTGGAAAAGGCTTGCGTTGTCGGTTGTGATTGCAGCTTTCCGACGTCTAGCTTTCTCTGCGTTTGGTTCCGTACGTTCTTCGCAGCGCTTAAGCGTGTGCGGACCTTGGCTGCTACAAGGTAATGATCCGAGTCCATATTGGCACCTCGGATAGTGCGTACGTCCATCACGCTTGAAGAGTGCCTTCCGTCAATCACAACGTGATCAATTTGATTTCGAGTTTTTTGATCGGGCGACAACCATGTGGCCTTGTGGATATCGAAATGTTCGAATCTAGTGCTACTAACTACCATGTTTCGTGCTGCGGCGAAGTCGATTAGCCTCGTTCCGTTATCGGAAGTGTTGGCATGGAGGCTAAATTTTCCGATTGTTGGACAATAGATGGCTTCTCTGCCCACCTTGGCGTTAAAATCGCCTAGCACGATTTTGATATCGTGGCGGGGGCAGCGCTCGTATGCGTTGTCTAGGCGCTCGTAGAAGCGCTCTTTTGTCTCGTCATCTTTCTCGTTCGTCGGAGCGTGTGCACAAATTAGGCTGATATGGAAATATTTAGGCTTGATGCGGATTGTTGCCAGCCTTTCGTCCACGGGCGTGAACCTAGAGACAAGGTGGCGGAGTCTCTTGCCGACCACAAATCCACATCCAAATTCGTGTCTCTCCGCATGGCAGCTGTAGTAGATATCACAGGACGCTTGTTTCGAACAGCCCTGTCCCGTCCATCGCATCTCCTGGATAGCGGTGATGTCAGCCTTATATTTTTCGAGGACATCTGCCAGCTGGATAGAGGCACCTTCCCTATAAAGGGTCCGGACATTCCAGGTGCATATCCGTAAATCATGGTCCTTAAAACGTTTGCGTGGGTCGTCATCGTTGTAATCGGTCGTTATCCGAGGCTTCTTTTTTGTTTTCATTGGGCGCATAGGTTTTTTTTCCGTGGTGGGACCCAAACCCAACGCACGAACCCTCACTCTGAGGGAGATGCTCGCCACTCACTTTAGCCGACTTCTACACCGGGTGGTGTAGAGCGCCGTTTCCAGGGACTTCCACGAGGAGGAAGTGACACCTCCACCGAAGTGGAGGTGTCACCATTTGACAATTTGTCAATTCTGGTGACCAGTGAGTTGACTTGAGACGACACCGACAAGGATTGCGCTGGCTTCGCCATGTTGAAGCACTCAGACACGTTGCCTTGTGATAATCGCCCCCATAGTCCCCTATAAAACGGAATATGATACAAAAATGAAAGAAATTTTACAGGACATGTGTACTTACAAACGATTAAAGAACGACCCCATCACAAAACTACAATCAACAAACAGTTTACTAGTAGAACAATTTTTTTTTGGACTTAATATCATTTTACTCAAAGAAAAATATCATCTATTGACGAGCACTGCTACAGCACCAAGGATTTACAGACTTCCCAAAATACACAAAGAAGGAACACCATTACGACCAATATGTTCCTCTATAAACTCACCATCTTTCGGACTAAGTAAATTCATAACAAATATATTAAAAAACTTGACTAAAGAATCCAAATATAATGTTTAGTACGCAGTTGAATTTAAGTCAAGGGTTAACAATACACATATATTTGACGACGAAACACTGATATCATTTGACGTAATTTCACTATTTCCGAGCGTACCTGTAAACTTAGCCATAGCAATCATTAAAAAAAAATGGAACAAGATCTCAACATATACTGACATACCAAAAGACATATTGACGTTTTGTATAAAAGAAAATAGGTATAGGAGAGGATCTATGAGCAAATGAAAGGAATGTCAATGGGTTCATCAGCATCACCCGTTATCGCTGACATTGTAATGGAAGAACTTCTAGACTCGACAATGGAAAATTTAGAAAAAATAGCTAGGCTACTAACCAAGTATGTTGACGACTTATTCTGTATTATTAAGAAAGACGCAATAAATGACACCTTAGAAACACTAAACACGTTTCACAAATAAATTCAGTTCACCCACGAAATTGAAAAAGATGGAAAATTACCATATTTAGACTCTTCATTAATCAGAATTGACAACACTATTAAACTTGACTGCTTCCAAAAGCCGACAGCCTCAGAAAGAATAAATATGCACTCTAATCACCCAAAACACATAATAATGAACACAGCGTATAACTTTATAAGAAGAGTATTAAAAATAAGTGACGAACAATTCCACAAGAAAAACATCAGAAAAATTCTCCATAAAAATGACTTTAAATACAAAACGACAATGGATCTCATAAAAAACGCAACCAACAAGCTTCATGACGAAAAACAGGACAAACCCGCAAAGATTTACAAATATATGGTATTTATACCGGGTCTTTCCGAACGCATTATATTCTCTGATATATACGACAAGGACAAAATTAATATTGCACTAAAAACTGACAACACATTAAAAAAACTATTCACAAAGACAAAAACCAAACTGGACAAAATGGAGAAATCAAACGTTATCTATCAAACACCATGCATCGGAGACGGATCCAACATATGCAATAAAGTATATGTTGGAACAACAAAATTAAAATTAAGGACAAGAATTTCTGCACACAAATCTGACTACAAAATAAGGAATAGAACAAGTGACCGAAAAACAGCGCTAGCAGCCCACTGTACCACAATGCGACACTCGCCGAAAATAGAAGATTTCACAACAAGAATTACATTACAAGAAACGATACACAATAGAGATGCTGCACATAATCAAAACTCCCACGGACAAACGAATGAACTACAAAACGGACACAGAGAATTGCGCTCAAATCTACAGACACACCATAACAAAGCACAAAAAAATCGAAATTTAGTAACAGCAACAAGAAGACGTTGACGTACCTTAATTGTAAGAACTATTGATTTACGTGTCGGTCATGTATTTCCCGGTGACAACGATATCGGCTACAATTCGCTTGAATATCGGTTGAATATCGTGTGACTGCAATTTTTGATTCATGTATCAAACGAAACGTTGAGTACACTCGTTTCGAGAGTTTTTTTGTTGCCAGCATACAAATCATACGACAAAGTAAATTTTTGTTTATGAAAAATAGTTGGCAAAACAAAAATTTTTAACAAACGTTTGATTCAAAGAGCGAAACGTTTGATCCGTATAAACCGTGAATGGACGCCCCAACAAATACGCTCTATAATTTTTTGTGGCCCATACAATTGAAAAAAATTCTCGTTCAATTGTTGAGTACCTTGTTTCTGCGTCATTCAGAGCTCTACTTGCAAATGCGATTGGTCGATCAGAACCTGGCTCGCCCTGTGACAGCACTGCTCCTATAGCTTCTCCACTGTTGTCAATACAAATGGTTTTGAAAAATCTGGGTATGCTAGAACATTAGGTGAAATAATTGCTTCTTTAAGTTTTATAAATGAATCCTGGCACTTGTCTGTCCATACAAAAATGGCATCCTTCCGCAACAGTTTATTAATCGGTAATGTTAACCTTGCCATAATCTTAACGAATTTTCTGTAATAATTTACTAAACCTAAGAAGGCTGTTTCTTTAATTTTCAACATCATCAATTATTTTCAGTTATTTTTGATTTTCAATTATTTTCTGCTATTTGATTTTCAACATCTTTAATTTTCAACATCATCAATTATTTTCAGCTATTTTTGATTTTCAATTATTTTCTGCTATTTGATTTTCAACATCTTTAATTTTCAACATCATCAATTATTTTCAGCTATTTTTGATTTTCAACATCTTCAAATATTTTCATTTTCTTGCTTTTCGTAAATCATAACGGAACCTAAGTGATCATTTTAAGTCTCCGTTATAGTTTACCTAATACTATTACTAATACGAGTATGCAATTGATCAAGTTGCAGACCAGTATTCGTAGGCTAGTATTAGTGATTTGCTTCTAGGCAATGGTTGATATCTGGTTGATATCTTATATCTATACTATCTAATTTATTGCGTTAATTACTTTAATAGAGGTAATTAATTTTCTCAAAATTTTAAAATTTTAACAACTTGGTTAAATTGTATTACTTTATATTTTCTTAATTAATACATTTCATTGCATAGGTTGCGATTTCGTTGCCAAAAATTTGCATTCCGCTGTAAACATTATTACCTCGCTCATAGCATACTCTTGCTTCGTTCAACGCAATTTCTTGGCCGCTGTTGGATTGATATTTAAAATGCAGGTAGTGCGTGTATTGTTGTGTTTTTACTTCACAATTTAATCAATTCGTTGTTTTATTTATAAATTAATTAATTAATAGCTTAAGACTAGCATAAAGTCTTACGGATGTCGACTCTTTTCGAAGAGTACATCGAAAACATAAACTCATAATTTATTGTACAGGCTAGTAAATTACCCGAAGTAATATTTAGCTGCTTTAATAAAATTAATATGATAATTTGATCATTTGCTAACTCTAAAAAGTCTTGTATGCATTTTGCAACTGTTGTATGCATTTTCTCATAATTTTTATAATATTTCTCTAATCATAATAGTTTCTTTTAGAGCATATACTAGCTCTAAAAACCTAATTTTCAAAAAAAAAAATTTTTCATATTATTTCTAGTTTTTAATTCAATCATTTTTCTCATATATCATTTGGAGCATTTGTTTACTCGTCATTTATTTGCTCGTCAGCAATTAACATTAATAATTCAAAATTCAATTCATCAAAATCTACTTCTCATTATATTTTAATTTAAAATTAATAATTCAACCATAATTTCATAATTCATTTTACAATTCATAATTTCTATGCTAGTTATCTGCGCTCAGCTGTATTTGATATTTTAATATTTTGTTATAATCATCGGCATTATATAGCGGTGAAACTTTACGTTTCAAATTAGTTGGCATATCAGAATCATAACCATATAGTGTTCGGAAAGGTGTTTGCCCAGTTGACACATGCATCGTATTATTATGGGCATGCATTGCCGAATTTAACCATTGATCCCAATTGGAACCATCCTCCTTAGCAGGATGGTTCCAATTGCTAATGGTCTGTGACTACGTTCTAATGATCCATTGGCCTGTGGGTGATTGGGTGTAATGTGCATTTTATTAATACCCAATAATGTGCATGTATCAGAAAATAACTTTGACACGAAATTAGAGCCATTGTCAGTTACTAGAATTTTCGGAATATTGTGGCGTGTTATAATTTCATCATAAAATGCTTTAGCCACTGTGCATGCTTCTGCGTCTGGTATTGCTGCACAGCACATATATTTTGAAAAATCGTCTTGAAATGTTAAAATGTATTTATTGCCAGATACTGTCTCGGGTAAAATTCCTACTAAGTCCATATAAACTTTATCAAATGGGCGCGTTGGTGTATCTGTCAAGACCATTGGCATTTTTGTTAGCTTAGAACTTTTGTTAACTTGACATTTAGGGCAATTTTTTACATACTCTTTAATTTGTTTTTGCATACCCTTCCACCTATATTGCTTTCTTATTCGAAAATATGTTTTCAGTGTGCCCTGATGACCCCCTAACGGCGAGTCGTGAAAGTCTCTAAGTACTGTTTTAATTTCTTCAGGATCGGTTAATACTTGACTCGAGATTGTTTCACCATCCATATCCGTTACTGTGTCGTCCAAGACTGGCTTACTGACGTCCGGTTGTGGATCTATTGCCTTTGGTGTATTTTTAGAACGGGTTTGAACTGCCGCAATTTCTGTTTCTAATTGTGGAATCCTACTTAATGCGTCAGCATTTAAATTCTTTTTGCCAGGTTTATAAATTATTTCGAACTCATATTCTGATAATTTGTGCCTGAACCTGGCTAGCCTTGACGTTTGATCCTTTAAATTCGTTATGCTACGCAGTGGTTGATGATCCGTATAAACCGTGAATGGACGCCCCAACAAATACGCTCTATAATTTTTTGTGGCCCATACTATTGAAAAAAATTCTCGTTCAATTGTTGAGTACCTTGTTTCTGCGTCATTCAGAGCTCTACTTGCAAATGCGATTGGTCGATCAGAACCTGGCTCGCCCTGTGACAGCACTGCTCCTATAGCTTCTCCACTGTTGTCAATACAAATGGTTTTGAAAAATCTGGGTATGCTAGAACATTAGGTGAAATAATTGCTTCTTTAAGTTTTATAAATGAATCCTGGCACTTGTCTGTCCATACAAAAATGGCATCCTTCCGCAACAGTTTATTAATCGGTAATGTTAACCTTGCCATAATCTTAACGAATTTTCTGTAATAATTTACTAAACCTAAGAAGGCTGTTTCTTGGTCCTGGATACCGGAAAATTTTTTACACATTCTATTTTATCGGGATCTGGCATTGCGCCTGACTCCGTGCATTTGTGCCCTAAATATACTACTTCACGCCTTAAAAAATTGCATTTTTCCGTATTTAATTTCAAATTATTTTCCCTCAATTTTTCTAACACCTTACAAAGTCTAATTTCGTGCTCCATTATGTTTTTTCCATACACAACTATATCGTCCAGATATACGAAACAATCAAGTCCCTGCAATCCTGTTAAAATGTGGTTCATTATTCTTTGAAACGTAGCAGGTGCCCCCGTCAATCCAAATGGTATCCTATTAAATTCAAAATGTCCCAAGCCCGTGCTGAACGCTGTTTTTTCTCTGTGGCGTTCATCTACTAGCACTTGGTGATAACCACTTGCAAGATCTAATGTTAAAAAATACCTACTGTGACCTAATTGATCCAAAATTTCATCAATACGAGGTATTGGAAATACTTGTTTAATCGTTGCTTCGTTCAATTTTCTGAAATCTATTACCAGTCTCCATTTTTTCTGTCCGTCCTTGCCACTCTTTTTAGGTATCAACAATAGTGGTGAATTCCAAGGCGACTTGGTGATATAATATCGTCGTCTAATAACTTCTGCACCTGTTTGTTGATTTCTTCTCTAAGAATATGTGGTAATTTATATTGTTTTCGGTTTATCGGAGGTTGGCCGTCTATTGTGGGGATTTCATGTTTTAAAATAGGTGTATACGATAGCTCATCCCCCTCTAACAGAAATACATCATGGTATGACGCACATATTTTTTCTATGGATGCCTTCTCTTCAACATTTGCATTTGGATCCAATTTTAATGAGTCAAATAGTTTGCATATTCTGTGTCGTATGTTTATGCTTTGTACGCTATTCATTGTGCCACTCACTGGTTCCATAAATTTGTTATAATTTGAAAATTTGAGCTGTATGTTCTTATTCAATATTATATCCTTTTCTGTTGAGTTTAACACTGAAACGTAAACACTATTTTTTCTCACATTTGATATGGTTTCTCCGATATAAACTCCTGGCGAAATTTCTTGTTTTTGAATTATTACTACGGGGATCTTGGTTCGTAGTGGTAATCTGGCGATACCTTTAGATCTTGCTGTTATTTTTATTTCTTCACTGTATAATATTTTATTTATTTCATCTAGTGATCTGAGTGGTAGTGTTACAATTTTATTTTTGTTTCTGTCTATAAAGGTTAATCCCTTTTCCACTGCATTGATGATTGCGTGGTTCCATAGATTATCTCGTCCAAGTATACCGTCTGCCGGAACTCCCTGATCCTGCATTATTGTATGTAACGTCAGACAGAGCCTTCTATGTTCCATATGTTGAATTTCAATTGATCCTGCGGTGGTCAAATGTCCCCCAAATGCTCCACTCAGATCTTTTATGTCTTTTAAATTTCTCTCTAGTTTATTATCTAATGAACTCCACTTTACCAAGCTAGAGTCTGCACCAGAATCTACTAGTAATATTAGTTTCCCATTTTTCGCTTCCTTACAAGGAATTTCTATAAAGACATTATTTAATTTTGATATCTGTCTGAATTCCCCATGTCTACTATAAATAATGCGATTTTTCTTTGATTTTGAATATAAACTTAATTTTAATTCCTTAATATTTTCAATATATTTACTCATATATTTATTTATGCTATCAATTCCTGAAGTTATCAGATCATTTAATTTCCTCTTATTTTCCTCTATACATATCCTATTCATTATGCAATCATAAAAATTAATTTTTGCTGTTAATGCTATTATGCCAAAGACGTTCAACGTTAATACAATTAGTGAACACAAATTGTCTGCCATTTTCCTACCATTGATAGCGAACGTATCCACTGCCACACACGGCGTCTGATTCACAATTCCTATCTTCGTTGGCCTGATGTCGCAACTTGTCTTGGGTTCCCAGATAATTGGCCTATTCTGGGCCCCTAACAGTTTCCCTGATTGCGGGTAGACTCAAAATTTTTCTTCGCGTAACAGTTTTCCAACGTATGCCCGCTTCTTGCACACCAGTTACATTTATTTAAATCTTTCTTATTATTGTTGTTGTTGTTATTATTATTATTTCCATATCTCCTATCGTCATTATTATTATAATTTTGACGACTATTACTATTGGTATTACCATTATTATTGTTATAGTTATTTCCATTGTTGTAATTATTATTCCTATTATTATTGTTAGTTTTCCTATTATTGTTGTTATATCTTCTATTATTATTGTTATTAGTATAATTCCTATTATTTCCATTATTATTATAATTCCTATTATTTCCATTATTATTATAATTCCAATTGTTGTGGTTATTATTACCACGAGCATTATAATTGCTATTGTGGGCTTGCGTATTGTTCGTGAAGCCATTGCTATAGTTGTTATTTTGCGTTTGTTGTTTACTTGTAAATTGCTGCTCTGGTTCATTTATTTTCTGTGCACATCTTAAGTTCGTTTCGTGACCATAGGTCTCACATCCTTGACAGTATGGAGTATTTTTTCGACTGACGCATTCGTCCCGCGTGTGTCCTACATTACCGCAAAATGAACATGGGGTTTCCACTTTATTCCTTTCGGTTGAATTTTTTATACCGATTTCTCCACATGTGGGGTGTGAGGCTCTGCTAAAAAGCACCTCTGCGGCACTATGCGATGTTTCTCTTACACGCCCACTTTGTATCGTCTCCAACGTTTCTACCGCTTCCTCTATCAGTGAATCCGCCTTATTATTTAGCATGTGTATTTTCAGTGTGCTGTCCTTAAGGCCTACCTTAAAAGTCTTTTGTATGGATTTGTCTAATTCTATTAGCATAGCTTCGTCCCCTCTGCCATTATATTTTTCTTTTATTAATTCCACCGCCTTTGTTTTTAGTACATTTAGGCGTCTTGCAAAAGGTCGAATTTCTTCGGTAGATCTTTGATATGTCTCCTTTATTTCATTTATCACTGAGTCTAATGTTACGGTTTTAAGATATGTCCTCTTTATTAAAGTATATAATTCATCTAATCCGCTAAATTGAATACCTTTTACTAGGTCGAATGCATCTTCATACATTCTTAGCTTAACACACGATAAAAATTCTTGAAACTCTGTTTCTTTTGTTGACTTTACCGCTAAATCACATCCTTGTATGAATTTACATACTTCTGAGGGTAAATCATTGGAGTCCGTGCCTGAGAACATCGGAACCAAATGGTTCACCATTTTTGCAATATGTTCGATACCCATTCTAAATTCCGGGAAATTTATTTTTTCTGTGTGACTTATTTCACTGTTATTTACAGCTTCCTTATGTATCAATGAGTCGTTGGTTACTAACTCTAATTCTTGCTGTAGTAGTCTATTTCTATCTTCTAATTGTACAATTCTTTTTTGTGCATCAGTGATACTACCATACTCAGCCCTGAATCGGGCACTTCTAGATGTTTCCGGTGTGTCTATGTAATTCCGGTTTTCAATAATTTCCACTAGTTTTCCTCTATTTTCGTCTAAGTGTTCTGCGTGATCTAAAATTGTTTTAATTTGATCTCTTAAGCAATTATTCAATTTTTTCAATTCTGTTAACTCTGTCTCTAATTTTTCTTTCTTTGTTATGCTATAATCTGTCATAGCTTCTATTATTTCTAAAAATGATAAGAATATTATGTCTGCTTCTTCTATTCTCGTGACAGCAGTGGTTCTAATCTTTTCTCTAACTAGCTGAATGTAGTCTTTTGAACCGTTTATTCTTTTAATCTCTGTCCACAAACGTTCAATGAAAAGTCCAATTTCTCCATTTAATTTTGTTGTTTCATGTTGTGCTTTTTTTAATTCTGATTGAAGAGTTTCCATTAAACGTGTCAGTTTAAGATATTTTTTCCAACGAAACTATTCTAATTTTCCAAAATTGTATATATTTTTATAATTTTTCCTCTATCTAGAGTGTTTGGTTCTAAAACCGGTTGCGCCAATGTTAATGTCCCTATTTTATCACCTAAAAATAAGACATTGAATAAATAATAACACTTACTCCATTTCAAGTTTATCCTCTTTATTAATTTTTATTTCCTTTTTCTTTGTTCCACTTCTTCGACTCACTTCTTAATCTAATAACAACTCTCTTAAGAACTAAATAACTAAAGCTTATATACTAATACTTAAACTAAGTTTCAATGCTACTTTCTCAAACATCTCTTGCTGTTTTTCTTTAATTTCACATTTCGCCAGAGTTCTTAACCCTGACCGTGAGAAAAACCGCAACTCATACAAAAATTCATTAACTCATGATAACCTTAATTTAAAGTCGTCATGAGTTTCTTTGCCTACCAGGTAGTTTTATTGCGTGCATATTTGTTTACAATTCAACCGCTTAACGCTGTCGCGAATTGGGTTCATAGTCACTAGTGCTGACATTGTATATTTTCGCCGCATGTTTTAACAACAACAACAAGTGCGTTGTTAACCCATATTTAAAATGGCATGCTTTTGTTTTCAATAACAATTGCACAATATATTATTAAAATATGTTAGCAACCTAATTTAATGAACAGCAAGAGATGCCCAATAGGAAAAGTGTATTCAAATGACTGATTGTCATCTGACTTAGGAGAAATGTGTTCAAATGACTGACTGCCATTATATAGACACTCAACAAACCAGAGAGTTTGTATTTTATATAGATTTTGTATACAGGTGGTTTCACTGCCACTCTTGTCAAACATTGGTTATGTGGAAATTGGAATGAAAACTTTGTCGACAGAGACAATTTCAAAAGCTAAAACTGATAATTTGTGCAAATTTTTGGACATTAAAATAATGAAAATTGATTAGGAATTTGATTTCAAATTATCCGTGCACAGGCCAAGTTTTTTTTTTTTTGTTTACCTCTGTTTAATTTAATCTGTAAAATTACACTTCCACATAATCAATGTTTTCGGCAGCAAGGCCAGAAAACTTAGATGAAAACTCTATTCATAATAGACCCTCTCTGATTGAACGCACCAGAATTAAATTTTGTAATTACGAAATTGTTTCATAGTTGTGTAACTTTTTCTGATGTATTAATTTTCGCAAACAGTCCGTCGTTTATATTGGGCACTAAAATGTAGCTTACGCCGAACCAAAATAATACGCACAGCTGAAATAGTGAAAAGCACGCCCAAGTATTTTCAGAGCCATACTATTCTTTTATATTTTGCGTTGAAAATTAAAAGACCAATTCCACCAATTCCACCCAAATGTGAACATGTTTTGTTGCGAAATTTCAAAAAACAGCTGTTTGCTGTTGTGTGACAGGGTTTACTGCAGATTGAAAAAGTTGTTTATATACTACTATTGAAGATATGACATACTAGTATTGAAGAAAATTACCGCGAACATTAATGCATTTACTTTTCGGATTTCCGTGATTTAAATAATGTTGATTTAAAAATAAATGCATTGATGTTTTAAGAGAAAAATCATACTTAGACGTTTCGGAAACGTAACCCTACACATTTTAATAAAATAAGAAATTAAATATTTATTAAATATATAATCATTTTAACGTTTTATATTACACATATATTGTTGCTTCTTAATGTTTTAATCATTCGAGATTCAATTGTGAATGCGTGTTTAAAAATGTCATTATAAAGCGAAGAAACAAGTTGCCTTGCTTTATGGCCGTAAAAATAAACACTATTTTTTTTTTGAGTACAATGATTGTTGAAAAAAATTCGTATTTCCAAAGAAAATGGAAATTTAAAAAAAAAATATATATGGAGCAATTATTTAGTACGAACTGTAAAGTACTTTTAACTTTAAAAACAAATTACTATAAATAGTGTGAAATTGTGAACTTATGCAACACTGCGAACCACTAAAAGTGACAGAAGCAACATATGATTTTTAGTTTTTTATATCAGTAAACAACAATGGAAATTGATTAGATTAAAATTGTACGTATTTTAATTTATTGAAAATTTGAAACAGATATTTTTTAATTTTATGACGACATGGTTGTTGTCTCCAACCGTTTCGTGGACTTATTCTAAATCATCGCGGTACGGCTGGTCTGACAACATGGAATGCATCATAAAGAAGCTGCGAGAGTCCTCCACAATGGGTTACATGGTTAGCGTTAAGGATTTAAAAAGCAATCCAGATATTATTCCATCATCGAGACCCAATCATCGAGACCAAATCAATGAAAACCCAATCATTTCCTAATGACGCTTCCACTAGGGTAAACGAACAGTTTTCATCGAATGCTTTATAATGGTACCCTTGGTTTTGTTGTAGCATTATTCCTTCACAACGACTTTTATAAAAAAAAAATTGGAAAATAATTATTTTCGGTCTCTGCTTGCTATTACTTCATAATTACTAACTTCAATTCAAAATCTTTCAGATCCGTGTGGTAAATACTTTAGTTTCCTATATGAAAAGTTGATCAAGCTTTCGCTCGGATGTGCACTCCTTAAATTTGTTGTTGTCATTCCTTTCTGAATGCAATTTCTTATGCATGTTTCTGTTACATCTAAAATTATTTCATTTCTTGTTTTATTTCCGGTGGGTATCATTGATTTTAATGATTCGCTATTAAGTACTATCCTTGACAATGCATTTGTATTGGTGTTTATCTTTCCCTTCATATACACTGTGGTGCATCACTATAGCCGCACCATTTTTAAGCGATTCTCTGCTTCCAAAAAATATTTTTAAAAACAAACAAAAGTGGTTAAGAGCTCATGCAAAAAAACTATTTCTTGAAAAAATTCTCAAATTATCTTTAACCGTGGTAATTAAATGTTTGTTTTCATAGTGGTGCACAACTATTGATTCATTTTAATAAATAACACAAAATGGCACATTATTTCAAGTTAGACTTAATTTATATTATTTTCATAATGAGTATTGCCTTCTTGATTATGAATAAGCTCAAAAATTCTTTTTGACATGCTATTAACTAAACTTATTCGCACTTCTTCACCAATCGACTCCCAAGCTTCAATCACATTCATTTTTAAACGTGAAATGTCTTTCGCATTGCTTGTTTTCAACAAAAATTGTTCGGAACATCATTCCTGAGATATTTTCTATTGGATTCAGGTCTGTGGAGTAGTCTGACCAATGCAAAACCTTCACGTTATGCGATTCTTGCCATGAGCTAGTCTGATTGTCATTATCTAGAGAAGCATTATTTTGCTGCAATGTGATATTTTCTGTATTATTTCTCTGTAAATACGGAAGGAGGTTATTTGTCAACATCGATGTGTATTCTCCAGAGATCATACTCATGTATGGGAATGCTAACTCCAGCATTTCATGAACACAAAATGTTCCCAAAACCACCAAAGAACCGCCCCCAAAGTTTCTCTTCGAAAAATAGTGTAGTCATTTCAATAATCCGGCCCGTCCAAATTAAACGTTGTATGCTTGAACGTGGATCTCTCCAGATTTTTCTCCAAAATAGGACAGCAGCTAATTACACAGCATTCAAGACTATTTTTGTATTATGTAAAATGACCTGATTCCGAAGATATGGTTTAAAAATGTTTCTTTGGATAGGTTTAAAAAATATCGGCCAATAACTTTTGAACCGAAATATTTCACGTTCCAAATAACTGACATGATCAATAACTATGTCAAATGAAAGGTATTTAAACATCCAATAAACATTTTTCACAACATTTTTAAATTCATTTACTAGTTTAAGAGAACTCGATAGAAGAACTTGAAATAAGTATTTTTTCAACAAAAATGTATATTAAAAAATTTATATAAAAAAATTGGAAAAAATCGAGAAAGAAGATGATACACATTTGATAATACAACATTTGCGGATAAAATAAATTATGTGAAAGCATTATAATTGATTGCTATATAAATAGGCATAAAAATAAAAAAGACAAATGTGGGCTAATCACGCCAATTTTTTGAGCACGTATTGATAGATGATTATTTGTAACTAATTTTAAATTTTATAACTTTATCCTGAATACTTTACGAGATATGGGATCGAAAAGTGATGCTGATCAAGAAAACATATGCTATTCATACCGGTCACGGTCCTCATATACATAGTATATTCTGTAACTCATGTGTCTAAGGTATAAAAAAACATAGTGGAATTTTTATTATTACAAGCTTTTATTTAACTTTACTTGTTTGTCCGTTCGTTTGTTAGTATGTCGGGCACAAAATATGAAATTTAACACACTTCCTTATATCCGAACTAGTTGAAACATGGAACACATATAGTATTCGATGTGACACATATAAAAATAAATGATAAAGTTCGAATTTTGGCCGAAAGGGGGTGCTAAAACTATTTTTGAACCATGTGATGTCTGTTCTTTACCTAGAAAGTTGAAATTTAGAATATATAAAAGACACGGGGAAAATATGACAAACTCAGTACTTTGAATTATTTCTTTGAATGTTATCTATCAAAAAAATATAACAAAAGTACATGTTTTACTGCAGAAAAAAATGCTTAAGGAGATTTGCGTAAAAGTAAAATTTTCCAAAAAAAATAAAAAATGGAATATAAAAAAAAATCCGTATTTACAATTTTGAATTTACTAAACAACTTGAGATATATAAAAACGGATTACAGTTTATGATTTATGTGTTTTTAAAAGTACCATACAAATATTTTGATTTCTTGATAAAATGTACAATCTATGTATAAATATATAAAGTAAAGTCTTCAAAAATGTAAACAAAAAATTTATGTTCAAGTCTATATTTTAAAAACTAAACAAAATATTTTATCAAGTGAAAATTTAAAAAAAAAGTTTTCATGAAAAAATTTCAACTTTACTGACTTTTATATCCACAACCATTAAAGATACAAACCAATTTTAAAACTTAATTTCTCTCAAGTTCTCTCTGTACAACACTTTTTAAATTTTTAAAATCGGTTGAATGGTTTCGAAAATACTGAATTTCACCCGATTTAAGAGTGGTTGGGAACACTGTGCAGCGTTACCAATAATAACGAGTTGGGAAAGTTAGGCACATGGGACCGACTTTTATAGTCGGTAGGGCCCGACTATGGAATACCCTACACCTTTGGTGGGGATATTAATGTGTGATATGTACTTGTAGCCGCGGTAGCTCAGTGATTAGTGCGTTGGACTGCGAGCCGAAAGGTGCCCGGTTTAAGCCAGGATTGGGGCTAACAACATCTATTCATAGAAACATTTTTCAATATCGCGCTACCTCTCGTCAGTAAATGGCAAACCTACGAGAGTAAAACATTGCCTATGAAAAGCTCTCACCCGCCGTTCGGATTCGGTAATAAACTGTAGGTCCCACCACTTTGAGTACAAATATAACACGCACAGCTCAAAATGTTTAGAGAGCTCGGCCTAAGTTGTTATAGGACTGTAGTGCCAAACTATTATTATTACATACTTGTGTAACTATCTTAATTTCTCAGAATATTATTTACATATCAGAAATACGTCTTTAATACCCATAATTTAATAAAAAATATGTAAAAGTATAAAAAAACTAATGAAAAAAATTTAGAAAAATAAAATGGGGCGGACCACTCCTATATTTAAAATTTTGTGATGCTAATATTTCATAGATTTGATTTTAATAATTTACGGTTAAAATTTCCACTATGAAACAGCGGGAAATAATGTAAAAAAATTGTGGGTGGATCACGCCCTTTTTTGGACCACATATTTTTAGTTGAATTCTAACAATACATTTTAAATTTTATAACTATATCTTTAATACTTTTCGAGTTATTAGTTCCTTAAGAGTTATATAAAAGTATGGAAGCTGGGCGTGTCCGTTCAGCGATTTGGTTTATTTCCAAACTCAGTTCCTATTTTTGGCTAAAACATATCGAGACGAAATTTTACTGCTTTCTGATCAGTATTTCTCAAGTTTTTCTGTATTCGGATAGCAAGACGGACATGGCTAAACGGACACGGGTAGTGATGCTGATCAAGAATATATATACTTTTCCATACTAGGCACGTCTCCTAAAGGGAGTTACAATATCTGCACAAAGTTAATATACCCTGTACATCATAGGTCTAAGGTATAAAAAGTGAATGTCCAGCTTAAGATAGTACTCGACTTTTGACATGGTTGTCAAAAAGCAACCATTAGTTAAAGTTCTATATTTTGATTATTGGTAACGCTGTAAAACTGTGTGTTAAATTTATGTAAATAATAAATTGAATTTTCTTCTGTTCTTGTTTAAGACGGCAGCAAGTACATAGCTAAATCCAATAACCTATTTTACAATCGCACGCTGCAAAAAAAGGGCTCCTCCAAACATAATTTTGCAGGCATTACATATATCTTTGGAGCTTTATGCAAACAAAAGTATTATATCTTTACAGTCAAAATTACTTTTTGTTCAAACATATTTATGTTCAGAATGAATAACTTTCGACGTTCTTTCAAACATATTTATGTTTACATTTAATTTTAATGTAAAAAAAGTAAATTTAGTGCTAATATCTTATCTGCACAATATTCATATTTTCCATTTTTTTAAATTACATTTTTTATTTATATTATATAATTAGAATTTTTTTTTTTTTATTACACATCTTTTATGTATACTTAATAATTTTATTTTCATCTATTGTTCCTATTTTGAGTTCAGTGAATTACGTATAATTGGATATTTCACAAACAGCCACTATTTGGTATTGACATTAATTGGCGGTACTTAAACAAATTCTTCCACCAAAAAGAATTTTTGAACTATATGAAAAGTATTAATGTGAGTGTTACTGAGTGCTAAAAGTAGGCAGCGTTGTTATTTAATTGTGATATCGTAATGCTAAACATACATATAATGCTATTATTTTTGAATTTGTTGTCACCCAATCACAATCACGAATAACCAAACACATGTAATGTTAAATAGCGGAAATATCAAACATACATATATTAATATCTGATGAAAAATATATATTTCTACAGAAACATTAATATAGTAAATTCATGAAAAACCGCGAATAAATCAATTTATGTTTAAATAGCGTATAATAATATTTCAATCTGAACAAAATAATTATACAATTCAATTATAATGTAATTAGATTTTACTCCTAATATTCATATGGTAATTTCGAATTACGTTATAATTACATTCAAAATTATTCCAACAAATCTTTTCTATCCGTGCGACCATCATCTACCAAAATTAATAGTAATTTTTTCATAAATAATAATTTGTCGTTAAAAAAGACGATCGGAATTATATGACAAGCGGGGTGACAACGATTACAAAGTGCTTAATATATTTCCCATTTATGCTACATACCTTCAGAAGCATTTCAAAAACGCTCGACTGTTAAACCAATGCAATTAGTTTGAAACAAATTTCGTTTAATTTTTAAAAAAGGTTTTGATTTAATTTTCAGGTCAATTTTAAAGTTTAGTGTATAAATGTATAACAAACATCAACAAACTCATATTTAAACGACCAAACGATATTTAAACGACAATAAACGATATCCCTGATACTGATTATCACAAAATCATTACCTATTTATTCTATATTTTTCAACAAGATTTTTCGTTCGGATTTGAAATCATGAATTTTATACATTGTCTACATAGAATACCTTGTCTACATGCATTTTAGAGATTGTCCACATGCAATTGTCTAAATGTGGACAACCGTGTAATCTAGAAAATGCTGCTCAACGAGTGCCAACTTCGTAGTGTTTTGCAGGAATACATTTATTTAAGTGTATTTTTTTTTTTAATTTTTTTACATACGCCTACGCGCTTTTTACACAAAAAATGTGTACAAATTTATAAAATTATTTTTTTAAATATGATGTCATCAAAATACCATCTTGATATTTGGCATGAACATTTATATTAAATCAACCAAAATATACGATTTTTTTTAGAATTTTAAAAAAGTGTCCTTTTTAAGGACATCAAAATTAAAGTTGAAGCGTAATGACCACGGGCCCCATTTAGTTTAGAAGTTACAGCTTAATTTTTATAACAATTTGTTCTATTAGCTGTAAAACTAGCCAATAACGGAGTTTCTAGCAGTTCAACTTTAAGAGATATGAAAATATGAACCATACAAAAGTGATTTTTGGTCCATTTTCTGGAATTTTGAACCACTGTATCTCTGGAAGCCGCGGTAGTTCAGTGGTTAGTACGTTGGACTGCGAGCCGAAAGGTCCCGGTTCAAGCCTGGACTGGGGCTAACAACATCTTTTCATAGAAACATTTTTCTATACCGCGCTACCTCTCGGTAGTAAATGGCAAACCTACGAGAGTAAAACATTGCCTATGAAAAGCTCTCATCCAGCGTTCGGATTCGGCAATAAACTATAGGTCCCACCACTTTGAGTACAAATATAACACGCGCAGCTCAAAATGGTGAGAGAGCTCGGCCTAAGTTCTTATAGGACTGAAGTGCCAAACTATTATATATTATATCTCGATACCCTTTATCAGTTGCCCAAATTGAATTGAAATGGAAGAAGGTAGTTTCCAACAAGAAAATGGCGCATGCCGTGCCCGAAAATCTAAGTTCGTGCGTACAAATCTCCATGCGTGCTAGTTGTTGCCGTGCCTTTGTGTGTCCGTGTCTCCAAAAATCAGACACGCGCCCATTAAATACGTTTTTTTTGTATAGTTTCTACCCCAATTAAAAAAAAAACCTTACTTCCAGATTCAGAAAATACAAATTTTAACCTTTTCTGTCTTACTTATGGATTTAAGAGAATAAAACAGTTTCAAACATAATTTTTGAATTATTTATTATAGGGACTAAAACCCTTTGAAATATCGGTTCCGGTTCGGGTTCCAATATTTTAAAAAATGTGGTTCCGTTTCCAACCACAAAATTGAATGGGTTTCGATTCCGGTTACATACATTTTTTAATAACGGTTCCGATTCCGGGTTTTTTCGTTCCCTGACACGTACAATAATATCTGTTCCGGTTTAGGTTCCGAGATTTTTTCAATAGCTGTTCCGATTCCAACCAGAAAAAATATATGGGTTCCGACCCCACTTCGGGTACCCACACTTTTAATAACGATTCCAGATCAAAAATCAAAACGTATCCGGTATTATTTTACACTTTCTCCTGCTTTTTCATGTTTTTCCGTGATTTTTTCATGTTTTTCGAGTAATTCAAAGAATTTATAAATATTTCAAAAATTCGCGAATGAATCAAAACAAAAATTCTTCGGAGAATGAATGTATTTCAAATATTCTACGAACTCTGCGAGAATATCGACGAGAATTCTCAAATTGTTGAACAGAAAATATAAAACCTAGCACATTGTCGGCGCCATTGGCAGGATGAAAGTGTTTAATTTTTCAAAAGTAAATCAACTTTTCCGCCACACGCACTCCATTTCGAAGACCTTTTGAGATCCGGCGGAAAAATTGACAAAAAATTTGCTGTGTCGAACAGTCGCAAACGCCATTTTGACATTCAAAGAACTTTCGACGGTGCTAGTCGAGATAGAGGCAATTCTAAATTCAACATCAATTGGGGCTTTATCCGAGGATCCGAGGATATGGTGAAACTTTGACACCAGCACATCTTTAAGTCAGATCATATTTAAGGGGCGCTACTGTTCGAGTGAGATTGTCCGAAATTTTTGAAATTTTCTCGATCTCGAAGAAGTTCAAAAAAATGATCTTGTTCTCGAATTTCTTTTCGACTTTTGAAAGTCATCTCGATCTCGGTCTCGAGTCTCGACGAGATCTCGAAAATTTTTCAAAAATAAATTATGTAAAAATTATATATAAAAATGTAAGCAAATTTAATTTAATTAAGGCTTAGTTTTCTATAGCATTATTTTAATTGTTATAATTTTCATATTTTATTGTTTACATAAAAAAGTGCGATGTTTCCTTAATATGCGTAAAAAAATTGCTGTGTCGAACAGTCGCAAGCACCATTTTGACATTCAAAGAACTTTCGACTGTGCTAGCCGAGATAGAGGCAATTCTAAATTCAAAATCGAGATATACATTGAACATTTTTTTTCTCTCACTACTTTCAAAGATACAGTGGTTTAAAGTTACAAAAAATGGGTCAAAAATCACTTTTCAATGGTTATTCATATTTCAATATCTCTTAAACAAGAAATGATAGAAACTTCATTGACAGCTCGTTTTAAAGCTAATAGAACAAGCTTTTATACCTATTAACATCTAAACTCATCAAACTTGAACATGTGGCCCGTGGAAATTATCTTTGCACTTCAATATGGATGTCCTTAAAAAGGACCCTTTTTTAAAATTCGGAATAAAATCACATATTTTGGTTGGTTTAATATAAATGTTCATGCCAAATTTCAAGATTTCATTTTGATCACATCGTATTTTAAAAATTAATTTTCTAAATTTTTACGTATTATTTGTATTGAAAAAAAAATTTTTTTTTTCAAAAGTAAAATTTGCAATTATTTTTTAATGTATGTTTTGTAACTCTAATTTCGAAAATGGCGTCAATTTCATCAAATTGTCTCTAGTTTTTGATATACCATTTTTCGAAAATCGTAACAACTATATCCCAAAATCAATACTAGATTCAATAAGATAAAACTGACGCCATTTTAGAACTCGGAGTTACATATATATTCAACAATTATAGCAACTTGTACTGTAGAAAAAAAATTTTTTTTTCAATACAATAAATAAATTACAATTTAGAAAATTATTTTTTAAAGTATCACGCCATCAAACATTTATAACAAATTGACGAAAATTTAGAATTTTTTTAGAATTTTAAAAACGGTCCGTTTTAAGGACATCAATTTTGAAGTGCAAGGATAATTACCACGGGCCAAATATTCATGTTTAGAAGTTACAACTAAATGCTTGTTCTATTAGCTTTAAAACTAGCCGTCAACGGAGTTTCTAGCATTTCTAGTTTAAGAGATAATGAAATATGTACAACCATACAAAAGGGATTTTTGACCCATTTTTTGTAACGTTAAACCACTGTATCTCTGAAAGAAGTAGGTGAAATAAATAAAAAAAATGATCAATCTCGATAATCTTTATCAGTTGTCAAATTTCATTGAAATTGAAGAAGGTGAGTTCAGCCGCTGGTCTATTGGGTGTGGAATTGAGTTTGATGCTGATTAGTTGAAATGAAATATATATTTTGGAAAAAAATACATAAAAACATATATATGACTATCTTTCAAAAAACTCAAAACATAATTAAAATTCAAAAATGTATGTTCAATATGTTTTTTGTTTTTTCAAAATAAGTATTATATTTGAAAGCTCACGAAAAATACTTTCTAAAGCTAGATGTTTATAATTGAGCCACTCTGATACAAGGTATATATCATTCAATACAAGTCTGCACTCTAAAATTAGCAAATTTTAACCCATATAATGTTTACTATATTTTGCTTAATATTTGCCATTTTAAACTCTTAAATGAATATAATAAATTAACAAAAAGAAAATTCTTTCAAAAATGTAAAATAACAATAGTTAATAAAAACTAGTTTAAAACTTAGTTTAAATATGAAGTATTTAATTTAAAAATATTGAAATTGTCTTTCACTAAGGGTCATTTTCGCAATATGCAGTTAAAAATTAACTTCCACTTTGAATGAAATTTTGCTGAAAATTCGATTTCACAATTAATCGGTATATCTGTTGGTCATTTAAATCTATAACCGGTAGATACTTTAACCGAAAGAACATGTTTCAGTTATATTTATAACTCACAGATTTTAAAAAAATTATGCCTATAATTCGTGTATAAATTTGTTCCTGAAATAAATCCAATGTCGCAAAAATCATAAGATAAAACGCAATAAACAAATTAGCAACACATATTAGCAAAGCTGTCGGCGAAATATATAAACATGCCGTGAAACAAATTCAAGAAATGAGGAAAAAAAACAGTTTTTTGTCGTTATTAATGTATTAATTTATTCAAAATGATATATGTCATAAATTTAAATGTTATTTATCTAATCAGAATATAAATTATAAACGAAGCAGTTATATTTTATTTATTAGTATTTATTAGTTTTGCATTAATTTTAAATATTTTACTACTATTATCATTGGAGAATAGTAGCAGCAATGTATTATTTTAAATAATAACCCTTGCTGCGTATCTTTCAAAACTATTAAAAATGCAACCATGGGACGCTTATATGCTTGTCTTTGTTACCTTCGTTTTTGTATAAAAGGGCAACACCAGCCCATATAAATGTCATTTTACACTGAGCATTCACACTGAATTTATCGTGCAATATTGATTTGGACATATTTTCAGTAGCAAAGCAAGAATAGTTTCCTAATCCTTCTCTGAGCCGTGAACTGAATTCAACTATCGTCCAATAGGGCGTTGGTCATAGTTTTTCAGTAAGCAGTAGAGACATTTCTAGTTTTTATTAAATAAAATCGCTGTACACACACACCATAAAACATTAGTTATTATTTACGATCCCTGAGGACTACATTGGCGCCCAACTTAGTGGCCATCGACACCATCGTTCCGCACAACAACACAGAGGACAACACACAAGTCGGCATCGACGTCAACTCGCACGTCAGCAGAGCCATCAACGTTAATAGAGACGCCGGCAGAGACGTCGGCAGAGGCATCGACGTCAACAGCGACGCCGGCAGAGACGTCAGCGGAGGCAGCGATGTCAACAGAGACGCAAGCAGCGACGCAGACAACGCCGTCGATAGAGCCACAATGGCATAATTTTCACCAGAATAGTTTCAGTAAATACAACCTGCAATCGCCGGAAATCAAAAGGCGGGTTCTTTCACTCAATGCACTGCGCGTTTTGCGGTCAGCGTGATCCAGCTATGGTCGACGAGTTTTTGCTGCCATCACCGTATACAAAGACATTGAGAAAATTTCTGATGCTGATACAAAGAGGTATGCCATTGTTATTGGAGGATTATGCTGCAGTATGGTGGATAGGCGTGAAGGACTCTTTGCGTACATTTGTGAATACAATCGATCTCATACGGACCATATTTTCCCCACCGAATCCGGATTGAAAAATATACTTGAACATATACGAGTTCAAACAACAGTCAAAAGAACTAACTCACAGCTTTATATGTAAGAAGCGGCTGCTTTTTTCACATCTGAAGGATATCATCAAAGAGAAAGTGCAGCTACACATCGTATAGGCTTACTATTCATCCAGATTAGAGAACGAGTTCGACGCGACGATTTCGAAACATTCGACGAACTAATCGCATCCAGCAGAGAAGCTGAACTTTTTTGATGAATCAAAGCAACCGACCACAAAAATTGCAGAACCAACTGATGCAGCTTGGATGATCCAGTGCACATTTTGTCGACAACGTGGACACTCTGTAGATGTGTGTTTGAAGAAAAACAAAGAACAGCACTCGCGGAAATCACATCAACATGACAACTCAAAGCGAGTTCCCATCTTCTCATTCTACGGATGTGGAAGTCCCGAGCGACTTTCTTTCAATAATCTAGCGACCTCCATCATCGGCAGATCAGTGTCAAAAGTTCATATGGAAATGTACGACGTCAACCCGCAAGTCATTAACGACGTCAACCCGCACGTCAGCAACAACGTCAACTCGTACGTCAGCAGCGACGTCAAACACAGACACCGACAGAGACGTCGGCAAAGCAACGACGTCAACTGCGACAGCAACATCCTCAACAATAGGGACGTCAAATACGGCAGAGACGTCTATTACAACCAGGGCCGGTCCTAAGAAGAATCTTAGGAGGGTGTGACACATAAAATTTCCAAATAGATTTTTTTTTTTAAATTAAAATTATTTTAAAACATAATAATTGAATTCATTTAACATAGGAAAAGAGTCGTACACCTGCTAATAATACTGCATAAATATACAGTTAAATAAAAAAGATTTGTTACCAAATAATAAATAATTTACATTAAACCAAAACTAAAACAATCATTTTTGAGAACGTTATAATTTATACTTTGAATATATCAAAAGTTCTTTTCATTATGACTTAAAGTAATTAGTAATTAGGGTATCCTCAATCCGTACTCAACGTGTCGTTTTAAACACGCAGAGAAAAAAATGTTTTCTGCTTACATAATATATTTGGAATCGTAAATTTAATGTCTTTAACAGGATTTTACTTTTAATTTCAAATTTTTAAAATTATTTTTGTATTAATTTCGAGACTTATGGTATGGGTTTATTTTAAAATCTTATAAATTCATGTAAATATGTAACGAGTAATATATGTTTGCTGCAAAACAGTTTTTTTTGGATTATATCAAGGTGGGTGGGGAAAAAGTTACCAAAATATAACAAGTGACCTCAATGTCACGTGGTACCTTTAAAAATACAAAAAAAAAACTTTTTTTTTAACTTAATTTTTTGAAATATGTGACTGGCAAAATTATCTTTTAAAAAAAATTAAAATCCCTTACGTACATTTAAGGTTTATTTTTGTATATAATAGTCAACCAAATTTTTTAGTATTTTATATTGCACTGTTAGAAGCGCTGCAGGAACTTTTTTTTCAAAAAAATCGCGCCATTTTTTTAAAATTATTTGCTATCCAAAGATATTTCATTTTTAGTGTATTTTTATATTGTAATAGTTATAGCAATAATAGAAGTGCCGCAGGCAAATTTATTGGAAACAACTTCATTGGACATTATCTGTTTTAATAGTTTCTGAACAGTATTGATTCATTAATATTTTTGTTTTTTTTCTGAAAAATATCCACTCGTTTTTTTTATTGACCCTCAAAATTTCCAAACAAAAAACCCTATGAAAGATCTACAAAATATATTAAAAAATAATGAAAAAAATATAGAAAAATGGAAATAACATCAGCATAATTATGAAATAATACCAAACATAATACATCTCCTACCAAACTTTTAATAACATTTGTAAAAATCTTATTTTTAAGAAAATAAGGGTGTGTGTAAGTTCAACTAAATTGCTGATTAAACTAATTTTTGCTGGTAATGTAGTGTTTGGAACATTTTCTTAGGGAACATTTCCCTAATGCTATTTCAAGGTAAATTTCCTTTTTATTCCAAATATTTTTACCATTTTTCTAATATTTTCTACTCGGTTATATTTATTTGACATTTTTATGCTATATAAGAATAAATGTCAGTTTTCAAAACTTTTGTAAATTTTCCGACTGCTTCCAGATATTTTCATTTGGATATTTTTAAAAATAAAAATAAAAAATTAGTTACATTTTTCCAATTTGTCCGAATCGGATTTTTATTTTCTATTTAAAAATTTGTGATATTTTCCTAATATAACCGACTCGGACTTTATATATTGACAATTTTATAATATATAAAAATACAAGACAATTTCTATGTTTTTATTTTTCGAAAATTTCCGACTGATTTTAAATATTTTCGAATTTATCCGAGTCGGATTTAATACATCAATTCGATAAACTATTCGTGTTAAATATTTAAATTATTACGATTATTATCATTTTATGATTTATTGCTACTTAAAAAATTGTGATAATGCCGAATATATACAACTTATAGAATTTTTACAATATTTCCGACTCGTGTTTTTCCGAATAAGTCCTACTGGCTGAGCTAGGGAGGGGGGTGTCACACCACTCCCACCACCCCTATAGATCCGGCCCTGATTACAACAATTTATTCTCACAACCGATGCCAGTGGTTCAGCACAAGGATTAGATTTAATCCAGGGGATGGCCCTGATGATCATCCAGTTAATATGCTACGACGAAGAGGACGTCTAAAAACGCAGAAGTTGCTGATACTTCAGCGGGACGATTTCAGCATAAGAAGGGGAGCAGTTACATTTTATTTATTAGTATTTCTAAGTTTTGCATTAATTTTAAATATTTTACTACTATTCTCATTGGAGAATAGTAGAAACATTGTATTATTTCAAACAAAAACCCTGGTTGCGTATCTTTTAAAACTACTAAGAATGCAACCATGGGACGCTTATATGCTTGTTCTTGTTACCTTCATTTTTGTATAAAATGGCGCTGAGCATTCGTCCGTGTTGTGACTTAAAAATTGTAATTATTGGTAGATTGGGCAAAAAAATAGTGGTAGATTTCACAAAATTTCACAAAAAAGATTTTAAAATTTTTGCAAATACGAAAAATAAAGATTTTTTTTTTAAATATATTTTTTATATACATTTGATTAATTTGATGAAAAAAAAGGCCGATATTATAATTTAAAAACATTCCAATTGTATAATCAAACTTAAACAAATTATATATTTTTCTTTAACAGCTCAATAAATACATAGATTCCAGTTCCAAGCTCAGAGAATTGTTGAAAATTGAATGTGAAATATCAAATTAGCATTTTTTTTTGCAAATAAATGAATTATGACATATTTTATATCAAAGGTTCACTTTATATGCTCATTAATTCTAAATATAGCATTTTGCTCAATACGTATACGTGTTGAGATTTTATTAACGGATATTCAGGATTATGAAATCAGATTGTAAAACGCACATATTGGAGCTTCAATGTTTGCCTAGAATTAATTTTTCTTTCAATATTCTTATTTGAGCTTGATAGTTTTTAGCAGAGTTCGTAAAAATACATTCCCAAATGAAAAAAATAATTTTTTCATTCTTATTCATTCGGAGAATGTATTTTAAAATAATAAATTTTTTATTAAAAATAAGAAATATATTTGCATGATACTAAAATTAGCAAATGAAAACAAATGTAAATAAATGTTCTTTTTCATTCCTTTTATATATAACTTTTATAGTTAAAAAAAAAATACTTGGAAGGTTCCATAGAAACTGGCTTGATTGGGATTTGGCCCGATCACACTTGCAATCGACAGATTAGTTCCATTGGGACTGACCCGGGCCCACTTGCGTAATTGGATATTTTATTGGACAAATTGTTTCCATTGGGATTTGGCCAGAATCACACTGAGTCATTGGACATTTTTCTGGACAAATGCTTATCGTACATATTTTCTGTAGCAAAGCAAGAATAGTTTCCTAATCCTTGTCCGAGACGTGAACTAAATTCAGCTATCGTCTAATATTACTTTTGACATAGTTTTCCTGTTTTTATTAAATAAAATCGCTGTACCCACACATCATAATAATTATTTACGTTCCCTGAGGACTACACATTGCTATTCAAATAGGCGTTGTTCGCTACAAATTTTTTAATAGGCGGCATTGTAAGGAATGTATTTAAGTAACAAAATGTTTAGTAATGAATGAAAAACTCTTAAAGAATGGGTTGCTGTAAATTTAAAGTTATCTAAGATTGAATTAAGATATCTATTAGGATTTTATAAATTTTTTTATAATAAAGGAATAATATTAGTAAATGACTATACATCTTTGATAAAAATTAGATATTCAGTTTGTTTAACGATTAATATTTCTAATAACAATAAGAAATTAAGTTAATAATGAGAATCCTGCGTATCACTGCTTTTAAATCATGCAAGTATATATATTCTGATTTCGAAATGATTATACGTGATTTAAAACTTTTCTTATAATCTTGCTGAGAAACATTTTTTTCGTTTTGGTATTTCTTTAAATTCCTGGTTAAATAATAGATTAGATGATATAGATTAAAACATTTGTTGAAATTGAAAGGAAAATGTTGTCAACAGCCAAATTCTAATGTTTACTGCCACATTTTTGTACATAAAAATAATTAAAATTTATAAGGGGTTGGATTGCGAAATATCTTGGTAAGTTTTGTTTCAAATTACCCGTAGACACATACAGATTTATTAACTATTTTCCTTTATTTTCCACATCCACCCAATGTTTTCGGCAGCGATCCAGCAAACTCGGAAGAAATCTCTATTAATAATTTATACTCTCTGGTTAAATGATAAGTTATATTCTATGGTATCATTAATGTTATACTTTAAAACTCTAATGCCAACCACTACATTATCCACAATATAACCACAATATAATCATAAATATGCAACTTTTTCCCACCATAATCATTTTTTTTTTATTATTCTATATTATGTGTAAATTATTAAACTTCCAAGTTATAATCTGGACATTGTTAGTATGAAGAGGATAAAAACTACTACACCCAGAAAAAATAGTATATAAATAATAGTTTTTTTTTACTATTAAAAATAGTCAATAGGATAAATTATTATTTTAATCGGAAAATACAATTAATTACTAGAAAATACCACCACAATGCCATTGAGGTTATATGAAAAGATTTATTTTTTGTCTACTATTAAATCAATAAGTGTCCTATTGACCAATTTTAATGGGATTTGAGGGAATTTTTTTCTGGGTGTACAGATAGGCGGTATTGCATAGATTTTTTTTTTAAAATATAGATAGGCGGTATTATTTTAAATTCAATTATATGGGCATTTTTTGTACCATTACATTAAGACAATCACCAAATGATGCCCCAAAATCTCAATTTTGCAACAAGGTGCAGTTAGGCAGTATTGTCACATGTTGTTTAGCGATATTGCCGTATCACCGACGTTATGATATTTTGCATTTTGGTATTTCGGGAGCAAATTTATGCACAAATTGCTGCATACATTTTTGAATAGATTATCAAAATCTGTCGGTTATAAATATAACTGAAACATGTTCTATCGGTTAAAGTATCTGACGGTTAAAGAAAATTTAAATGACAAAGAGATACAACAATTGATTGTGAAATCGAAATTTGCGCAAATTGTCGGTTAAACTGGATGTTAGATATTGTGAAAACCTACGAGAGTAAAACATTGACTATGAAAAGCTCTCACCCGCCGTTCGGATTCGGAATTAAACTCTAGGTCCCACTATTCTGAGTACAAAATATAACACGCACAGCTCAAAAGGGTGAAAGAGCTCGGCCTAAGTTCTTATAGAAATGTATCGCCAAACTATTATTATTATTATTATTATTGTGAAAACGGCACTAAGTGTATTATTTAATATTTGATAATTCGTATGTTGGCCTCATTGAGTTGGTTTCAAAAATTTTCATTTACCTTTTGCTATTTGCTGAAGTTCGAAAATTTTAGGTTAGGCTGATTTGGGACTGAGCATCTCATTTAGGAGTACAATTCATAATAATTATTCATGTAATTTATTCTGTGTATGTATGAAATTTTTGTGCACATGAGCAAACAACCATCATTTCAGCGCAAACAGTTACATGTAGAGGGTAACGTTTTTCAGCAAATAACTTTTTCCGGGAAACGGGAAATACAAATTATGTTTCCAGGGAATTTATTAAATATGAAATTGTTGTAAAAAATATGTGAAAAATTATTTAAAAGTAAATCTGGCAATTTATATATCTATTATTATATGACTCCATATTATATAACACACAATAAAGTTAAATAATATATAGTTAATGTATATAATCGAGAAAAATAAATTTAAAAAATATATTTGGGGATGATAAATCATTATAACTCAAATAACCAGAATCTGAGGAATTCATTTGGATTTTTTATCTTACTTCAACAATTTTATTTTTATTTATTTATCTTTATGTACTTATTAAAGATATAGACACTCCCGATACAAATATTTTCTTTAGGCAAGCTTTCCAAATAACAGGGTAAAGATGAATTTTAATTTCTTTTCGGCGTCGATGTTTATATGTTGGGTTTCATACGGGACCGACTTGTGACTAATTCAAAGTAGATTGCTTTCTTTAGCAAGCTTTCCAAATAACAGGGAAAATAGGAACTTTAATTTCTTTTCGTTGTCGATTTTTATTAAATGTTAGGTTTTGGTTTCACATATGGGCATTTACAGAAAAACGTCAACACGACCGAAAATTCAAAATACTCAAATCTTTGAAACAATGATGAATTTGGATTGTTGAATAACTGAATCTAAATATCTGAAAATAAATTTCTATTTCGTTAACGGTAACGTATAAAAAATTCTCATAAAGTTTTGTTACTATGCAATATGTAAATATACCCATTTTTCATGTATTTTGAGTAACCAAATTAAATAACATTAAAGACATTCAGATACAAAATATTATTTTCGGTTTTTTCAGGTAACATTGATAAATTTTTTTAAAGCTTAAAAATAATAATCCAAATTAAAATAACGGCAAATTTTCGATTTTTGTATAAGAGTTATCGATGTCCCGTCCCCAAAAAGATACATTAATTACCATAGTAAACTATTTTTTTTTAAAGAGTTGAATCCACTGTTTCTAAAGCAGAATTTCTTAAGCATATCTAAAAATGTAAATTCTAGAAAATGTTTGACATCTAATTGAAATCTGTCCCGGAACTTTGAGTACCAAAAGTGTAATATTCTGCGATTTATTACAAAATAACTGTAAACTTTTGAAACAAAGTGTACAAAAACAAAAATAAAGCACATTGTCTCAGCTATGTTCAGACATAATTCAAAAAATATATTGTAGGAAAAAAGTATTTTTAGTATAAAAATCGTACTGATATTTTCAATATTGATTATACTGATGAAGTAAATTCATTAACTTTCCTTCGAGATATTAAAGTTTTAAGCGTACGAATGTCCCGTCCGGAACCCCAGGAAATGCCCATATGTCATTTTGTTGACTCATAAGGAACCGACTTGTGATTAATTCACTTGTCTAAATTTTGTTACTTGGGATATTTTTATTCTGATAGTATGGAAATTGTAAGACATTTTTTGGCCATTTTATTATCTTTTAAATTTTTAAAAACATCGACATCAAAATACGCAATTCACATCCAGCTTTTCTGAAAACTTACTAAATATCCCTTTTGCACAACCGTACATTGTAAATCTAGATGATAAAGATAAATCCTCAGTAGATTAAAAATCAAGGTCTTCAAATATTTCGCCATACACAAAATATTAATATTTCCTTTTTCTTTAATGTGAAAAATTAAGACTTTTAATAGTTCTCTTGAAAAGCCATCGTTAATTACGTAATATTTTAAACAAATTATATAATTTTTTGCTTTATGCATTTCTCGTTTCGTGAGAAAAACTGAAAATTTTCCGGGAAATGTTAAATGCCGTAATTTTTGCACGGGAACGAACCCTCTAGTTATACGGTGCTTTTTAGTATGGCTAAGAAATTGTTAAAAGTAAATACAGAATTAATTCATAACGAACTCTGTAACTGTTTAATTATTATTCTTTAATAAAATAATTATAAAATTATGTTTTCTTTTATACATAGAAAACATAAAAAAACAATTGTATTTAGTATAAAACATTAAAGTAATATGAAAAGTATGAAAAGCGTTGAGATTAAAATAATGCTACGGTAAATATTTTATTCATATGAGACATTCCATATCAAATCAACCGTGTGATTGGCAGCACCATCTCAGCATTTGACGAAATTTCGAAGTTTAGTGAAACAATATAAAATTAAGATATTGGCCAAATTTCAACTTCGCAGATGGTGTGGTTTCAGAGATTTAGTGCTTTAAAATTTGAAAAAACTGTATAAATATCACAAAAGTGTTGTTATTAAATAATTGACTATAGTGAACCAAAATAAATTGCAAAGGTATCATTTTAAAGATAATAAAATGGCCAAAAATATGTCTTACAATTTCAGTTTTAATCAAATTATATTTCAAAAGAACATATCTCAAAAAGCAACATTTTTTAAATGAATATATGTTGATGGTTGACATTTCATTTATTATTTAACATTTTAAATAGAGTTGTAATTTAACGGGTTCAGAAGTTATGTATAAAAATGTTGAGAATGTTGAAAATGTTGTATGAAAAATTTGTTTTTTTATATTTTAATATTTTCTTATGTTATAACATACATGCTTAATAAAAAATTATTCTATAAACTGATTTTAAACTTGCAAAATTTCATAGATGTATTTTTGTTGCGGATTCCAAAAACAGCAAAACTTTTGCCATTTTCGGAATCAGGGACTCAAATGTTTTAAAAAATACTACAGTTTTGACTACACCAAAATGAGTGTAAGGCAGAATAATTTTTTATTAAGCATGTATGTTATTAAATAACAAAAAATATTGAAGTATAAAAAAACACATTTTTAATAAAATTTTCAACATTCTACAACATTTTTATACATAAATTCTAAACTCGTTAAATTACCACTCTAATTAAAATCTTATAAAATAGATGAAATAGATGGTAGGTTTGATATTGTTACGAAAATTCAGTCTACGGAAAACTGTTCTATTGGTTCGTATCTCTGGATTGTGTACAAAATAAAAACACTCTTATGTTTGGTTTAAATTACAACAATTAAATTTATTATTTCACATTAACTAACAACTTTACAAGTTATAAATTCTAACAACTGCTGCATTTCCACAATTTAACTTGACATTGATCACACCCGAGATGCACTGGACCACTTTACAATCACTACTAATGTGCTGTGCCTCAGATGCGTCAGCCTTATATACTGCAGGCATCAGTTCGGCACGTTTCGACAAGCTTCGACTTGTTTCGAGAACCTTATACTCGTTTCGTGAATGACGCATGTTATTGGCATCTCATTCGCACTTATGTGTTTCTATTGCGCTGATCTTCTATCTCTTACTCGCACATTGCCTCAGTACGCTGAATGATCTTCCGTCTCTTTCTAACACATTGCTTAGTGCGCTGAATTGTCTTGCGTCTCAATTATCATTTTTTTTGAATGCTTGCACTATGGGTCAAATTACATCTTTTCTTACCAATATGAAATGACTCATACTTATATCAAATTATTAGACATGTTGAAAATATGAAATATTTTTTATTTCATATGAGTTTCACTAATAAATAAAATTAAATGCTTTTTTTCAGAGTAGATTTTTAATATTTCTTTTATAGCACACGTGATCTCATCTCACTGATTTTGAGGAGTAAACTATAGTTTACTTAGTATACACGCATAGAAAAAAATCCTCACAAACGAAAAATTAGACAAAAGAACTTCGTTCACTGAACCAAAAAAGTACATATCTACAATGAAAAAGTACATTATCACTAAGAATATTTCGTTAAAATTGGTCCAATGTAATTGTTCATTGTCACAACGAATTTCCGGTAATACTTCAATGTACAAATTTATTGAATTACAATGTATGGATCATGAAACAAAATGACAAATATTCATAATTACAATGAATATTTCATTAGCTATATTGAATGCGAGAGTTCATTGTCGCAATGAATCGAATACATACTTTAATGAACGAGATCATAAACAAAAGAGAATTCAGAAAGTTTTTTCATTTTATTATTTTAATGTAAATTCAATTAATATATACATTAAATATAATAGTATAATATAAATTAAATGTAATTTCGCACTTCATTTCACTTCATTTCGCAACTACTGCTTACATTTGTCGCAGCTTTCTGCGAATTAATAGCAGCAGAGCGCAGCTAACGCTACTAGCAACGAACACGAAAAACGAACATGCAAAATGTCTACTGCAGTATTTCAATGAGTATAATTCATTGAAGTATGAAAAAAATCATTAAATTTATTTGTGCGTATTATGAACACTGATTCTTACTGAAAATGAACTGATCATTAAATTCACAAACAAGTTACAGGACAATATACATTGTCACAATGTATCTTGCATTAAAACGTATGAATTTGCCTCTATGAACAGCATTCGTTAATATTATGAACCCGTTTATTTTCTGTGTTTGTGGCTTTCTTTTGACTAAACGAATTTTTCGTTTGTACCAAACGAGTTTTTACAAAACGAGCTTACTAAATTAAAAATTTGACATCAATTTCCAAAAATATCTTATAAAAACTTACAAATTGTTTTTTACCTCAAGGCACAAGCGCAAACAAATTAAGGTAAATTATAAATGACATTAAAAATTAAACAATTCATGATACAAGAAAATATCTTAATTTTAAATAAATTTTTAAAAATACCCCCGTGAAATGACCACGGAGGGTAGACTCACCACCACAGCTAAATACTGAATACTCATCATCGATTATTGCAAGCTTGCTCACAGGTTTTTTCATGATGCCGTCATATGTCTTGATTTCACAAAATCTGTTTAACCACTCAACACCGTTTCCACTGCGAGTCACTCTCTCCTCGCAACCTTGCAAGGAAAAACTATGTACATGTTTCCGCCTACACTTCGGACTATAACATACCGGATATTTTGACCTTGTGCCATCGTCTGATTGATTCAGTTTTCCCGGGTACCATCTCCAATTCTTTTTTTTTATTTGTATATTTTATTGCAACATGTGGAAAATATGCTTTAATAGTTGGAGTATTCGCTTTCTCTGTAATTAATTGTTGTGGGTATCTCTTTTCTTTATTAGCCATTGTCCTATCAACGACATATCGAGGGCTTATATTCAATACTGCCTATATACAATTTTGACGAAAATGAGTTCTTGATGCAGAAATCTTCATTGATCACCCCTGCATCTATGACATTAATTTAGAACCAAACAAATATTTCTATTACTGTTAAATTTTCATTTCAATAATTTGTCTATCTACATGAATGATTTTTTATGAATGCAATAGTGTCTTTCTACACACAATTTTAGCTTAAAGGTTTATAATGACTATAAATAAGCGTTCCAAGTATGGAATAGTATATATATTCTTCTTAAGCATAATTTTATGAGTCAATTTTGTCCTGTCCATCCATGGGTCTAGTCCATCCTAACTCACAAATAATCGACTCAATTTGTATGAAAAAAGATATAATATCTATGTAAAAACTATGAAATCGGTTAACGAAGGATGACGTCACATTTTCTCAATAGATATACAATACCATAAAAGCCATAGGAGCTAATAAAAAGAATTTTTCGTATACGGAAAACTAACTTTTGAAAGATTTTTTTCTATCCTTATATGAAGCCTTAAAGGACGAAGTTTGAATTTATTCTGTACTGAGGAAATATAGCTTGAACCATTACCTTTATGGTATTTCCAGACAAAATGTTTAGTGTTATTTTTAAAGAAAGTTTTCAGATATGTTAAGGATTCGTATGATATTTACACCCATATCCTCCAAAATAGGATATTAGTTTAAATATTTAGGATAACATTCATGATTTCAAAATAGCTATACAGAGTTAACTATTTTGATACCCTACACCTATAAGGTACAGGGTATATTAAGTTTGTGCAGATATTGTAACGCCCCTTAGGAGGCGTGTCCGGTATGGAAAAGTATATATATTCTTGATCAGCATCACTACCCGAGTCCGTTTAGCCATATCCGTCTGTGTGTCTGTCTGTCCGTCTTGCTGTCTTGCTGTCCGAATACAGAAAAACTTGAGAAATACTGATCAGAATGCGATGAAATTTCGTCTGAATATATTTTAGCCAAAAGTAGAAACTGAGTTTGAAAATGAGCCAAATTCGTCAACGGACACGCCCACCTCCCATACAAGTCACTTTTATATAACTCTTTAGGAACTAGTAACTAAAGAATACAAGATATAGTTATAAAATTTAAAACATATTGTTGTAATTTACCTTAAAATATGTGGTCAAAAAATGGGCGTGAACCGCCCACATTTTTTTTTCATTATTTCCCGGGTTTTCATAGTGCAAAATTGAACCGTAAATTAAATATTAGCCTTATAAAATTTTGAATATAGGCGGGGTCCGCCCAATTATATTTTTCTATTTTTTTTATTAATTTTTTATACTTTTATTTCAATTTTTTAAATGACGTAAATTTTGGATATGTGAATAATATTCTGAGGGTGAGGAGGTTCAGCATAATTAAAAACTTCAAAATTAAGGTATGCAATTAAATATCCCACATTAATATCTCCACCAAAGGTGTAGGGTATTCCGTAGTCGGGCCCGACCGACTATAAAAGTCCGCCCATGTGACCGAACTTACCCATGTGGCCTAACTTTCCCAACTCGTTTTTATTTATTTTATTCTTTAAAAAATGTCGGGTTAGATTATGGAATATTAACCCCTTTAACCATCATATACCTCGTGAACCTAAAATGGTAGAACAAAAATTAGTCGGTGAATTTTGTTTGGGTTACACCAGGATATAAAAAAATTAACAAATCGCTAATTCCATGAATATTTTCTGATCTATCTGCACTACAATATTGTGCAATATGCTCTATTTGCTCGTTTTTTCATAGACATTGATCACATTTGAATAGCAATAATCTCTATCTACCATTACACGACGAATAGCTCGAAATTGCTGAATTTTTTTAATTGTATCAATTAAAGACCATTTTTATTTAATATTGTAGAAGAAAAATTGATCGCCAATTTCATGGTTTGGGATTTAATCAGTTTTTTCGCTGTCCTGAAAAAATGTGTTTTGTAGATAGACTGTATTGAATAGAAGCCCTCGATATGGAATATATCTGCATTTTCTTCAACACCACTAATTGACAAGTCTACTAACTCAGACAAATGCGTAAACAGTCAAAATTTTGTTCTTGCCCAACTGTTTAACAGGAATTATTGGAAAAAGTACCGAATCATCGTCTCTATTTGATTTAGCAATACAATTCCTTCGCTCATGCGAATCGACAGGATTGGATGTTGTTGATTTTTTGAATGTGTCAGAATTTTGCTCAGATTGTAGGAGTGATGGGTGGAAAAATGAACAACCATCCTTTTCACACTTGCGTTTGGAAAAGCATTTAAAAACTTGATGACACTACTTTAAACACGAGAAACAAACAAAAGTAGACTTAAGTTTTTTCAGCGCTTCTTAACCGTCATTTCTTGACACTTCTTCTTAGCCACACTAACGCAAGCAAATTTTCGAGATCTACTTTTTGTGGATATTTGCTTTCCATCGTTTTTTTTTGCGAAATCGAAGGTAGAACATCAGTAATCGTATACGCCAGTTTTCGAATAATACATAGCCAGTCGCTAAAATCAATTACTGTTGGTGCTTTTCCTAACGAGGTACATTTTTCGGCACACTGAAATGTTGGGTTAACAAGGTGATGCTCTCCACGTGCGTTCTTCAGAAACGTGGCCTTATTAGATACTTTATTTGCATAAGTTACTAAAGAATTGAGTTCACCTTCAGATACCGAATGTATGGCGCGAACTGACAGTTTAGGCGCTGATGCCGGTTTAGTCGCGTATACTGTTGGTGGTTTTCCTAACGACGTACATTTTTCGGCACACTGAAATGTTGGGTTAACAAGGTGATGCTCTCCACGTGCGTTCTTCAGAAACGTGGCCTTATTAGATACTTTATTTGCATAAGTTACTAAAGAATTGAGTTCACCTTCAGATACCGAATGTATGGCGCGAACTGACAGTTTAGGCGCTGATGCCGGTTTAGTCGCGTATACTGTTGGTGGTTTTCCTAACGACGTACATTTTTCGGCACACTGAAATGTTGGGTTAACAAGGTGATGCTCTCCACGTGCGTTCTTCAGAAACGTGGCCTTATTAGATACTTTATTTGTATAAGTTACTAAAGAATTGAGTTCACCTTCAGATACCGAATGTATGGCGCGAACTGACAGTTTAGGCGCTGATGCCGGTTTAGTCGCGTATAAATGATGAGGCGCGGGCAGAGGCTCTGATACTGAGGTGAGCAATGACTGAGGCTGCGACTGATTGATGGTCAGGTTGAGGTTCGTGTAGGGTAGTCGGCAAATGTATGGGTAAAGGCGTTGGCAATGGGTTATGCACAGGGTTACGCAAAGGCGTTGGCATCGTTGACAGCATCGTTCGAAGCCGCTGTGATGGCAGTAGCGTTGGCTACAGTGTTGACGGCAGCATTGATGGCAGCATTGACAGAAAAAATATTTCCGATGTGTTGACTCCCACTGTCGACAATGAGCTGGGCGGTGTTCGGGTCACTGGCATTGCGAGCGGTAATCCTTTTATCCTCAGCCTACTTCGCTTCATAAATTAATTGCTATATTGGTGGGATACGGAGCAATATGTCCCGACTCCAATATTATCAATTTTGAATAAAAATATTGCGCTTTCAGGCGATTTGCATAAAAGAGACAATTATTAAAATTATTTGGCGAAGTGTTTATTCACTAAGAAAATTGTAAAAATAAAAAATGTTATATCAATTTTCAAAAATATGTTATAAAAACTTACAAATGTTTTTTTGCCTCCAGGCACAAGCGTAAACAATTAAAAAATTATAAATGACATTAAAAATTAAACAATCATGATTCGAACCCGCGTCCTCGTGCATAGAAGGAAGGCATGCAATCGCCGTGACATTTTTTAAAAGATTTTTATTTTCACACAAAAATAATTTTACGTTTAATTTAAATGTTTATACAAACGAACTTTCGTTTAGCAAACAGTAAACTTTTGCGAGCAAAGTTGGATCACGTTGCAAAATAAATTCTTTTGCCGCCAACGTTTTGTAAACGTTTTTTTTTTTCTATGCGTGTAGCAATATATCATAAGCCAGATTCCCTGTTCCACCTGTTTACATTAATCTTATGGTTACATTTTAACCATAAGTTGCTATATTTTTTCCCTTGATAAAAGAAAATTATATAATAATTGTAGCTAATTTTGTATTTGTTTTGAAAATTAATAAACTATTATACTAATTTTTAATGAAATTAATTTTCCAAAAACATGCGATATAAGTGTTTATCGTCTTGGATATTTTGTACGAAGATGAACAAAGTCAGAACTCCCGCATTAGAATTCCACGAAGCTTGGACAGATTTTGGTCACTTTTGTATGCCTGGTTGTTCTCTTCACATGCGTTTAATCCACAGATCGAAAGGTATTGATTATTTTGTTGTTTTATATGTTATACTTCATCGTATTATATTTGTTGACAATTAGGCGTTTCTTTTTGGTTTTCAATCCGGTTTAGCCAAGACTCCAATTTTTTTTTCTTGACTTATAATATGTGCAAGTAATTTTTCAATGAAAAAAAAATATATAGAAACCATATGCAAAAATAAAACAATACGTCTGTCTAGCTAGATGCTGAATCCAAAAAGGCAAACATTTTTAAACGGAAATTGAGTAGTTGTCAAATTAATTATTTACTAATAAATCCATTTTTAATAAATTGAGAGATGTTATGGGTAACTTGGCGTGACTAATGAATTTTGCAGGACTAATGTATTTGGCATGACTGATGTATTTATATGCATAATTTTACTATCTACTAATAAGACGATACCTGAAAATATAAGTGTTATATATCATTTTAAAGATAATTGTATATGCAATAATACAATATTTTTTATACTTGAAGCAATATTAATTTAATTGAAAATGGTCGTTAAAAGTTAAAAAAATGTCTTTTATGCTCTATGCGCAACATGACAGGATCATATTTTTTGGCTATTAAATGCTTCTTCTTAGTTTTAGATGTCCTAGTTTCAGAAGGTCGACGCTGAGCGAAACATTTTAACATTTTAGGATTTTGAATCAGTCTACATACAAAAGAAAATTTCTGTTTCCTCGCTTTATAGTCGCATTTTTAAGCACGCCTTTAAAATTGAATCCCTAATGTTTAAATTTAAACTTTAAGAATCAACAATAAATGTGTAAAATTAAACATTCAAATGTGGAAAACTACTCTTTTTTTTGTGTAAACTTAAACATGAAATGTGTAAAATTAACATTTTTTTTTAAATGAAAAGTGTGTAAAATTAAACATAATTTCTACGGGGATTGTGTTTTCGAAATTTCTAAGAATAATTTTGCCCTGAGAACATCAATGTATTAATTTTGAAATCAACTCTATTTTTCTTTTTTATTTAAATAATTAGCATTATTTAAATAAAAAACGAGTTGGGAAAGTTAGGTCACATGGGTAAGTTCGGTCACATGCGGCGGATTTTTATAGTCGGTCGCGCCCGACTATGGAATACCCTACACCTTTGGTGGGGATATTAAACCTCAGAATATTATTCATATATCAGAAATTTACGTCTTATATCCCCATAAATTAAAAAATTTATATAAAGTACAAAAACTAAAAAAAAAAAATTGAAAAATATAATTGGGCGGACCACGCATATATTTAAAATTTTGAAAGGCTAATATTATATAGATTTGATTTTAATAATTTACGGATCAAATTTCCACTATGAAAACCCGGGAAATAATGAAAAAAAAAAGTGGGCGGATCACGCCCATTTTTGGACCACATATTTTAAGATGAATTCTAACAATATGTTTTAAATTTTATAACTATACCTTGAATAACTTTCGAGTTATTAGTTCCGAAAGAGTTATATAAAAGTAACTTGTATGGGAGGTAGGCGTGTACGTTGACCGATTTGGCTCATTTTCAAACTCAGTTCCTACTTTTGGCTAAAATATATTGAGACGAAATTTCATCGCATTCTGATCAGTATTTCTCAAGTTATTCTGTATTCGGACAGCAAGACAGCAAGACAGCAAGACGGACAGACAGACAGACGGACATGGCTAAACGGACTCGGGTAGTGATGCTGATCAAGAATATATATACTTTTCCATACCGGACACGCCTCCTAAGGGGCGTTACAATATATGCACAAAGTTAATATACCCTGTACCTCATAGGTGTAGGGTATAAAAATCCGAAGATCAGAAAAGTAAATGCATTATTTCATTCACAACGGTATTTCATTCACACCGAGCAAAAATGATACCTGTCCATTTCGTTCATAGCCTAAAAATAAAAATAAATGTTAAAATAAAAACTAGAACACTTTAATTTTCATTTAAATAAAAATTCATAAAATCATTTCTTATAAAACCAATTTCTTCTGTTTTCTGGTTTCTGGCGATGTCCATGGTTTATAGATGTCTTTACTGGAAGCTAGTTCAACTCGAACGAATAATAGTCGCAAGTTTCAACAAGCTTAAAATTCAACAAAGCTTCTGTAATAATATACATTAGACATCTGCACAAATGGTTTTGAAGTTTCCTCTGCAAATATGCACTACTGTACTCTACAGTTTTGAATTCATTTCGCAAATAACAATCAACTGTATTATAGTGAAGTCTCTTTGAGCGATTTCATTCACTTCAGTATTTGTTTCATTGGTGTCAAGCACTGTCAAAACATTCAATGTTTTGAAAAACAAACCAAACGACAATTCTGTCGCTGAACATGCAACGAATACAGTGGGTACAGCGAGTGAGCGCAACTTGTAACGTGTGAGAAGACGAACATTGAAAACAACAACAAATCTGCCGCTCGTTCGACGAAGGTAATGTTGTTGTTGCTATTTATGTATTAATAAAAAATACAACAAATATTTTTTCATCAAAAAAAAGAAATGTTAAAAAAAAAATTTGTACGGCAAAAACAACGCTCTGTTCAATATATTCAAAAAAAAAATCTAATTAAATAATGAAAAAATTTATTAATGAAAAAATGTTTTTCGAAACTTAATATAAAATATTATATGATTTTCTTATACCTTTTGTTTTTTTCTATATTTCAATATTAATGAAAATTCCTTAGAGTAAGAATTATAAAAAAAAAAAATGAAAAATGCACTAAGTACGCGGTGTCATAAGCAGTTCATTTCAGTATTTGAATTTTTATTGCACATCATAATAGACCTCTTCACTTCAGTTTTGTTTGTGTTTTTTTTTTTGACAGTACTTGGTTCTTTGTTGTTGTGAGACAAAGATTTGATTTTAAAGCATAGGTTGACGACAGTAAATGTTTTGAAACGATGTGAATGTCTTGAAGTGGGTTTCAAATGCACTTGTGCAGATGTCTCTTCCTTACCAGGAAGTCCATGCCAAGTATTACTTTATCCACCATTTCCGCCACTTTAAATCATGTTCAACTATCGTAGTGTCAATAGTGATTTCGTTGGTAATTTTTCCTCTGATTGGGACCTCCTTACCTGTCCCTGCTTGCAACTTTATTCCAAATAACGGTACCACTTCTTCTGCAATATGGTTACTTCTCATTATTGAGTGCGAAGCTCCCGTATCCAATTTTACCATATATATTGCACAATCAATTAGTCCATCGACAGTTAAGCCATTCGACTTTCGAGCAAGTTGAGAATCGGAGATTCTGAAGCAATCGGTTATGGGAGTCAGATCGTTCCCCGCAGAACTGACTTGTTTTTGTTTAAAGATTGTTTGAAATAATTCTCTTTATTTTGAGCATGATTCTGTCTTTCTTCAAATCTGGGTTCCTCGGATTGAGTTATTGAGCTCATGCGTTTTTTGCGACAGTCAGTTGCCTCAGTGCGATGAATGATCTTCCGTCTCTTTCTAATACATGGCTTAATACGCTAATTGTCTTGCGTGTCATTTACTCTTTTTAAATGTGGAGCAAATTACATCTCATCATAGTGTCCATCCATCCGCATGTACACGGAAAACACGTTAAGATGAAAACTAAAAGATCTATATGGGCCATTCCACACTAAATCGACCAAAAAAAGTTTAATTTTTAATTTTACCTTTTCGATTTCAATGAAATTTGGGCAACTGATAAAGGGTATCTAGATATATTCTTGACCACTACTTCCGGAAATACAGCGATTAAAATTTGAAAAAAAATGGGCCAAAATTCACATTTGTGTGGTTGTTCATATTTAAATATCTCCTGAACAAGAATATGCGAATAAAACAAGCTATTTGAAAATTAGAGTCGTAACTTCTAAACTTAAACATGTCAATGGTCATTATCCTAGTACTTCAAATTTGATGTTCTGAAAAACCTATAAATTTTCTTTGATTTAATATAAATGTTCATGCCAAATTTGAAGATAGTATTTTGATGCACATCGTATTTTAAAAAAAATTTTCTAAATTTTTAGACAGTGGATGCACTTTGCATATAAGTCCAAACATAAACAATTTTAAGGAATTGGAAATGTTGAAGTTAACGTAAACGATAGTGGTTGTGCCACTAACTTGACATTAAAATACGTCCTTTATGTATCTGACTTACGCACACATTTATTGTATGTGTCAAAAATTACCACAGATCGGAAAACACGTGTGCGAGCGCGCGCACTTGCCAGCTAGCATCTTACGCGCAAATTTTTTTACGCTGTGCATCACATTTTTTTACAAGAATGCTCGGCTCCACGAGACAGGCATTTTACCATTATCGGTACCTGCACTCGTGCGTGTTTCGATATTTTAAAAAAACCGATCACAGCCAAGCGGCGAAAACAAAAACTGCAGCTCTTCCAAACGTGAATTGTGAAAATGTTTGTTTTCACATTCACAGTGCTAGAGTATGAAATTCGCGGTACAACTGCCTGCAACAGCGGATACAACATTTACAATTCTGCACGGAGCACTAAAATTGGGTGAAATTCATTATTTTCTGAACCACTAATCCGATTTTAAAAATACTTGTGTTTTTGAAAAACTTACATTAGGGTCAAAGGAAAATGTGCTCAGTTGAGAAAATCTTGCTTGGTTTTAGAGATATTGACTTTACTTTACAGATTTAACTAATTAGGAACAATCAAATTTTTAATGTTGGTATATCAAACGACATTCATTGGTATACTAAAATTAGTTTTGACAATTACACTAGACAACAAAAGGATCTACGATCATAAGTAGTATGAATTTCCGATGAATTTCAAGATTCTAATCACTACCTCATACTCAGTTTTTTCAGATTGCCTCAAGTTTTTGAGTTACTACGTAATACAAACATATGGCAATTTTCGTGTTTTTCTACATATTTTGGAGCTTAAAATTTCACAAATTTGAATTATCGATTCAAATTCGGATTAATCTGACCGAAGTTATGATCAGTCAAACTCAAAATTATTGATTTTAAGGTGTACCTGTTATTTATTGCATAACATATTAAGTTTTCATAATTCAATCAAATTATATATTATATGTGAAAATAGATCCATAATTGTAAGATTTCCCTTACTTCGTTTTTACAAATCACTCTTTAAGTCTTCAGATTAAATTCAAATTCACGCTTAAGATTTTTGATCTAGATTTTCTTTTGTGGTGCTACTTTTAATCAATATAACTTTTGACTCCATTCATTATTCATAGAAATTTCTAAAACCTTAAATCAGTAGAATTCAGCTTTGCAAGTATTACTATCCATGGGTTTACCTCAGTATCCTTCAATAGAGTCAAATGAAGATCACCTACTAAATATTAATACTTTTAAAACAATATATGTTCTTGCTTATGTTCATATCGAACAAAAAAAGGTACATTTTTCAATCGAATTTGTGAATTTCACTTTAATCTGAGGACTGAGTGATTTGCAAGAACAAAGTAAGAGGAAGTATAGAATTATAGATCAAGTCTGATATAAGATATGTACTTTTATTTAATTATTGTAGCATGTAACGAATACGTTGTAGTTGTTTTTGCAAGAGGTGTCAGCGGAAGCACGCATTTGTATCCGGCTCTATCTCGTCGGCTAGTGGGTGGGTAAGGGTGCTAACCAGGGTTGCCACTGAAAAATAATTTTGCTTACCAAATTAAAAAAAGTAACCAATTCCAAAAAAATTACCATTTATACTTTTTATTTTACTTTTTATTGTATGAAAAAACAAAAACTATTCATTAAAAGTATATAAAAGTATATATATATATATATATATATATATATATATATATATATATATATATATATATATATGCATATATTAGTTATTGTAGATACATTTATAATATAACACATGTAATATATTAGGTACAACCTTGAGATCAATATCCCGGGCTGAAGACTCAACCAGCCGTGGCAAACCAATGCTTGGCTAATAAACCTTCGCCCAAGACTCAGCCAGAACTGGGAGACCAATACCTGGTAAGGTAGTTCTCGCCCAAGACTCAGCCAGAATTGAGAAATCAATGCTTGGCTAAAACACCTTTGCCCAAGACTTAGCCAGAAGTGACAAATGCAGGTCTGGTTAAGTAGTTCTCGCCCAAGACTCAGCTAGAACAAACAGACATATGCTTGGGTACCCATGTAGGAAACGCCAGGCTTGACAACGGGCGCACATTGGGAAACATAGTCAAAACACTAGCATTGGAGGTAACTAAAAATTTTGGATTTAAACTTTTTTCTTCGTTTTTCGTAATTTGGACACATTAATAATGTAGAAAATCAGCTTTACAAGTCATTTGACCCAAGTGCTTACGGCCTAGGGTCATATAAAGTGAGCTTATTTTGATTGAATTTTTTTTATCAAAAAAATGTAATTGTCAATGCTGTATACAAATCGTTGTAGAATCGCCATTTTTTATTAGAATCTGATAATTTTTAGTAGTTACATTAAGAACATTAATGCAAACAATTTAAGGTGAAAATTGTATTTTAGTTCTATTTATTTATGTAGATATGGGTACTTTAACTTATCTTTTAATTTTTAAGTTTTTTTTTTAATTGTGTATTTTCAATGGAATATAACTTGTTTAGATCATCTCAAATACAGTCCGTACTGCTTAGTAGGATCCTTTACCTACATGCCAGTACTAAATTTATCTGCAACTAATTAAGATATTTTGATTTTAAGATATCTCCACAAGTATATATATGAAAAAAAATATATTTATTTAAAATTTTTTACTTATCTCGAATAACCCTTATATGCTACTTGTTTTTGGAGAACCCAAGAAAAATTGGTCAGCCATTTTTTCGTATGACATTTGAACACTTTAAAACCTTATTTAGGGTATGTAAATTGCTGACTAAACTAAATTTTGTCGGTAATGCAGCGTTTACTTTTCAATTTAGAAAATTTTCGAGCAAACTAAATTGATGTAAATTGGAAGACAGCAAACATATGAGAATTGATTTATTACTTGTAAAATTTAGTTTAGTCAGTAATTTAGTGAAACTCGCACACACCCTTAATACGATTTGTCTAATTTTTGTAAAAGAAAACGAAAAAAAGGGTTAAATGGATTGTTAAGAGGTTAACGCAATCTATAAAAAGTGTATATTATTTGAATACAAGTCTTCGATAATAAAAATTTAAATAATATATTGAGTTACTAGTTTTTTTTCATATGATTTCATTCAATATTTAACCCATTTTAACTAACTATAAAAAAAAGTTTATACGTCCCAATTATAAAATGATGATACACGTGTATTTTTATTTTTCACTGACCATTGTCATAAAATTGATATTTTAGCTTGATTTTACACAGCGCAATTCTTCGAAAGTCTTAACTTCCGGCTGTAGCCCAGTCTGCCATGTCTCGGAGACCTTCGATACCTCGAAGCTTTCTCGAATAACTTCGATAAAAAAGTTTGATATCGTTGCTATCTCGATTCTAATTTTTAAAAATTTTCGTACATTCAAATTCTTTAACAAGATACGATATATAATCATTTATCAAATCGATATCGCAATATTTTTCGCAGCAATCTCGAACTTTTATTGTTTTTTTCTTCGATATCGTTCCGATGTCGAACATTTTTTCGAGAAAACTCCGACAGAACGTTCCGATATCTACCTTCCATATAGGTCCAATTTGACACTCGTTATTGTTATGGGAACGGGTGATTTCTCCATCTACTCGCAATGATCTCGAAACGATATCAATACGAATGGCATACTGGGAGGGTATCACCCCTGGTAGCGAAAAATAAAAAAAAAATATATTCCATTCTGTAAAGAATTCTGAAGGTAAAATCAAAATTTTAAGTATCTAGTCCAAAAAATGTTGAAACTAGCGCTTAAAACAGGCGATGCGAGCGTTTTTGCTACGTTTTTCCCAATGTGGGGAGTAAGAAATAGCCAACCTTGGCCGTCCAATGACAGTCTTTGCCGAATACTTAGAGCCAGTGTCCTTCTTATCATTCCAAGGCTTAACCAGTATTCAGCCAGTTTTGAGTACCACACCTGGCCCAGAGCAATGCATTCTTGGCGCAAGACTGAGCGAACCTTGGGCCCATCGTTTTATCCTACATGGGATATAGTAAATAATTTCAAATAATACAATATCAACCAGCTCTGCGATAATTTAAATTAAGACTAAAAGAAATGTTATAGAAATATCATATATATCCATATCTTCTCCTAGTTCCGTTGTGGATAATCGTAACAACTTCCACTGAGTTATTATTTCCTCGGTGTCACTTTCTTCATATATCATGAAAATGTGTCTAACAAAGGTAATAATGATAATTCAGAAGAACTCAAAAGATTTTTTGGTGTAATAACAGACAAATTTTTAATATCTCCTCTTGAAAAATCAAATCTTTTTAGTTTTTTTTTAATTCATCGATTTGTTTCATTAAATCTAAATAGTGTCTGACTCGACATTAATATAGTTTACAAAATTTAAAAATACGAAGAGTATACAAAAAAAAATATTTATTTCAGTTACTAATTTTATTTATTATTTAATATTACGAACGCTGTTTATTTATTTATTTCATTGGATTTATTTATGTATTTAATAGTATTTAAAATTTGAAAATTTGGTGTATGTGGAAAATGTGGGTGAAAAGCAAATTATATTAAAAATAATTATATCTGAAAATGAAAGTTTAATTATATATAGGTACGTGCAAAATGTAAATTGTATTATAATAAAAAGGTGGTGTGTGTATTTTAATAGTGGGCTTTAAAATAAAAAAAAAAAAAAATATATATTATTGTTCTTCAATTTTTTTTCAGTGCATTTCGCTCATCAAAACTGCAGTTTATAAATATTGTTTAATGTTGTTATTTTCCAAAACAAAACATTGCATTCGAAATTTGCTTTGGTTTGTAGTTAGCAACATCATTAATATGAAGATTAAAAAAATAAAAAGAGAATGCAATTGTTGTTTTTATGTAACTCTCATGCATAACTATACCGATTTTTTTTAAATTGCGTTGGTTGTTGTTGCATATTTTTTTATTATTTCGCGTTATGCTTTATTTGATTTCGTCGCGATCAGCTGAAGCTGATTAATAATAAATTAATAAAACTTTCTTTAATAATATAGAATATTTAATCGATTGTTTTATTATTATTTTTTTTTCTAAGCCGTGTTCAACAAAATTATTATTTTTTAGAAAAAAATATTGTATTATTATTATACACATTCTTTTCTCCTAATTATTACTAGAAATGATTTTATTGTAGAAATCTTAATGTTTTTAAAGATTAAAAAAAATTGGTCATGAAGCTTAAATTTTTTGAGTGTACTGCATTTTAATTATACATAAAGCTCTCAATGCTGCTGAGCACACAAACCACAAATTTAAAGCTGCAAGAGATTAACATTTCATTTTTAACAACATACAAATATAGAACAGAGAGAGAACATGATCTGTAATTAACATAAAAGAGACTTATTACTTTTTTACAGCCGAAGAGTCGCTCCCACGATGACAGATCTTTCATGTTGGTTACTGGTGATCGTTGATTATACATATATTTCAAAATGTTTCGTTCATTATTTCAAACATGTATATATATATATATATATATATATATATATATATATATATATATAATTATATATTAAAATTGATTTAATATCACCACATCACTATTTCATTTATTGTTTCCACATTTGATAAATTTATGTGTTTTTTTTTTTGTTCAAATCACAAGTTTATGCTTTTATTGGACGGATATTTTTGAGGTTTTCGCAGAAACACTCGGGCTGGAGAAAGGAGGTAATGGCGATCAGAGTCCGAAATTGCCGAAACAGTTGCGCGTGCTGTTGATTTGCGGCTCAGCTTAAGTGGATCGATTTGATCGTCACAGCGATGCGTTTAGTTGTTGGACTCAGTTTAGGCTCTCTTCAAAAATTTACCTAGGAAGGTGTATGTGTTGGGCTTCTGAACGTGAATTTTGTTAAAATTCAATTAATCAGATTAAGTGCCAATCTACAGAGAGATTTTATTGTATTAGAAAAAAAAATAAATGAAATAATTAATAGAAATTATTATCCGCAAAGGAATTGACACTGGAGAACAAAAAAAAAATGCCGATTCCAAATGCTGCGTCGTCCATCGTTTGCCGAGAACCAATTGTTCTAATTAAAAAAATTGAATTTATGCAAATTAAATTGAAGAAAAACGAATAAAAAAATGAATTACTCACAATTTTATTTATTACTGATGTTTATTGAAAAGTCTAAAAAATTTTCAAAAGTACATTCCTTTTAAGGATTTTTTCTAGGAAAAACCAGAAAAATATGGAAAGTCTGCAAAAATTTCAGAAATTAGTAGAAAGTTAATTAATTATAATATATTCAAATCTTACTTGTTTTTTATAATATGTTGGATGATAATGGATAAAAAAAAACTATTCAAATTTACCACTTGATGAAAATAGTTCTTTCCTCGGCAACTATGATCAGCAAAAGAAAGTATGTTACGACAGAAATTATGTGGGTGGAAAAAAATTAAGAAAAAGGGTAACAAAAATAAAAGAAATAATTTTGTTGAAGCACAACCAACATCATACACCTTGCACAGCAGTGTTTGGTATGTTTGGGGAAGTATAAGACTTTTCATAAAATCGCGCATAAAAATATGCAGTAAAATTTTAGAATTAGTGTCGCATAGATTTCGTAATTAAATAATAAAAAAATCAATTTATGGCTCCAAGCGCCCCTACATTATGAAAATCATATATATTATGCAAGAAATAATAGGTACACCTTAAAATTCATATTTTTTGCGTTTGAATGGTCGTAACTTTGGTTAGATCAATCCGAATTGCATGTGGTTTATTTCTCAATGAAAAATGCTATGGTCTTTACAATCATACATGATTGTCGCAATGAAAGTATAGTATTTTCAATTTTATTTCAACAATAATAAGGTCGCTAAAACCATATTATAGTAGACAATTTATTATAATATGATTGTATTTTTGAAAAACCAAAATATGGTTGAAAAGAACCATGTTATGATTACGTTGAAGACTGTCACGAACAAAATATGGTCAATACCAATCATACCATGATATTGACTGATCATAAGATACTCATTTATTATTTACAACCATATAATTCTGACATGAAAATGCCTCATACACCCCACCAAAATAGTATCGTAGAACGCCAAAATAGAACTCTAGTTGAAATGTCAAGGTGCGTGATGAAGCATGCTGGTCCCCACCGTCGTTTTGGGCAGATGCCATTCATACCGTGTGTTATATTGGTAATCGGTGCGTTACAAAATCTAAGAGTTAAATTCCATACAAAAGCTGGACAAATAAAAAACTAACAACAGTGTTTTACAAGAAAGTTTTCGGTAGTAAAGGTAATGTTTTTAATAAAATTCCTTCAAAAGGAAATTTGACCAAGATTTTGGAAATCACGTTCTCGAAAAAGTTAAAAATATTATCTCGTGCTCGAATCTCGTCTCGACTTTGAAAAGTCATCTCGATCTCAACGAGATATCGAAAATTTAAAAAAAAAAATTTTATGTATAAAAATGAATGCAAAGTTAAGTCCTAATTTTGTATAGCAATATTTTAGTTGTTATATTTATCATTATTTATTGTTTACATGTACAGAAGTTCCCAAAAGTGAATTCGCGCGTGGTCAGAAAAGTGCGATGTTTCATTAATATGCGAAAAAAATATATTGGAAAACATTATTAAAATGGAAATTAGAATCACATGAGTTCAATTTTCAGCTGGCAGATTTTTTCGTTGTAAATAATTTATATGGTAATTAAATTTTGTACAAACATTAAACTAATTCTTTTATAATATAATATACAATATATATGTACTATATATTGTTGTGCAGTCAACCAGTAGGCAACAAAAATTTCTTGCACAACAGCACTCACGAGTTTTGTTGATTGTCTTAAAAATTGCGCGCGAAAAATTCGAGCAATAGCTTGGATTCTGTGTTGATAGATTCCCATATTTTTGTTTTTTCACTTTCCAAAGAAGCAGAAATTTTCGAAAAAAAAAAAAAAATAAAAAAAAAATAAAAATTGCAGTTACACTATTAAAATGATAATGTATTAAAAAGATATTTTTTGTGTTTAAATTGTATATTATAATACACATACAAATCAACTTAAGATAAAAATTTCATGATTTTACAATTAATAAGAACCGTATACTTAAAAAATATACATAATACCCCTTACACAGCAAAACATTTAATTTCAGTGCATAAGATCGACAAAAGTCGATCGACATGAGCGAAACGAAAAAACAGAAACAGTTCTACTTTGTCTATTTTGTCTTTGGAGTAGCGTATGTTTTTGTATTCGATTTACCGCTAGAAGGAAAATAAGAAAATAACAAAAAAGATGCACTGTAAGATGGAGCGACGTACGATACTAGCGCAGCAAAGAAAAAAGAAACAAACAAAGTTGTCGTTTTTATCCATGAAGTTGCGTGTGTTTTTTTTTTTTGGTTGAATACGATTTACCGTTATACAAGTGATCAAACAAAAGAATAACAAAGCACATAGAAAGTTTATACCAAATGTTTAGAACGTTGTTCAGCGAAATGTAGTTTCAAAAAACTTTTGATTGTTCTTCCACAATAAGAATTAGTTTGGGACACAAAGAGCGCTGAAAGATTAAATAACAAATCTAGAAGTTAATAAAAATTTTAAATTTAAATATGTATATTTTATTGTATCTCGTGATGTTGGATATCTTGATTAAGTCTAAATCTTGTTAAGGCGTTGCGAAATCCAACAAATAAACTATTTCTTTCAATGAAAACGTAATAATTTATATAACATAAGTAAACATTTAGAATACATTTAAATTATTATAATATTAAATACGCCACGAATTGAATTACAAAACCAGTTGGGAAGGTTAGATCACATGGGAAATTTAAAATTTGGTGTTATTATGATAGTTAGGATTATCAAAATTATAGTCGGTCTAAGCCGACTATAAATACCCTACACATATGTGTGGTTACCATTCAAAGTGATATATAAGTCACCAGGGTATACGAATCCTGAAAATAAATACAAACTTTCAATCGCTGAAGAATTTCCATTTATTTGATACCCATATTTACAAATGGGTAGGTGTACCGAATTTCGATTTTTTGTTGGAACCACAAGTCGTATCGGAGGAAAACATTATTTTCATTTATTTGAGCATGATTTCAATATATATTTGACCAAAAAAGTTTACCTAAGCACGTATACAGTAAAATTGATCTGTAGATGTAAATTTAATGTGAGGTATTTTTTAATATAAATGGTCGGATCGTAGGTCACAATGGACCGATCTCGCACATACAGCGTAGGTATATAAGTAATCTAAATTATAAGTTTCATTTATCTAACTCTTCAATTGTTTAAGTAGTAGGGATATCTCGTCGATCGAGATCTCCAATTTTCTCGTCACGCATCACTAACGACAATAATATTGACTTCCAATTTAAAAATGTTTCCGAAGTGGCGGACCAGCGCGAAGAACACAAAGATCGCGTTGTGACATTAAATGACGATGATGATGACAAATGGACAGCGGAACGAGCAGTAAACGTGGAATGGGATGCCAAAATTTCAAAGACTTGGTCAGCGTGGACGACGCAAGAAAGTATTTCATCCAGCAAGTAACGCCGAGAGTGAAGAAGACAACGATGAGTCTGACTGAAGAAGACGAGTTCGAGAAATGCGAAATGGCGTATCTGACAATGGCAGTTGATTCAATAACGTTTGGTGAAGCGATGGTGATGCATGGTGCAGTAGATTGGACAGCAGCAATCGAAGATGAATACGCAAATACGCAACAATACGCAAACAATTATAAATAGCAGATTAGTTGTTCGCACGAAAGCCTTTTGCTACGTATGGTAGCAAAAGGCTACGCAAAGCAGCCATGAGAAGACTGTCATGAGACTTACTCCCCCATGGCGCGTTCATCATCAATAATGATGTTGACAGTTGGCAACAGAACTTGATTTGAAAATCCATCAAATGGATGTTATTACAGCATACCTAAACGGCGAGCTTGAAGAAAGCGGTTATATGCAGGTTCCAGATCTGTTACAGACTATCTTGAATAAATTAAAATCAGGTAAGCCGATAGGATCTAATAAAACCAAAAATCATATTGAAAGCGTCGATGAGACAGCTGTTAGATTGCTTCTGGTTCTACGCTGCATCGTTAATCCTGTATGTTCATTAAAGACAGCATTGTATGGCCTGCACCATTCCTGATTTGGTATTACATAATTACGAAGAAATTAACTCGGCTTGGGTTACGGCAAACCAAGATCCGTGCTTGTTCTTGATGCAGAAAGGCAACAAACTTATGCGTAGTTGATCTACTTTTGGCGTCGAATGATACTGCTTGGCTGAAGACGATCAAGATGGATCTATCTAGATCATTTGATATGAAAGATAATATGAAAGATTGGCCGAAGCTGTAGCCGAAGCAACAAAGGAGGATTTTTACATTAACGACATTCTAAACGATGTCGGAATATCCGCAAGGGTATTACATTCTTCAACGATAGTCAAAGCGGACACAAATTAGTCTAATGTTTTGACTACCATTCACGAACTAAACATATTGACATCCGGCACCATTTCGTGCGTGACTTTCTTCGAAATCGAAACATCGAGCTAGAATACATGCCGACTGATGTCATGCCAGCTGACATGCTAACAAAAGGACCCACTGGAATAAAACACCATTCCTGTTCAACTGACTACGAATGTAGTATCACTACATCGAGGGGATGTATTGTAGCAGCGAAGCAGATGTAGTATATCCCTGCATATAATTTTCTATTTTGCATATTGAACACATCCTAATGATATGTCATTTGTTTACTTTCTTTATAACTTGCATTATCTCTTGTTCATATTCAGCACAGTTTAATAAATGCCTTTACTTAAACAACATCGCTTGCGTTTTAATACTCGACTACATTCAAATCACTACTGAAGTGTTGCGCCTTAGATATGGTAACCTTATATACTCAGTTCGACAAGTTTCGACACCCTACGACATGTTCTCCACTTTTCGTGAATGTTGCTTACATTTGAACACTCATGTGTTTTAATGCGCTGATCTTCCATCTCCTTCTCGCACATTTGTAAGTGCTCTAAATTATTTTCCGTCCCTCTCTAACACATAGCTGAATTGTCTTGCGTCTCATTTACTCTTAATAAATCGTAATGAAATAACACGAAAATAAAAAATAAAACAAGCACCAAAAAAAATCAGGTGCTATTTCATATGAAATAACACCCAAAAAAAAAATGAAATATCCCCCAATGAAATAACACCCAAAATAAATGAAATAATGCCCAAAATGTCCATCCAAATTCTTGTTTATTAAGTATCTCCCAAAAGAAATGAAATAACCCCCAAAGAAATGCAATAACTACCAAAATAAATGAAATGGCCTTCAAAAGATGTGAAATAAACCTCAAAAAAAAACTTAGAAAAATTGCTAATCTATATAAATTGTTAGAAAATAAAGAAATTTTTAAAATTTAATAATGTTGAAGTTAACGTATTGTTACGAAAATTCAGTCTACGGAAAACTGTTCTACGAGTTCGTATCGCTGGATTGCGTACAAAATAAAAACGCACTTATATTTGGTTTTAACTAGTATTATTTCAACTAGTATTAATTAACTTTATTAATTTAAATAACAACTTAAAGAATAATCACTTATATCAACTGCTGAATTACTACAATTTATCTTTACAATGTTCACTCACGAGACGCACTAGTTCACTATTAAATCACAACTGAAGTACAATGCCTCATAAGCGCGGCCTTATATACTGCAGGCATCAGTTCGACACGTTTCGACAAGCTTCGACTTGTTTCGAGAACCTTCTACTCGTTTCGTGAATGACGCATGCTATTGGCATCTCATTCGCACTCATGTGTTTTAATGTGCTGATCTTCCATCTCTTTCTCGCACATTGCATAGTGCGCTGAATGATCTTCCGTTTCTTTCTAACACATTGCTTAGTGCGCTGAATTGTCTTGCGTCTCATTTATTATTGTTGATTGCTTGCACTGTGGAGCAAATTACCTCTTTTCGTAACACTGCTCTCCACCTAAATCTGTTCGTCCCGAACAGATGTTAATCCTCTCTCTCTCTATACGGCGCCAACCTTTCTGGATGTACCACTTTCATTTTTCTTCTAACGCCCGCAGTATTCTGAATCCGATACACTACATCATTAATTCTTTTAATTATCTTATATGGTCCTTCCCAGTGTGTTTGTAGCTTAGGGGATAAGCCTTTTTTCCTTTGTGGGTTATAGAGCAAAACAAGCTCTCCTTCCGTAAGTCCCTCTGAATTTGCGAATGTGCGCAAGTCGTATCTGGTCATCATCTTATCACTGGCAAATTGTGTACGCTGTCTTACAAATTGATGCACTTCGTTCATTTCTTCACTTTTTATGGAAACATAATTGTGTATAGGAATTTCAGCTGAAGGACTCGCACCAATCTTTAAATCCGCAGGTAATCTTAAGTCTGTTCCAAAAACAATTTTAGATGGTGAAGCTGCTGTGGTATCATGAACCGCCGTTCGATAAGCCATGAGGAATAGTGGTATGTGTGTATCCCAATCTTTTTGATTTTTATTATCCACTTTTCTGAGATACTCTTCCAAAGTCCGATTGAATCTCTCCACCATGTCGTCTGATTGCGGGTGCAAAGGCTTCGTTCATGTTTTGTGTATGTTGAGGACTTTGCATACTTCTTTAAATAAAGCAGACTCACAATTTCTTCCTTGATCTGAATGCAATTCTAACGGTACTTCAAAACGGCTTACCCAGTTGTTAACTAATGCCTCCGCAACGGTTGCGGCTTCTTGATTCGGCATGGGATACACTTCGTGCCACTTGCTGAAGTAGTCGATGACGACAAGGACATACTTATTACTCGCATCACTGATTGGAAACGGCCCGGCGACATCCATGGCAATACGCTCGAATGGTGCTCCCACGTTGTACTGATGTATCCTGCCGCGACTTCGGACTGTTGGTCCTTTTGCTGGTACACATTGCGGGCAACTGCGAATCCAATCGGCGACTGACTCTTGGCATCCAATCCAATAAAAACGTTTCTTTACCTTCTCGACCGTTTTATTAATGCCCAAATGACCACCACTATATCCACCATGGTATTCCGCTAATATTTCTTTTATTTTTGACTTGGGAACAATAATCAAACTTCGAGCGGATGTGCCACCTTCATTTTCCCATACACGATATAAGCAACCATCTTGTAGCTTTAAGCTCTGCCACTGTACCCAATCAGCTTTAGTTATTGGACTGTCGGTCGCTATATCTTCCCACGTTGGTTTTCTTTGCTGTCCCTTGAACATCATGATTTTTGTGAGGTCGGGATCACTCTTTTGATCAAATTGAATTTGTTCCGGAGTCCATTTTTCATCGGGCAAAACATTTAGCAAACGAATGTCAATTATGTTTTCTTTTCCTTCCGCTCTTGAACAATGTCTGCATTCTAGTTTACATGGGCGTAGTGACAGAGAATCTGCATTTCCATGATGACCTCCTTTACGATGTTCTATGGTGAAATCGTAGCTCTGTAATCCTTCTATCCAACGCGCAATTTGACCTTCTGGGTCACGCGCATCTCAGTGCAGCGTGATCGGTTCTCAAGTGAAACTGTTGCCCGTACAGGTATTTGTGAAAATTTTTCACACTTTCGATTACAGCAAGAAGCACCCTCCTGGTGACACAGTAATTTCGCTTGGGTTTGGACAAGGTTTAACTGTAGTATGCGATCACTTTTTCTTGTCCATTGATCACTTGAGAGAGAACTCCGCCGATTCCGTATCCACTCGCATCCGTATCAAGTATAAATTTCTCACCTGGAATTGGATACGCAAGAATTGGTGCCGAGCACAGCAGACCTTTTCATTTCAAAAACGCCCTTTCTTGATCATTGCCCCATTGAAATGCGCGGTTCTTTCTTGTCAACTCGTGAAGACTGCTAGCTACATTGGCAAAACCTGGAACAAATCGCCTGTAGTATGTACATAGCCTCAAGAAACTTCGTAGGTCATGTAGGTTTTGCGGTCCTTTACTGCAACTATTTTATCTTCATCGGTATGCACTCCTTCCGTGGTAACTCGATGACCCAGATACTTGACGTATTTCTTGAAAAGTGAGCATTTCTTTTGCTAAGTTGTAGACCCGCACTTTTCAATCGAAGGAATACTTCCTCTAGATTTCTTAGATGTTCGTTGAAATCCTTACCCATAACAATTATGTCATCAAGGTATACTAGGCATGTTTTCTAGTGTAAACCTTTTAATACGTGCTCCATTAACCGTTCGAATGTTGCTGGGGCATTGCATAGTCCAAACAGCATTACGAAAAATTGCCATAGTCCATCTCCGGTACTGAATGCGGTCTTCTCTCGATCTTTCTTATCGATTTCTACTTGGCAGTAACCGCTTTGCAAGTCCAACATTGAAAACCACTTAGAATTAGATAGTGTATCCAATGTGTCATCGATTCTGGGCAGTGGATAACTATCCTTCTTGGTGACATCATTAAGTTTTCGGTAATCAACGCAAAACCGAGTACTACCATCCTTCTATTTTACTAATACTACTGGTGAACTCCATGGACTCTCAGATGGTTCCACCACGCCATTTGTGTGCATTTCTTCAACCAAATGTGATACTTCGTCTCTCTTCGCAAGTGGTACCCTTCTTTGTGTTTGACGAATTGGGTTAGAATCACCAGTGTCTATTCGATGTTTTACAATGACAGTTCTGCCGTCCTTTTGGCCCTTTTCAGCAAATATAGACCGATATTTGTCAATTAGCTGTTGCATGTAGCTGTTTCTTTGGCAGCCAAATCCTTCGTCCACTCATTTATAAAATTGTGAGTAGATTGTTTATTTATTTGCGGTGTGACATAGTCCTTTGATGTATTTGACTCGCAATTTATAATCGCTGACGCCTCTTGACACTGGCCTACCACTGTTCCCTTTTTGATTAATTTTGACGAGTTTTCCAAATTGAGAACTCTTATAGGTACAATTCTGTCTTTCTCCGCCTCAACAAGTGTTCTTCCTACCACTATGTTACTTTTATACAGCTCTTCGTTTGCTTCAATAACTCACAACTTGCTTATCCCACAATCTCCATTTAATTTCTCCCAAATAATTGTTTCTGAATTATGTGGTATTTTTCTATTTTTATAAGCAATAACTTTTTTCATTGTGACAATCAATATTTAGTTGGATCTCCGTGTTGGCATAATTCAAAATTTTTCTTTTTAAATCAAGTGTGAAACCGTTCTTTATCATGAAGTCCATGCCAAGTATTATTTCGTCAACTATTTCTTCCACAATAAAATCATGCATAACTGTCGTAGTACCAATCGTTATTT